>OY728155.1:74140370-75390370 GCA_963277665.1 Viscum album | reverse complement strand
TCAAAAATTATTGCTTAAATAACAATTTATACATTTTAACATTCAACAAAATTTATTGAATATAATCTTCTTGTGGTTTTTCAAAAAAAGGAAACATTTTATCATTTTTAATGAAAAGATAATTTTTTTTTCGGTTGTACGACAAGAATGTGATAACACACCATAATATAATTAAAGATTCCATTTTCATGTTTAAGAGGCTATGTATAAATATTTTGATTTTTTAAAATATTAATTTCTAACAAAATATGTTTTGAAAATTCTTATTTTTAAAAAATTTACTTTCAAAATGAAAATAATATTTTCCTAAAGAATGTTTTTAAATATAATTTTATTTCACAATAGAAAGATCAATTATTCTTTATAACATAATAAATCTTGTTCTGGATGACATACAATTATTTTGAGTTTGTATAATGACTGAATTGACTTGCATGATTAATTTTATTAGTCATTAAATTTCCCATGAGTTATTCACTTTGTCGTGATAAATTAACAATAAAAATCCCCTAAATATCCAAACAATTTATCATGTATATGATTATTACCTAAATCTTATACAATTTTTACACATGCTGCTTATATTGGGATTTATTTGATTTACTAGTGAAATATTGATAAATCTATATTCTTTACACAATATAGATATTTGATAAGACACATTATTTATAAATTAAATCCATAAATAGATATATTAAAAAAATTATATAATAGAAGACACCAGTGAGGCCTAGTTAATTATAGATAATGGAATTATCTATAGTCTCATGGGATAATTTAGTAGTCCTTTTTTAGTTAAACGAGGTTCCACACATCAGTTTTAATTTATATTTTAAATCGTATTGATGATAAAGTATCCATGTTCCTTTGAAACATGGATTCCAATTGTTTAGAATCACCTTCATTTATATTTATTTATTATTTTATAAGGGATTTCCTACCTAAAAAAACTTATTGATTCATTTCACATTTAGTTTATTGATTAAATGATCCATTTTTTATTTATGTACATTTCTGTATTTATTATTCCTTTTCCAATTATGATAGTCATGTTATTGATTAACTGAGTTTTGTTTTTAGTTATCTACCATTCCGTAATTTTTATGTAATTATTTCTTAGTTTATTGGTTTCCTAGATTATTTTTTTGAGTTATTACCATTTAATACTGATTCATTTCATTGATTCATTAATGCTTCTACTTTATTTAAACCTTACTGAGATGTTGATATCACACTTATTTTTTTTCACTTCCTCATGATTATATTAATTATATGAAATGATATACTATATGAAATAATGTTATTATAAAGAAAATATGTTGTAATTTATGTATTAGAATGTAATATAAGACTCATGTATATATCTAGTCTACTAAGACTGCTAAACTTATAAGCGCATTGTGATGTGATTCCTTAAATATTATGCCAATATAATTGTATAAGGAACTGAATCCATGATAATGGGATTGGGGACATTACAATTGGTATGTGAATGAGTTTAGTAACAACGTCGGGAACTAAATTTATGAACATGTTTATTATGAAAAATAACCCTATGATATAATATGTTGATTTGTATAGAATAATATCCAAATGTTTTTTTAAGATAGTGATTACGTAGGTTTTACAGGCGACAGATCCCTTCTTAGATTATACAATTGGGTGTGGTTATAGAATATAGGTATATATTGGTAATCACTTAGAAAATGTTGTATTGATATTGACTCAATTGTAACCTAGTTCATAAAAATGGGTCTCACATACCAACTAGTTCGAAATTCCAATGGGATATAATTAGGATAATTAACAGATTTAATAAAAATAATTATAAAGTATATAAATAGATAATGATAACAAACCGCCTGGTTTAAACTCATCGACCATGTATGAGAGTATTTTGAAATAAAGTGGTTGTAGTATTTATCTATTATATTGTGTAATAAAATTGTATAAGTATTTTTATAATTTGTATTTCATATTCGATAATAATGACATATATAACGATTATGTTTAATTTAACAAAAAATTCTATATTTAAATACCTAGGAGTTGTGGATACAATCATATGTTATAGAGTTAAGATTTTTTTAAGATCAAAGTATTAATCACATATTTTTATCTTTTATGTGTTCAGCGTTTACCTTGATTAAATACATTTTATATAAATTTATAGAAAATAATATTTTTTTTGGAAATTGTATTTTTGGAATAATGACTTTATATTTTACAGACATAAGTTTATACTAAATAATTGACTTTGGGATTAATTTTATCATTAATTAAATTTTAATAATAGTCATATAAAATTATTATACATTGGAAAAAATATTCTTCATTGAAATCCATACTAGAAAGGTTGCATAATGATTAAATTTTAGGGATATCCTTATTATATATTTTAGTAACATTATAATAATTATACAAATATGATTTTAAAAAAAAATAGAAAATGTATACGAGGTCATAAACCATCGTATCTGAAAATTTCATAGGCATAGAATGAAAAATACAATGAATACAAGGGTTTATGTAAAACCAATAACCTATGCAATGTCTTACTCAATATGGAATTGTTTTTAGCTTGAAAATTTTACCAATAATTTTTAAAGATAAAATAATAGTAATAAATTTTAGTATTTGAGAAAAGGCATTAACTGTATTGGTTTTGGAAAACAATTTGAGATAGATAGAAGTATTTTTAACATAATAATGTATAAAAAACCCCTTAAAAGTAAATTTCAATGCATCCAGCATAAAAAAGTCATTTTTAGATATATAATTTTTGGAATAAGTATTAAATTATACCGAACCACAAAAAAGTTGAAAATTTTAAAAGAAAATAGAAACATATCAGGTAAGTATATTTCCTTAAATTCATAGAATGTAAAATAATACCTCAACATATAGAAAAAGGATCATGAAATAAAATTTTATCGTGTTTCTATAATTTTTAATGATATCAATGAAACTTTTCAAGCCTATCATATGTATGTGTTTGAGGCCACCATCTTTTCATTCGTTATTACATTTTTTTATCAATGAACTCAATCAATATCTATAATAATTTATTCTTTTCATGTAAGGCCATATTATCACATGCCACTGATGTTGTCCTATATACAAACCATGTTATTTGTTATTCAATATGACTATTATACTTCCACTTCTGTATTAATAAAGGATATTTTATTAACTCAATTTTATGGGAATTTTTTAATAATTTAATATTGAAACATCAAACCCTATATTACCATGATAATGTTTGAATTTTGAGGACACAATTTATTTAAGGTGGGTTTAATGTAACATCGCAATATTTTAAAATAAGAATGTCATATTTGATAACGTGTATGACATGAAACACCAAATATAGAAGTGGATATAATATCCTGATACATTATGATATGATTAATATTTTCAATTAATCCAATCTATGATATTTCATTCAATTCACATAACCATGAGTAAGGTTGTGTTATATGCAACAACAACATTCTTTGATCTCTTTCATTAAACACAAGGCAGAGTTTTACAGAATATTATTAATATTATTACTTTCAATATATTAAATTGGAGTTTATGAATTTTATTAACTATATTCTAAAAATATAAGTTATATTTTGGTGGTCACCAATAAATTATTATTTCTTATGAAAACTGATTGGATATAATTAAATGTTTGTATAAAAATTATTAATTACATGTTAAAGTCATTAAATATTAATAAATTAAATCAATTACTATTAGTGACTGATATTAATTAATATTAAATATATTCAATAATTTTTTTACATTCACCTTTTATATTTTTTAGTCCTAATATATGGCCAAATAAAAATTTCGTAATGAAAAGAATTATTTTCCAAAAGGAAGTACTGCCGCCTTTTGAGGACACAATTTTTTCTAAAATGAAATTTTGAAAGATATATAAATTTTATTTTTAATAATAAACTTCATTTTTAGAATTTTATTTTCAAATTTATCTTAGGGTATATATTTTTATTTTTTAAAACATTTTTTATTTTCTAATGGATAGTTAAAAATAAATAGTTTTAATTGAGAAATTCTCTTTTGACTAAATATTTATTTTGATAAATTATATTTTAAATTGGTTTTTATTTAAAATTAGTTCAATAAAAAATATATTAATCCAATTTATTTCATTTTAATAAATTTAATGTTGGAATTTGATACAAAAACATTGTAAATGTTTTAACATTTTCTCATTAAAAACCAAATTTCTCATTCCTTCTGTGAAATTATTTTTAATTTATTTTCTGTCACTTTTCTATTTGAATAAAGAAAAGTGAAATAATTATTTGGAATAGTAATAGTTTATAATTTATAACAATACCAACATAAATTGTTTCCATATTTATTGGTGATTGATGTTTAAATTTATTAAAATGATTAAGAGAAAAATGAGTTTACTTAGGGATAAAACATTAAATAGAAGGGGCCCAATGAACTAGAAACAATAAAACAACCATTAGATGTACATATATCTACCTTATTACTTATAGTATTGGTTTGGTATCGTTATTGGATCCACTTGACTTGTAAAATTTTTTTCTGTAATTCACACTTTCCATACATTATAGGTGACCCACTCTGCACAATTATTATAGGCCTACTACTTTCTTCATCTCCTCACACATATAAACACTTTGGGTCTAAAAATAATTTCCAAAATCACATCTATTAATCCCTAACATAATCATAGAATAATAATATTTTTATTATCCGTTATAGAAACATAATTGGGAAATATTAAGGAGCATACTGAAAAAAGAGGTAATGTTTTTCCAAAAGCATTTCCATTTTATTTCCTTGACAATATCCTTATATTACTATTATATCATTATTATATCATTATTATGTAATATTATATGTATCATAAATATTTTTATATTCTTCTTATGTTAGTTTTATGACCTACTACTAGTCAAAAATCTATTAAAAGGGTTACGAAAACATCATTCGTGTGTACTGATGACTACCGCCTGAGGAACCGATGTCATTAGTTTTTCCATTACAACCTTTTAAGGATGAAATAAAAATAGACATAATTTTTTATATGATATTAATTAATTATTAATTATAATTTAAATATTATATTATATATAACTTTATGATTTTCGTTTATTGGTAATATGATAATGTCGATTATGTGTATGACAGATTACCACCTCGCGAAGAGATGTGATTCATTCACACATTACCTGATAAATATTATGGATGTATTAAATAAAAATATAGGATTTATATGAAATATAAAATATACTATATTTATAATTTATATATAATTTTATTTTAATCAATTCAATATGATAAGAAAATTTAAATAGCGTTCATCCGTACAGGTGGAGACCTGTCTGCATGAACCGTATATTTCATTTCCGATCGCCAAATATTAGGGATTAAATTAAATATATATATATAATGTTTATATATGATATTTAAATCATGGATTAAATTATTGAGATGATAAAATAATGATACATGTAATAGTAAATAAAATAACACATCAAAACATTCTCAAAAAACAAAGAAATTTATTACCCGAAAATGAGAAAAATAACTAATGATTATTAATCAAAAAGTAATACTTTTTTATAAAAAAAATATATGATATAATAAAATTTAATCTGGTTATATAATAATTTTATACCATTTTTAAAACCACTATATAGGGGTTTACTGCAATTTGTACCAAAAGGAAGGTGTGAGGTAAATGATTTTTCACAATTTCATTTCATTGAGTCATATTGTAATGATATGTACATAATTAATATTATATGGTGTATATACAATCCCTTGACATTTAATATCCTAAATAATTTATTATTACTCGTATATTATGATTCCATTTGAAATATTTTATAATATGGTATTTGAATTATGTTTTACCAAGTGGTAAATTACTTCATAACCCAATTCTTTTTAATTGGTTTCTGTTACTTCCTCGTTATAGTTTATTATCAATGATTATGTGTGTAATTACTTTTTAATATATATATATATATATCTATAATTAGAATTTATTATTTATATTTATATTTTATTCACATAATCAATTCCTTAGCTGAATTTCACATCAATGTTATTTTATATGTAAGGGTTTCCTTCAGAATTTAATTTTATTCCAGATTATTTACTCATGAATTTCCATTGGAGGAATTTTTTATCACTTATTAAGAAACCCTTTATGTTTATTATAATATGTTTATTCAGGAGTATTTTTATGTAAAAGTACCATATTACCACTTTTTATTTTACATTTACTGACATTTAATAGTTTTTAATATAACACTACCTTATTTACATATTTATTCAGAAACTAGTTTTACTCTAAAAAATGCATTATAAAATGTTTTCAAAAATGATTTTATCATTTTCAAAATGTTTATCAAAATTAGTTTCTATGCATTTTTTATTTTTATTAAATATAACATATAGAGATTTATTTTTGTTTTCTAAAAAAATTACTTTATTAACATATTTACAATGAAAATGAAATGATATTTTTACCCTTTACATCATATACAAGATTAACAAACATCATTTTTTGAATATTTATTTAGATGTTTAGAAAGATAATTTTAAAAGCAAATTAAATACGATTTCCAATTGAAAATTATTTTTAATATGTTTTATTTTTGAAAATCTATTTTCCCAATGAAAAATACATTTTCCCCAACAAATGTTTTAAAGATATTTTTATTTTCTCAATAAAAAAACCTTATTATTACACTAATGAGTATGCATTGTATTGATACCATCTAAATTTTCAATCTAGATGACTTATGATTGTTTTTTACCAGGGATAGTATTGACATTCACTTCCTGGAATCATTTTAATTGTTATTAAATTACCCTTGAGTTATTCACATTTCGGTGATCAATGAACATTAAATTTCATCTAAATATCCACACCTTTTCTCATTAATTTATATTATTTTCTAAACCATATACCATTTTTACATATTGTGTTTACATTGCATATTATTTCATTAACATGTGTTATATTGTTAAACCAATATTCTTTACTCAATATAGATATTTGATAAGGCACATTGTTTATAAGTTAAATCAATAATTTAATATTAGGACTACTCTGGACCTGAATACACGAGTGGTCATAGTAAATGATATAATCTTGATGAATTGGTATTTTCATGGGACGAATCACTTGGATTTCCATATAAAAATGGGGTTTTATAGTTTAGTTTTAATTTTTACATTGAATGGTATTGATGAAAAATGTTTTATGTTCCTCAGAAACATGGGGTCAAATTATTAATCATTTATTACATGAAAATCGAGTTATTATTATCCTTTTTATATTCACTATACAAAAATATATGGATGCATTTCACTCTTAGATTATCAACTAATTACCTAGTATGTTAGTTATTTATATTTCTATATTGATTTTGCCTTATCAAGGAATGATAGTCTTTTTTATTAAATGTTGTTTGCATTTAGTTATTTAACATTCCATATTATTTACATGTTTCCTTCTTAGTTTATTGACAACATTACATTCTTTTTAAGTTATTACCATTCTATATTGATTTTTCTTAGTGATTAATTATCACTTCGAATATATTTTAACCTTTTTGAGAATTTGATATCCCGATTATTTTGTTTCATTTCCTCCGTATTCCTTGAAGTTTACTATGACTGATATGAAGAGATATGAAAATGGAATAAAGTAATTTTCAAAAAACATGTTTTAATTTGTGTATTCAAATGTAATGTAATAATTATTTATGTATCAGTTTTATCAAGATATTAAATATAATATGTACTTTGGGATATGATTCCTTGTATCTTATTCCATATTAATTCTATAAGGCCCCAGATCAAGGCTACTAGGGTTAGTGTCAGTGCATAAAAACAATTTAAATTTATTTTATTTTCTACACAATTATCACAATAACTTGATTTTGATTGGATTTTCATATTTTGAAATAGAATGATTATATTCAAAAAAGTTAAATCTATAGGGTTCTGGTTGAAAACATTATATGGTTCATTAAAAAGAATAATGGAAAAATATTTTTTTTATCGTGGGTAATATAATTTCATAAATAAATTATATTATAATTAATATCAACCATGTATTTACACTATTTCATGGTGTAAATAGTTTTAAAGATGAATGAATTAAAGATATTTGTAAGGACTCAAATTTTATATTTTTTTTGTGGTGGATTAGATATAGATATGGAAAAATAATGTACCATATTGTTTTCACATTAAAAATTTTATAGTGTATCTAAAATGATATTTATATTAGAAATGATTTGAATAATTTTTTTTAAAAATACCATGTTTATGTAGAAGAAGAAATTGAACATTATTTTTAAAAACATGAAAGGGATGGATATGATGAGAAGTTGGACACCGTAAGTTAACTATACTGGGTGATACTATAATATTCATATTATATGGTTCAATGTTTTGGTTTCAGAGAAAAATGAATAATTATTATTAAAATGAAATAAAAATCCGGGGTAAATTTTAAGAATATGATTATTTTAATGGATGAAAAATGACTTTTGTTAATAATTAAGATATTTAGATAATGTTTTTCAATATAAGTTTTAATTATAAATATGTTTTGGTTACATTAAACACAACATTTTTTTAATACGTATATATATATATATATATATATATATTCACTTGGATAATTCGAAGGGAATGTTTCAAAAATCTGGGAGCTATATTTAATGAGTGGAAATGAAAACTATTTATCAATAAATGAGTGTATACTTCACTTATGAATCCACGAAACATATAGAGGGGGATTAGAATTGTTATTTATAAAAACTATTTTGATTATTGATATTTTACTGATGAATTAAAATTTATACATTTTTTAATTGATGTGATTCAAAATTTTATATTCATGGTTCCATATTCATTTAATATTGGAGAGAACTAAATATGTTCTATATCTTCTACATAATTTCAATTTTTACACCCTAATAAAAAATTTAAAATGAAAACAATTGTTTTATAAAATATTTAAAATGGGAATTACTTGAGGTATGTTTATTATGACTATATCCATAGTGAATTTCATTTTAATTATCACATAATGATAAGAACTAGAAAACCTATACTGAAATACTCATATTTATTATATGGAATCTTATGTAACATCCCATTATATTAGTTGATTTTCCCCCTTAAAAACATTTTGTGAAATAGTTTTTTAAATGAACCACTAAACCTAAATAAACCAAAACCAATTTAGAAAACAAATTTCATGATGTATTTGGGTAATTGGTGGGATTAAAATGAGATAAAACAATTATAAATTATATATATTATATTTATATATTAACACAAATTTTTCTAGAAAATTAACTGGAAATAAAAATAAAAATAGTTAATTTTATGAAATATAATTTTTATAAAATATATTTTCTATTATATTTTATGATTTTATTTATAAGATAAATTCCAAAATATTTCTATTTTAATTAAAAAAATTTATATAAATTGTAGACATAAAATAACAATATTATCAAATGATTACTTTTGGGGATTTTCTTAAAAATGATAATTATTAGGTGAGTATTAAATATTAATTTTTTATGAAAATGATGTTTTTAAGAAACAAATAATATAATTTTAAATTATTAATTATTATATATTTTTTAATGAAAAAAATATTTATTTCAGAAGTAAATTTATAAATCATATATTATTAATATTAATCTATAAAAATATATTTTATATTTTAGAAAATAATTTTAACATCCTTTAATCCTATTATAATAATTTTATTATTAGAAAATTATTTTTTATCATTTTTTACATTTGAAATAATTAAAAGAATTTCATAATTAGAATTATATTTTATAAATTATTCTATGTTTAACATTTAATTTTTTGGCATAAAAATGAATTACATAGTTAAAATTTATTCACCGTGATAAAATCCAAAATGGTAAAAATGGTTAACACGAGGAGTAAATATATTAACATTTTAAAAGAATATTTTTAAACGGGTTATAGAGATGTTTCCTAAAAAACATTTTTTCACTTCATTATTCTCTATTAAAGAGCGTTGATTCCATTCCCACCACTTATGAAGGGGGGAATTCCACCACACATTAAATTCCACTATTATATTATGTTACCTAATTAAATTCACAACCTTTTCCCACCCCAATATCCCTTTTCCTCTAAATTTATATTCTAGTCAATTTAATTTATATAATAAACTCTATTTTTCAATATTCCTCTAATGGAAAAAATCATGTTCCCAATGTGAGTACAATTCCGTCAATAATTTCTTTCCTTATTGAGCATAATTTAGAAAATAAAACATTCTCATTAACATATAATGGCATTTGTATTAATTGAATACTAACCGTTTTTATGTCAATATAGAAGTCATTGACGACTATTATACCTTTCCAATCATAAAAAAGTAACATTATTATGTTTGTACAAACTACTACATCCATAAAATGATGAAATCAATTTTCACCACCACCACCACTATCAGCTTGTTGAAGGATATAATTTTAGAATAAATTTGATATAATTAAAATAAATATAAATATATAGACAGAAATTAATATCCACATTATTGTCACAAATTTTATGGAATATGAAAACGTTTATAATGTGTACGTTTAAGCTATTTCTGTCATGACCCCCTCCCATCCATGATACCCCTCCTGAGCTTGTAATGGTGAATGAGAGATAATTACCCTCGTTTCCCACTTCTAGTAGGCCCCGGAGTGGTGAATAGCACCAAGGGTATGAGTTTTCACAAATAGGGGATGCATTACCATTTTTATTATTCACGATCGGGAAATAGGATGAGTCAACACCAATTGAAAACAGAACAAATAAATAAACACAAACGAATACCACGTGCATGTTTAAAGAATTCTGAAACAAGGTACAAGTACAAGAATGCTCAAAAAGTACAATTCAAAAAGAAACAAGAGTACAACAAACTGCAACAACTCCAACTGTCCAGACGAGTAGGGTCCTGTATGGCCCTGGTAGTCCTCCTGGAAACCTGAAAGTAAACATAGGGTGAGCATACAAGTATACTCAGTAGGGAATCCTAATGCTCTCGTGCACAGGTGGGGAGAAATCCTAAACTCTCGTGAGAACAACAGAAGAAACTAAAACATAGCAAGGAATTATATCCACCCAACCTCACCAGCCACGCTTACAAAAAAACAGGTAGTAGTATATAAGAACAAAAGTATTGGGTACCCCGCACCATTTCCAACTGGTTAGCTGCTCTTCCTAACAGAAAAAATCCAGAAGCTACCATACTCTTCCCGCCCGCACACACCAGGGCCTCAATAACCACATACCCCTCCCGCACACACCATGGCCTCACAACCACATATCCTGCCCGAACACACCTGGGCCTCACAACCACAATCACATCCCCTCTCGAACACACCTAGGCCTCATCCCGAAGATTCATGGGAACAAGAAACCTTCCCAAAGAGTCTTGGGCTAAAACCACCCCAATCGAAACCTACTCGAAGAGTCTTGGGTGTAAGGTCACCTCAATCCATCACAGCCTATGGAAGAAGGAGTAGGAAGTAGGTATTAACTAAGGTGAAAACACCCTCTCCCATTAAATGGGAGTGTTCAGCACTAAGTTCTCAACATGGGTGTGTTTTGAAAAAAACACAAAGATACAGATACATATATGTATATCAAACACACAGCCCAACCTATGGCTTCTAAACAGAGAAACTGGGCACACGCCTTGGCACTGCTACTATGAAACATGAATACAACAAAGAATCCCAACCCCATTTAGGTTTTCATGTTTCAATAGTATTAGTTTATTAGTTCCTTAACTACTGGGCACTTAACCACAGCCAACTAGATCAATCGTTTCTTAGAAAACCCATACTTACCACAAATCAAGTTAGATAAAACACCAGAAACACAAAACCAAGCTTTTTATCATCAATCAAACCCCATTTATTGTTCCCGCATTTAATTCATCATCGTTCCCCCACAGTACATTTAACAACTTTCCACATTCTTTTAATATCACAACCCATTACTGAAGCCATGCTTCCATTATAACCACATCTCCAAAACCATATCACAAAACAAGGCTTGTGCTATATCATTGTCCCTTTAATATCATTTACTGCAGCTCCACTTCACATCCTATTCTTAGCAACCCATGATTCACCCCCCTTTTCACACACCATGTATCCAAATCAACACCCACATGTTCATTATTCCATTTTGTTCATTCGTGGTGATCACACAAGGGTTCCATATTTTAATCAGCCAACTTTACGTGATTAACCAATTTCCACAATCTATAATGTTTCCATACACAAAACGGGCTAGAAAGACAGGGAAACATTTAATTGCACAAGCAAAGGCCCCCAATGATCTTGATTTTCAGTAGGCATAAGCCTATTTAATTCACAACATAACAATAAGATAAACAAAGATAAACATAACAACTTCCCCATCCACGTTCTTTAAAAATTTATTATCTTTATTTATTGGATTAAACATATCTCATGAAAACAAGAGGATATCCACCCTGCATGATGCATTAAAGAGAGAGACGAAGGTAAGATCCCTACATCACAGGTTTTGATCACAACGCTCCCCCAGATCAACTTTAGAAAACGTCTGTTGGCATCCGTCGCTTCTGTCAAAACCTAGAAAAAAATCCTCAGGTGGAAGCTGGGAAGGAAAGGACAAAGGGAAGAAATATATCCAAGCTCAGAAGCTCCTCCTATTCAATATGATCTTGTGGCCGCTGACGGATCATAAATCGGAGCTGGGACGAGGATGATATGGAAGAAAACATCTTTGGAGTCTCTCGGGAGAGCTCTGCTCAAATGAATTGGGAGGAGTGGAGTGATTAGAAAAGGAGGAGAGGACCCCTCCTTTTATAGGTGAGAAAAAACAATTACACAGCTTTTATTTCCTAGTACATGGCGTGTACTAGGCCATTTGACATGGTCACCACGCGGCTTCCAACATGGCATTCAATGCGGCACACGGTTGTTAATTGGTCAACACATGGTTTGAGGGTAACGCGTACGCGGTGAGGAACTACACGGTATTTATTATGGGATACACAGTGTGTACTCATTTACTTCACACGGCAAGGACACACCTTCAACACGGAACACAACCGTTTACTGGTCAACACACGGTTTGAGGGAAATGCATACGCGGGGAGGAACTACACGACATGTAGTATGGGCTACACAGTGTGTACTCATTTATTTCACGCATAAAGGAAATGCCTTCAACATGGCACATGGTCGTTGACTGGTCAACACATGGTTTAAGGGTAACATGTACACAGGGAGAAACTACACGGCGTGTAGTATATGCTACACAGTGTGTACACATTTATTTCACTCGAAAAGGACACCGCTTCCACATGGGGTATACTCAGAAAGGTGGTACATCGAGTGTACTCATAATACACGGTGTGTAGTTACAAAAAATCCGAAAAGTGTGGGAACAGTCCATTCAACCCTCCAAAACATTTCATTACCTTCTTTTCGTCAAAGGAATGGGCCAGAGAGGTCTGGGCCAATACATCAGATACCTCTTAAAACAATCTCATCCCCGAGAATTCAAAAACTAACCCATAGGAACCCATCAAGATACCTCTTAGGGCTCTCGTTATAACAGGATCCCAACCAATAACCCTAATCATATGCATTAGTAATTCCTTCTCTTATGTCGAGATATTATCTGATTTAGGTGGCACTGACTTGCCAGCACATGTTTAATCATATCCACATTAATGCGTCTTGAATAATAATTGGGTCTTCCCACTTCAATACATTAGGATTTTTCATCTTACACTACCCCCAACACCGTACAACCAACACACTGTCCAAACACATGGCTTGGGGAATTCCTTACCCCATGTCCAGATATTATCCTCTTTAGGCGAAACTGACTTGCCCTCATGGGTTCAATCACATCCGCATTAATGCGTCCCTATTAAGGATCAGGTTTTTCCTTTACCCACACATCCGGACATGTTACAGACTACCAAAGAACAAGGAAACAAAATGTCTCAAAACTGAAAATCCAAGTATCCCATATATCAAAGGTACAGAGTATAACATCAAAACAAATATCAGAAGAAAAAAGCAAAACACTAGTCAAAACAAATCCGGGTACTGAGCGTGCATTTCAGCCTCCCACTCCCAGGTGCTCTCCTCGAGGCCGCCATGCCTCCACAACACAGGAACCAAGGTGATGGTTCGTCCACGAAGCACCTTATATTTACAATCCTCGATTATGACTGGTCGTTCCACGAAGGTCGCATCGTCTACCATATCTAACTCTCCCCAGTCGATAACTTGAGAGTCATTGTGTAAGTACCAAAAAGGCTGGGAGACGTGGACGATGTCACGAACCTTCTCCAACTAAGGGGGCAGGGCTAGCTGATATGCCAACTCACCGACTCGCCTTAGCACCTAGAAAGTTTTGATGAACCTAGGGGAGAGCTTACTCCCCCTCCCAAACCTACGCTGCCCCCATCTAGGGGAAACCTTCCAGAACACATGATCTCCCACCACGAATAGCAAGGGCCTCCTCCGACGATCAACATAATACTTTTGTCGGTCCTGATCCACTTTCATCCTCTCATGCACAAGTTGGACTTTATCTATGGTGCTCTGTACTACCTCTTGCCTAAGAGTACCTGTCTCACCAACCTATGCCCAGAAAATCGGTGAATGACATGGTCTTCCATACAGATCCTCAAGTCGTGCCATGCCAATAGTAGAGTTGAAGCTGTTGTTGTATGAAAATTCTACTAAACAAAAGTGTCACTCCCATGATCCTCCGTAATCCAGAACGCATGCCCGCATCATGTCCTCTAATTTATGGATAGTCAGCTCTGTCTTCCCATCGGTCTGGGAGTAGAAATTAGTGCTAAGGCATAGCTGGGTGCCAAAAGCATGTTGTAACCCCCTCCAGACTCATGAGGTAAACCGAGTATCCTGATCTGAGGTAATAGTCTTTGGAACTCCATTCAAACACACCACCTCATCTACGTACCTCTATGTTGAGGTACTTACCAGGCATGACTCTTTAATTGCTAAGATGTGAGCTGATTTCATCAGCCGATCCACCACTACCCAGATAGTATCACAACCTCCCTGAGATATGGGTAGTCATGTGACGAAGTCCATTGATATGTCATCCCATTTCCACTTGGAGACATCTAAAGGATGCAAAAAACCACTGGGAACACGGTGTTCAATCTTTACTGGCAGACACACTAGGAACTTAGCCACAAACTCTGCCACTGCCCGTTTCACCCCGGGCCACCAAAATTATTCACTCAGGCCTCGATACATTTTTGAAACTATAGGATGTACCTCCAAGGCTGACATATTGAACTCACAGAGGACTCCCTCACGCATCGCATATGAAACAAACCTTCCATGAAAAAGAATTCGATGTCGGCTGTCCTCTGACCATACTTCTGGGGCGTTCCCCTGATCGATACGATCCAGCATTACATCTGCCTCAGAGTCTCCCCACTGAGATTATTCCACCTGCTGCAACAAGGAGGATTGCATAGTCATCTGAAACAAACAGCCTCTAACACCCTCTACCCTTGCATCCAAGTGCAAGGCAGCCAACACTCCCATCATTTTCCAAGAATCAGTAGATTCCCGAACAACTTCCTTATGCGACTTCCTGCTCAGGGAATCAGCCACAACGTTGCCCTTACCTTCAGTGTAAGAGATCTCGATGTCATAGTCATGGGGAAACTCGACCCATCTACACTGCCGTAAATTCAGGTCATACTGGGAGAAGATATAACTCAAGCTCTTGTGATCTGAGAAGACCACAAAGTGCTCCCCAAAGAGGTTATGTCGCCACAACTTCAGTGCGGACACTACTGCTGCAAGCTCTATGTAATGGGTGGCATAGTTACTCTCATGAGGGCACAACTGCCGAGACCCATAAAAGATCACACCCTTCTTATTCATCAACACACACCCCAAACCAAATCCAGAAGCATCACAAAACAAATCATACAACAACCCTTCCTCAGGGAACCTGAGTACTGGAGCACTAACCAAACTCTCTTTTAGCTAGTCGAACGCGTTCTAGAACTGATCAGTCCATAGGAAGACCTGGTTCTTCCTTGTAAAAGTTTTCAATAGAGTAGAAACTCGAGAAAAGTCTGAAACAAACTTCCAATAATAACCTTCCATCCCCAAAAAACTATAAACTTCTTCCACACTCTTGGGTGCCGCCCAAGATACAACTGCCTCCACCTTCGATGGGTTCACTAACGCTCCATGCTAAGACACCACTTTCCCATGGAAGTGTACTTCTTACATCAAGAACTTACACTTCGACAATTTCCAATAATGCTGGTGGTATCAAAGGACTTCCAAGACTACCCTGAGATTCTCAACATGCTCCTCTTCTGATCTTGAGTAGATCAAGATGTCATCGATAAACACAAAGACGAACCGGTCCAGAAACTCTCAGTAGACAAAGATCTTAAGTCCCATGAACACAGCTGGTGCATTTGTAACTCCAAACGGCATCACTAAAAACTCGATGTGCGCATACCTGCACCTGAAATCCATCTTCGAGATGATAATTTCCTTTACCCTCAGCTGATTATCTCCAGATCATAGATCAATCTTAGAAAATCAACATGCTCCCCTTAGCTGTTCGAAGAGATCATCTATCCTTGGAAGGGGGTAACGATTATTGACCGTTACATTATTCAACCTTCAGTAGTCTATGCATAGCCTGAGACCACCATCTACAGTCTTCACGAAAAAAACTGGAGCACCCGATGGCGACACACTGGGTCGAACAAAATCCTTCTCTATCAGATCGTCAATCTGAATCTGTAACTCCGGCAACTCCGAAGATTCCATTTGATAAGGGGCCATCGAAATCGGACGAGTGCCAGGTTGTATGTATATCCTGAACATAACGTCACGTCAGGGGGGTAGAGTCACAACCTCCTCAGGAAAAACATCGAGGAACTCCCCAAAAACCTCTGTAACATCCATCATCTATGTATCAACTGAAACCAATGATAACCTGCCTAGGAATGAAAGGGGAGGCTTCACATGCTGACTTCACACCTGATAGCTCCTCTAACCAACAAAATCTACACGCTAACCATCCATGTTGGAGAACATGAATCTTCTTCGAAATCCGTCGATAATGGTACTAACAGAAAATAGCTAGTCTATGCCTAGGATGTTATCGTATGTCTGCATCTATGGAAAAAGAAGATCCCCACTAGATCGATGTTGTCCCAACATCATCCCACATCCTCGGAAAACACAAGATATGATGGTCTGACCTCCAACTAGTGTACTCAGCACCAGGGGTATGGAAGGTATCACTACCTCTAGAGCCAAGAATGGGATATACCAGGTGCAACAAATGGGTGCGAATCTCCCGAACCGAGCAAAGTAGAAATGAGCATGCTGAACAAAAAATATGTACCTCGCACCACCTCTGGTTCTGCTGGAGCTGCCAACTATGATGCGTGCAACTATCCACGCCTAGTTCCTATGCCTCTTTGATGTCGACCACCTCCCCGACCATGTCCTGGTCAAGGTCCTTGAGGTGAACCCTAAGGTCAACCTCCTCCTGCAAAGTCTTCCCTCGGAGGAGTATGGTCCTACTGCTGCTGGAAGGGCCTTGCCGAAAACTGGTGCTGCTGAGGTGGGCACTGAACCTACCCACCTCCAGCATACTGAGCTCATGTTGGTCACCGACTCTGAACATTCCTGAAACCTCTAAAAGAGAAACACTGTGTTCCTCGGCTCGTGAAAAAGGGACGAGGACCCGAAGATCTGAACTAGAACTACTGGGGCATGCTTCCTACTGGCCTGAATCTGGAAGGTCCTGTCATAGGAGACGTGCTGCTGACTGCCTTCCCCTTCGATGAACCCGACTAGATCCATTCTCGTGGTGCACCTCCCTGCTAGTGCATCCTCTATATAACCTCTTCCTTCTTCTGTACTGCCTAGTACGTCGGATGGGTGAAGGGGGTGACAACATACAGGAGCGAACGACGAAGCCCCTCCTCCAAACTTCTCGCCTGAGACTCCTCATCTGAAATGAGATCTGGAGCAAAGAGTAGGAGACCCTTGAACTTGATCCCCAACTGGCATACTGACATACTCCCCTACTGGAGGGAGAGTAACTCCTGCCGCTTCTCTACCTTGATCATGGAAGAAAAGAATTACCCTTGGAACTCTTTCTCAAGGTCAGCCCACAGAACCTCTGCCTCTGACCTCTCCCCTATGTAGAGAGTCCACCACTGGCGGACCACACAACTCAGCTGACTGATTGCTAGGGGAACCCATTACTCCCTCAAAGCACGTATCAAAGTAAAAGCGATACCTAGCTCCTAAAGCCACCCTTCCGTCTCCATATCCGAAGTACTACCCACGTAATTCTTGAGGGTTTTTCGCTGGAAAGAATGGAGAGTCTTCTACCACTGGCCATCTTCCTCCTCTCGATCAATCCTCAATTGATCGACCGCCTGAATCTACTAGGCATTGACTTTCTAAGTCACCCAGGGTTGGCGTCCAGGTGCCATTGCTATTCGGTAAACAAAAATCGCATAATCCCATGTAGCAAGGAAATTTCTCAGGGTTTCATTTTATCATTTTATTTAAATTTCTTTCCAGAACACCAAAATCAAGTAAAACACAATCATTATGATGCATGTAACTTCCCTAGGGTATTTACCCTAAAATCAATGTAGTCATACTTGGTTGTTCAGTAGGCTCAGATTCCTTGCATCGGATCACGGGGTCCCTAAAATACAGTGTCCTGGTAAGTCTTCCCTGGCCCATGTCATGCACCAAGATTAGCCAACACTATCGCCCTACCATCCCATGCAATCCTCACTGTTCCTAACTCGAGACTTCATCCTATCTCTCAACCATCACCTCTGATACCATTCTATCCAGACCCACTCCCACCAATGATGCCCCTCTTGAGCTGGCAATGGTGAAAGGGAGATAATGACACCCAAGTCCTGCCGCCAGTAGGCCCCAGACTGGCGAGTACCACCAAGGGTATAAGTTGTCACAAATATAAAAGGCATTACACTTTTTATTATTCAAGATCGGGAAATAAGATGAGTCCAACACCAAAATAAAAAGTAACAAGTAAATAAACCCAAAATAATCCCACATGCATGTTTAAACAATTTTGAAACATGTTACAAGTACAAGAAATCTCAAAAAGTACAATACCAAAAGTAACAAGAGTACAACAAACAGCAAAAACTCCAACTATCCCGACTAATAGAGTCCCGCATGGCCCTGGTAGTCCTCCTATAAACCTAAAAGTAAACGTAGGGTGAGCATACAATTATACTTAGTTGGGAAACCTAAAGATCATGGACACAAGTGGGGATACATCCTAATGTCCCGTGAGAACAACAGAAGAAACCAAAACCTAGCAAGGAATTTTATCCACCCAACCTCACCAGCCACGCACACCAAAAACACAAAACAACGGGTAGTAGTATATAAGAACAAGAGTATTAGGTACCCCACACCATTTCCCACTAGTTAGCTGCTTTTCATAACAGCGAACGTCCTAATGCTACCACAATCTTCTCGCCCTCACACACCTAGGCCTCAAGAACAACATATCCCGCCCGCACACACCGGGGCATCACAACCACATATCCCACCGGTACACACCTGGGCCTCACAACCACAATCACATCCCCACCTGAACACACCTGGGCCTCATCCCGAAGATTCCTTAGAACAAGAAACCTGCACGAAGAGTCTTGGGCTAAAACCACACCAATCAAAACATACCCGAAGAGTCTTTTATGTAAGGTCGCCTCAAGCCATCACATCCTATGGACGAAGGAGCAGGAAGGAGCTAGTAACTAAGGGGGAAACACCATATCCCGTGAAATGGGAGTGTTCGGTACTAAGTGCTCAACATGGGTGGGGTGCGACAAAACACAAAGATACAGATACATATATGTATATCAAACACACATCCCAACCTATGCCTTCTAAACAGTGAAGCTGAGCACGCGCCTTGACACTGCTACTATGAAGCATTCATACAACAAACAATCCCAAACCAATTTAGGTTTTCTTGTTTCAACAATATTAGATTATTAGTTCCTTAACTACTGGGAAATGAACCAAAACCAAACAGATCAAGTGTTTAATAGAAAAACCCTCCTAACCACAAATCAAGTTAGATAAAATACAAGCAACACAAAACCAACCTTTTTTTCAACAATCAAACCCCATTGATTGTTCCCGAATTTAATTCGTTATCGTTCCCCACAGTTCATTTAACAACATTCCACTTTCTTTCGATATCACAACCCATTACTGCAGCCCTTCTACCATTATAACAACATCTCCACAACCGTATCACAAAACAAGGCACGTGCCACATCACTGTCCCTTTAATATCATTTACCGCATCCCCTTGCCCATCCTATTCGTAACAACCCGAGATTCACCCCCCTTTTCACACACCGCGTAACCAAACCAAAACCCACATGTTCATTATTCCATTTTGTTCATCCAGGGCGATCACAAAAGTGTTTTAGATATTAATCAGCCATCTTTGCGTGATTAACCAATTTCCACAATCCACAAAGTTATCATCCACAAAACGGTCTAGAATAATAGGGAAAAATTTAATTGTGCAATAAAAGGCCCCCAATGACCATGATTTTCAGTAGGTATAAGCCTATTAAACTCACAACATAACAATAAGATAAACAAAGATAAAATAACAACTTCCCCGTCCACGTTCTTTGAAAAGTTATTCTGTTATTTATTGGTTCAACCGTATCTCACGAAAACAAGAGGATAACCACCCCACATGATGCACAAAAGATAGAGACGAAGGTAAGATACCAAAATCAATAGGTTCTAATCACAATGCTCCCCCAGATCAACTTTAGAAGACGTCTGGCGGCATCCATCGTTTCTGTCAAAACCCAAAAAAAACATCCTCGGGTGGAAGCTGGGAAGGAAATGTAGAAGGGAAGAAACCAATCCAAGATTAGAAGCTCTACATCGTTGTTACTATCTCGTGGCTGCTGACGGATCATAAATCGGAGCTCAGACGAAGAAGTTATGGAAGAAAAGAGCTATGGAGTCTCTCGGGAGTGCTCTACTCGAACGAATGGGGATGAGAGGACCCCTCCTTTTATAGGTGAGAAAAACTAAAGTACACAGAGTGTACTAGGAATTTTCACATGGTCGCCACGCAGCTTCCAACACGGCATTCAACATGGAACACAGTTGTTGATTGGTCAACACATGGTTTGAGGGCAACATGTACATGGGGAGGAACTACACGGTGTGTAGTATGGGCTACACGACGTGTACTCATTTATTTCACGCTGCAAGGACACACCTTCAACACGACACATAGATGTTGACTGGACAACTCACGACTTGAGGGTAATGCGTACGTGGGGAGGAACTACACGGTCTGTAGTATGGTCTACACGGAGTGTACTCATTTATTTCACGCGGCAAGGACACACATTCAACACAGCACACGACCATTGACTGGTCAACACATGGTTTGAGGGTAACGTATACGCGGGAAGGAACTACACGACATGTAGTATGGGCTACACAGTGTGTATTCATTTATTTCATGCCGTAAAGACACGACTTCAACACGAGGTATACTCGGCAAGGAGGTACACGACGTGTACTCATACTACATGGCGTGTAGTTACAAAAAATCTGGAAAGTGTGGGAAAGGTCCATTCTACCCTCCAGAACACTTCATGACCTTCATTTCGACAATGGAATGGGACGGAGAGGTCCGGGCCATTATAATTTCAAATATATAGTGACACGTATAAATTTTCATTGAATTCATTTATTGTTTATTCATATCTCTTAAAATAATATTTTACACAATAATAATTTCAATATAATATATTTTTTCTTATTTAATAATGAAATTATTAAAAAAGAAACCACATTCATTACCATACAAATCCATCAATTATTGTTTATTCTTATATGGGTTTGTTTAACAACCTGTGTGAACAACGAAATAAATCATTATCATAGATGAATAAGGAAATATAAAAACATTTTAAATTTGATGTCAATGATTAAATAATGAATTTTTTTGTTATATTAGGTAAAATTAATATATATATACATGTTACATAAATGAATTCATTTTATATCATAAAATCTCTAAAACTAGGTTGTCCCCAATTTTATTATCACAAACCATATCTAAGATTCAAGTAAAATGAAAATTTGAAAACATAATTTAATGAAAATTTAGATTATAATATCATATATTATTATAGTAATTATGAACTTTTAGTAATAGAATTATGGTCAATATCATCATTATAAGATTTTCGTTAAAAAAATTAAAATATCTAAGACTTTCTGTTAAAAGTATGTGATAATTGTTTAATGAATTCTAAATGAATCATTATAAATGATGTGTATAAAATTTAAAATATAAAAATAAGGTTTTGAAATTGGCGATTAATATAGTTATTTTTTATACAGGTGTATGAACCTCATTAGTTTAAGCTTGAATTCAAGGTAAGGGAATCAACACATTTTCGAAATTATCAAGTCATAATATTTCCTACATGAATTATATCCTCATGGATTCATTTATTAAATGAGTACTCAATTAAATATTATATTCTTATTTTTTTATTTAGGTTAATTATTACTCTTCATCTGTAACATTTTTTTGATGAATTAAATTCTCCAACCAAAGTGTGATGTTGTTAATAAAAACACATGCTCTTACTAATCGATATATCATATCTATGTCCATTTTTACAATATAATGTAATTCATTAATGAAATATTAATAAAATTATATTTTTTATTAAAGTCATTTAAAAGTACCTCCTTTAAAAATGTAAAATCATTTAACAATTCACTACTATAGGGTTTCTTTAACAATTCCCTTAATGTTTTAGGAAGACATTCATTTTATTGTTTAAAAAATCCCCTAAGTGAATTTAATAGACTGAAAATAGTTTCTTTTCTAATATCAAAAATTATGATCATCCAAAAAAATTTTCCCAAAATTTTTCTATTTCACACTATTATTTTAATTATATTTTTACCTGTGATATTTAGTGAAATTTATAAAAGAAATTGATAAAAAATTGTTTCTTTACGACTACATTCCTCAAAGGATTCTATCTAATGATGTTATATTTTAGGAATCCTATACATTCTATTTAAATATTACTACTTTTGGAAATTATATGTGTTATTTTCAATGATTTTATTATATTACATTATGATATTCATTCCCAAAAGTTTTTGAAACCAATCCCCTAGTTTTTTCATTGTTTATGTAATGATTATGATCTATTATTTATGAAACACATATTTATAGATAATGAAAATTGCGTCTAATAGTAATTATTAATTTATTGGATAAATTTAATATCTCGTGATATGCTAAGGTGTGGACATAATGATTCATCAAAATATTAGGGGATATTTAATGTTTTCTAACATTTTAAATTATGTGTATGATGAGTTTTTTCAAAAAAGTGAGGGTCTAATGGGTTTTATGACATGGTTTCTTATATTTATGATATTACATTTTTCTATGTGTCTTCTTAAATCAATATATGTTAAATAATATATTTATGACTAGTTTATATGATATTTTAATATTGTTTTATTATTCCATGATTTCATAGTATTATTTTACAATTTTAAACCAGATTGTTATTTTTGTACCTCATTTATGAACATAAAATTTTGTTATAATCCAATGATTTTTTAAAAAAAAATTCTCCTCTCATAATATTTCTAAAACACTATAATCTATCAACTAGTATGAATTGATAGGTTCCACGTAGTTGTAAATGTTTTTCAACCCTTTCATATGTTTTCATCATTTAAGTTACGATGATTTTTATATCATACAATTTGTCCCGAAGAGGGTCTTAAGGGATGAAATTATGCATAATGTCTACATGTATTGTAATATATGATGTTTACATTTCTAATATGAACGAAATTAAATGTTTCATTCAATGTTTTGTAATAATATAAGAGATATGTAATATTGAAATCCTGTATTTAATGTATTATTACTGAATACTTATCATAGGACACCATAGTAGTTATTTTGGTAAAGATTAGTTATTTTTTGTGATTACATTAGTTATTTGTGGGAATTTGGATGATAAAAAATGTGTGAAAATAATTTTTACAACTGTAAACATAATATAAAATCCTGATTATTTTGGTAATGTGTAAAGTATGTGTTTTCCTACCAATTATTACTTTTCCCACTAATAGTAAGTGGATTTAGTTTTGTAATCGAACCACTGAATGTAAATAAACTAAGAAAAATCTATTTTTGAATTTTCTCAATCTTCACCCATTGGATGATGAGTATTCCTAACACTTCTCTTCTATTAAGACACATTAGGGGTGTATTCATTGGGGATTCAGAATTTTTTTATAAACAATTATAACAAAATTAAATATATTTAGGATAGAAAGACTAAAAAGAAATGAATGTGGGTAATATGTATATAAATATGAGTGATTTATTTTGAATCTCAAGAACCACAGTCTAACTTGATGGTATTAATTATTGATATTTTCAAATATTAAATTTTTATATTACAATTTTATATTAATCAATTTTAACATCAATTATTAATCACTTATGTTCAATTATATTTTATTTAGTAATGGATGTAGATAAAAGAAAACGACTTAAAAAGGAATGTGATGGATAATGAGATGATTCACCTAGTTAAAAAACTAGTAGATTGGGAGTTTTTATATTAAATATGGTGGAAATTATAACTCAATAGTTTCAAGCTGCTGGTAATAAGGCGGAGGATGTGGGGATACTGAATTAAACAAGAATGAACATACTTTTTATCAATTATTCTATACATCAACATCCATAATACATTAATGGGTATCATAATACACGTGTTTATGATAAATAGACCAATAATATGAAAACTATATTTTCTGTTCTCTAATGTCAAAAAATGGTGTTTTTTTGTATGTTTATCATTTCAAAGGAAAGGATTCCAAATGGTGGAATCTCATTTGTAATATGAAAAAATGGAAGTAATATATAATATCTTATAGGGGAATTGAAAATTTATTCTTCATTTTGAATCATCTAAGAAATATTCGAATGAAGATAGAAAGTAAATTCTAGGAGTTCAATCATAAATATGTGTAATATTTGGAAACATAGCAAGAAACCAGCACGTGTCTTGCAAGATATTCCTCTAGTTATTTCATAGATGATGAATGTAAAATCAATCAACAACTTTCTATTTTAAAATCGAATCAGTGGTGGATTTAGGACGTAAATGATATTTTAATCCATAAAGAAATTTTGTAATTTTAAACTGTAAATATGATTTGGGGAATCTCATGATTCTAGATATAATAAGTAGAAGGTAGTGTACCATTGTTTATTTGAGGGTAATTACATGGTGGAGAAAACATTAAACTACATTTATGTCAAAAATGTCTGCTGAATCACCCTAATAGTTGTATCAAAGCTATAAGTGTTTTATTCTTGTTAAAGTGTCAAACCATTATAAAAAATGGAAATGTGCTACTAGTATTCTGAGTGAAATATCAGAAATGAATAATTCCCCATCTAATTATCCACAAACTCATCACTGCATCAAACATTAGGATTTTGGGAATTTCATTAACTGATTCCCTAACCCAAATTTAATGAATTTTACTCTTATAACCTACAAAACCACTATAAAAATGGATAACAAAATAAACCATCAATACATTTCATTGTTGTTTAAATAAGTTTTAAGATCATCGTAATGTAACATCAGGGATTGGGGTTCAAATCCTATTCTATATAGGTCATTATAGCAGAGCTGTATTATCACAATAATAGAAACTATTATAGTAGTGAAATTGTAGAATAGGTGAAACTATATAGGTGGGTATAAATATATCATGAAAATTAGTGGTGGAAACACTATAGTTGGTACTATAACATCTCGAGTATTGTATAAGTACAATTCACTGAAGGGATTTTGAGCTAAAAAATGGGCCTTCATGGCCATTTAATGGGAATTAATATCCATTTGGCCACTATTCCATGAAATGGGTATCCTCTAAAAAAATGTGGTCCCTTTGTTCATAAAAAATATCTTCATCCTCAACATAAAAAAATACACAATCCTCCGTAATAAGGTTAATCAAAAAATGATGTTGTTAAATATATACATGGCATTCACAATTGAGATGTAGTTGTATTATTTGACTTTATTTGTATATGTTAATTCATTAAAATCCAGGTTTAAATGAATATTTATCCACCACCTCAAATATAGGGAATTGATCTCTCTATGAAATCATATTTTAGAATAATGATTTCTTCTAAGATATATATATATATATATATATTCATCAATTATTATTTATAAGAAGATATTATCCCAAAATATATTACTTCTCCCCTTGGTTTAATTTAACATAATACATGTTATGGATTGATTTCCTATATATAGAGAACATTTCAACAGTTAGGATTAAAAAATCTATTTTCATTTCCCAAATCATCTTATTATCATGTTTTAATGTAATGATGATCCAGATCTTTCATTTGAAGAAAATTATATATCATGACTTCTGATACCCAATAGTTAGGGATTATTGGTTCAAATAATAAAGGAGGAAGTCATCCATAATGGCATACATTTTATTTGGTTTTATTCTAATCTATTTATAGATGAAAAACCATGTTTTCCCCCAGAGTATGAGGATGAGTTTTCATTCAAACTCATACATGGATCCATACATATCTTAAAATCTCTATATAGAATAACATCCAATAAATTATAAAGAATAAATAAGCAATATATAGTGTATACATAAGAGGGTTTAATATTCCTTATTTCTTCACTATAGGGTATGAAATTCCAATATATCAAATTATCAGATTGATCAATGAACCTTGGAATTTATTATATCATGCATAATAAAATCATGATCAAGAACAAGTATGATCTACCATGTATTTATTATATTTAATCACCTAATTTGAGTATGCTTATTTTTAATTATTGACCATATATTTGGATATGATCAATAGACATTCAAAAGACGTTAATTTTCTATTATAGATTTCTATATTAGGTATGGACACTATTTATTTATAATGGTTACCTTTTGGAATAAAAATTCTTCTATTGTCATAATGGATCTTATTAATAGTGACAACCATGATCAACATCTAGTTTTCATTATAGATGTTATTATTATATATTAAATTATTAATGAAGATAATAAAGATCATTTGTGCATTATGATAATGACCATGATCAATGAAAAACCATATGCCATAATTAGAAAGTTCAAAATCTAGATATATAAGGTACCATTATTGGGACATGAAATAATATGAAATGTAATATTATAGATCAATCGAGGATTAATGATATGATTTTTTTTGAAAGACACACCATTTAAACTGGGGACATTAGTTATCATTGGATAGAAAGTTATTATGGATTCTTTGTGTAAAATTTCTCAAGGATCAAAACCATAATGAATGTTAACATTAAATTGATTGAAGTTACTTTAGACCAATGGAGGTGAAAAATATTAAATGAATAAAAAGTGATTGGTTTCTATTCAAATACAGAAAATTACCTATTGTGGGTAGGGGTTTTAAGTATGAAGTAATTATTTATAAATGATATTTGTTTTCATAATCATGAATAATGATAATGTAATTTTTTATCGCTTATGATAATTAATGACACCAAAGAAAAATATTCCATTTAATGAGTTGGAAGAGCTGACATTAAATTTACATTAATGGTTTTGTGGAATTATATCTATGTATAATAACGTGATATATATATATATATATTGATCAGAATAGAATGAAATATATATTAACATAGAAGGATTTGAAAACACCAATGTTCACGGATTACATTTATAACATTTAATGACTCTTCATTATGTTACCTCTATGGGAAGGAAAATAAATTGGATGATTATTTGACTAGTAATGATCATGCTACCCTTCCCATAAGGAGGATTGAAATAGGAAAAATACTCATATATTTATATAGGATGAATGAAAATGTTATAAAGGGTGTTGAAAATTCATATCTCTCCAAAATTAATATTCAATCCTGCACTAACATGATGATAAATGATGCTTATAAAAATGATATAGAGCTACAAAAAAGGTAATTAATATTCTATAGAAAAACTTTGATAATGATAGAGTAATATATTGTGTAACCAAAATATTATTCCCATCAAAATAAGAAATCATGAACGAAATTTGGAATGATTCACATAACTCATCTATCTCTATTCGTTCATGATGTTTAGATATTTATAGAAATCTAAATGAAAACGTCTATTGGGATAAAATAAATAGAGAAATTATTTAATAAGATCCACAATTATTGATATTTCAAAATATAAAGAATAAAAAAAGAGTACAAGGTTATGTTGCTATCATTACCCATAAGAGAATAGATATGAAAAAACATCACTATGGATTCCATCTTATGACATCCCAAAACATCAAAAGGTCCTAATCCCATTTGGGTAGTAGTCAATTTCCATACTAAGACAACATATTTTACTAACATCAGGAAATATTTAACTCTTAAAAATATCACTAATGTATAAAAATATAAAATCATAAAATTTAATTGAGTATCACCCTCCAATAAGTCCAACCATGATCTAAGGATCACATTGAGGATAATGAGAAGTCTTCAAAAAGAATTAGAGATAGAGTTTATTTTCTAAACAATTTATCTCCCTTATAGAGATAGTATTAATGAAAGGACCATTAAAAATATTAATAATAAGAGAATACATTTTCAATGGAAATTCTTGTATTCTGGGATCAACACATACCCCATATAATGTTATTAAAAAACAGAATTTGTTATTCTCACACTCAGATAGACCAATGTAATGGTTATTAATGGAGTAAATGGAGCACTCCAATAATCAAGGACAATGTTGAATATGTGGTGTTGATTATTCATGAAATAGTCCAATAAATTAAAGCGATTTTAAAAACCATTCAATAACCTATAAAGGTGAAACAAAGTGGAGAAAAAATTATTTTAATATACATGAATGGGATATTATGTTTTAATTTGGTTACAAGGTGTTTCTCTAGATGTCACCTGTGAAAAGTGTTGTGAGATTTTTGAAGAACAATCATGTGATCCCGGGGCACATTGGTGCCTTCAATATATTTTATCATGTTAGGGTTGTGTCATATGTTCTGTAACCCCTTCATGATCACTTTTATGTTCATGATGTGTTCCATATATGTTTTATTTGAAAATGTTTTAGGGTTGTGTCATATCTTATGTAAAGTCCTGATTAAGTTATTTTTCTAAAAATAATTCATTGTCTATTAATAAAACAATTGTATGTGGTTTTTTAAAATATACACCTAGGTGGACCTTCCCTAAAATGGATTGGTTGAGCATTGACACACCCATCATTTTAATACTTGATTAGTTGGAATATATATGTACCATTGGATTCACACTCCTGTTGGATATGCCTTGGTCGATCATAAAATCCTTATGAGCTATTGTGAAATAATTATTTCCTAGTAACATTGAGTGATTAATTCATGTATTAAATGATAACCCATCACAAATAAACCTATGTTAATATACAATTGATATAGGTTTTGTCACGACCCGTACTCGGGGCCCGTGCCATGACTACCCCAAGCCCGCCTTCCATAGGCCAGGGGCTGGTGACTAGCACCAAGGCGTAAATCCCAACAAAAGGGAAGGAATTTCCTTTGAAAAGTAAACAAGCACCATAGAGTAAGCAAGCTGAAAAGTAAACACTATGTAAAAACTTTACAAGCTGTGATGAAAGTAAAAGAGGCCGGAAATACAAGCCCAACTGTAAAGTACAACTGAAAGGAAAAACAACAACTGAAAGGAAAAGCCGCAGCGTCGAGCCGCCCTCTGGAAGTCCCACCTGAAGGGTGGGTACAGATAGCCTCCACAGATCATCGGGTCCACCTGACCGCTCCGAGTACGTCCCGCCCAATGGTCCACCTCCAGGTACCGTCCTGCTACGCAAGCCTCCTCCACGATCAGTACTATCCGTCGTCTGAAACCAACACAACGTAGTGCGGGCATAGCCCGTGCAGGGGTGAGTATAAGATACTCAGTAGGGACCCCGAGACACCCGAAGGTCTCCCGAAATCCACAAAGGATAAACCACAAAGGAAAGATACAATCACAAAGTAACAACCGACACTGTTTAGGTATATGACCATACATATACCTAAGTCATCAATTCCCATTCGGCTCCAACGTCCGAGCCCAAGAACAACCCAGTCCACACAGGAAAGCAAAACGTATACCCACACAGGATAGCACAACACAATCCACAAAGGAGAGTAAACAGTAAATCCACACAGGATAGCTCAACACAATCCACAAATGAGAGTAAACAGTAAATCCACACAGGATAGCTCAACACAATCCACCAAGGAGAGTAACTCAAGATTCAGCTCACGCAGGTATACATCATCGAAAAGGTGAAAGAGATGATCAGACATAGATACTAAATCATCTAAGCTGGGACCCACATTGGATACAAGACCATCCGTCCTCATTGTTTCGTTTATGCTGGTACCCACATAGGATAAAAGACCAGCATGGCTGGGACCCACATAGGATACAAGACCAGCACAGAGTCATCTAAGCTAGGACCCACATAGGATACAAGACCAGCACTCTTCATTGATTTATCTATACTGGGACCCACATAGGATACAAGACCAGTATTGAATCATCTAAGCTGGGACCCACAAAAGATACAAGACTAGCACAGCTAGGACCCACATAGGATACAAGAACAACTGTCTTCGTTGATTCACCTACACTGGGACCCCCATAGGATACAAGACCAGTATCGAATCATCTAAGCTGGTACCCACATAGGATACAAGACCAGCACAGCTGGGACCCACATAGGATACAAGACCAGCTGTCTTCATTGATTCAACTATACTGGGACCCACATAGGATACAAGACTAGTATTGAATCTTCTAAGCTGGGACCCACATAGGATACAAGACCAGCTGTCTTCATCGTCGCAGTACACTGAGGATCTCTACACCGTCGTCGAAGTTGCAGCCACCACTAAGGTTCCCACACACAGCAAGTTCGTTCGGGAGGGTCCGCTCCACGAGCCGAAAGGTCAATACATCAACTGTCACAAAGTCTGAATTTGATGTATCCAAAAGTTACGTATCGTCAACATGAACTCAACATCGCAGAGGGCGCGTCAATCGGACGCCCGGTTTGAGAGTTATTGGATCTTTCGTCCAAGGAGCTCGGTTGGGTTTTAAGGCAAAACAAACCCAACCATACTCCACCTGCATCCAAACTTCGGGTGGAGTGAGCCAAAAGATCCGTCTCACATAGAGGAACTCAACAAAGCTGACGGCGCATCAATCGGACGTCCGTAGCTCAAGATATGAGTGTTTCCGCTCCGAGGGCCCGGTTGGTTTCGTGTACGACCCAACCAGACCATACTCCACCTATGTCCAAACCTCGGGCGAGGTGATCCAAAAGATCCGTCTCACATAGAGGAAATCAACAAAGCTGACGGCGCGTCAATCGGACGTCCGTAGCTCAAGATATGAGCGTTTCCGCTCCGAGGGTCCGGTTGGTTTCGTGTACGAACCAACCCGGCCGAACTCAAAGTATTCCGAAACCTTGAGTGTGATATACCGAAACGACCGTCTCGATCCAAGGATCGCGTTGCCGCTGACTGCGAGTCGTTTGGAGGCCCGTAGCTCATGTTACTGGCATTTGAACGAAAAACGTCTGAAGAAGGGGGGTCCGGGCCCGGGCCGACCCCCCCCCCCCCCTGGATCGGCCGAACCCGGTCTGACCCGGTCGGACCGGTCTGGCTCGGCCAGCCCGTCCCGGCTTCGCTGCGCGGCCTAGTGACGCGGAGGGGAGCCGCCGCCCCCGCGTGACAAACCCGCGGCACCCGCAGGGTGTCGCCCGGACAACCGAACGCTACGCGGGGGGGGGGGGGGGGGAGCCACTGCCTCCGCGTGACAACCCCGCGACACCCACGGGGTGTTGCCCTAGAAAGCCCGACGCGACGTGGGGGGGGGGGGGGGAGCCGCCTCCCCCGCGTAACAACCCCGCGACACCCGCGGGGTGTCGCCCTGGACAGCCGGACGCGACGCCGTGGGTCAGCGGGCGTCGCCGCCGGCTTCCGTGGGCCACCAGAGTCGCTTCGGTGGTCCGATTCCATTCCCATCTGCGCCACTGCTCCTCCCGGGACTCGTTCTTCACTGCGGAACCATCAAACTTCCGTTGTGGCATGTTCTGTCGTCGCTCGTCAAAACTGCACAACAACGAAGAACGGCGGAAGGTTGGCGGTCCGTGTTCGTTTGGCCCGCACCCTCCGTGTTAGAGACAAACAACTGGAGAAAATACATTCACCACATGAATACATATTCGGAAACAATTTTTAATGAAATAAAATTGTTTTATGAATCGGGTTCTTCATTCTTGAATGGAAACAACACGGGAAATAAGGGCATTTCCAAAAAAAATCCCTACCTCATAGTCGTCGTCAAATGCACGTTCTTCGCGAAATTGCTCGTCGCGGAAGGAGGGGATCATGGCATCGTCGCGGAAAGGCGTCGCGTCATCGCGGGAACCGGCGTTGAGTCGGCGAACTCAAGCAGCTGATCGAAGATTCGTTGCGGAGGAAGAGACGTCGCAAAAGAACGTTGCAGGAAGGGAACGTCTGTGTCGCGGAACACGACTTCGCGTCGTCGACTTCCACGGGTTCGGCATTCTTCGCGTTCTTCGCGTTCTTCGCGAAGGAGGATGAAGGTTCAAGAACTCTGACAAACCTCTCAACGAGTAATCTTCCAAAAAGACTAGTTGGTCTTATTTTATTATTACGCCAAAAAACAAAAAAAGGGTAAGTAACGACCCATCAATTCGATGTATTATCTCAATGAAAGTAACAGCTCATTTAATTCATGAAATAAACCGCCCAATTAAATGGTCTGTTAAGAATTTAAGAAAACGTGTCAGTTGACTTTCATAATGACGGGTTTTCGCGGGTGCGTTACTTAGCGGAAAGAAACGGCGGGGTTCGTGCAGGCCCCACCTCACAAATATCCTACCAGGAGGGTAGGATATTACTGGATAGTACCCTATCTGTTTCAACTCAGTTTAAGCTGCTTTTAAGTGGCTTCAAGTGGCTTCCAAGTGGCTTAAATGAAATAAAATAATGTTGTCGTAAAATTATTTTATTTCCTAACATTAAGCCCGAAAATTAAAAACAACACCTGAGCAAACGCAACTCCGAAATAGGCGTTTCTAAGAGAATACCGGCGCTGCGATTTCATCGGTGCCCTCAGAATTTGATTTCGGGCAACGATTCAAAAGTTATAAAAACCCGCTCGTCCGTTCACTGAACGTACCCGAGCCAAACTTCGGAAAATGATTCCGGGCACACCGGGCCTCGGAATCAGGTGCCGTCAGAAACTGCGCTCTTGTAAAATTCCAATGAAAATTAAGAAAAAAATTTCCTTGAAATTTACGGGTCTTTACATTACTCCCACCTCAGGGCTTTATGTCCCCGTAAAGATTCAACACAAACTAGTGAAACAAAGGCGGTACTGAGCACGCATCTGAGCCTCCCGCTCCCATGTTCTCCCTTGAGGTTCCCGTGCTGCCATTTGATGCGCACTAGAGGAATAGATCGTCCACGTAGGACCCCCTCCTGTCGATCCTCGATCTCCACTGGGACCTCCGCAAAAGTCATCCCATCATCAAAGACCAGCTCTCCATGGTCAAAGGTTTGCGTCAGGTCGTGCATGTATCTCCTAAGCAGAGATACGTGGAAGAGGTCGTGCACCTGGTGCAACTGAGGTGGTAGAGCCAGGCGATAAGCCACCTCGCCAACCCTGCTGGGGACCTGGAAGGGTCCGATGAAGCATGGAGACAACTTGCTGCCTCGGCCAAAACTCCGCAAACCATGTCGAGGTGCGACATGCATGAAGACGTGGTCGCCATCCTCGAACTCTAGTGGCCTCCGCCTCCTTTCAGCATAAGACTTCTGCCGGCTCTGAGCTGTAATCATCCACCCCTGGAGGACCTGGACCATCTCAGCCGTGGCCTGGACCATCTCCGGCCCCACAAGAGCTGCTACGATTTCTTCTTTGCCGATAAGAGAAATCTGGTCTCATCCCCTGGATGAACCACATTCTTTTCTTAATACAGTCAATCCCGACATAGATAATTCTAATCCATACCAAGGATGACGTCGTAAGGCCTCGACGCTACTACCAAGAGATCCAACCGTTACTCTTGCCTCCAAGGGTTGAGTCACACTGTCGGCATCAGTGTGTGGTAACTGGGTCTCCTCTAGTAGATGTATCACAAGTAAGGGTCAAGTCAATAGTCAAAACTGGAACCTCTTAGTAACAACACAAAAGAGGACAGGGATGAAAACATCACAAAGGTATGCGTCTTTTATTATTTCATCTCATAATACAAAGACGCTACACAATAGCAACAAGGAACTAGAAGTAAAAAAGGACGTATCCACTAGTTCCGCTCCTATCCATCTGCTCCCAGAGCTCCATGATCGAAGGCCTCGGCTGCCTGAAGTTGAGCTCTCGCATGTCCACCTACTCCCTGCGGTCGGGGTGGACCTCTTGGTGGTGGTAGTGGCAACACCTCGAAGTGTCTCCCACCATCGGCTACTCGGCCAGCTCCCCTGCCTCGTCCGCCTGCACCTTGCAGACCACCGTGGCTGAACCTCTGTCTCGGAGGTCCCTCTATCGCCTGCTGCTCATCTGTAAGACGAGTCAGGAAGTCTCGAGCCATGTGACCTCGCCCACTGCATGCGTAGCAATGTTTTCCCCTCGTGGAGCTGGATCTCCTTCGGGTTCCCCGCACAGCCGAATCTTCATCCTAAGACTGCCCATCTGATGGTCTAGCCCGTTTGAACCTCTGCGTCACCTGTCTACTGCCAACTGCAGAAGACCCTGCTACGGGCCGTCCTACGGAGGGCCCTGTCACTGGATCCTGCTCGGCGAGAAAACTCTCCACTAGAAGGGCTCTCTCCCACACCTCTGCTTGTGTCTGAATGTTGATGGAGATCATCGAAGACCTGATCTCGTGCCTCAGTCCCTGCTCGATGGTCCAGGCTCAGAAGAACATGTCCCGTACCATATCTGTGGAGTAGCGCGAGAGATCAGTAAATCTCTCCGAGTACTGGGCCACTGTCAAGCTGCCCTACCGCAGCTGAAGAAGCTCCTGTATGCGTACCGCGCGAAGGGTGGCTGGGATGAACTCGGAGCGGAAGATGCTCTCAAATTCCGTCCAGTGGAGAGATGTCTCGTCGTGCACCTGGAGCATCAAGCTCCACCAACTGCCTGCTGCTGCGTGCAGGAGGCTCGCTGCGAGGATCAACATGAGGTCTGTTGGTGTCCTCACTAGCCTGAAAACTCGCACCACTGCCTCCAGCCAGTCCTCCGCTTCCTGGGGGTCCATCCCCCCGCGGAACCTGGGCGGTCGCTGATGCTGGAACTCGTGCAGCGCGCTAAGGCGACGTGCATCGTCAGCGGCTGGGGCTGGTAGCATCGGTGGCTCGGCGGGTAAAGGTATCGCTGGTGCCTCTTCTGACAAGGAGCTCGGCACCGAGGCCTCGTCGCTCGGTGGGCTGTCATCACACTACATTCTCGGAACCCGAGCTAGCTGCCATCATGGGGCCATCCTGAAAGAAGCAGGTGGGCCACGGTCAGAACTGTATACCTGGTGAGCTAACACAAGTAATCCCAAAGAAAACTTGAACACACATGCAATCAATGTTTTCGTGCATTAAGTCGGAAATCAAAAGTCAGGGTCCTGGTGTATGGATACGTCAGCCGCCGCACCAACACTGGACTCCCTGGACTGATAACCACACCCAATACGCTAAACACTATTTCTTCACAAAGAAAAAAGATCAGAGTCTCCGGTAGAACCGACCACCTCTGATAACAATTTGTCACGACCTGTCCTCGGGGCCCGTGCCGTGACAACCCCAAGCCCACCATCCGTAGTCCAGGGGTTGGCGACTAGCACCAAGGCGTAAATCCCAAAAAAAGGGAAGGAATTGCCTTTGAAAAGTAAACAAGCACCACAGAGTAAGCATGCGGAAAAGTAAACACTAAGTAAAAACTATACAAGCTGTGTTGAAAGTAAAAGAGGCTAGAAATACAAGCCCAACTGTAAAGTACAACTGAAAGGAAAAACAGCAACTGAAAGGAAAAGCCGTAGTGTCGAGCCGCCCTCTAGAAGTCCCACCTGAAGGGTGGGTACAGATAGCCTCCACAGCTCCTCGGGTCCACTTGACCGCTCCGAGTACGTCTCGCCCAGTGGTCCACCTCCAAGTACCATCCTGCTCCGCAAGCCTCCACCACGATCAGCGCTGTCTGTCGTCTGCAACCAACACAATGTAGTGCGGGCATAGCCCGTGCAGGGGTGAGTATAAGTTACTCAGTAGGGACCCAGAGACCCCCAAAGGTCTCCCAAAATCCACAAAGGATAAACCACAAAGGAATGATACAATCACGAAGTAACAACCGACACTGCTTAGGTATATGCCCATACATATACATAAGTCATCAATTCCCGTTCGGCTCCAACGTCGGTGACCAAGCACAACCCAGTCCACACAAGAAAGAAAAACGTATACCCACATCGGATAGCACAACACAATACACAAAGGAGAGTAAACTGTAAATCCACACAGGATAGCTCAACACAATCCACAAAGGAGAGTAAATAGTAAATCCACACAGGATAGCTCAACACAATCCACAATGGAGAGTAACTCAAGATTCAGCTCACGCAGGTATACATCATCGAAAAGGTGAAAGAGATGATCAGACATAGATACTGAATCATCTAAGCTGGGACCCACATAGGATACAAGACCAGCCGTCCTCATTGTTTCGTTTATGCTGGGACCGACATATGATACAAGACCAGCACAGCTGAGACCCACCTAGGATACAAGACCAGCACTTAGTCATCTAATCTGGGACCCACATAGGATACAAGACCAGCACTCTTCATTGATTCATCTATACTGGGACCCACATAGGATACAAGACCAGTATTGAATCATCTAAGCTGGGACCCACATAGGATACAAGACCAGCACAACTAGGACCCACATAGGATACAAGACCAGCTGTCTTCATTGATTCATCTATACTGGGACCCACATAGGATACAAGACCAGTATTGAGTCATCTAACCTGGGACCCACATAGGATACAAGACCAGCACAGCTGGGACACACATAGGATACAAGACCAGCTGTCTTCACTGATTCAACTATACTGGGACCCACATAGGATACAAGACCAGTATTGAATCATCTAAGCTGGGACCCACATAGGATACAAGACCAGCTGTCTTCATCATCGCAGTCTACTGAGGATCTCTGCACCGTCGTCGAAGTCGCAGCCAGCACTAGGGTTCCCGCACACAGCATGCTCGTTTGGGAGGGTCTGCTCCCCGAGCCGAGAGGCCGATACATCAACCGTCACAAAGTCCGAAGTTGATGTATCCAAAAGTTCCGTATCGTCAACAGGAACTCAACGTCGTAGACAGCGCATCAATCGGACGCCCGGTCTGAGAGTTATTGGCTCTTTCATCCCAGGAGCCTGGTTGGTTTTTAAGGAAAAACCAACCCGACCGTACTCCACCTGCGTCCAAACCTCGGGCGGAGTGAGCCAAAAGACATGTCTCACTTAGAGGAACTCAACAAAGCTAACGGTGCGTCAATCGGACGTCCGTAGCTCATGATATGAGCGTTTCCACTCCGAGGGCCCAGTTGGATTCGTGTACGAACCAACCCGACCGTACTCCACCTATGTCCAAACCTCAGGCGGAGTGAGCCAAAAGATCCGTCTCACTTAGAGGAAATCAAAAAAGCTGACGGCGCGTCAATCGGACGTACGTAGCTCAAGATATGAGCATTTCCGCTCCGAGGGCCCGGTTGGTTTCGTGTACGAACCAACCCGGCCAAACTCATAGTATTCCGAAACCTTGAGTGTGATATACCGAAACGACCGACTCGATCCAAGCATCGAGTTGCCGCTGACGGCAAGTCGTTTAGAGGCCCGCAGCTCATGTTACGGGCATTTGAACGAAAACCGTCCGAAGACGGGGGGTCCGGGCCCGGGCCGACACGGGCCGACCCCCCTGGGTCGGCCACACCCGGTCCGACCCGGTCTGACCCGGTCAGACCGGTCTGGCTCGGCCAGCCCGGCCCGGCTCGGCCGACCGACGCGGGGGGGAGCCGCCGCCCCCGCGTGACACCACCACGGCACCCGCGGGGTGTCGCCCGGGACAAGGCCGAGCGACGCGGGGGGGGGGGGGGGGGAGCCCCCCCCCCCCCCCACGGGACAACCCCGCGGCACCCGCGGGGTGTCGCCCGGACAACCGGATGCGACGCGGGGGGGGGGGGGGTGGAGCCGCCGCCCCCGCGTGATAACCCCGCGACACCCGCGGGGTATCGCCCTGGACAGCCCGACGCGACGTGGGGGGGAGACGCCTCCCCCGCGTGACAACCCCACGACACCCGCGGGGTGTCGCCCTGGACAGCCGGACGCGACGCCGCTGGTCAGCGGGCGCCGCCGCCGGCTTCCGCGGGCCACCGGAGTCGCTCCGGTGGTCCGATTCTGTTCCTGTCTGCGCCGCTGCTCCTCCCGGGACTCGTTCTTCACTGCGGAAACATCAAACTTACGTTGTGGCATGTTCCGTGTGTCACGCGGGGGCGGCGGCTCCCCCCGCCCCCCCCTGCGTCGCTCGGCCGAGCGACGCGGGGGGGGGGGGGGAGCCGCCTCCCCCGCGTGACAACCCCGCGACACCCACGGGGTGTCGCCCTGGACAGCCGGACGCGACGCCGTGGGTCAGCGGGCGCCGCCGCCTCCGGCCGCCGGCGCCGCCGCCGGCTTCCGCGGGCCCTCGGAGTCGCTCTGGTGGTCTGATTCCATTCTCGCCTCCGCTGTTGCTCCTCCCGGGACTCGTTCTTCACTGCGGACCATCAAACTTCTGTTGCGGCATGTTCCGTCGTCGCCCGTCAAATCCGCACAACAACGAAGAACGGCAGAAGGTTGTCGGGCCGTGTTCGTTTGGCCCGCACCCTCCGCATTAGAGATAAACAACGGGAGAAAATACATTCAACACATGAATACATATCCGAAAACAATTTTTAATGAAATAAAATTGTTTTATGAATCGGGTTCTTCATTCTTGAACGGAAACAACACGGGAAATAAGGGCATTTCCAAAAATAAAATCCCTACCTCGTAGTCGTCGTCGAACGCACGTTCTTCGCGGAATTGCTCGTCGCGGAAGGAGGGGATCATCGCGTCGGCGCGGAAAGGCGTTGCGTCATCGCGGGAACCGGCATTGAGTCGGTGAACTCATGCAGCTGATCGAAGATTCGTTGTGGAGGAAGAGACGTCGCAGAAGAACGTTGCAGGAAGGGAACTTCGGCGTCGCGGAACACGGCTTCGCGTCGCCGACTTCCACGGGTTCGGCGTTCTTCGTGTTCTTCGCGAAGGAGGATGAAAGTTCAAGAACTCTGACAAAACACTCAACGAGTAATCCTCCAAAAAGACTAGTTGGTCTTATTTTATTATTACGCCAACAAACAAAAAAGTGTAAGTAACGACCCATCAATTCGTTGTATTAATTCAACGAAAGTAACATCTCATTTAATTCACGAAATAAACCACCCAATTAAATGTTCTGTTAAGAATTTAAGAAAACGCGTCAGTTGACTTTCATAATGACGGTTTTTCGCGGGTGCGTTACTTAGCGGAAAGAAACGGCGGGGCTCGTGCGGGCCCCACCTCATAAATATCCTATCAAGAGGGTTGGATATTCCTGGATAGTAACCTATCCGTTTAAACTCAGTTTAAGCCGCTTTTAAGTGGCTTCAAGTGGCTTCCAAGTGGCTTAAGTGAAATAAAATAAAGTTGTCGTAAAATTATTTTATTTCCTAACTTTAAACCCAAAAATTAAAAACCACACCTGAGCAAACGCAACTCCCGAAGAGGCGTTTCTAAGCGAATACCGGCTCTGCGATTTCATCGGTGCCCTCAGAATTCGATTCCGGGCACCGGTTCAAAAGTTAGAAAAAACCGCTCATCCGTTCACTGAACGTACCAGAGCCAAACTTCGGAAAATGATTCCGGGCACACCAGGCCTCAGAATTAGGTGCCGTCAGAAACTGTGCTCTTGTAAAATTCCAAAGAAAATTAAGAAAAAAGTTTCCTTTAAATTTACGGGTCTTTACAGGTTTAAAAAAAATATAGTATATGCTAATATGATGATGTAAAATAACACGATGTATTATGGTTTAATTCCTTTTATAATTTTGATAAATACAACATATTATAATTTTTTTCCAAATATATAAACCCTTTAGATTTAATTAATGACTTCAACTAGAAATAACATTTTGTGTGAGGGATAATTGAGGGATGACATCTAGAAAAATCTCTTAAGAAGGGGTCCTGGAATGAAAAACCATGTGATAATTCCAAACAAGTTTTTATAAAATATGATTAACTATAAAAAGTTATTCTAGTTTCCAAACACATAAAATATTTTAAGGGGGGAGTATTATAGAATTTCGTATGTGAAGTATTATCCATGAATAACTATTAAATTCACTTTGGGTAGAAATTATAAAAAAATCACCCTAGGGATTGCATTAATGAATTTTAAAAAAAACATTAGTGTGGAATGGTTAGTCATTAAGATTTATATTTTTAAATATAGATAAATATATCATCCAATATAATTTAAGGTACATAAGTCTCAAATAATAAACCATAAAAACATTAATTCTTCAAATAAAAGGAGTTTAGGTCTTTTCTTATTCAATGCTTGACAACTTTATCCTTATTAAGACCAGTTGACTCTACTATAAATAGAATGTTTACTAAAAACATGATATAAAAACATTGATAAAAAATGTTTAATTACTAAAAAATATAAATAATTATATGGTTACTATATCTCACATACAAAACAATTCTCCAATAATTTTTATATTAATTACTTATTATAAAACCTTATTTTTGGTACCATTGACAAATTTGATGCGCTATTTGGCATGAAATAGTGAACATGACACAATTAATTATAATTATAGGAAAATAAAATATAAATATTAACTCTCTATTAAGGTAGATGTTACTATAAACTGCATATGAAAAATTACTCAAATTATACTGGGATATTTAGAACAAATTGTTAAAAAATAAAAATTGCTAATATTAAAAGTATGAAGGATTTGATGAGATAAAAATTTATACCCATGATAGTGAGCATGAACTATATTCAAAATTAATCACAGATTCATGTGTATCTAATTGACCATATTAACTATTTCATTAGTTATAAATAATATAAATTATGAAAATATATTATTTATTTAGGAGAATGTTAGGAGTGATGATTTCATAGAATATTCTCCATAAATAAATTATATATTAAATAATGTGTTTTATAAAAGATAAAATACAAATAAAAATTGATATATTTCAGATAATAAATATTACCAATAAAATATTTGTGTTAAATTAGTTAGTATAAATTGAAGTTACCATATTGAATAGTTAAAAAATTTAGTTAGAAGAAATGGAATCTTGAAGTGGAATTATTTATTTTGACCCACCTATATATTACCATGGAAAGGAGAAATCTTTGCGACGTTTTTACCTAAAAAATATGAAACTAAACTTAATAAATGTTAGTTTGATCCAATCTATGTACGAGAGATGTTAAATTCTTGGGAATTTTCTAAAAATTTGATGTCCCATTTCTATTATAAAATTGGCTCCCCTATATTATTTTCCCCTCATACCACTACTCCCCATGATCAATCCAAATATTTCCCAACTCCCTCATAAGAAATCCTATAAACATTAAATTGATTACCATATTCTAAAAAGATTTTCCATCCAAGGATTAACCCCCTTTTCAAGGGATAGAATTTGAGAAGTGGGGAATAAGTTGTTAACCACAATTTCTATTTTCGAATGTATACATGCATTTATAATTAGAAAAAATTCATTTCCACAAAATTAAATGATAACATAATGATCACTAATTTTCTCATATTTTATTATAATAATATGACATACATTATCCACCCTTCTAATTCCCCCTAATGAAAATAGAAAACAATATTCATTTGACTATGTGAATTAACACAACCAAAAAGCACCATGTTTTCCACTAACCACCAAACATTGATAGTTCTAATATTTAATTAAATAAATTAGTCCTATATTTATAAAATAATTTATATTTAAAAATGATTAAAGATATTATACATTTTTTCCATGATAGGGAAAAAGAAATCATTCAATATGTTTTCATGTCCACAACCACCTCCATAGAACAATTGATTTACATTTTATATTCATCTCCATATTAAATAGATATTATTGAGCATGGGTTTAATACAAAAAATATCATTTATTATATCATTAATTCTCATTTTTACTTTTTTTTATAAACTATTAATTTTACGATTAACAAACAATAATCATTATTTCTATTGATTAAATTAGTTGTACTATGAATAAAAATATTAAATTCATATTCTATAATATTTTCATATACATTGATTATTTTTAAAATAAAATATATTTAATATATATCACAGTAATAAACACTAAATTATATAATTATACTTCTTGTGTCAAGATATTTCAAACAAATAACCTCATAATCGTATATAATAAGGATATGTTCCGGTTTGGGATTGTTTAAACACCTTATTGAATAATGAAATGAAATTATATTATGAAGAAATATGAATAATTATTTAATTAATTAAAATCATGTAATTATTTAAAGTATTATTTTCTATAATGTATACCATAATGTTTGACATAATAATTAATTAAATAGTAGTAATCAGCTTGGAAAATCACTGATACCTATTTTTTTCAATTTAAACTTCTAATATATAGAGTGAAATATTCACCAAGTGATATTAAAACATTATCATTAATTATAATTAATCTATTAAATACAATGTAATATAATTTTAGTGATGAATGTGGGAATATGAATGAATTCAGAAACCACATCTAAGAAAAAATTACAAACGATAAAAACTCTGAAGACCTAGAAAAATTGTGAAATACTTACAAATATACAGTTTTGTGATGAATATAATTTCAAATAATGATTACATATTTATAGTAATATTGTTAAAAAATTATGTTAAGATATTTAAGAATTTCTTATTGGAGGTCAGGGTCCATTCAACTAAGAGATTATAAATGTAAGGGGTTTTTGTAACTCAAATCATTTATTTTTTAAATAATCATTCCACATTTATTATTTTATTTTATGAATGATCTATTATATTCTAATATTATGTTATATTTTATTACCAAAATCTTATTTAGGGAAATCATGTTTCACATTATATTCATCCCCCTTGATGATTTTATTGTTTTGTGAAAATTCATTCTTTTTAAGAGTTATTCCCATTTCAATTAATGGATTATTATTTCATATCAATGTATTAGACATGACAATAATGTTATATATTAACTAATGGAAACAGAGATTTTTTTTATATATAATTTATAGTTGATATCCCTTTATTTATTTTAAAAAAAGGGTTTTTATCCTTTTAATGATATGTATTTTCAATAATAGAGTTTTAAAATATTTAAATTCTTTTTCATACCATTATATTATAATATTTAAGTCAATTTCAAATTTCTACATATGTATAATTTATTATCAAGGTCCATTTATTGGAATCTATTTTGATGTTATTTTTTAATAAGTTTTATCTATATCTTAAAAAAATTTATTTGGAATGTAGCTTGAAAATAATGTTTTTTACTGATGCAATTATGAAGTTATTATTAAGAATAACATATTAAAGATTTATCATCAATTAAAAAAGATTATTTTACAATGGATTAACATTTGATAAATAATATGATATATTATCTTCATAAGTAATCATTATGGGAGATTATTTTTATTTTGTATCAAATTTTCATGTTTTTTATTTGATATTATTTTGTAAATGTTATGAATTTTTTTTCATATCATGGGGTATTTATTCTAATATGAATGATTTATTTTTTAGAGGCATAAATATGTATGCATGATAATAGTATGAGAACTATTTAACCCTCCAATTCAATGGTTTTTGTTTTATATATCAGGATATAATAAAGTTTGGAAAAACATTGATCTGTACACAATCTAAATGATGGATATACCTATATCTGTGTTGAAACTGAAATGGTGGACATGGAATAATTTGGTCACAAGGTTTTAAAATTATTATGTTTGTTACACATATGTAAAATGTCACTTGTTTTCTATCAATGAAAAATGTTTATGAGATTTTATTTTCTAAATATGTTTTACTATATTAATATATGATTTCTTATTTTGTTTGATTTGAGTGGTATGTTTTGAAGAAATATCTTAATGGATGTTAATTGTTCTTATGTTTGTTTTCAATGATCCTTAAGGATCAATAAAATTTCATGGTTTTCACTTTTCATCTGATGAAAATTATATATGATATTTCTCCCATGATAAAAAATTAATCATGTTTATGATCTAACCATTATGAATAGTTGATTAGTTTCCCTTAAAAATAATTTGAGCTCACACAATTCTTATCATTCCATTCCCTAGGTTATAGTGAAGATAATATTATATAATATGTCCTTAATATGGGGCAGAGGAAAATATTTTTGGAGAAATTTAAATAAATTTATTAAAGTATTATATTTATATAGCTACTCTTAAAGATACTAAACCTTCCAGTAATCAGGTATTGTGAATATTTTTGATTTTTTATCTAAAAAATAGAATCGATTTATTATTTTTTTATGTTCATATTGGGTAAGCATATTATATAGCTTACTAGTAATGTCTAGTGTAAATCCTAGACATATGTGATAAAGAGCTATAGTATAAGACTACTCATAGGTTCAATGATCTATGGGGGAACCAAAATATTGAAGAAGTTATATAGAAACCAAAGAATGTAATGATAAAAACACATCCCCAATTTCATTTTTTACTTTAATAAAAATATTATTTAAATTATTTTAAGGGGGTAGAATGTATATATGAATTATTTCAATATATATTTGTATTTAAATAAAACATATGTTAAATAATTCGTTTCAAATGAAAAACTAAACTAAAATGAACCACACCAACTTTTAAATATAACCATTGTACTATATATGTTAAATAAGAAGAAACAAATAAAGGAAAAAATATTATAGTATATATATGAACAAATAATTAACTCATAATTGATAATAAATTATGAATATAAACATTTTGTGTTATGAAAATAGATTTTTTTTCATAATTATATTTTTTTCGTTACATTTAATGACTTTATTTAAAAAATATTTTTTCCTATTTTAAAATTTTATTATATAAAATAGAGATATTTTTTCAACGTGAAATAAATATATTAACATCGGGTGATTTTTATTCTTAATTGGATTATCATTAGGTGAATTTCATATTATACCATTTTTATCACAACCGGAACATACATGAAATTATATCCATATAATAATGTAAAATAAAAATGAAATTAATTTTTATTGGAAAAATATATAATTTTAATTAAAATTATACAGTTATGTTTTTAAAATTTATATATTAACATGTATATTTTATATTTTGGAAATATGTTGTAGCATCAATCAGAAATTTTTAAATAAAGTTATTATCCTGAAATTGATTATTCCTCACATTTATAAAATTAATATTAATAAAATAGTTTTATAACTATAATTTTTAGGTTGTATATTAATTAATTAAAAACATTTTATTTTTAGACGTAAAAAACTAATTAATTAGGTAAAAAATATTTATTGTGGTAAAAGAAAAAATAGGGAAAAAATAACCAAAGTGTTAAAAATAGAAAATGTTAAAAAAATATTTCAAATATATTTTTTAAGGTGATAATAAAAACATAATATCAAAAACTTTTTTTTTCATTTTTTTGTATTATTTAAATGTGAAACAAGTTTAAAATTTATAAAAAGAAAAAAAGAAAAATTATTCTTACCATTTATAAAAGGGTATTTCAGTAATCCCTTAAAAACTATAAATATTTATTTATGTTTGAAAACATAAAATTGTTATAACCCTATTATAATTTTAATCATCCATTTGCATTAGTTCACTAGAATTTATCCTAAGTACTCAATTTTTTTGGAGTCCTCCAAGAGAAAACTCAGGTTCTCTTAGTGAGTACTGATATTACCTAATTTCTTTTATTTTGAGGCTTAATTTTTATTATATAATTTTCGTATTGAAATATAGTTATTTCAAAACTTTATTACACTGAACAATATAATACTATTTTAAAAGTAATTTTCCACCTTTCCTCTTTTCTATTAATAAAATTTAAACATTACTTATGAGTTCATGTGGACCATCACCTCTACGAAGTGATGTAGTCAAAATTTCATTTCCACTTCGAATAATTTTGTATAAAGATGTAATTGATGATTATATCTCACATATATAATATAATTAGGATTTTAGAGAGAAATATTACATTCCACCATTATTACATGTTATTAATTGAGAAATTAAAACCTTATCATTTCTTAAATATGTACTACTGCCTCAAAAAAACTATCATATATTTTTTTCCAATATTATTTATTATTAATTAAAATTCAATAATATTTGATTCATAGACTTATAAATATTTAAAAAATATAATTTTTATAAAATAATGATATTAAACAAAAATAATGAACTTTCTTAACCATACTCACCCATCAATTACACTGTGTTTTTGTATTTGTCAATTTAAACACCTACATGACAATTTTTAATGTTATTATCCTGGATAAATAAGGAAACACAACTTCTAGTTTTAAATAAATAAATTATTAAATAATGTATTTTTGTTTTATAAATTTATCATTAACATTTATAGTAGTTATTAAAATGAAACAATTAATTTAATAAATTACACCAAAGATATTTCATTTCCACATTTATCTTCATAAAACATATCCATTAATTCTAAAAATGGTCAATATGTTGAATAATAGAATTGATAAAAAATATCCACATATCTTAAATAACATTGTAATGTTGAAATTGAAATAACATAATTAGTGCAAACAATGAAATTATAAAATTTATGCAAAAGAATCAAAATTTAAAACACGTCATGGTTAATGTAAGTCATAATTGATTGATTTATTATTAAGGATTGAATAAAAATATGGTATTCATGATTTAAAATATAATAATAAAATTCCAAAAAATATAATTAAGAATTTCATATTTTTGAATGTTTATATAGAGTGTTAAAATAAGTAGTAGTTCAATGTGTAGGTTTTGTTGGCTCGATTTTCCAATCACTATGACATTGTATTTAAATTTTAAAATTTCCCCTCATTTATTATTTTATTTTACCATTCCTCAATTCAATATTCCATTCTTATTTTTTTCTATTAAAAAAATAAATTACTTCTCTTTATGTATAACTTATTTTTTAATAAATTTACTTCTCCAACAAGAGTATGGAGTTGGTTAGAATATTTCTTGTTTGTAATGATGCATATTTCTCTGCCATGAATTTTTCATTTCTTTTAAAAATTATTCAATTTTTTATGTTAAAAAATGATTATTTAAATTTTTATTCCACTAATTTTAGTTATTTTTTTTAAAAATTATTAAATCCATCAAATTATATATTATAATTGTTTAATTTAACAATATACCTACTGATTAAGAAATAAATTACATTTCATGTATAAAAAAATAATATTCCATCAGAATTAATTATCATTGGAATTTTTTATTTCCAGGGGTCCTATATATCGATCTCGTATAATATGTCATTAAAGATTTTTATTTTTCATTATAAATAATATTTAAATGAAATTTATTCTTTGAATATTTATGTAAAATTTATACATGGTTTTTGCGAATAATTTATTATTTTCAAAATTATTTTCCCCTACAGAATATGATTGGTGAATAAAATTATTTTCACTAGAGTAGAGTGGTTATAGACATAGTATAACTATAGTATCCATGGTAGATGTTTTATAACCGGCATCACTAATCTCATACTAAATAGTTCTATTAAATGATCCTTCATTATCTAAAAATATACTAAGTGCTATTTCAACTTCTGTGACATAAAATTCATATTCATTCATAACCATAACCTTAGTCATTGGAGAATAATCATAAAATAAATCACCATCAAACATATTTTATGATCAATTCCAATTATAGGTAAGTGAATACAAAAGTTTCTAGATATTCTCATAGGGATCATTTCTTACATGTTCATCCAAAATAGGAGAGAAAGGAGTTTTTAGAAACATGATCTGAGTCAATATTTAATATAGGAAATAAATTCATTAATTCATTTGAAGGATTATCATAATTACCACCAATATTATCTCCACCATTAGTAGGTAAAGATAAATCTAAATCAATGAATGGATTTTTTATAGAATATTCATCATAAGGAGTTTTGGATTCAAATATATGGGTTCAACTTTTTTCATAAATTATTGGAATGTATCCAACCAGATGAACATCATTTTGACTTATAGGTTCATTGATAACTAGTCCAACTATAATTTAATTAGGTGTTTTCTACTTGTTATGTGTTACTCTTTCTTTATAATGTTTAGGCTCAGTAAGGACAACAAAGACCATTTTTAGACATTGTTATTAGGAGATGAACCTAATATCAATTCATATGAATTTATATAATCATTAACAACATACATTATAGATTGAGAACTCTCTTAATCATAGAAATAATCACCATTGATTACCTATTAGGATTCAAGATGGGAACTAAATTTTCTCTAGGTGTAGTTTGGTTTCTCATAGGATTGAACCGCTTATAGATCATAAATTCACCACCTAAAAAAATTATCGTTCAATTGTTTTACATAAAATGAACATCTTTTGTGTTTTTTGATTCAGACTGACACTTTAAGGATATTTTTAATTCTCTACTCATATAATAATTATTATTTTAAATATAAGAGTAATCAATAAAAACATTTTTTAAGGAAGTGTATTAACCCATAAATAAGTATCTCTAAGATTTTAAATTTTCATCATAAAATAATATTAGTTTGATTTGAATTCCTTAAACCATTAGGTTTAGGGGATCAAGTATTGGTATCTAATTATGGTAAAATTAACCTTTTAAGGGAATTCATTTTTATATATGAAAAACAATAATAGCAAAATGTCAACAATTCTCTCTATATCACTTTGGATTTAGTGGGTTAGGTAAAAATATTCACATCTAATGTATTTACCATATCTAAATATATATTGTTTAGAATATATGAGCTTTAGTAGTCCCCATATTCATCTTGATGCAGTACTATTAAACATGTATCCCATTGAGATGATGAAGGTCACATTTATGATTTTACACAATAGTAATTATAAGATAGTCTTGATATATGATTGAAAAACATACTTACAAAGAATTAATTCTCTTTCCGATGGTTTAAATAATGATCATTTACAAAACCAATCATTCCATCCATGATAGATTACAACTATACAAACTAGAAACATACACATTCTATACCATTCACCATTATGATATTTTCTCTTTATGACTTATATCAAAAGAATATATGGTTTTGAAATATTAAAAGTTCCACAAGATCACTCATTTGTTTTTATAAAATCATTGTAATATTCATGAACTTATTATTCAAATAATCTATCCATTAACAATAATCACAAAATAGATATAAATGTTGAAAGGATATGGATTCGTAATGAAAGGGTGGAGGAAAGGACTCAATTTTTTTTTGAAAAGGGATGTTGTGATTAAGATTCAAATTTAAGAACATTAAATTAATTTTGGGCAATATTGTATTGTAACGTGTGATAATAGAAAAATTAAAATACTTAAAAACATATAGTTTCCCTATATTCAAAATATTCCTTAAAAGTAAGTTATTTCATAAAAATTATATACATACCAAGTGACATAACAAATTATATAATTAAAAATTATATTAGTTATTTTTAATCATACCTAAATCTTTTATGATGAATTTAATCTATCAAAACTAACAAACAATCTAAAAATATCATAAAAATTATATTTTATTCTAATGAATTATAGAAAGTTATCTATTTCTTAAAAAATATCACTAAAAATTGTTTTATTATATCAATATGTTTTTTCCTAAAGTTTGAAACATGAATTTTAAAAAACAATATACTACATTTAATTTTATAATATATAGGGACATTTCATAATTAATAACCATAGTATAATAAAGTATATCTCATGCACAAAATTTATGCATAAAGACACCCTAGAATTATGTACTCAACATCAGTTAAAGATAATGTTCCATTGTTCTATTAATTAGTACACCATGATATTGGATACTTTCTCAAAAGATAAAATTTTATATTTATTCATTTCCAATATGATTTAAAAGAACCAAAATCATCATTAGAATAAATCTAAATTTAAAAATCAAGTCTTACACAATATAACTATAATAAATTGTGTATACTTTTAACGATTTTTTATATTTTTTTAATAGAATCATTCCACGGGTTTTTATTGAAAACCTTAAAATATAAAAAAAGTAAACATAATATCTATCCATCTATATCTCAAGTATCTAAAAATAATTATCATACCTTTATAAGTAGTTTAATTATATGATTTACTAGTTTCATTATGAACCAATCTACAAGTGGTACTCATTGGATTATCACTTCCTTTTGTGATATACATACCACGGAATTGTAGAATATCATTCGTGTAATTAATGGATTTTGACATAATTCAACTTATATATTGATTGATTTGATAACCATGAAATAGTTTTAGTTTTCCCATATATCTCATTTGAGATTTATTTTTTATATGTTTATAAATTTAAGTACATAAATAATACTTTTATGATCAAAAATTGATTTTATGGACATATATTTTTACTACTAAAATTTCATTTAAAATTTATTATATTAACAGTTTAGTGTCATCAACACCTTTTGTAATTTTTTTGAAATTATAAATGTTCTGAACATCTCATATTAAACTCTACGAGGTTTTTTAAATCATATAAATATTTTTCTAATTTAATAACATGATTTGTAAATAATGATTTGGAAATCCCATGGTTTATTCAAAAACACAACTTCAATAATATAAATTTTATAAATATAATGTAGAAATATATTTTATATATTTTGAAATTAATATGTGCTAAATAATATAGTAATATTCTATGAAATTTAATCCTAGATACTGGTAAAAAGGTTTCTGTAGAGTGAATACCTTCTTGTCTACAATATAATTCTGTAAACAATATAGAAATGTTTCTAAAAATTTTTTCGGACTTGTCAAACTTATCGAAATACACCCACTTAGTGAAAATAGTCTTGTAATCATTATATCTATATACTAATTCACAGTTATTATTTATTTCAAATTTAATTAATTTTTCATCCATAAAAATTACACAACGTTCATCATTTATTTATTTATTGATGTTATTTGGTTAAAAATTTTACAATAAGGCTTGATGTTTAAGTGGATTTCTATGTGAGTTACACATTTGGATACCATTATCCATATAACCAACAAAAGCATCCGGATGATGGTTTTTGAGGGATTTAATTGTTATAAGAACTAAATATCATGGTTCTTACAAATCATATTCAAGGTTAAGAAGGCCTTAATGGTCCCTACTAGGTGACTTATCAAATAAATTTTGTGAATTATACAATGGTATGAGTTATTATTAATATTTATATTTTACATATCATCCTCATGGATTTCTATAGAATATTTGAGTTCATGTAATACGTGACATCAAATTCTACATGTGATGTTCCTCCCACATCATTATATTTTTAGTTAAAGGTTAAATTAATTTTTTATTGAATTATTATTAAATAAAATGTCCTTAACAAAATTTCAGTGTAATTTGTTTCAATATTGACTTTTTTATTTTTAATATATAATTGATATCCAAATTCTCTAATGTAATTTAATTTTTATTTTATACTACTTCATAATAGATATCAATTATTCATCCACAAATTTTTTATAATAACTCCATTAATTACATATAATGTATAGTTAATATGTTCATCCCAAAAGTAGAAATGAGTTTTATATTCATTAAGCATAGCCAAAAAAATTTCATAGAGGATCCTATTTATTCTTTCAATAACCCCATTTTTTATTTTTTCGAGGTGACGAGAAATTGTGAGTGGATATATGTTGTGTTAATAGAGGCTCCACCTACTGATTATCAAACTCATTCTCATGAAATATTCATAATGTATTGATGGTTTTTAAACAAATTTTATATAAGGACATTTCTTAATTTGAAAAATAAGAAGAGGATTTAGTTAAATGAAAATAGAAAAACACACATGTATCTCCTAAATAATCTTCAATTATAACACAATAATATTTTTTGATAAAATATAAATTATTAATGGTTTATATTAATCCTTATGAAACTATTATATTGGTTCAGAGGTAAATTACACTTTTTCTTCTTCAAAAAAGTAATTTTTTAATTCTTTTTTCAAAGGATTTGACACATTGAGATTATTGAAATTTAAAATGGGTAGGCCCTTGACTAAACCATTATTATTTAGTATTATATGTTTTTTATTTTATGTTTTTTCAGAATCCTATTCCATGGAAGATATTCTTTTTAAATAGAACTTAAGGAAAATAGATATTAAAAAATAATGAAACTAGTCTAATATCATAAACATTATCATTCATTGTCATAGAAAATAACAAATCATGCCTATAATAAAAAATATTACAAGAATTATTTTAAAATTTAAAATTAAAACCCTCATCATATAGTTATGAATTACTAAAAAAATATATATTAAACCTAAAAAATTACACATTATAAATATTAACAGATTTAGCGTTACTAATTTTTTCATGTATAATAATAATACATTCATCTTTGAAACCAAATTGTGAAATGTACACCGTCCATATTTATATGATTCTTGATGGTTGTGTAGTCTCTTTTCCTATGTATTCCACATCCCCCTTCTATAATAAATTGTTTTTTTACATTATCTATTCATAAATATATCCCAAAATAAATTAAATGAACATAGATATTGGTACCCAAATCATATTGAGTCAACAAAAGATAAAAATAAATGCTTTGGTGTCCATAAATTTTTCACATGATTATTAGTTGTAGAATTAAAAAAATGAATAGTGAAATTCCTATTAGGGCCACACATTATTTTAGAATAAATAAAAAAATATTTTTTCATTGAAAGTAGTTTTTGTTTTCAGAACTGAAAATAAAATAATTTGTTACATATTCCTTTGACATTTAGAACCATAAACTACAATATATTTTGAATATAGATAAATTTTTTCAAATATCATAACATTCGATGTTTTTATACTATCGAAATATTATCGCAAATCATTTTTATGTTTTCGATTTATCAATTTCAAATAAATACTTTCTTTTAGAATACTGAAATTCTTTTCATTTTCTACACTACAGTCTGATTTTTCTATTATACATAAAACATGAACCTCATATGTATTTAGGAATTTTTATTGTAGTTATTTATTGGAGTCTTACAATATAATACTATAATCATCTAATTATTTATTATACATTTAATATTCATTATAAATACGATGATAATAATTTGGTACCTCATAAGATGTAACATTAAATATCAAATTATCTTTTTTATTTGTATCTTTTAAGCTACAATCAGATTCATTGTAGTTATCCTCATATTCACTAAATGTTTCCATCATTTCATTGTTTTTCTTTTTTTTATCATATTATATTTTATTTTTTTCAAGATTATGCATGTATGAATTTATGTGACCACTTCGTTTACATTCTTAGTAGGTGGTAGAATTTGATGAATCATCCTTTTTCCACTTTTTCCTTTAATTTCATCATTTCAAATACATTCCATTATAGTTTATTTATAAAATAAATTATTTTTTAAAAAACGTTTCTAAAACTTTTTTCTATCTAATCCAATTCCTCTTCACTTCCCGCATCAGCTTCACTTACAATTGAATTGTCTTATTTTAAATATTATTTGGATTATAATTGCGATGATTGAATTAAAATATACATTCTTTTTTCTTTTCACCATTTATATTATTTAATTTCTACTCTACATCATAAATCATCATATTTATAAGTAATTCCATGAATGTTAGTGTACGGATATCAAAAGATCCCCATGTTATGATTGAAATACATCTCATCGGATATGGTATACAAGTCAAGATTCTCATTAGATGATATTTTTCTATTGTCATTTTTTCAAGTGTAATCATAGTATTTATGATCTCATTTACCATGAGATACATATCATAGTTAGATTTGTAATGATGATTTTTAGAGTTTTATAATTGATAATATAAGTATTTATGCTCATTTACATCACATTAGATGTTCTATTATGTGACAGGGAGAGGGTAAATAATATTTTACAAGTAGTTTCTCATGATAATATCATATTAAATTCATCATTCCAAAAATAAAAAAATAATGATTTCAAAGATTTTTTTTAATAATAATAAGATTTATTAGGTGCATTACATTCATTATAACTAGTTCTAATGTTTTCATATTTATCAGCTATGAATCCCCAAATAAATAAACCCATGATTTCAAGGTGGATTTTAATTATTATTTTCCAAATACCATTATTTAATACATAAAATTAGAAAGGATTGTCAACAGAATTAAATTAATACATTGAATCGATAACTACGAATTAAATAATAATAAAAATGATATTTATAAAAATAGGATAAATATAATAAAAGAAGAAAAGCATAAAAACATTTACCTATGGTACACAAATGTTCATCATAATTGAAAAATAAATGTGTGGGGGTGAATTTAGTTTTGAATTAAAATATATATTTAAAAAATTAAAATTAAATAGTTTTAAATAACGCCCAGTTAAACAAAATAGTAGAAATATATTATTTAATTTTTTCAAACAATTCCTCAAATTCTTGATCAAAACCAAGATTAAATAATTTCAAAATAACATTAAAATTTGAAATAAATAAAACAACATTTAACCTCATATATAAAACACAAATTATGATAACTATAAAAGTAATTTTTTTTAATATTGAAAAAATTGGGTTGATTTTAAAAAGGATTAAAAACTAAGAAAACACAAAATGGAATAAAAAAATATGTTCAGTATCATGGAAATAACTAGTCTACTCAACTTGTAAGTCACCCACTACCAAGAACATTTACTAGTAAATAAAATAATCATCAACTAGTATTATGTTTTACAAATAAAATGAAACAAGGATATATAAGTTATATATATCATCCTCCTCTGTTTCCTTAGGAGTTAATATGTCATGATAGAATGTTATAATGTATCTCGTACTTTCCAATATATTTAATGAGTAATTGATAATAAATATATAGAAAAAACTAGAGAATTTTGAAATTACAATGAAATAGAGAAAGATGTGAAGAAATAATTGGATGATAAAATGGATTTATGTCCTGATATTCAACTAATATTTATTCAATTCTAAATATCCATATGTAGGATTGTCACTGAGATGATATAAGATGTTGTTGTTCTTTGATCCTATAATAAAGTTCTAATAAAGATATTATATATCTTAGTTTTAATTTTCCACCATCATAAATTATCTTTTTTTAATTTATACCTCAATATATTTATTTTCCCTTTCTTCAATGTTTTAAAAAGGAAAAAAATATCTATAAAAGTGTTTTTAGAAATGCATCATTAGAAATCCCCATACACATAATGAAATTTGGTAGAATTAAATGACTCTAACCAATAATTTAATAAAATTTATAAATGCAGTTGTAAAATATTATATTAAATATAATACCCACTCTTATGCAAGATTTATTTAAGTGTTATAGGTCAACTACTCCGTGGTAGGTCCAACTCATAGTGAAAAATTGGATTGGATTTCATAAAATCTCATATGATCATTTTATTATATAAATAGTTAATCCAATAATTCAATTAAATTCTATATATATGATATGTATTGAAACATGTTTATTGAGTATTTGGATACAAGATATAAAATATATTGCATAATAAAAGACTACTTAAGAAATATTCTATGTTGAATAAAATCTACATCATCTGATCATCCATGAAATTTAATTCATCATGGAGTTTCTTCTATACTTGGTAGAATTTCATACATTGATTGAACATATGATTTCATTTTTATTAATGTGGTCTATTTATGATTTGGTGAGAAATCCGTAATGGTCAATCCTAGGGGCATGTATTCAGTACACATGTTATACAATTCGTCCATTTTCTATAAAGTCAATTCATTCCATTAAAAAATTGTGATAAATGTGAGCAAACTAGAATATAACATACAATCACCTATTTCCTTTTAAATATTTTTGTTAGGGTCGATCTAACATATATACGATCAATAATTTGTCTTGTGGATACTATATTACATTGTCAGATCTATCTTGTACATATTTCATTATATTGTTAATAGACATTACATATGGTCAATTCATAGCTTCATTAAATTTATACATTCAAGAATCATGGTCGGTAGTCTAGATCAATTGGCTAGACAGTCGATTCAAGATGTTGGATATATTTTTAATATCCTACAGTAATAAATGACATCAATTAGTCATATAAATTATTATAGACAGGTAAAATTTATTTTTGATTATTAAAATTAGAAATTACTAGAATAATACAACACCTTCTTTCTTCAAATTCGTTGAAAATAACCTTAAATATTTTTTATTATTTTTTTACATTAAATATAAGAATTAATTATTTATTATATATTGAATGGATCATCTCATAGAATACAATAAAAAATTATCACTCAATTTTTAAAAAATTTCAAACATTCAATTCCATCATATTTGATTTTCCATCTCTTTTTTTCTCCTTTTAAACTGACTAAATAAAAAAAATATTATTCCAATTGATATTAAATATCATGTTATTTAAATCAATTTCAATTTGCCTACAAAAAACAAAAATAATAATATTTATTATTCCATGTATTCATGTGTGGTATGAAACAACATGATGTTCCCTATACGATAGAGTTCACTGTGATGGGTCTCGGAGAAGTACAATTGTCAAAAAAATCTCAAAATAATGACCTAGAATTAATCATGGTGTAGTACAGAACATTATATTCCGTAAGGGTTATTTTATAGTAAAATAATCACAACCATGACTTGGTTTGTGAGGCCATGTACTCATCTATGATACAAGTGTGTCATACTATAATGCCTTGAACCCCCACTATTAGGAGATTTTATTAATCATCATCTTATTTACATATAAAAAATGAAATAAACCAATGTGAAAAAATTTTTTTCATTCATACGTAAAACATCCCTAAAAACGTTTGTGTCACATATATTTAGAGAACATATTATGTATTGATTTTTTGATTGTCATAATAATATTAGTTAACAAATATCATGTGAATAATATCAAATTAAAATTTTCCACTATATATGAATCTAATTATTCGGTAACAAGCCTATAATATATCCCAAGAAAGTGAAAAAACAATATACTCTCTATATAATATTTGATTAAAAAATTTTCTTCATATCTTGTGGGAAATGGTAACAAATGAAGGGATATAAAAAATACTTATTAATTGAAAAAAAATATGAATATATTTCAAGTTAAAAAAAAAATCTATTAACAATATAGAAGGAATTAAATGATAATCAAATAATTAAATCTAATTGATCACTGAATCATGAAACAAATACATGGTTTAAAATATAAATAAGTTATTTAATGAGTATAAATAAATTCACGATGATGGTAAGAATAATTTCTTACATCTTGATCACTAACACTAATTCCACACAAAATACATTATTGTTTCCATCAAGGCCATGTCTAATAAATCATTCATGTCACTATGGGTGCAACCAACAAATCATGATTATATTTGGTAGGAATACACCAAATGCCTAAATATTTCATCATAATAGAATAATTGATATATTAATGGGATATATAATAACAACCCCCACAATTCAGTTATTCATATTCAATTCATATTCAATGTGAATTATATGAATATTTATTCAATGTATTGTAAAATTTATTTAGGTGTCAATAAACGTCAAAATTTTGATACAAACATAAAAAATTTCAATAATATTCAAGTCAATAAACAAACTTAAGACATACACATAAATAATATGGATTATTAAATAGTATATAATCAACTTTTTTAACTAATCAATAAATATCCATTTTAGAAGAACAAATACACCAAATGTCAATATTTCCCGCATCAAAATTTGAAATTGATTTTTATGTCAAAATAACTAAAACTAAAACACTATAGAGATTGGTGTATATTAATATGTAAATAATTTCTCAAATAAATCAACATAGTAAATATAGGTGTAAACACTTCAATCAATGGAAATAAATATATAGTTTTCATAGAGGAAATGCATTATAAAGAAAATTTATGCTAATAACAAAAGATTATTTCGATATAAAAAGGCCTTTATGGACTTATATGAGTTTAATAATGAAAAATAAAAATAATCTGAGAGGATTTATAAAGTTTAAAATGGAAATTACAGACACAAATAAACAGAAAAAATTGGTGAATATTAATCATCTCTCAATAAAACCAAAATGATATGAAAAAACATCTAGAAATGGTAATGTATGAATCAAAAGAACATGGGGGGATATCATAGAATTAAAATATATTGAAATTTAATATATTATTTAAACATGTATTAAAATTTTAATTGAATAAGATATATAAATTAAACAACAATGCGTGATATCTGACATGTCTCGTGTAATTCAAAATAGAGACAGATAACAATTATGAGTCAAGAAACTTTCAATTCAAAAAAAATTGAAATATAGAATTAAAAATGAAACATAATATAAAATTAATAAAAAAATTTTAATGATATAAATTATCAATGCGTTAGTATGTACAGCTTGTAATAGAAAATATGGTTTATAACCAAATCATGTATCACCGAATTGTGAAATGAGATAATGATACCTTACCATAAGTCATGGATTACACTACTGTGATTGGATATTCTATTTAAAAAATTAATCTATTAAAAATATATTTCAAAAAATTTTTTATATATGAAATTTTATAATATTAATTTATAATTATTATTATATATATATATAGTAAAATTTTCTAATCTTTTTCAATATCGGGTGCAAGTAATCTGGATCGTTTTGAGCTACCTCCGTAATAGCACTGTTGTTAGTTTTATCAAATATAAATTTTAATCAATTCATGTAAAAACCATACTAGATAATATATTTTATAATTTTTTTCTTTTATTTTTAATTTTATTGTATTTTTGGTTACTACTCATAACGATTAAATTTATGATCTATATATTTCGGTGATTTTACATGAACAAAATATAGTCGTTAATTCATGCGTTTAAAACTAATATTTCAATGAAAAAAACAAAAAAAATTATTTAGTTATATATATAATATATAAATATAAATAATGTTCCCATATCCATATATGATATTATTTTATACAAATGTTCATTTTGGTTAGAACTATATAGACATTAACAAACCATGATAAATGGAAGATTATTACAATGAATGAGGATTGTTTTTTGAATAATCTCATTATTTTTTATAAATATTTATATTGTTTAGATAGTGATATTCTATTTAATCATGTATTTATAGGTTTTCGTAAAAAATAAATAATCCAAATGAAGAATGACATACTTTAGTTCATGAAGGTTGTATTCCTCATAATACACAATATACATTTTCATATATATAATAATGAGATTGAGAGAAGTTAGATCATAATTTAACTCTCAATAATCATAATAATATTATATATGTCACAATCATTTATAAATTAGGGTTTTTTAATATTCTATGAGAAGAATGGGTGAAAAATAGAAGAGGCCTCTTTGTGGATGTGGTCATCCACACTTCACATGAATGAATGTTTCATTTTTCCTAATATAAAATGGAGAATGTGGTTAATGATTTTTACCATAGATTAATAACATACTGTATAAAAAATTATTTTCTAAATTATATATTAATTAGAATATTATATGTTCTTAATTAAGAATAATTTTAAATAATGATAGGAAAAAAGTACTCACATTGAGGAATTGTGTTTTCCCTTGTAAAACTCTATAGAGATGGAAGAATAAATAAATAATATTTAAACCATAGGCTCAAATAAAATTAAGTGCATTCTTATTTAAGATAAATTTAATATTTTCAATAGGATACTGAATTTTTGGAGTGTTCTAAAATGTGTGTTAATAGGACCCCTTCACAAGTTGTGCGAATGAGATTTGTTTCGAATATTTCAAATTTATATAAATAGAGGAAATGATTGAATAGTCTATAAGACTCCAAACTATAAAATAATATAGTGGAGGATGTGATAAAGTAAATTATCCCTTAACTGTTGTTTTTCCCTTGATTTAAAAGTTCTTCAATGTCGGTTATACATAGAATATTAACTTTTACCATTTTTTGTTTTACCATGGTAACTAATTTTATCTATGTAATTGAATTTTAATGCCTTAAAATTAAAATGATATATTTAATTATTTTTTATTATATAAAAATTTTTAAATTATTTTTATAAAATAAAATTTTTATATATATGAAAATCATTTTTATTATGAAAACATGTATGGTATAAGACACTATCGTTATGAAAAGTGTAAATTTAAGAATTAAATTTAAGTGTAGCATAAAATAATTAATCTTTTTTTATTTTAATGTAATGAATTGGTATGATATATTTAATACATGTTTTAAATTTCTTTAAAATCAAGAATTTTTTTTACCACAAGAATATTTAAATAAATTAATAGGCCACACAAAATTTATATTTGAAGTGTTACATGACATCCGAAAATTTAAAAATTTCAAATGGTATTTAAAAAGGTATTATTTTACACATTAAATAATTATTTGATAAATTATATGGTTTTATAAAAAAAATGAATTCTTGCGAAATTTTATAATCATAAAGTAAATATTATTTTTTTGTAAGACTTTTATTTTTTATAATTCACCTAATAATGAATTATTTAATAAAAATACAATAAATTAATGTGTATAAATTATTTAATAGATGAAATTAATATGTTTTCATGTTATGAAATTTAAATTCAAAGAAGGGAGACTTTAAATTTTAAATAAAAACATAATAGTATAATGAAAACCATTTTCAATGGAAGATAACATTTAAAAAAAATAAAAACCACTATTATTATTATTTCTTATAAATTAATATTAAAATTATTGTTAATATATTATTAATATCAATAATAAATTTATATTTTTAAAAACTGCATTAAAATCATCATATAGAAACATTACATTTTAGTGAAATAATTAGCTTTATTATATATTTAGATATATTAATCTGGTTTATTAATTCCTTCACATTGATAAAGATTTTTTTAATTATTTATATAACTATTTCCTAATTTGGATACATATATTTTTTACCCAATATTTAATTTCCTAGATTTTTATATTTTCAGATTGTTTTTCATTTTTTGTCTCGTGTTCTCTAAATGAAACACTATCAAACAAAATATGTATTAATGGAATATATAATTTTAAATCTATTTTAGTATTCTATCATTTTAAAAAAATAGGGTTCTAGAAATTTTAATTATTTCTCAGCAATGTTGGTATGCTATGATATTCTTAGAATATTTATCTTTTAAGATATAACATATAATACATCATCTATATTACTCTATTTTGTAAAGTAAAGTATTTATTCCCATAACAATAATAATTATTCATACAACCACATACTAAGGTATTCACATTAACTATTACACATTATTAAAAATAATATTCTCCTAAAACCATCATATTCTCTATGTGATTAAACCATGTTGAAACCATATATTTTTGAGAGATTAAATCAATATATAATAATTAAACAGAATTAATAAATGGTAGTAACATAACAATATTTGAAATATATAACACAATACAAAAAAGTGATGAAATTAAAAAACATTATCATGAATCAATTATCATTCTGATGCATTCCAATACTATTTATATTAATATTTCAAAATAAATTCACCCACTATTAACTCAATATCAATAATTTGTTAATCCTATGAGTTACCCATATTCTAATAATTTTTGGTTCAATATATTTCTGAATAAATATAACATTGTCATGAATCACTTTTCATGATTATTTGTAAACTGTATAACATGTTTCTAGACATAAAATTGAAACATAATGAAGAAATTTGATTACATGTTTCACTTAACAATCATAACATTAAGAATATATACCTAAATATCATTGATAAATGCCCCTAATTATTTAAAATAGGTATGAGTAAATATATAATTTTTGTTACAATATCAACCACACTTCCTTAGTAAATACAAATAAACATTCCTTTTCAATCTCAATAAGAATATACAAATGTTATAAATCATTTAAGTATTTTATATTACTAATTTACAAAACAGAATGGTGTCTAGACACATAACATTCTCATATTCATATCATTGTTCCCATGTTAGCCAAATATTAAAACATAAATGGATATGATAATATCCAAAATATGAATATTAAAAGATCAATATGAATATTTCCACACCTATAAAACCATTTTTTAATATATGAAACATTCACTCCAACACGTGTCTTACTTTATTCAACCCTTTATTATCCATGTTAATTTTTCTATAACGTTATCTAACTTAATTAGTTATTATGATATTCAAATAAATTATAATGGTTCAAAAATTTAATTTGAATAACCAAAGAATATCCCACGATAATGTCAAAATTGGTTCACATTTTGGCCACGTTGATGTGAAGCAACTGAAAATAAAATTCATACCAAATCCACCCATTACATGGTTATTATCCCAATATATTTATATAATAAATCCTCTATCCAAATTTAGAACATAGATTGAGATGTAATTTATAGGATAACCACACAATATTTACATTATCATATACGTCATGATTTTATTCTCTACATAGACTTATCCCTTATCCATATCCTACATTTTTACAATTTTTGATTATTTTGATATTTAAAATAATCCATATTACATCAACTAACCTAAATTATTATTTATACCATTGAAATTAAAATCCACATTAACTTATCAACTCTTAAATTAACCGTAAATGACAAACCAACCACTAATGACATCTATATCTTCCATTTATACTAATTGTGATACCACAAACCATACCTCATAGGATTCAGTTCTCATAAACATCTTATTTATATACATTCATTAAAATAGACCAAATAGATCAAATTTTAGCCTAAATTATTACAATGGCACACTCAAAAAATATATCACTAAAATTTCAAGTATTATTTAGGTTAATGTTTTTTGATAGATGGGGTAATATTTAACTAACAAATCCCTTTTATTCTCATGAAATAAATATAGTGGCCATTTTATATGATAAAAATAATCTAAAATACATGTTAAAAACATCCCATTATATTATCCCCACATCATAATATTAAAATAAAATCATGTTTACAAATTTTAACTATAACTTGGGGGAAACCTAAGAATAATAATGGTGATCTCAAATAATCTGTAAGGAAAAACATATATCAGAATCTATTAGGGAATACTCATGTCCTGAATAATATGGTTGGAAACAAATAATTTTCAAATAATTCCATATAATTGATAACATGAGTTGAAAAAAATCCACGGATAAATATTAAAAAAAACAGACTTATATCAATAACCTAGTACATGGTGATTGAATGCGTAATGTTATAAATATGGATCTTTATCAATAAGGCCCAAACAATGGAAATTTCCATTACTGAGGCAATCTAGACATCCTTCATAAAATCAAGGTCTCATCCATTAAATCATTATTGTATTCTATAATCATAAAAAAACACAAACATTTTGTCTCATTATACCATCCAATACATCTATGGTCTATATAATACATGGCCCTTACCAAAACTACATATTCCAAATGCATTAACCAGGTGAATGATATAAATATCAATCCAGTGAATAATTAAATTTCAATAGAAATATATAAATATAATTTATAGGATAAAAAACTAAAAATGTTCAACAAAAGTATATTTAATATAAAATTATAATAATTGTATTGAATGAATGAGGTTGAATAAAAAATACATAATTATCTTTCCTGTGTAATTAATAAACATCTCTATCAGAATAAAATGTTTATATAATTTTAATACTTCCTCAGTCAATAAATGGAATAAATTTATATATAAGAATCCCTTAAACAAAAACCATATATAGTACGTGGTATACAATGAAGTAAATAATTTTGTTAATCTATCAACTTATAAGTCTTTTAAGATATCTAAAAATTAATGTAAGGAGATATATACTGTTAACTTTGGATATGGATTGGAAGAAATTTTTTTCTAATAATTAGGGATGATATGGAATGAAAATGGTAGAAAATTACTTTTAAGAGTTTAATCCCCAAAATCAAACTATTATGAGAGAATTTAGATATTAATCAATGGAAAACTAATACTCCATATAAAAAAATGAATTATGACTATAGATCGTATTTTAATAAAACAAAATTGAGCCTCAAACACCCTTAAGATATTAGTAATATATGAATCAAAAGAAGATGATACTGAAAACATTAAATTGTTATATAATAAAATTATATATATTCATTATAAATAGATGAAATTTGGTAATTAATGCACTATATAAATGAACTAATTTATCACAATATCAAACATGTCTCATGGAATTTAATATATAGTAAAATAACACTTATAACTTTATAAAATTTGAAATGAAATCTCCCTAAAGTAAGTATTTTAAAAAGTGAAATTAAAAAAATTAATAATGAAAGAATAATTATAAAAATTATCTAATTAAATATAAGTACACAATAATAATAGAACATAGTCTATAATCTAATTTTTTTTCCAAGGAATTGAAATTTAAGGCAATGAATCCATTCTTGAATTCCTAACATCACATATATTTCATTAATTTTTTTATAACAAAAAAACTATCTTAATCAATTATTTTATAATGATATTAAAATCAAGAACCTTTTATAAAATTAATTTATAATTATTCTCTACATTTATACTAGTTATTTATTTTGTATTTTAAATATAGGTTGTGCGTAATCTTGATAATTTTGATCTCTTTTTGTAATATTGATGTCGTTCTTAAATATTTTCTAAAAGTTCCTTAGTAACATATCAAACCTATAAAAACCAAAATATTTAATACATATTAATTAAAAATTTATTACATAATGGTAATGATATTAAATCCCTGTAAGATTATGATTTATTTTTTATTTTAAAAATTATGTACATTACATGATTACATAAAATATTTTTTCAACATAATTCTCTAAAAACATCAAAACACACCCTTATATTCATTGGATATTATAAAATAGCAAAATATAACCTATGGATTTATATAATAATGGGGTTATATATGAATCTCAGTATATTAAAAATAAATAAATAATAATATATTTTTAATTCATGGGCGAGAATAGGTTTATTAGAAATATTTAAAATGGGTGAGAATAAAAAACATGAACATCGATACATGATATATGATGATAACATGATGTAAACATATGAATATAGAAAAACATAAAACATGACATCATAAGCATAATAAAAGGATAAATTCCAAGAAATCATAAAATTTTGTGCTTAAGATAGCCTCCCGTGAACCATACTAGGAATCTCAAGAGAAATTTTTTTTACAAAATGCAATGGAGGGATCTAAAATTTTGGGCCAACCAGTCACATTCAAAACATGTACATAAATATTTGTTCCACATATAATAGGCAACATAATAACACCATTAGATAATGTTAACTCCATGAATATGAAGATGAGTTTATATACATGGATATCTAAAATCAAATAAATTATAGGCATGTCTTATTGAATTCATTTTAGGGGAAATGTGTCTTGGGATTCACCACACAAATGTTTTCCCGAAAAAACCATAGGATAATTTAACCAGAAAAATAGTTGTAAACAAAGATTCATGTAGTGGTTAACTAACAGTGAAATAGGTATATTATAAACAATAAATAATAATTTTTTTAAAAGGGATGTGTTATAAAATATCTTCGCATAAATAATTTGAAACCAAAATTTATAATTTAAATAAGGTTCTTTAATAAAAACGACATGGAGAGTATCCATTTCCTTGTGAGGGAGATTCAAAATGATTTGGAGTAGCTTATTAAGAGAATCAGGAAAACATATAAGGGATCTAGAGAGGTAATGATATAGTAAATTAATGATCCAAGGCTTTTGAATGAATGATAATGGGGGGCTGGAGGGGTTTATATTGCAAAATAGATTAGAATTCCTTATTAATCTATAATACTATGTTTAAGACTCTAGATTATAGTGCCACAAAAACCAGAAACAATCCCCATGGTTGTCCCATCATATATTCCAAATAAGATTATATTTCATTATTTTAAATGGACAAGAAGCGATCTCCTAAAAAAATACCCTTGCGGATACGCGAGTCAAGATTTTAATGAATTGATTTTTAAACCAAAAAATATATTATTGGTTTTGAAGGAATCATTTTGGGTTTATAAAATTAATTAAATTAGATAAAATAAAATTATTATGATGAATTTAATTTTGATTCTGTATTCTATTAATTTTATTTATTACATCAATTTGGTATTTTATGTTACCATAATACATACTATATATTTATAGGGTATTTAATATGGACCAAAAAATGTGGATGGGCTTGAAAATATTAATGAATAAACCATTAGATAATTTAAACATGATAATTTAAAAAAAATTATTTATTTTATCCAAATAAATATCGAAATTTATGAATGTATTATTTCAAAATAAAGTAGTCATTTACATTAAAATACCTATTTGTTAGAAAATAACATTTTTTCGATGATTACAAATTGTACATTTTACGTGGCATAATTATAGTATCATTAATATCAAAATAATAATTTTTTAATAATAATATATTATTAATTTTTTTTCAAAAAATCATTAATTAGTCAATTTTTTTAGCAATAATATATATTTAACCCAAATAAAACTATTTTTTCATCTCGTCGAAATTTAGTTTTTTTCAAAATCATTATTTCACCATTTATATAGTAATAATAAATAGTTTATATTTAATTAGTATTATATTTAATATATATATATATAATCATTCTATTAGGTTCGAGATATATGAACCCTTATTACACAATCACGTTCTCTATATGTAATGTGTGGAATTGTTGGGCTTTGATGGGGTGATTCAATGAAATTGGTTTGGGCAGTGATCTGGAGAGGTTTGACATTCTCCCAAAAAATATTTCACTAGTGCTTTAGTTATTTAATATCTACATGGTATTGGTCAGGGAAATATCCTTGTGACTTAATATGACTCAAAATATCCAATAAATGGGCTTTATAGGGTATAATTCAACTAGACTAGGTCATCACATCATCAAACTGCTTCAACTAGAATTTATCAGAACCCTTAATATACTAATCATAATTGTCACTATAAAAAACTATAAAATCAAAGACTATGATACATAATGATATTTTAAATATGAAATATTTTATATATGTCTTAAATAACAAACATATTTCATTTTATTTTATAACCGAATTAAATGATAAATAATTTATCAATTCCAAATGGGAATTTCGTTTTTCATATTTTATTTTGATACATTCTTACCCTATTCAAAAAAGTATTCCATGGAATTTTCATTTAATATGATAAAATAGACCAAGATACTTTTTTGTTTCCCCTAATAGTTCCCACGTATCATTCTAAATGTTTTGTTTCTTCCATAATACGTTGTCTAGGTGAGTTGTCTTGATTCATATAACATTATATATAAGATCTAAGATCTTAACAAGCTGCTCCTCGAATGACTGATCATTCTCAAATAGTACAACCTCTGGATTTAGTACATTTGATGGTTTTGGAATATATTTCATCACGATGGCTACATGGAACACATCAATTAATTGAGATTGGTTAGTTGGTAGTTCTAGTTGATAGGTCATCGCATCGATGCGACCGATGACCTCAAAGGGGATGATGTATCTAAGAAAATTATTTCCATTAATCCCAATCCCCATGAATTAAATGGTGATTTATGAAGGAAAAGTTATATATGACCTCAAATAAAGGTATTATCAATGATTTCCTGTATTTATTTTATTTTAAATCTATAGTGATTTCATATATAGTGAAATGGGTTGAACCATCTATTGGATATATTAGATATGATTGGGTCACACAATTTTTTACTCTCCAACATCATATGAACATATCGATGTTTAATATCTCATCCCATAAAGAGCATCATAACGTTCTATTTTATTTCAATAATAGAAACTATTTGTATATGAGATTTCAATTATGGGAACGTTTTGATCCAATCATTATTGTAGATATATTGACATTATATCATCATGGCCTCTAGAGTATGAATGATTATCTCGGATTGAATAATTGTATGAGGGTGATATGATCTATTGAAGTTCACCATTGTTTCAAATGAATGGTGAAGGTTTCTGTAGATCCTCATGGTAATCCTCATATCATAATTAGATACAATGAATAGTGGGACTATATACTGTCTTATATATATTATTATATATATCATGGTGAGTTGTTTGAAAAATAAATTATCCTTGGTAACAATTAAATGTCTAGAAATTTTCAGGTGATCAACTACCACCAAGATCATAATATCTAATTTAGTTGTCACAGGGAGTCCTAAAATGAAATACAGGGTGATCTTTTACATTTTCATTCAAGTATAGGAAATGGATGAGTCATACCATTTAACATTTTTTACACGTTTAAATTTTTGGAATAAGAAGCATGAAGACAAAAAACTCCCCAATATCCTTCCTAATGTTATCCAACCAGAATTTATTCTTCATATATATATATACATAATATATATTCCTAGCTGAATAGAGAGGGTTGATTTATTAGAATTATTTAGATATTCCTTAATCAGATCTCTTTTCTATAGGACACATGTCTAGTTTCCAAAATGTATAATTTCAACATTAGAAATATTGAACTCGGGAATATTCATTACCTTATTTGGGGCACAGAATTATTTTATAGGGCCTCCAGGTTCCTCTATAAAATGGATGGTTGAGTCGTTATTTGATAAAGGTAGGATGAAAATTATTTTATTATTCCCATATCGATCTTTTTCATTTCCAAGATGATTGGATCCATTTCAACCCTCGTCATGGGTTTTTGTGTGTGATCATATCTACTCAAATAATAAGCTAATTTCTCTCATTCCAATGATTATAATTGATTCTATAATCATAATAATTTATCATATCTAACCACCTTCACTGGATCATATTAATATCATTTTGGGATAATTTAGACATGAGTTTTTTCTGATTTATATATATGTCACACATTTCTCTCTAGAGACAATGTCTCTAAATATTTTATGAGAATATCACTACAGCTAATTCTAGATCATGAGTTGGGCACTTAAAAAATGGATCATTATTAGAGGGAGGCATAGTTTATAAATTTTGACTATTTAATGCGTTGAAAAACCAAAACCCTTTTTAGATTCATTTCTTTGGATCACAAATAGTTTTCATCAAGTGGGTATTGTGAATAATTTTTCAGTGATTACTCTCTTATTTAAGTATTCAAATCTCTCCTCGAATTAGGAATTCCATAGAAACCTGACTTCCTTTCATGTTAGCTTGGTTTGTGGGTTTGAAAACGAAAAGATGTATCAGAAAAATCCATGAAAGTGCCCATCTAATTCAATGAAACTATATATTTCATCCACAGATGATGGTATATTCATCCATTAATTGCCTCTATTTTTGAAGGATGCATAAATAACACATTTTTAGTGATAAATTCACCAATAATGTTACTATATCATGGAATAATTTATATGAACAATTAAACCACTAGTTTCTGAGGATCAACAAGCCATTACTTAAGGAACAACTCTCTCACAAGGGGGAATGTCATCAATGATGATCAACTGTTTAGTCTCAATCATTTAAGAATGATATTCATGCTCAAATTGAAATAAAATCCATACATGATGTGATGGAAAAAAAGGATATTCAACCTCATACATGTACTTTTATAGAATTAGAAGATGATTCTCAATATATCAGGTGATTTTCTTCTCTATACATTTTTTTGATATATATAACGATACACAATACACAACCAAAAAAGATAAAATTATTACAAATGGGGAAAATGATATTTTCAATATGAACATTCCCAAAAAACTACAAAATGTGTTGAAATAATAACCGAAGGTTTCCCCAATGATAGAAGATAATTTTTTTATGCCCATCAAAGTTCCTATAAAACATACATGATATTATAATTTGGAAAAAATTCAAATACAATAAGAGAAACGCAATATTGGAGTAGTGTTTAAGTTTACTTAAATCATCGTGACCCATATCAGTGATTGCTAAAACATACGAACTTCCTGGGTCTCCTAGTAATCATGATACTCAGTTCCCATAATCCCAATTGCACCTTATAATTGATAATTTTCTTGGATAATTTTGAAGTAACCCAAATACATAATTAATAAATGTTAATGTTATCATAAATTGTTATTTGTTTCACACTATCTTTTAAACATCATTATTCATTTTCCACACAAATTGGCCACTTTATGCCCCATTCGTCCACACTTAAATCATCTTCAAATTCATATATTACATGTCCCATTGTGCCACATTATATATTCTTTACACTTATGAGATTCCATTTTACCTCCTACCTCTATTTTATGAATTGAGCATCCATGAGAAACTTTCCTACACATACTTAATGTTTTTGGTGTTGTATCTAAGTGTGAATTGATAATCATAACATGTTATAGATGCTTTTGAATAATAAAAATACATCTTACATTAGCTTCTGTAATGTTACGAATCTAATTTAGACCTTCACTGCGTTTTTCATTACAGTGGTTGTTCACTCGGTTCCTTCCAATTATTTCAATTTACTAAGATAAAGTAAAAAATTGGGATGAGAAGTCTAAAACTATTAAATTAAAATAAGGTAAACCATAAAAATTACTGGGATAAATATTAAAATGACATATACTTATTTACCTATGATTTTATATGTTTCAAATTACGTTATAAATGATATATTTACTAACAAAAATATTTTTGGAATGTTTTCCCTTCATAATGGTTCATAAAAATCATGTAAATTTAACAGATCATATCACATAGGAGCGTCAAAACAAGTGTTCATAATGGTATCATTCATGTGTACCATTTGATAATATATTGCATATCAATGTGCCATGTTTGTGGTTATTACCCCTAGGTTCAACTATTCTTGAGACACATCAACTTTTAAAATCTTGATAGGAATGTATTTTCATGGAAACAACATACACTATATTTTTTAAAAAATTTCAGATGTTTTTTCATATATAGTATTATCCTTTTGGCTTCCATTACAATTTTCTAATCTTAATGGCCAAAATAATTAGAATTTTTTCTAATGAAAAACTTGAAAAGCCATATATTTAATCTTCATTATTTCAGGATTTATCACATAAAGGCACACATAATACAACCATATAAAATAATGAGGCATAGTGCTATTAGGGAGTTACGTACATGAAATTAAAATATAAAACATTTGTACAAATTCATTATTATAATACTCTGACATATGACATTATATTCCATTGATCTTCTAAAGATGCCAATGATAACCAAGGGACATACATAATAAAGATGTGAGCTATAAAGTATAGTAAGGTAATAATCAAATGATAAAATGATTCAGAAAATACCTATAAGTCAACAGTCAAATCCCCAAAACAATAAAGGGGTGGGAATCAAAAACATGAACATCAAATCATGAAAAGTGATGATAACATAAAGGTGACATGTAAAAATTAATGTAACATTAAAAATCATGTTATAAGTATAATTCAATGAGAAATGAAAATAACTCATAATGTAGTGTGATTTGGATATCCTCTCATGCACCATAATCTAAATTCTATGAGATAAAAATAATTTCTAATGCATTGGTGGGTTATATAAGTTTGGGCCCACCAGTCACATTGATAATATATACAAGAATATGTGTGTCACATAAATCATGAAATATAAATATTCTTTTATAACTTTTTAAAAATACATTTAAGGGGTGTAGGTTAAATAAATAGAAGTCAAAATAAATCAATGATAGGTAAATCATGGTGAAAACCTTTTAGTGGAAATGAGGATGTGTATTCACTACACAAATCTTTGGAATGGAAAATTCTTGGATAATTTTAGCAAAACAATAGAGGTGCATAAAGATTCATGGAAGGGTAAACTGAGAGTGAATGTGGTATATCATCACAAGAAAATTTTGAGGAAAATATTTTCGAAGTGTTAAAACATATCTCTACATGAAATGTTTGAAATAAAAAGCAATATTATAAAGAAGGTTCTTGAATATATAGATGAAGGATAAGATCCCTAACAATAACATGGAGGTTCTAATATATGCGAATGATCTTATTAAGAGAATGGGTACACATTGAGAGGGATCTTGGGATTTAAGGGTAGAAGAAATTTTGGTCTAATTGTTTTGAATGATGTTGATTGGGAGGTTTGGTGTGTTTATATTAGACAAGAGACGATATTTGTTTTTTAATTTATTAATTTTTTTGACACTATATGAAAAATTAATGCAAACAAAAAATCATCTCAAGGTTTTTTAACATGAATTCTGAAAGATAATGGTGTATTAAATTATATTATAATTCAATAAATAAAAATCCATTAAATAATACCCCTAGTGACGTAGAAGTGATTAATGTTTATAAATAATAGATTTAATCTCCTTAAAATAAGTTATTTGTGTTTAGGGAACGATTTTGCGTTTATAAATAAAAAACACAATATTTTAATAGGGAAACAAAATTTTGGTCCTAGATACTATTTATTATATTTATTATATCTCAATTGGGATGTTATGATGTCATATTATATATAGTATATTTACACCATAAATAATTTTTACCCAAAAAATCATCTATCTCGGTAAATAATAGAATATTCACCATTGGATAACTTTGACATGCTGTTTTCAAAAATAATATATATATATTTATATTTATAATCTGAATAATTTATTAAATTTCATAATTTACCATTTAGAAAAACATATTTATTGAAAAATACTAATTTTTTAGCAATGATATTTATCTGACCCTATTAAATCATACATTGGACCAAATAAAATTATTTTATATTTTATTTTTGAGTAATTTTTTAATAATATTATTTTATGAAAATAAAATTTATTTTTAAAAATATTCATTTCCCCCAAAAAATGTATTACATGAAACTAAACATTATTGGTTTTTGTGCCCTAGTACCAACATCTATGTACTTTATTCTAAAACTATATTCATGATTTTTAATATAAATAATTTATTTATAATAAAATAATTTTTCTTCTGTGTAACATAACATTTGATAGTGTCCCAAGAGTAGTTGTGACACTAAAAGATCATAGATGTTTCCCACTATGATGAGAACCCAGAAGTTACATGAAACTATTGATGAATAAATGATCTATGTATAGATGAAATTATATTAAGGGAAACAAATGACTTATGCTATCAAGGGTGGCAACTCATAGGAGTATGATGCACCTTCTCGTTTTGTACACTCATCTTAATATCTAGTTATATATTAGAAGAAAGAGACCCGATAGTATGAAATTAACATTATAAGTGTCATCGAAAGTTCCTATTTGGGGACATGTTTAGTTTTCCATAGAATTTAATATTATAATTAATGTATATTTTGAGTCATTCACTTTGATGTATTGAAGAAAACCCTGGTGACTTATTCTCGCAGCAAGGTAGGATATGTTGGGCCCATCACAAGTAATATTTCATTGATTAATAACATGATAAATGATTTATCCCTTCTATTTATTAATAGAAGTAAATATATGAGACATTTTGATGGAAAAAATATGGCCTAAATAAATCCAAGGCCACAATGTTCTCTAGGTATGTTCTATTTCCAGAAAGTCATAGAAGGAGTAATCAAGTAAATAGGTTGATGATACTGGCATGCAAGCTGCTCAATTAGAGATATTATGATAATGAGATTATATTACATGGTAAGTGTTTGTAGGAGATGACCTATAATTACGGAATTAATTATTTTATCTATTGGTGCCTTGGCATGTTTCTAGACACTAACCTTTGACATTAGGTTGACTCGCCTAATGCCATTGAGAAAGAGGCCTAGAGGGTCACACAAAATTTGTATCCAGAATATCAGACAATTAATTTATTATTTCAAAAAATGAATAAATAATATTCCCAGTTGTGTTTTAAAAATTATTCAGGTATTCTTGATCGGATTTTATTTATTTATCAGTGAATAATGCAGTTAGATTTATTTATCTATTTTATAAATAATTATTCGATATTCATGGTCCGATAAATATTTTGGAGCATGTGTGAAATGAGTAAAAGGGTCCACATAGAAAATAATATTAAATTATACCTTATTAAAATAATATTTAATTGTAACATGTTATTTGAGCACATGTCACTGAAATAATGGTATTTATGTTATTATTTGATATGGGGGTCTCACATGAAATAATAAAATAAGTAACAAAACATGTACTAATTATTTATTATTGACTTGAAAATTTATTTTTCAGTAACATATTAACCCCGTATTAGAAATAGGGGAATCCCATAGGAAAGAGATAAAATTTTGGTTATGCCCAATAATTTTGAGAAAATTCACTCAAGCCTTTATAGAATGTTTTTCTCCAGCAATGCTCTTTGGAGAGAGAGAGGTCATCTTTTACCAGATCAAAGAAACATTTGGAAGTAGTCGTCAAAGTGATCAAGGGAAGATGACACAAGCACAAGGACCTTCCGTTATTTCACCTGGAGAATCCTTCGGTGACATCAACATATTTATAGAGCACATATGGGTTACTATTATATGATATCCAGTCTAGTTCTCTATAGTGCAACAAAATGCACGTCACATACCTGTGGTCAGACACATCAATGAAGAAGGAAAACTATGGAGTTATTTCAATAATTTAATTATATTAATTATAAAAAAAATAATCCTCTCTATGGGTTCTAGGATTCTTTCTTCATTATCTAAATATATGATTTTAATCTGTGGATATTGTTGTTCATCATTGTATCGATACTGAAATAACCATTGATTACGGTAAAATATAATGTTGGGCGATGGCCCAACCTCACATCCACTACAACTAGAACCTACAAGTGGTATCATAGTAGCCATATTTATGTTTATAATTATTTGAATAACTCAACTATGATTTACCATTTACTAATTTAGTTTTTTAGTTCATGTTTAATAATTCATATAATATGTATTTTGAAATCATTTACTCATCTTTAGTTTCTCATATATATAACAGAAATGAATCATTTATTGACTAAAATTACATTGAGGATAACATCACGAGGCACCAATGATCTTGTCCTGGTAATATAATAATACATGCCATTTATTTGGAAATACATTCCATGTAATCTTCTAAACACATCGTGTAATCCAGATTACACAGTGGTAGTTGTGTTCAACATTTTAGGAGAAATTCAGAAATTACTGAAGATGTGTGAATTAACGAAAGAAAGTGTAGTTATTTGTTACACCTTGTGTTGACTAGGATAGACTTGCACACAGTCCGCCAGACTACACTCAATGTGGCACAAATTATAAGGCCCCAGCCTTAAACTTTTATTAATCTGGAGTTATTTCAAGAATACATGTTGAGGATCTTTTCAGGTTTAGAGTTTTGGAGAATTAGATCATAAAACATGCATTACATTCACATTTAAACAATGTGGTTACATAAAATATATTATTCATTTTCCCCATAAACAGAAACATATTTAAGAAACAACATGGATTCTCTCTTGACACCTCCTTGACACAATCATCATATCATGTACCTTTCCCTTGACCTGTGAAAAACATTTCAAAAACATGGGATGAGCATAAAAAGCTCATTAAGGGATATAAAAGTAAGAAATGAAAACATTAGTCAATTTATGAAATCATACATTACTCATAAAACATATGAATTTTAACATACCTCATCAAATCATGAATAAATCCTAGAAAACATAAGATATAACGGTAACTTGAGGCATTCATAACATTCTTATATAGAGAGTAACCCTCATGGTTACGTTTGGAATACCCATCACAGTATATTCCCCAAATCTCTTCAGAGAAACCTTAACGTATAACCCCTTCGCGTAAGCCAATGCATTGGGGAGCTATATTAGGCTCGCCTGCCCTTAGATTATCACGGAACCACCCATCCTCATAAACAATGCCCAAGAACCATAACATAATCTTATCACATAAAACATGCATAAAGGAAACATAACATTTCCACATTTCAATCTCATGATATCAATAAAACACTTTGATATAATAAAAACATTATCAAAACCATTTTCAATACAAAACTAAATAAAAGTAATACATGGTATTTATTTTTCATTTTATAAAAGAAATTTATGGCTTGTAGAGGATGCCAAAGCTCAAATAATGGTCACAGCGGTGGAGAAGTCATTGTCTCCGCATACGTACGACAAAAAGACATTTCTTTTGTCATTTAGTAAAATGATTCGTATAAAAAATATTCCTTTTGAATATATTTAAATGTCAAATGGGTTTATACACCGTATAAAAGAATGTTGTGTATAAAACAAAATATGCCTCAATGAAAGGAGATTGAGATGAAGTCCCATACCTCGGGTCCGACTTGACTCGATCGTTCTTTAACCTCCTAAATAATAAACATGAGTTAATTTCTACTTGCTTAAGAAACTTTTTCAAGTTCATTATTCCATTTATATCACTTATTACCATGTTATGAACACTATGTAATTATTTAAGTAAATAATGGTCGTTTTGTCGATCATTGGTACTTGAGTCAAAAAATAAACTCTTTATAATTACAAGTTGTTCATGGGGTAAAATAACCATAATATCCAGAATTATATTCATGATGTAGATATCATATATATCATATATATCCAGTATATACATGCATTTATAATATTACATAACATTTAGAGGTACGAAATGAAATGCACCGTTCATGGAGATGATAAGCCGTACGTACGCATGAACGCTACTTCCATTTCTATTTCATATTTAATGGAAATAAAACATAATGATACATAATAGTATTATAATTATAGTATGGTATCATATATAATATCATTAATTATATCCTTTATACATACCAGATATGGTATTAACGAATCAAATCACTTTGAGGGGGCGGTAGTCCGCACTTCCTAAAATGAGGATATCGTGTTTACCCATAATGGAAACCATAAAGTTATGCCATAAATGAAAAATACATAAGATTACGTAGAAAATAGACATATTTATATCATATATAAATATAGTGACATCTTAATGGCCACCTTTGAAGGTGTTATATGAGTGTTGAACAATCATCGTTTCGTGAGGCAGAAATTCGCCATCCACGGAAACAATATGTTATTTAATCATTATATGTAGGTGTGTATAAGTGTAGCTCGAATCCATCATATAAAAAAATCCTAGTATATTGAAGATACTGGTGCTATTACAAAGGAAATGAATAAAAAGAGTTTAGGGGGTTAGAGAATCAAAATAAAACAAAAGAACACAAGTGAAGACATTACCTTTATTTCAGGTAACTTCTCTTGGTTTGAACCAAACAAGTTTCCTGAAGAGATTCCTGCATATTTTAAGGATTCTTATATGGCCCCACCCTTAAACCTTTCTTAATATTGAGTTATTACAAGATTACACATTGAGGATCTTTTCAGCTTGAGTGTTTTAGAGAATTAGATCATAAAGCATGCATTACTTTCCACATATAAACAATGTGGTTACATAAAAGATAGTATTCATTTTATTTTCCATCAACGGAAAAATATTTAAAATAAAACATGGATTTTTTCTTGACACTTATTTGACACTATCATCATATCATGTACCTTTCCATTAACCTGTGAAAAAAATTTCAAAAAAACATGGGATGAGCATAAATAGCTCAGTAAGGGATGTAAAAATATGGAAAGGAAACATGAGTACATGTATACATAAGAATCAATGAAATAATACTTTACTCATAAAACATAATCACTTTAACATACCTCATCAAATCATAAATAAATCAACAAAATCATAAGACATAAAGGTAACATGAGGTATTCATAACATTCTTACGTAGGGAGTAACCATCTTGGTTACATTTGGAATACCCATGACAGTATATTCCCTAAATCTCATTGGATAAACCTTAAAGATTAACTCCTTCACGTTACCCAATGCATTGGAGAGCTATATTGGGCTCACCCGCCCTTAGTTTATCACAGAACCACCCGTCTTCATAATAATGCCCAAGAACCATAACATAATCGTATCACATAAAACATGCATAAAGGAAAACTAACATTTCCACTTTTCAATCACAAGATATCAATACAACACATTGATATAAAAACATTATGAAAAACATTTCCAATAAAAAAAATAAAATAAAACTAAACCACGATATTTATTTTTCTTTTAAAAAAATGTATGGCTTGTGGAGAAAGCTGAAACTCAAATAATGGTCACGGCGGCGGAGAAGTCGTTGTCGCCGCATACGTATGACAAAAACATTCCCTTTTGTAATTTAGTAAAACTCTTCGTATAAAAAATATTCCTTTTGGATAAATGTAAAAGTCAAAGGGGTCTATACACCGTATAAAAAATGTTGTGTATAAAACAAAAATATGCCTCAATGAAAGGAGATTGAGACGAAGTCCAATCCCTCGTATCCGACTTGACTTGATCGTTCTTCAATCTCCTGAATAATAAACTTGAGTTAATTTATAATTTCTTAAGAACCTTTTTGAAGTTCATTATTCCTTATATATTATTTATTACCATGTCATGAACACTATGTTATTAATTAATTTTATAACGGTTGTTTTAACGATCATTGGTACTTGAGTCAAAAATGAACATCATATATTTAAAAGTTGTTCATGTAGTCAAATATCCATTATCTCAAGAATGATATTCATGATGTAGATGCCAGATATATCATATATATCCTGTATATACATGAATTTATAATATTACATAATCATTTAGAGGTAAGAAATGAAATGCACCGTTCATGGAGATGGTAAGCCGTACGTACGCATGAACGCTACTTCCATTTATATTACATATTTAATAGAATTAAAACATAATGATACATAATAGTATTATAATTACAGTATTGTATCATATATAATATCATTCTATCTATCATTTATACATTCCACATATGGTATTAACGAATCAAATCACATTGAGGGGGTTGTAGTCCGCACTTCCTAAAATGAAGATATCGCTTTTACCCATAATGGAAACCATAAAGGTATGCCATAAATTAAAAATACAGAATCTTAAGTAAAACATAAAAATATTATATATTATATATAAATATAGTGACATCTTAATGGCCACCTTTTAAGGTGTTAAAAGAATATTGAACAATCATCATTTTGTGAGGCAGAAATTCTCCATCCACGGAAACAGTAAGTTCTTTAACCATTAGATGTAGGTGTGTGTCAGTGTAGCTCAAATCCTTCTTATAACAACATACTAGTATATGGATGATACTGTTTTTGTTACAAAAGAAATGAATAAAAAGATTGTAGGGGGGTGGAGAAGCAAAAAAAACATAAGAACACAAGAGAAAACACTACCTTTAAAACGGGTAACGCTTTTTGATTTGATCTCAAAGGCTTCATTGGGAAGACTTCTACCCAATGTGAGGCATCTAAAGGGTTATAGAGGGATGTGGAGAGACAAAATGGACAGGGGTTGGATGAGACAAAGGCTTTGGATGTGTGGGTAAGGTGGTAGAGGTGGGGGCCTTTTATAAGAGGAGATGATGGGCACTCTTGGAAAGTTAAGAAAAGATACTTTGTTATAAATTGATTTTCAGATACAAAAGGACCCAAAATTATAAATTTCGAGGATAAGGTAATAAGGGTTCGAAATCCACCCATCCAATAGGTTTTTGACAAGTGTAGGTATTATATTTTACATTATATGTTCATTTTATTTAAATCGTTAAATAATGTGGTAATCGTTGTATCATCATGGTGTCATAAATAATTTAATTTATTTAATGTCTAAAAATTATTAAATAAACACTATGATGTAGGAAATCGTTTTATATTTCCAATGAATTTTTATAGTAATAAATATGACTTGTATAACCCCATTTAAAAATTGTTTTAGTAAAACAACTCATGTTTGTGTCATTTTTACTTTTACATTAAATAAAAAGCATTAATGTCTTTATCTTACCCAAGTTGCTCCATGGGGTCCAACAAATAGACCCATGGGTTGTCTTAGTTGTCCATGACACATCCAATAAGGGTAGGAGATGTGTCTAGGTCATTTCATATTATTAAATCATTATTTTTACATTAAATTACACTAATTATCTCTAATCGTGATTAAAAACTTAAAAATTACTATTACCAAAAAAATTATTTTAATCCCATTGAACCACATTTTACTTCTTAGTGACAACCATGTATGTCAGATTTTTGAAATTCAAAACACATAGGTGGGAAAATTTTATTTAAACGAAAAATTAGTTTTTTAAGTACCACATAGTGGTTTCACTATTCATCAAAAATTGAAATTTTTCAGAAAAATACCAAAACCTCACCCTAAGCTATATTTGATATTAAAAATTCAAAAATGATGTCTATTTTACCAAATTAAAAATATATAAGTTACATTAATTAATTTAATAATTAATTCTCGCTGTCTGAGCAAATAGTGTGTTTTTATGAAACAATAAGTATCAAAAGATTGACAATAGCTTAAGTCCAATTTCAAAGTGAAATTAATTCCAATGACCACTATTGGATTAAATGGTAAAAATATTTTCTAATTGAACTTTAAAACCAATTAAAAAGATAATCTAACCATATAATTAAATTATATGAATAGTAGTTTTGATGTAAATTGCAGTATTTTTCACTATTCATTAAAAAATGAACATTGTCAGAAAAATACCAAAAAAATTATCCAATGTAAATTTCAATGTCCCAATCATAAATAATAAGTTTATTTTGAAAAATATATCTTATAAAATTGACAAAAGTTTGATTTATAAATGGTTTTCCATCAAAAGGCAGTAAAATAAACTTTTAAATATATTAGTGTATTCCTTGCTTAAGATTGAATTTATTCTCATTTTAAGCATCTAAAACACTATCTAATTCATTAGTAGACATAGATAAAAATATATATTATTCATTACTTACATGGTATGTTACATCCTTCCTCCCTTTAGAAAATTTCCTCCCCATAATTTATTTACTTATCGAATAAGTGGGGGTATTTAGCCCTCATTGTATTTTCAGATTCCCATGTTGCCTCTTCAACAGTGTGGTTTTTCCACAAAACCTTTACCTGATGAACCACCTTATTCCGCAAAACTTGCTCCCTATAGTGAAGAATCTAGATGGGTTGTTCCTCATGATATATGTTCTCTTCCAGCTGAACTACCTCTGGACTCAAAACTTGAGATGGATCTGACATATACTTCCTTAACATTGAAAAATGAAAAACATTGTGTTTCTGAGATAAACTCAGAGGTAAAGCCACTCGCTAAAAAACCGATCCAACTCTCTCCATAATTTCATATTGTCCAATGAACCTTGGACTCAGCTTTCCTTTCTTACCAAATCGCATCACAATTTTCCATGGTGAGACTTTGAGAAAAACATGATCACCTACCTCAAAAGAGAGATCCTTCCTCCTGTTGTCCGCATAACCCTTCTGCCTACTCTGAGCTGTTCTCAGGTGTTTCTATATCATCTGAACTTTTTATACCAACTCTTCTACCAATTTTGGTCCCATCAGCTTCCATTCACCCACTTTATCCCAGAAAGATGGAGTTCAACACTGGTTCCCATATAACGCCTCAAATGGTTCCATCTATATACTAGAATGAAAACTATTATTATTTGAAAATTCAACCAAGGAATGATGTTGGTCCCAACAACCCTGATAATCCGTCGAACAAACACGTAGCATATCCTCCAATGTATGAATTGTTCATTCTGACTGCCCATCTGACTGAGGATGAAAAGCTGTACTAAAATTTAATTCAGTACCCAACGACTTCTGAAGGACTTTCCAAAAGTTAGAAGTGAACCTGGGATCACGGTTAGATACAATGGAGAGAGGAACTCCATGTAACCCAACTATCCCTTTAATATACAAATTGGAATGTTGATCTAGGGAATAAGTATCACGTATAGAAAGGAAATGAGCGGATTTATTTAAGCGATCAACAAAAACCCAGATTGCATTATTACCTCGAGATGTCTTCGATAATCCCACAACAATGTCCATGGATATATTCTCCCATTACCACTCTAGCACTGGTAAAGGCTGAAGCATCCCTTTCGGTAACTGCCACTCTGCTTTAACCTGTTGACATGTCATACACTTCACAGCAAAATCAGCAATATCTCTTTTCATTCCATCCCACCAGTAATACTCTCGCAGATCTCTGTACATCTTAGTACTGCCAGGATGAAATGAAAACGAAGAACTATGAGCTTCACATAACAAATCTCTCTTCAACTGTGAATAACAATGCACACACAATCTCTTCCCAAATCTCAAAACACAATTATTATCAATGTTTAATTTAGGCAGCTTACCTTTCTGAACCAGCTCTTCCATTTTCTGCAACTCACTGTCTTGCTTCTATGCTTGGTTCATTATGTCTGATAGAGAAGATTTCCCTGATACCTAAAACAAAACAAAAGAACATCCTGCACCAACAACTTCTATGCCAAAGTTCATCAAATCCTTAACCAAAGAACCACGTTCTAAACACAACATTGTTAATGAAGCATTACTTTTTTGACTCAAAGCATCAGCCACTTTATTTTCTATTCCCGGATGGTAATGAATTGTACATTCATAATACTTGATTAAATATAGCCATCTCCTATGTCTCATGTTCAATTATTTCTAAGTGAATATATACTTTAAACTTTTGTGATTGGTATATATTTCACACTTTACTCCATACAAATTATGCCTCCAAATTTTTAAAGTGAAAACAACAACATCTAATTCCAAATCATGTGTAGGATAATTTACCTCACGAGTTTTCAACTGTCGTGGGGAATAAGCAATTACCTGATCATTCTGCATTAGGACACAACCAAGTCCTTTCAATGATGCATCACTGTAGATAACAAACTCCCCCTTCCTGGAAGGTAGTGCCAAAACTGGAGCATTCACCAATCTTCTTTTCAACTCCTGAAAACAATCATCACATTTTTTTGTCCAGATAAACTTAACACCCTTCAGAGTTAGCTTAGTCATTGGACTTGATAACCGTGAAAAATTTCTAACAAATCTTCGGTAATAGCCTGCCAAACCAAGGAAACTACGAATCTCAGTTACATTTGTGGGTCTTGGCCATTCTTCAACAACCATTGTTTTTGCAGGATCAACAGTTATCCCATCTTTATAAACAATATGACCAAGGAAAGAAATTTGTGGCAACCAAAACTCACATTTTCTGAATTTCCCATACAATTTCTTTTCTTTTAAGGTTTTCTAAATAACCCTTAAATTTCTTTCATGCTCCTCTTTACTTTTAGAAAACACCAAAATATCATCAATGAAAACAACCACAAACTTATCCAAGAAATGATGGAAAATTCTATTCATTATGTCCATGAATACAGTAGGTGCATTGGTTAGCCCAAAATCCATTAATAAAAATTCATAATGGCCATATCTTGTACGAAACGCGGTATTCATAATATCTTCTTCCTTTACCTTCAACTGATGGTACCCCGATCTCAGGTAAATCTTTGAAAAATACTGAGCTCCCTGGAGATGATCAAACAAATCATCGATATGAGGAAAAGGATATTTTTTCTTAACCATGATGTTATTCAAGGCTCTATAATAAATTCAAAGTCTCATAGAACCAGCTTTCTTTTTTAACAAATAAAACAAGAGCACCCCATGGTGATGTGCTAGGTCGAATGAAACCTTTCTCTAATAAATCTTGAAAATGCTCCTTCAACTCTAAAAGTTCAGTTTGAGCCATTCGATAAGGGGGTTTTGAAATTGGCTTAGCATCAGGAACTAAGTCAATAGTAAATTCAACTTCCCGATCTGGTATTATTCCAGAAAACTCATTAGGAAAAACATCAGGATACTCATTTACCACTGGCACATCATTAATCGGAACAGTTCCTTTATTTTCAACGATATGTGCAAGGTAACATTCATTTCCTTCTTTTACAATTTTCTTAGCCTCTTGATGTGTTATCAACAGTAAGGGTTCATTTTTGTACACAAACTGAATGTCTTTCTAAAAATAATCTTCTCTAGCTCTACAATCAATCTTAGCATGGTAAATAAAGAGCCAATCCATACCAAGGATAACATCAAACTCTACTAGAGGTAAAACAATAAGGTTCACAAGTAGGTTCTTTCCACAGATAAGGATAGGAATATTATTATAAATTCTTTTTTCCTCAATGTTTCCCCCCATCTGTTTTTACCAAAAGTTCAGGAGTCATTTCTTGAGATGGTATTCCCATTTCACTAGAAATTTTTTCTGAGATGAAAGAATGTGTAGACCCCGAATCAAACAACACACTGACATAATCTGAAAAAACAAACAAAGTACCTAATACAACTTCATTTGATTACCCGACATCTACTGAAGTAGATGCAAAGGATTTCACCACCACTTTCTGCTTGTAGTCTAACTACTTCCCATCACTCTAGCTCTTTGTCGGGGCACTCATTTGCATTGTGACCCATCTCATTTCACTTAAAACATTTCACTAACGGTAAATCAAACTTGGTCTTACCATCACCCTAATCTTTTTCAGTTCAATCAAGAGCCTTATATCCCATCTTACCACATCAATAACACTTTCCAGAATTCAGAAGACATTTCCCACCTTGCCTTTTACTACATTTATCACAAACTGGAAACCTAGTTTTCTTACCGTCAGACCTTTTTGAAGAATTCATTCCTTTATCCTGCCACCTCGGTCTCTTCTTCTACTGGTTGTTATAAAACACTTGATCATCGGAAAAATCCATTTCCACCTTCTCAGCACATCGAACAAGCTTTTCATAACTTTTGAACTCACTAGAAGCCAATGCCCTTTGATATATTGTATTTTATCCTGAGTAAAAATGATTGATTTTACTATCAAGGTCTCAGATAGAATTCGGAGCATAACTTTCTAATCGAGTGAACCTCTCTTCATAGGCAGCCACTGAGTCTTCCTATTGCCTCAATTCCAAGAATTTTTTTCCATCCTAAGTTGAACAACCTTAGGAAAATACTTCTCAAGAAACATACCTTTGAATTCATCCCAGTTGAGAGCATAAATCTCATCAGCATCCCTGATATTTTTAACCATCGACCACCACTGATCTGCTTCACCCTCTAAATGGTAAATACCAAGACTAAACTTTTGTTTATCTGAACACCCTATGACATCGAAAATATTTTCCAGTGCATTAATCAAACCTTCAGCTAGCACAAGGTAAGATGATCCTATGAACGATGGGGGATGTTGCCTCATGTAATGTTCCACCACTGACATGTTCCTCTCCGGTTGATCTGGATGATCTCCTGCATGGATACCGCCACCATTTATCACTTCATTCAACTGTGTCATTACTGCAACAAACTGTTCAGTTCCAATTCTGACCATCACAGGATGCTAATTCAGATGGTTATTTCCATCTGTATGCCTTCCTAGCACTGCTTCCCTGATTCCTCTACGGAAACCCATTTTGAACAAACATGTCTTAGACGAAGCAACATGGTAATCTTAAAATGCTATATCATTTCAATTTGACCAAAAAAAAATATTTTTGGATAATCATTTAATAAAATTCCAACTCCTAAAGTTATCTAAACCGACCTTTGATACCAACTATAAGGCCCCAGCCTTAAACCTTAATCTAGAGTTATTACAAGATTACAAATTGAGGATCTTTTCTGGTTTATAGTTTTAGATAATTAGATCATAAAACTTGCATCAAAGTGGTTAGATAAAATATTTTATTCAATTTTTCCCATCAACAGAAACATATTTAAAATAAAACATGGATTCTTTCTTGACACTTCCTTGGGAATATCATCATATCATGTACCTTTCCCTTGACCTGTGAAAAACATTTCAAAAAAACATTGAATGATCATAAAAAGCTCAGCAAGGGATATAAAAATATGGAAAGGAAACATGAGTACATGTATACATAAAAATCAATGAAACCATAATTTACTCATAAAACATATGGACTATAACATACCTCATCAAATCATGAATAAATCATAAAAATCATAAGACATAATGATATCTTGAGGCATTCATAACATTCTTACGTAGGGAGTAACCCTCTTGGTTACGTTTGGAATACCCATCACCGTACATTCCCTAAATCTCTTCGGAGAAACCATAACGTTTAACTCCTTTGTGTTACCCAATTTATTGGAGAGATATATCGGGCTCACCTGCCCTATGTTTATCACGGAACCACCCATCTTCATAATAATGCCCAAAAACCATAACATAATCATATCACATAAAACATGCATAATGGAAACATAACATTTCCGCTTTTCAATCACAAGATATAAATACAACACATTTATATAAACACATTATGAAAACCATTTCCAATACCAAAATAAAAGAAAAGTAAAACATGGTATTTATTTTTCTTTTAAAAAATGTTGTCCTTTAAGATGAAGCCGAAACTCAAATAATGGTCACGGCCGCGGAGAAGTTGTTGTCGCCGCATACGTACGACAAAAACATTCCCTTTTGTCATTTAGTAAAACGCTTCGTATAAAAATGATTACTTTTGGATAAACCTAAAAGTCAAAGGGGTTTATACACCGTATAAAATAAGGTTGTTTATAAAATGAAAATTTTCCTCAATGAAAGGAGATTGAGACGAAGTCCCATACCTCGTATCTTACTTGAATTGATCGTTATTTAATCTCTGGAATAATAAACATGAGCTAATTTCTACTTGATTAAGAAACCTTTTGAAGTTAATTATTCCTTTTATATCATTTATTACCATGTCATGAACACTATGTTATTATTTATGTTTATAACGGTTGTTTTAACGATCATTGTTACTTGGGTCAAAAATGAACTTCTTATATTTACAAGTTGTTCACGTAGTAAAATATCCATTATCTCATGAATGATATTAAGGATGTAGATTCCAAATATATCATATATATATCCAGTATATACATGCATTTATAATATTACATAATCATTTAGTGGTAGGAAATGAAATGCACCGTTCATGGAGACGGTAATCCGTACGTACGCATGAACGCAACTTCCATGTCTATTTCATATTTAATGGAATTAAAACATAATGATACATAATAGTATTATAACCCCAGTATTGTATCATATATAATATCTTTCAATATATCCTTTATATGTACCGCATATGGTATTAATGAATCAAATCACTTTGAGGGGGCGGTAGTCCGCATTTCCTAAAATGAAGATATCACGTTTACCCATAATGGAAACCAAAAAAGTATGCCATAAATGAGAAATACAGAATCTTAAGTTAAAAATAAACATATAATATATCATATATAAATATTTTGACATATTAATGGCCACCTTTTAATGTTTTAAAAGAATATTGAACAATCATCGTTTCGTGAGGCAGAAATTCACCATCCACAGAAATAGTACGTTCTTTAACTATTAGATGTAGGTGTGTGTAACTGTAGCTCTAATAGTTATTATAAAAACATCATAGTATATGGAATATACTATTTTTGTTACAAAAGAAATGAATAAAAAGAGTTTAGGGGGTTTGAGAAGCAAAATAAAACATAAGAACACAGGAGGAAAACACTACCTTTAAAATGGGTAACTCTTTTTCATTTGAGCTCAAAGGCTTCCTTGGGAAGACTTCTGCCCACTGTGAGGCCTCTAAGAGTTAGAGAGGGATGTGGAGAGACAAAATGGGAAGGGTTTGGCCTAGCCAAAGTCTTTGGAAGTGTGGGTAAGATGGTAGAGTTGGGGGCCTTTTATAAGAGGAGAGGAGGGGCACTTTTGGAAAGTTAAGAAAAGATACTATGTTATAAAATGATTTTCGAATAAAAAAGGTCCCAAAATTATAAATTTAGAGGATAAGGTGATAAGGTTTATAAATCCACCAATCCAATAGGTTTTTGACAAGTGTAGGTCTTACATTTTACATTATATTTTCATTTTATTTAAATTGTTAAATAATGTGTTAATCTCTGCATCATCATGGTGTCATAAATAATTTAATTTATTTAATGTCTAAAATTTTTAAAAAAACTACTATGATGTAAGAAATATTATTATCTTTCCAATGGCTATTTATAGTAAAAAATCGGAATTCTGTAACCCCAATTAAAAATTGCTTTAGTAAAACAACTCATGTTTGTGTCATTTTTACTTTTACATTAAATAAAAAGAATTAATGTATTTATTTTACACAAGTGGCTCCATGGGGTCCAAAAAATTGAAACATGGATTGTATTGGTCGGAAATGACACATCCAATAAGGGTAGGACATGTGTCTAGGTCATTTCCTATTATTAATATTTTATTTTTACCTTAAATTACACTAATTACCTCTAATCGCGATTAAAAACATAAAAGTTACTATTCACAAAAAAAAAATTTTAATCCCATTGAACCACATTTTACTTCTTAATGAAAACCATGTATTTTGGATTTTTAAAATTCAAAACACAGAGGTGGTAAATTTTCATTTAAACGAAAAATCAGTTTTTTTAAGTACCACTTAGTGGTTTCACTATTCATCAAAAATTGAAGTTTGTCAGAAAAATACCAAAACCTCACTCTAAGATATATTTGATATTCCAAATTCAAAAATGATGTATATTTTACAAAATTAAAAACATATAAGTTACATTAATTAATTTAATAATTAATTCTTGCTTTCTGAGCAAATAGCGTGTCTTTATAAAACAATAAGTATCAAAATATTGACACTAGTTTAAGTCCAATTTCAAAGTGAAATTAATTACAATGACCACTATTGGATTAATTGGTAAAAATATATTCTAATAAAAATTTAAAACCAATTCAAAAAATAATCTAACCATATAATTAAATTAGATGAAAAAACATTTTTGATGTAAAATGCAGTATTTTTCACTATTCATTAAAAAATGGACATTGTCAGAAAAATACCAAAAAATTATCCAATGTAAATTTTAATGTCCCAATCTTAAATAATAAGTTTATTTTGACAAATAGAGCTTATAAAATTGTCAAAATATTTATTTAAAAATGGTTTTCCATCAAAAGGCAGTAAAATACTCTTTTAAAAATTTTAGTGTATTCCATACTTAAGATTGGATTTATTCTCATTTTAAGCCTCTAAAATAGTATCTAATACATTATTATACATAGATAAAAATATCTAGTATTCATTACTTACTAAGTTACAATTCTAGGAAGAGGAGAGGGATGTGGAGATTCAAAATGAGTAGAGCTTGGCTGAGCCAAAGGCTTGAGTGGTGTGCGTAAGGAGGTAGAGGTGGGGGCATTTTATAAGAGGAGAGGAGGGGCACTCTTGGAAAGGTATAAAATGTTACTTTTATTTCAAATGAGTTTCAGATTTTAACGGCCTCGTATTGATTTATTTCGATTTTAAGGTGATGAGAGTTAGAAATCCACCCATCCAATAGGTTTTTGACAAGTGTAGGTTTTAGATTTTACATTATATTTTCATTTTATTTAAATCGTTAAATAATGAGGTAATCACTACATCATCATGGTGTCATATATGATTTAATTTATCTAATGTCTAAAAATTATAAAAAAATAATTCAATGTAGAAAATTATTTTAGCATTCCAATGAATATTTATATTCCAAGAGATAATTTATTTAGACAAAATTAAATTTTTTTACTCAGGTGATACCTTCTTTGTTATATTTACTTTATTTAAAAAAATAAAAAGGTAAAAAGTCATTATCACACAAAAGTGATTCCATGGTGCCCCCATGTTTGGAACAAGGAACCCCATGGTCGTCCATGACACAACCAGTAGTATTAGGACACATGTTGGTGTCATTTTTTATTATTATGAAATTATTTTATTATCCTTATCTACCCGATTACTAATTAATCATGATAATTAACGATAATTACCGTCATTACTATTCACAAAGTCCAAAAATAGAAGAGACTTAATGACATTATATGGAACTTCTAATTCAAAATATGGAATCCATTTTACTAAATTCGAAGCACAGAAATTGCAATAATTAATTTAAAAATAATTTCTGTTGTCAAAACGAATAGCGGGGTTTTTTGAAACAATATCTATGAAAAGTTTGGCATTAGTTTATACCCACTTCCAAAGTGAAATTAATTATAATGACCAATATTGGATTAAATGGTAAAAATATATTCTAATTACACTTTAAACCCAATTAAAAAGAAAATCTAACCATATAATTAAATTAGATGAAAAAGTAGTTTTGATGTAAAATTCAGTATTTTTCACTATTCAGTAAAAATGATCATTGTTAGAAAAATACCAAAAATTTATCCAAAGTAAATTTCAATGTCCCAATCATAAATAATAAGTTTATTTTGACAAATAGTGCTTATAAAATTGTCAAAATATTTATTTAAAAATGGTTTTCCATCAAAAGGCAGTAAAACAATTGTTTAAAAATATTAGTGTATTCCATGCTTAAGATTGGATTCATTCCCATTTTAAGAATCTAAAACACTATCTAATTCATAAATAGAAATAGATACGAATATCTATTATTAACTACTTACATGGGATGTTACATCCTTCCCCCATTAGAAAATTTCTTCCCCACAACTTATTTACTTATCGAATAAGTGGGGGTATTTATCCCTCATTGCATTTTCAGATTCGCATGTTGCGTCTTCACTCATGTGGTTCTTCCACAAAACATTTACTTGATGAATCACCATATTCTGCAACACTTGATCCCTGTGGTCAATAATATGGACCGGTTGTTCCTCATAAGATAGATTGTCTTCCAGCTGAACTACCTCTGGACTCAAAACATTAGATGGATCTGGCATGTACTTCCTTAACATTGAAATGAGAAAAAAATTATGTACCTGAGATAAGCTCAGAGGTAAAGCCACTCGGTATGAAACTGATCCAAATCTCTCCAGAATTTTATATGGTCCAATAATCCTTGGACTCAACTTTCCTTTCTTACCGAATCGCATCACACATTTCCCTGGAGATAATTTGAGAAAAAAATGATCACCTACCTCAAAAGAGAGATCCTTCCTCTTGTTGTCTGCATAACTCTTCTTCCTGCTCTGAGCTGTTCTCATGTGTCTCTGTATCAGCTGAACTTCTTCTGCCAACTCTTCTGCCAATTCTGGTCCCATCAACTTCCTTTCACCCACTTCATCCCAGAAAGCTAGAGTTCGACATAACTTCCCTTATAATTCCTCGAATGGTTCCATCTATATACAAGAATGAAAACTCTTATTATAAAAAATTCATCCAAAGAAAGATGTTGGTCCCAACATCCCTGATAATCCATCGAACAAGCATATAGCATATCCTCCAAAGTCTGAATCGTTTGTTCTGAATGCCCATCTGATTGAGGATGAAAAGCTGTACTAAAATTTAATCCAGTACCCAACGACATCTGAAGGCCTTTCCAAAAGTTAGAAGTAATCCTAGCATAACGATTAGATACAATGGAGAGAGGAACTCCATGTAACCTGACTATCTCTTTTTGATACAAATGAGAATGTTTATCTTGGGATAAATTATATCGTATAGCATGGAAATCAGCAGATTTAGTCAAGCGATCAACAATAACGCAGATTGCATTATTACCTCGAGGTGTCTTCGGCAATCCCACAATGAAGTCCATGGATATATTCTCCCATTTCCACTCTGGCACTGGTAAAGGCTGAAGCATCCCATTCGGTAACTGCCACTCTACTTTAACCTGTTGAAAAGTCAAAAACTTCATAGTAAAATAAGAAATATCTCTTTTAATTCCATCCCACCAGTAATACTCCTAAAGATCTCTAAAAATCTTAGTAATACCCAAATAAACTGAAAACAGAGAACTATGAGCATCCCATAACAACTATCTCTTCAACTATGAATCACACATCACACACAATATCTTCCAAAATCTCAAAACAAAATCTTTATCAATGTTGAATTCAGGAAACTTACCCTTCTCAACAACCTCTACCATTTTCTGAAACTCACCGTCTTGCTTCTTTGCTTGCTTAATTCTGTCTGATAGAGAATATTTCACTGATACCTGAAAAAAACAGAAGGGCATCCTGCACCAACAACTTCTATGGCAATGATCATCAAATCCTTAACTAAAAGATCACGTTCCAAATTCAACGTTGTTAATGAAGCATTACTTTTTCAACTCAAAGCATCAACCACTTTATTTTCTTTTCCCGGATGGTAATGAATTGTACAGTCATAATCCTTGATTAATTCTAGCCATCTCTACTGTCTCATGTTCAATTCATTCTGAGTGAATATATACATTAAAATTTTGTGAACAGTATATATTTCACACTTTACACCATACAAATGATGCCTCCAAATTTTTAAAGAGGAAAAACACCAGCTAATTCCAAATCGTGTGTAGGGTAATTTACCTCATGAGTTTTCAACTGACGTGAAGCATAAGCAATTACCTGATCATTCTGTATTCGGGTGCAACCAAGTCCTTTCAATGAAGCATCACTATAGATAACAAAATCCCCATTCCTAGAAGGTAATGCCAAAGGTGGGGCATTCACCAATCTTCTTTTCAGTTCCTGAAAACAATCATCACATTCTTTTTTCCAGATAAACTTAACACCCTTCCGAGTTAGCATTTTCATTGGGATAAATAACTGGGAGAAATTTATAACAAACCTTTGGTAATAGCCTTCCAAATTAAGGAAGCTACGAATCTCAGTTACATTTGTGGGTCTTGGCTATTCTTCCACAACCTTTGTTTTTTCAGGATCAACAGGTATCCCATTTTTAGAAACAATGTGACTAAGGAAAGAAATTTGTTGCAACTAGAACTCACACTTGCTGAATTTCCCATACAATTTATTTTCTTTTAAGGTATGAAAAATAACCATTAAATGTCTTTCATGCTACTCATTAATTTTAAAAAACACCAAAATATCATCAATGAAAACAACCACAAACTTATCCAAGAGGTCATGGAAAATTCTATTCATAAGGTCCCTGAATACATCATGTTCTTTGGTTAGCCCAAAAGGCATTACTAAAAATTCATAATGGCCATATATTGTATGAAACACGGTCATCGGAACATCTTCTGCCTTTACCTTCAATTGATGGTACCCCGATCTCAGGTCAATCTTTGAAAAAAACTAAGCTCCCTAGAGCTGATCAAACAAATCATCGATATGAGGATAATGATATTTGTTCTTAACAGCGATGTTATTCAAGTCTCTGTAATCAATGAAAAGTCTTATTGAACCATATTTCTTTTTAACAAATAAGACAAGAGCACCCCATGGTGATGTGCTAGGTCGAATGAAACCTTTCTCTAATAGATCATGCAATTGCTCCTTCAACTCTAAATGTTCAATTTGAGCCATTTGATAAGGGGGTTTTGAAATTTTCTTAGCATCAGGAACTAATTCAACAGCAAACTAAACTTCCTGATCTGGTATTATTCTAAGCAACTCATCAGGAAAAACATCAGGATATTCATTTACCACGAACACATCATTAATCTGAACAGTTCCTTTATTTTCAACAATATGTGCAAGGTAACATTCATTTACATCTTTTACAAGTTTCCCAGCCTCTTAATATGTTATCAACATTAAGGGTTCATTCTTGTACACAAACTGAAAGTCTTTTTGAAAAGAATCTTCTTTAGCTCCATAGACAATCTTAGCATGGTAAATAGAGAGCCAATCTATACCCAGTATAACATCAAACTCTACTAGATGTAAAACAATAAGGTTTGCAAGCAGGTTCTTTCCACAGATAAGGATTAGAAGATTCTTACAAATTAATTTTTCCACAAAATTTCCCCCAGGTGTTTTTACCACAAGTTCAGGAGTCATTTCCTGAGATGATATCCCAATTTTACTAGAAATGTTTTCAGAGATGAAAGAATGTGTAGACCTTGAATCAAACAACACACTGGCATAATCTGAAAAAACAAACAAAGTACCTGATACCACTTCATTTGAAGGCCCAACATCTGCTGAAGTAGTTTCATAGGATTTCACCACACCTTTCTACTTGTATTCTAACTGCTTCCTATCACTCGAGCTCTTTTTTGTACACTCGTTTGCATAATGACCCATCTCATTGCACTTGAAACATTTCACTAACTGTAAATAAAATTAGGTCTTACCATCACCCTGAACTTTTTCAGTACAATCAAGAGTCTTATGTCCCATCTTACCACATCAGTAGCACTTTCCAGAATTCAGAAGACATTCCCCAGCATGCCTTTTACCACATTTATCACAAACTGGAAACTTAGTTTTCTTACCATCAGTCCTTTTTGAATAATTCTTCCCTCTCTCCTACCACCTCGATCTCTTCTTCTATTGTTTGTTATAGGACACTTGATCATCATTAAACTCCATTTACACCTTCTCAGCATATCGAACAACTTTTCATAACACTTGAACTCACCAGAAGCTAAATCCCTTCGATATTTTGGCTTTAATCATGAGTAAAAATGATTGATTTTACTATCAAGGTCTTGGATAAAATTTAGAGCATACCTTTCCAAATGAGTGAACCATTCTTCATAAGCATCCACTGAGTCTTCCCCTTGCCTCAATTCCATGAATTGTTTTTCCATCCTATGTCGAACAACCTTAGGACAATATTTCTCAAGAAACATACCTTTGAATTCATCCCAGTCGAGAGCATCCATCTCATCAGCGTCCCTGATATTTTTAACCATCGACCACCACTGATCTAATTCACCCTCTAAACGGTAAATAAAAAGACTAACATTTGGATTATCTAAACACCCCATGACATCGAAAATCTTCTCAGTGCATTAATCCACTCTTCAGCTATCACAGGGTCAGATAATCCTCTGAATGATTGGGGATGTTGCCTCATGAAATGTTCCGCCACTAGCATGTTCCTCTGCGGTTGATCTGGATGATCTCATGTGTGGATAACACCACTATTTATGGCTTGAGTCAACTGCCCCATTACTGCAACAAACTGTTCAGTTCCTACTCCAACCATCTCAGGATGCTGATTCGGAAGGTCATTTCCTTTTGTATGTCTTCCTAGCACTGCTTGCCTATTTCCTCTATGGAAAACCAATCTGAAAAAACATGTCTTAGATGAAGCAAAATGGTAATCTTCAAATGTTATATCATTTCAATTTGACCATAAAAAATATTTTTGGATAATCATTAAATATAATTCTAACTCCTAAAGTTATCTAAACTGACCTTTGATACCAACTATTAGGCCCCATCCTTAAACGTTAGTTAATATTGAGATATTTCAAGAATACACGTTGAGGATCTTCTCAGGTTTAGTGTTTTAGAGAATTAGATCATAAATCATGCATTAAATTCCACATTTAAACAAAGTGGTTACATAAAAGATAGTATTGATTTTTCCCATCAATAGAAAAATATTTAAGATAAAACATGGGTTCTCTCTTGACACCTCCATGACACTATCATCATATCATATTCCTTTCCCTTGACTTGTGAAAAAAATTTCAAAAACATGGGTTGAGCATAAAAAGCTCAGCAAGACATATAAAAGTACAAAATGAAAACATTATTCCATTTATGAAATCATAGGTTACTCATAAAACATAAGAATTTTAACATACCTCATCAAATAATGAATAAATCCTAGAAATCATAAGACATAAAGGTAACTTGAGGCATTCTTAACATTCTTACGTAGGGAGTAACCCTCATGGTGACGTTTGGAATACCCATCACAGTATATTGCCTATATCTCTTCGGAGAAACCTTAATGTTTATCCCCTTTGCGTTACCCAATGCATTGGAGAGCTATATCGGGCTCACCCACCCTTAGTTTATAACGGAACCACCCGTCTTCATAAACAATGCCCAAGAACCATAACATAATCATATCACATAAAACATGCATAAATGAAACATAACATTTACACATTTCAATCACAAGATATCAATACAACACTTTTATATAATAAAAAATTTATCAAAACTATTTTCAATACCAAAATAAAATAAAAGTAAAACATTGTATTTATTTCTCATTTAAAAAAAATGTTATGGCTTGTAGAGGAAGCCGAAGCTCAAATAATGGTCATGGCAGCGGAGAAGTCGTTGTCGCTTCATACGTACGACAAAAAAACAATCCTTTTGTCATTTAGTAAAATTCTTCGTATAAAAAATATTACTTTTGAATAGAAGTAAAAGTCAAATGGGTTTATACACAGTATAAAATAATGTTGTGTATAAAATAAAGTATGCCTCAACGAAAGGAGATTGAGACGATGTCCCATACCTTGGGTCCGAATTGACTCGATCGTTCTTTAAACTCCTGAATAATATACTTGAGTTAATTTATACTTTCTTAAGAACCTTTTTCAATTTAATTATTTCTTTTATATCACTTATTACCATGTTACGAACACTATGTAATTATTTAAGTTAATAATGGTTGTTTTGTTGATCATTGGTACTTGAGTAAAAAATAAACACTTTATAATTACATGTTGTTCATGGGGTAAAATATCCATTATATCCAGAATTATATTAATGATGAAGATATCATATATATCATATATATCTAGTATATACATGCATTTATAATATTTCATTACATTTAGAGGTAAGAAATGAAATACACCGTTCATGGAGACGGTAAGTCGTACATACGCATGAACGCTACTTCCATTAATATTTCATATTTAATTGAATTAAAACATAATGATACATAATAGTATTATAATTACAGTATTGTATCATATATTATATCATTAAATAAATCCTTTTTATGTACCATATATGGAATTAACGAATCAAATCACTTTGAGGGGGCGGTGTCCGCACTTCCTAAAATGAAGATATCACGTTTATCCATAATGGAACCATAATGGTAGGACATAAATGAAAAATAAATAATCTTAACTAGAACATAAACATATTATATATCATATATAAATATTGTGACATCTTAATGGACACCTTTTAAGGTGTTATATGAGTGTTGAACAATCATCGTTTCGTGAGGCAGAAATTCGCCATCCACAGAAACAGTATGTTCCCTAACCATTAGATGTAGGTGTGTGTAAGTGTAGCTTGAATACTTATTATACAAACATCCTAGTATATATAATATACTTGTGTTGTTACAAAAAAATTAATAATAAGAGTTTAGAGGGTTGGAGAAGCAAAATAAAACAAAATAACACAAGTGAAGACATTACCTTTAAATCAGGTATCTTCTCTTGGTTTGAACCAAAAGGGTTTCTTGAAGAGCTTCCTGCCTATGGTAAGGCTTCTAAGATGAGGAGAGGGACGTGGAGAGACAAAATTAGTAGATCTAGGCCGAGCCAAAGGCCTGAGAGGTGTGGGTAAGTAGGTAGAGGTGGGGGCCTTTTATAAGTGGAGAGGAGGGCACTCTTGGAAAGGTATAAAATGTTACTTTATTTTCAAATGAGTTTCGGATTTTAAAGGTACCAAAATTATGTATTTCTAGGATATGGTGATGAGAGTTCTAAATCCACCAAACCAATAGGTTTTTGACAAGTGTAGGTCTTAGATTTTACATTATCTTTTCATTTTATATAAATCGTTAAATAATGATGTAATCACTGCATCATCATTGTGTCATATATAATTTAATTATTTTAATCTCTAAAAATTATAAAAAAATATACTATGATATAGGAAATCATTTTAGCTTTACAATGACTATTTATAGTCCATGAGATCATTTATGTAGTCAAAATTAAAAATGTTTTACTCAGGTGTAACATTCTTTGTTCCATTTACTTTCTTTAAAAAAATAAAAAAAAAGTCATTATCACACAAAAGTGATTTCATGGTGTCCCCAAGTTTGGAACAAAGCATCCAAAGGTAGTCCAAGACACAACCGGTTTTATTAGGACAGATGTTGGAGTCATTTTTTATTATTATGATATTATTTTATTATCCATAACTACCCGATTACTAATTAATCAAGATAATTAACGATAATTACGGTCGCCACTATTCACAAAGTCCAAAAAACAAAAATTCTTAATTAAATAATTTGGACATTCTTATTACAAATATGGAATCTATTTTTCCAAATTCCAAACACAGAAATTTCAATAATTAATTTGAAAATAATTCTTGTTGTCAAAACAAATAGCAGGTTTTTTTGAAACAATATCTATGAAACGTTTGGCATTAGTTTATGCCCAATTACAAAGTGAAATTAATTATAATGGTAATTATTGGATTAAATGGAAAAAACATATTATAATTACACTTTAAAATCAAATAAAAGATAATCTAACCATATAATTAAATTAGATGAAAAAGATGTTTTGATGTAAAATGCAGTATTTTTCACTATTCATTACCAAATGAACATTGTGAGAAAAAAACAAAAAATTTATCCAAAGTAAATTTCAATTTCCCAATCATAAATAATAAGTTTATTTTGACAAATAGAGCTTATAAAATTGTCAAAAGGTTGATTTAATAATGGTTTTCCATCAAATGGAAGTAAAACAATCTTTTAAAAATATTAGAGTATTCTATGCTTATGATTGGATTCATTATCATATTAAGCATCTAAAACACTATCTAATTCATAAATATACATAGATAAGAATATCTATTATTAATCACTTACTTGGGATGTTACACACATGACATGAAATGTTTTACTTTTGGGTCAGGGTTAGGTCGTGTATCCAATACCTGACTTTCCCTGCTGGTGACCGTGTAACGCGGAGTCTACATGACATGTGGCCCACTGGACATGTCCTGTACTGTGAATATTTCTGATGTACAAATCACATGATATTTCTCCTAGCATTTAAATAAGGTGGATGGTGATGAGGGTACCTGTAGTGTAGTTGGAACAATACATCATGTAATATATATATATATATGTGTTTAATTAACATCTGTATAATATTCAAAGATCTGCAAATCATGTATGAGTATTATTGAAATTATATTTTAGATTCCATTTCAAATATCACAATGAATAAAGTGTATACAAGTATTATACATTTGGGGTAGTTTTTGATGGTTATTCACTGGGTTTCCTCCAAAGTACATGTCATGTAAATGGTTAATTCTACATAAATTTATTAATTTTTAAAAAAATAGAATCCATTATAATCTCAAGGAAATTCAAAAAAATGATTAAAATAAAATTATTGATTAATTAATGAAAATAATTAATTGATGCATGCCTGATTTATCATAATAATAAGGATGAAATAATTGAATTATGGTTTTATTAAATGCATAATTCATTGCATGTTTTTGGATGATCATGAGCTAGAATATACCATCATATGTGATTGGTTTGCTTTTAAATTAATTTTTAAATTACAATTGTTGGTATACAAGCCTTCTCTACATTAATATTTAAGAAATGTGTTCCCATGGATTCTTTATTTGAACCCTCTTTCACCCAACACCTATAAATGAGTTAAAATCATATGTAATGGATGAATCTTCCCTGTTAGTGGATGTGGTTCTTGTTAGGAGCCAAGGAAATTCCAAACCAAGGAGATAGAAAAGTGGACATGTGGAAAGCTATAAACACAAACCATAGAAGGTTAATGATTTTTCTCCGATATGTGAGTGTTATTTTATCATCTTCTATATAAACTAACCATTAAAAAATCTCATAATCATACCCTTTATTTTATTTTTATCAGTTTCGTGGTTAGTCATTATGGATGTATTTTTTTCGATAAAACAATTAATGAATTAACAATCATGAAATATAGAACAAAAATAAAATGGATTATGCATAAATATTATCAAGACATGGTTAATCACTTATGTATATTCCCATAATAATTATAATCATGTTAAAAGATAATAAGAGAAATTTTTTCCATAAAGGATAAAATCTATAAATAAAATATTTGGTCGGTATGGCCTTCCATTAGTTCGGTTTTAATCAATCCAATTGTTCCATTTTCTTGACTAACTAAAGTTTGGTTGTATTCAATTATCTGGGAATTCTAATTTGTCATTTTTGGTTGACATAACTTGGATTACAGTAAGGGTTGAGAGGAAAAGATAGACTTGGTATAATAGTGTGGCAAGACATGACGAAATCTAAAATAATGATTTCAAGATTGGGGAATCATCTCAACGGATCAAGGATGTATGAGTTAACGTAGTTGGAATTTAGAATTCGTACCTAAAACCATTCATGTTTCTTGACTAGCAAAATATGGGGTGATTATAATGGAATATTTATCCATTCAACATGAATATCAAGGTTACAAGATATTCTAAAGACAATGGTTAGGACTATTATGTTTTAAAAAATAGTGGGAGACAAATGAATATTTATTTATTTTTTGTCATAATTTGTTAAAATAAATTAATAAAAATATGTTCATATTATTTATAGAAATTGAATAAAAAATTACATAAAACAATCATTGTTATCCATCCTTGATAAGAAAAACTGTATCACTATTACTAATTTTTAGGAGTGGAAAAGGATCCTTCGGGTCATCATTTTCCAAGAAAGGAAAATTATGTGATGGAAAAAATTTAGTAGGTAAGACTGTGAATGAGGCGAGTGATGGGGATCTCTATTTGTACGAGAACCATCTAAATGATGATATAGATGATCAGTGCCACATCCACCTCCAATGATCTCATGATGCGACATGAATAAATGGATTCTTATAGCATGAGTCTCCCCTTCGAGATCTCTATAAATAGATGGTGAGACAAGATATGTATGAGATCACAAATGATTTTTTCAATACTATGATTAGAGAGTTTGATCCTATTAGACCACATGTAGTGAAGCTTATTAACTGTATTGAGCATCTGGAAATATTTGGGGACTAAATTATCAGATGTTTTTTGTTCGTATCTCATACTATCATCACAACCCAATGTCATGTATAGTTTTATTGTGAATTATAATATGAAAAATAATAATAATATATTATTGGTTTTTTTTATTCTAATTCTCCAAGAGGATTAGAATACGGGGCATGAAAAATGTGTAGTCCTTATGGTGAATAGTAAGTGGAAGCAAAAGAAATACGTGGCTTTGATTTATGAATAGTCTAAGGCTCGGTAGCACTGTTTATCCATGAAGAAAAAGATCAAAAGGAAGGGTAGGGGAAAAAGGTAGGATTCTATGCATGTGGAAAGGCAGTCCACTGGAAGAGAAAATGCTCCCAAAGGCAAGGGGAATCCAAATTAAGATCATTTATCGAGTGAAATCTTTTGATTTATAGACATTGGGTTTTAGATATAGATTTTGATTATCAAACAAATATTTAAATGTAGGAACCAAATATATTTCATCATATTTCTATAGGAGAGTTGGATCTGTGAACTGCCAGTGTTTTGAGGCTAGCTGCTCCTGTATTACTAACTACACGATTTTTTTGATGGCTGGGATTATTTTGGTTTTATGATACTATAAGTATGTACCATGTGTTACCAGGAACATAATTTTTTTATCGAGAAAAGATTCATATAGATTTATTTTCATGTTCATAAATAAATATTTTTTCTTTTACGAGGACAACATCTGTTATGGTATGAAACATTTAAATAAAAGAATCCATGTATTAAATTATGGAATCCATTTTTTGGAAATCGATTACTAATCAAGTTCACATGATTCTTATAACACCTAGTTATGGCATTACCAGCCTTTTCATGTAAATGGTAAGAGCATAAAATAATCTATTAATATGGTTATTTATACTCTTCTGAGCTAAAATCACTTGATTGATGTCACACTTGTTTATAATAGAAAATGACCAAATCACCCTTTAGTGGGTAGGGTGAAAGAGACACATTTCTTTTGCGAATGGTACAAATAGTTTTCTATAGACCATTTCTATTAGAAACTAGAGGTGGATATTCTAACTTCATAACATTTACTGATGAATTGAGTAGGTATGGATATATTTTTTTTATGAGGTATAGGTGTGAGTCATTTAGGGAATTCATGGAATTCAAGAATGAGGTAGAAAATCATCATTGAATAAAGATAAAGATGATTCGGTCAGATCATGGTGGAGAATATCTTAATGAAGAGTTCATCGACCTTTTACATGAGTTTGGGATTCTATCTCTACTCACTCCAACATATACACCATAGTGGAATGGAGTTCGTTAATGGATGAACCATACCTTTTGGACATGGTCTGGTCGATGATGAGCCACACAAATCGTCTGTTATCCATTTGGGAATATTCATTACAGACTACAGAAAACACCTTAAACTGAGTACAAAATAAGGTGAAAAGTTGAATCCCATTTGTGATATGGAGTGGATGGAAACCCATTTTTTCACATACACATATATGGGGATATGGGGAATTTAAGGCTTTCTCAGGAAAAAAACTACCTCCCTAGGGAACAAGGTGTATATTTATAGTGTATCCCATGAGAACAAAGGGATACTACCTGTATTTCCCCCCAGAAAAGAATGTCATTATATCTAGATAGATTTCCTTTCTCGAGAGGGGGGACATCCTAAAAAATATAGTGGGACAAACAGTGTCATTGATGACATTGATGCTCAAGAATCATATGAGTTGGTATATAAAAATGTTCCACTATTCACCATAGATGAAGTAGTTTCAGAAACATAACTACATCGTAGTAGTTTAAGAGAGATAATTGAATCAGATATATATGGATTTCCTATCACCGAGGACGGTGACTCATTATATTTGGAAAATGATGAATCTATATTCTAAAAGGTCCTAGTAGATAGCTCATAAGCTATAGGATCGCTAGAATTTATGAATTGGGAGATGGATTCAATGTATTAGAACCCTGTTTGGGTTCTAGTGGGAGAGCCAGTTGATATAATACCTCTTTGATGTAAATGGGTATTCAAAAGTAAACTAGTCATGGATTGTAATGTATCTGTTTATATGTAAAGGATAGTGCCTAATGGTTTTAAACAGTGTCATGAAAATAACTATGATGAATTTTTTTTCTAGTTACCATGCATAAATATTTCATAATAAAACTTGCCAAAGAAGCTTACCATGACTATGTGGTTTGGCTGATGGATGTAAAAATCGTGTTCCTTAATAGGAACCATCTGAATGATGTCTATATTATACAACTGAAAGGGTATATGACACCAAATGATTCAAAAAGGGTTTTTATGTTTCATAGATCCATTAATGGATTGATGTAAGCATCCAGGTCATGGAATATTCGATTCCATAATGTAATTTGGTTTCATAAAGAATGATTGTGATCCATGTCTTTAGAAAAGGTTTAAGGGGAACATTGTCATTAAAATATTTGTATATGTTGATGACATATTACTATTAGAAATGACATACCAGTTTTACTGTTAGTTATGGACTGTTTGATCAAGTTATTCACCAGGAATGACTTAGTAAATGAAGTGTGCATTCAATAGATCGAGATCATTCATGATATATCCAAGAGGTATTATGGGTTAACTTCAAGTACATACATTGACCAGATACTAATGTGATTTAGTATAGAAAAATCCAAGAGGGGATGAGTTACAGTGCAACATTACATATATTTGCTTCTATCAAAATGTGACACCAAACATAAGAAGATAATGATAGAATGAGTATGATACCATATGATTTGGGGATAGGATAAATCATGTATGCCATGATATATAATAGACTTCATGTTTCTTATTCACTAATCATGGTAGGTAGATATCAAGATGATCTAAGAGAATAGTATTGGATTTATTTTAATTCCATCCTTAAGTGTCTCTGAATAAATATGGATATTTTCCTGCTATTTGTAGGAGACGAAGAGAATGTCATCAGAGGGTAAAATGATTCTAGTTTTCAGACAGAACGTGATGATCTAATGTCACAACAAGGATAGGTTTTCTATCTCAACGAATGTTTTGTGAGATCAAAGAGTTCAAATCCTCTGATTATCGATGATTCTATAGCGGATTCTAAATATATAGAGGCCTATATTAAAACCAATGAGGTCGTCTTGATTCATAACATTGTCTAGGATGTTTATGTTTTTCATAGAAGGAGATACCTTATCGCATTGTATTGTGATAATACTATAACATTATATATTTTAAAGGAGAAAAGGACACAACAACGCAAAAAGAACATACTCTATATGTATCACCTCTTGTGGGATATTCATCAGAGGGTTGAAGTTGTAGTGAACAGAGTTTCCACAAATGTGAACATGGAATACCCCTTGATCAATGTCATATCTTCGAAGAAGGATGCATATCATGTGAGAGCTATCAGACTGATGGATATTAGAAGTTGGCTCTACTTCAAGTGTGAGTCTATTAGATTTGGTTCCCTATATCCAACATCGTTTTACTATTTTATAAACTTATATTCTTTTTTTGGACTATTAATAAATTCCTTATCACATCATGATTGTTCTTCTTTGTAACATAACACGTGATAATGTCTAAATAGATGTTGTATCACTAAAATATCATACCAGTTCCCCACTATAATGAGAACCTAGAAGTTCCATGACAATATTCATGAATAAAAATTCTATGGTTGAAAGATATCATTTGAAGGGACACAAATGATATAGAATATCAATGGTAGGGACTCATTGGACATTCCAGAACCTTCACCTGGTGTACACCCCTGGTAATATCCAGTAAGATATTATGAGAACAATACCAGACATTAGGAAATCCACATTATTGGTGTCAATGGAAGTTCTTATATGCGGATGTGTGCAATGGTCCATAGACATTAATATTATTATTAATGGATATTATGAGTAATGAACTTTGAGGTGCTGGTGAAAAACATGTCGACATATTCTCACTAAGAGGTAGGATATGTGGGAAGAATCATGAGTTATATTTAATTAATGAATAATGCGGGAAAGGATCTATCGTTTTGTTCGTTAATATAAGTAAATAACTCAGGCCATTTAACGGAAATTATATAGCCTAAATAATCCATTGACCTGGTATTCTCTAGGAATGTTATATTTCCTAGAATGTCAAAGATCGAGTTATCAAGCATATAGATTAATGACACTGGAATGCAACCTGCTCAGTTGGAGATATTGTGATAAAGGGATTATATTACACTATTAGCATTCATATGAGGTGTCATGTCATTGTGGAATTAAATTTTTTATTTATGGGTGACATGGCATGTTTATAGATGCTAGCCGTGGAATTTAGGTAGTATTTTCCAATTCCACAAAGAAAGAGTCCTATAGGGTCACACACATTGTGTATTTAGAATCATTGTTAAATAATTTATTACTTATTATGTTGAATAAAAATTGTTCCCTATTTTTGTTCAATAATTATTCAGGTGTTCCTATTCAAATTTTATTAATTTATTGATGAATAAATCATTTTTATCAATTGATTTATTTAATAACTAAATTGTCATTTTTGAAGTTCCAATAAATATTTCAGAGGATGGCCAGACTGATTAAATTGTATAGTGAGAAAATAATATTAAATATTATTTGATTATAATATTATTTAATTGTAACATAGATGTTCATTACATTTCATGTAAATAATTCTATAGTTCTTATTATTTGAAATTTGGGTTTCACATGGAATAATAAAATAAGAAACGTCACATGTGATAATTATTTATTATTTCCTATTTAATTAAAATATCGGTTATATATTATTCTCTTATTAGCCAAGGGAGAAACACATAGGCTAGAGAGACAATTTTGGTTTAGCACAACACTTTGGAGAAAAATCTCTTAGTCCTCAGGATCCTTTTCCCTCCCATAGCCCTCTCAATAACAAGATAATTTTTACTCCACTAGATTATATAATGCCTTATAAGCGCCTCTCATGGAGATCGAGGGGTGGATGATATAGGTGCAATTTCCATCCAAACTAGCATCTGGGGACTTCTTATGTGATGTTTATTGATTCTTTGAGAACGTGTGGATTACCTCTTGACGATATTTACTCTTTATATCTACAAATAAATGAAAGGATCACCACAGATCTATGGTCAGACACATCAACAAAGATAGAAAACCATGGAGGTATTTAATTACTATAATTAAATAAATTATAAACAAAATATGTTTATCCTCTATCTGGGTTTCAGAAAACATTCTTCATTATCTAAATATTTTATTTTATTTTGTGGATATTCGTATACATCATCATAGCGATCATAGAATAATCATTAATCATGGAAAAAATTTAAGATGGTAATGGCCCAACCATGCTTCTGTTTCACCCAAAACCTACATAAATTCCCCAAAAACATAATTTGTGATTCCTCACCTAAAACAATATATATTTTTATCAAAGTAATTATTTATTCTATTATTATGTAACAATAAAAACAATAAATATAATAATTAATTCATCAAAAAAATACATAAATTCATATGGTTGGGTCTATATATAATCGCTCATTACATCAGTGTATTCCCTATGAGTATGGTGTGTGATGGTGGGGATTTATTAGTATTTTTGATGCACCAGATTTATGTATACATTTCCACATACATTATTGAAAATAAGAACATGTCTTCATAAAATAACGAGTACTTTGTGGAGAAATTCTTGGATTTTGGTGACCTTGTTAAATTTTCTGTGATTTTTGGACAAACACACAAACTAGGAGAAAACTGAACAAAATTTACCACTACAGAGCATGTACATATATACACGTCATGTACATTCCGAAGCATAAATGGATTGGCTAGGACAAGTACATTCCCAAGTTACCAGAAGCATCTACACTCCATGAAAAAAAGCTACACGCTGTATATAGTTTTCTAGAAGAGTTTGGTGGTGGAGAAGATGTATACACACCCATGTTGCTGGCTGATATTTCCCCACAGTGTACATCATCTATACATTGTGTCTCCACTTCATGAAGCGGTTGGTGGCCGATAAAAAAGAGTACACACTGTGTATGGTGGTGCTACACACTATGTATTGCCACCTACCAGGAGGCGCCCTATTCCAAGTCAAAGACAGCATGTTAGGCCACCCACCGATGGAGAAAAAGATGAAAAAGAGCATTGAAAAAACTACACGGCATGTACTCATTCCACACGCTGTGTACTATTATTTTATATAAATAGATGCCTTGGCCTCCTGTTCAAGAGGGTGGATAGTGTGAAGGTCCAAATAAAACAAGTCTGGCTGCTCTGCTTCTGTGCAACCTTCATTCAACTAATTATCTATTATATTATTCTATCAAAGATCCAATATCTCCTTGATGTTTTGTGATGATCACATCAGGTATCAAGGGTTCTTTTTTAATCTTTTCTTCTATGTGTAACTAAATACCATGTGTGTTGGCATTGTGGGAGATAAAAGATTTTTTATTTATATTAGTTTTTATGAATGTGTTTGTTCTGTTAACAACTTCTTATTATTCTATAATCATTTCATTTTATAACTAACAATTCTTAGCCAGATGAAGGGCATGATTTACAGGGACTCAAAATAAGAATAACGGTGAGTACATTCATGATAATTGGAAGTATTCATCAACTCAAAAAATGGACTAATCAAAATAAATAATTGTGAAACACTATCTACTTGACCAAGGAGCCAGTTTCCTCAGATCTAGACATATGTTTATAGGACCAAGGAAACCTTGTTACAAATTGAAACCTAGAGTGTTGATTTATTATGAACAACACAACCTCATATGAAAATTTATTTAATAAAAATTCACATAAAAATCCACATACCCAACGCATTTCCCTCCATATGTTCATCATAATCATTTTTCTTATTTTCCTTTATCTGTTATGTATTTTTATAACAAAATTTAAATCCAATCACCTTTTTATCCAATATTTAATAATAGACTCCAAATTTAGTACAATTCACGATGAAAAAAATACAAACTAGATAATCAAGGAAAAAATAACTTCTCTTTCCCAGTGGATCGACCCCTTACTTGTATAATACTCATTTGAGTAAACAAATTTGGGACACTAGTAAAATAACTATGTTAAAATGACATACCAAATTTTGGTGCTATTTCCAGGGAACATGAAATGTTAATTTCTTCCTTTTTTACTTATGTTTGTATAAAAATTTAGTGAAAATAAAAATCAATAATTCCCAAAAATCACATTTATTATTCCATTTCGGTTTATCTTTATTCTTCCTCATTTACGCATGGTGTGTTTATTATTGTGAAGGTCCATAGGTGTATTAGCAGCTACCTCACTCATTTCAAGAATGCTAAGTCATCGGGGTTTTTCCCATTCGACTCAGAAATCGAACAGACGCTCTTGAGGCAATGACAAGCAGTCATGGATGAGCACAACCAAATCAATCCCATGGCGCAGAATAGAGAAGGAAATCCATATGCTGTCTAAGGAGCTAGACATCTGTTTGATTCATATGAGAATCAAAACCTGCAAGCTCCACTTTCTCTTGGGTATGGCTTGCAGTAGCTCCAACAGTTCCAACCTGAGCGAATGCATTTTTTTACAGCCCGGTCAGGGGTCGTACTTCACCCCTTATGAACAACAATACATGCCACCTCAACTCCCTCTACAGCCACCTGCATGCCGTACTATAATAGAGTATGGCCTGCCGTCTATTCACAGAGCTGACAATAGTATTTTCCGTCCACCGGTGTAGGCCTAACACATTGAGATCAAGCCTGCCATTATGCACCCAATCCAAAACACCATTCACTTCTGCGGCCTGCCCAGTGAGGACCCCAATGCGCATCTCTCCAATTTTTTGGAGGTCTGCGAAATGATCCACTGTAATAGAGATTCCACAAATTTAATTTGTATTTGTATCTTACCCTTCTCTATAAGGTATAATTAGAATGACTGGATTAATGGTTTTCTGCCAAAAATATATCCTCACATGGGAAGAGATAGGCTAGATATTCTTGTCTAAATACTTCCCACCCTAGAAGATGATAACTCTAAAGAACAAAATACACAACTTCCAACACCACTACTCTGCATCATTATAAAAATAATTGGAACACTTCAAGGCGATGCTGCATAAATTCCAACACCATAGACTCCCACTTTGTATGAAGGTCCAAAACATCAATGGATGACTGACGACAAATACAATGTTCGTGGTGGATGTTTCTGCTAGAGGTACAGTTATGAGGAAGTTCCTCTATGAGGTTTTCCAACTACTGGAAGACATGTCTGCCAACAGCTTCTAGTGGAATTCCGAGCAAGGAACACATAAATGAGGTATGCATAATATCTATGCCACTACAATGCTAGTTGCCCAATTTGATGTTGTGTCCAAAAATATCGATGCACTAAATCCTATGGGTGCATCCTTAGTACATACGACAAACCATCCGGCGTGAAAAGAATGTGGTGATATCCACATCATGGTAGAATTCACAAAACATACAGGCGGCCCTTTGATGATGGAGGTTAGCTATGTTTCCCAAAACCAAGGGCCAAACCAGTACCAGCACTACCAGAACCTAAAAAGGAATGGTAAAAATAACACATGATAGGGCCAACAACAGTAGAATCCTCTGCCCTAGAGACCGCCTGACTACAGTATGTCTCATTATCAGAACAAGTATCTGAGGAAACAACTGACCCAACATGGTCTTATCAGTAGTTAGGGTATCAAAACGTTCACCCACCGCAGTCACAACGGCCACCACCTCCACCATACATATCCACCTCATTAGGAGAATACCTCAAGGTTTGAGGATGTCATGAACAAGTTTGGATATACCACTGAGACCAGATTCCAGAATCGGGAGGTTTCAATTCAAGGCCTGGAGAACCAAATTTGAATGTTGGAAAACTAAATCTCTGGTAGGCGACCTGGTACACTACTGGGTAACACTGAGAAGATCCCGATGGAGGAGGCCCATGACATCACACTATAGAGTGGAAGAGAGCTTCAACTGAAGGAACCATCACATCCAGGTGCACCTACAACCCCTACTGATGACGATGGTACAATTATAAACCCCTCCTCATCCAAGGGCCCACTGAAGGAGGCCTCCTAGAGTAATGGAAAGGAGGTAATCAAACCCATCGTGCCTACCTTACACTTCATAGAGAGGATGAAGCCGAGAATGTTGGACCACTAGTGTTGTACCTCTCGTACCCCTCATGGTTTGATTTTCATGATCACAATCACTCACTTATTTATCTAATCCTCTTTCAAGTGTTTTTGGATGATAGGAATCATTTCAGGTTACCAAGGAATTGGGCCAAGCAAGCTGAAGCCAAGAAAGGAGCAAATTGCACTGTTTTCATGTGCACCGGCCAACCGGTGGCTCAGCACCGGCCAGCCGGTAGTGCCTGGGTAGAGAGTCTCCTCACTGTCCAGAGCACCGGCCAACCAGTGGATCAGCACCGGCCAGCCGGTGGAGTCCAGACAGAAGAGGTTGCTACTCCCTCCACACCGGCCAACCGGTGGCCTCAGCACCGGCCAGCCGGTGGCACCCAGCCAGCAAAGTGTTTGCTATTGCCTCAGCACCGGCCAACCGGTGGCCACCTCACCGGCCAGCCGGTGGAGCCTAAGCCCGAGCCCTCTCCTATTTTGCAAGCACCGGCCAACCGGTGGCCTTGCACCGGTCAGCCGGTGGAGCCAGTCAAACTAGCCGTTGGGCTTTGACCAGCCTGCTCCCAACGGCTCCGAAGCCTTTTCCAACGGCTCCGAAGACCCCGAACGGCCATTTGAGGGTTCTCCCTCTATAAATAAAGGACTAGGAAGCCCCGGAAGTCCAAGGATTCATTGCATAACCATAATCAAGCCAAAGGAAGCCCACGGGAACATTTTTCCATCATTTGGCAAACCTCCGGCAAATTCCTCCAAGGGAACCCCACTTGCTCCAACACACTTCCACATCCAAGGAGCACCACCAAAGAAGCTTGGGAGCGCCCTTCATCAGCTTCATCAATCCATTGGCGCCCAAGACTTCCCTATTACAGTTTTTCATTGTTTTATTTATTTTGAGCATCAAGTTGGGTTTGTGCCTACAAACCCCCACCTCTTTCTCTCATCCTCTCTCTTGGGTTTTCACACCACCTTCAAGGTGTAAAGATGTTAGTCAAGCCTTCCCTTTTAAAAGGCTTGAATCAAAGGTGAGCTAGCCTTCACCTGTAAGAAGGCTAGTGGGTTCTTGCTCAACCATCAAAAGCAATTGGGTTCTTGCATAACCATCAAAAGCAAGCTGTAATAGGTTCTAGACTAACCTTAAAGTCTAGTGGGTTTCTTGCTAAAGCCATTGAAAAGCAAGCAGTAGTAAATCTCTCAACGGTTGAGTTGGGAGCGGAGACGTAGGCTTGGGTTTAAGCCGAACTCCGTTATCAAGTTTTGTGTCTTGCCTATTTTATTTCCGCTGCACTTTCACTTTGTTTTTTTAATTTGACAATTAATTTTTAAAAGGCAATTCACCCCCCCCCCTCTTGCCATCACTCCTTTATTTCTCCACCCAACAATTGGTATCAGAGGAAAAATTTGAGTAATACCCTAACCGGTTTCAAATTCAAGATCCTTTTTTTGATGGCTTCAACTTCTTTCGCCCCCGAAGGCTATTCCTTGGGTCGTGCTCCATTTTTTGATGGAACCGACTATACATATTGGAAAACCCGCATGACCACTTTTCTTAGAAGTATAGGTTATCCTATTTATAAAATTGTCATGCATGGTTACAATCTCTCTTCTCCCGATGAATCCAAATGGACCCAAGCCGATATTAAAAATTTCGAGCGTGATGGAAAAGCCATGAACGCTCTTCATTGCGGCCTTGATCGTAATGAATTCAATCGAGTTTCCACATGCACCTCATCGCATGAAATATGGAAACTATTGGAGGTTACCCATGAGGGGACCAACAAAGTCAAGGATACTCGATTGGACATGTACCGTCAAGATTTTGAAAGTTTTACCATGCATCCATCCGAATCCATTTCTGAAATGTTTACTCGTTTTACTGATGTTTGTAATGGGAGAAAGTCCCTTGGTGATGATGTTTCTGCAGAAACGATGGTCAAGAAGATCCTATGGATCCTACCAAGCTCATGGTCTCCAAAGGTGACGGCAATTCAAGAAGCAAAAAATTTAAAAGAAATGTCGGTCAAAGAACTCATTGGGTCACTTATGACCTATGAGATAACCATGAGGAGGCAAGCTGAAAAGGAAGGCAAACCGATCAAAGTTCCAAAGAACATCGCCTTCAAAGTTCAACAAGAAGAAAGCTCCTCCTCATCATCATCTTCCTCTTCAAGCGGTGATTCCGAAATGGAGAATCTTGCCCGCAAGATGCACAAATTCATGAAGAAGCACAAAAAGAAGAAACCCCGCAAGGCTCAACCCAACGAAAAATCCGAGCCCGAGGTAAAATGTTATGGGTGCGGCAAGAAAGGCCATTACAAGCCCGATTGTCCACTCAACAAGAAAAATGCCAAGCAAAAGGAGAAGAAGAAGGCATTCAAGGCCACATGGAGTGATAGCTCCACATCCTCCTCCTCCTCCTCAAGCGACAACGGTAAAAAATGTCTAATGGCATTTCATGAGGTAACATCTTCCGACTCCTCTTCCTCTTGTTCTTCAAATTCTCTTAATCATTTGTCTTATGAGGATCTCCAACATGCGAGAGATCAATTGGAAGGAGGTTTTCACGAACTTTCTTCCAAATTTGTTGCTTTAAAAAAATAATTTCAAAAAACTCTCTTCCGAAAAGGATCAACTTCTCAAAGAGAAGGAAGAGTTGACCCTTAAAGCCCAAAACCTTCCCGATGTTGATTCTATGGAATCAACAATCAAAGATCTAATGGAATCACTAGCTAAGTTCACCCAAGGGGAACAAAATTTGACCAATTTGCTAGGTTCCCAACGCATTTCTAGAACCTCCGAAGGGCTTGGATATTCCAAGCAAGCTTCCTCTTCCCATGCTCCAACTATTTTTGTAAGGGGGAGCTCCCAATTTAAATTTTGTAATTATTGCAAAAAACCCGGGCACTTAATTTATGAGTGCGATTGAAAAAATGCCCGATACGGAAGCCCTAAAAAAATTTTCTTTAATGATGAATTTCATAGGAGAAGACCCGCAACTAGACAAGTATGGATTGAAAAATCCCTCTTAGCGAGTCTCACCAGACCAAAATTTGTTTCGGTTTCAAAATCCTCTCCCCGGTGATTTGTTGTTTTTATTTAGGGGGAGTTAGGATCATTTAAACCTTTTTGAGTTTTTCAATACAAAATTTTCAATTCAAAATTTTCAAACTTTCAATTCATACTGTTTTTCATTTCAAACTTTCAATTCTAAATTGGTATTCAATTTTTCACTCAAAACTTTCAATTCAAACTGTTTTTCAATTTTTTCATTCAAAACATTCATTTCAAATTTTTGATTCAATACATTCAATTCAAATTTCAAAAATTTCAATTGGTTTAAAATCTTTTTTCCCTCAATCAAGTTTTATGCCCCGTGCTATTTTTGATAATCACAAAGGGGCAGAAATTTTTGGTTGATTGGGGGAGAAATCTTCCTCTCATTTCAGCATTTTTACATTTATTGTTTTGGTGATTGTGATCATCAAAATAGGGGGATATTGTTGTACCTCTCGTACCCCTCGTGGTTTGATTTTCATGATCACAATCACTCACTTATTTATCTACTCCTCTTTCAAGTGTTTTTGGATGATAGGAATCATTTCAGGTTACCAAGGAATTGGGCCAAGCAAGCTGAAGCCAAGAAAGGAGCAAAGTGCACTGTTTTCATGTGCACCGGCCAACCGGTGGCTCAGCACCGGCCAACCGGTAGTGCCTGGGCAGAGAGTCTCCTCACTGTCCAGAGCACCGGCCAACCGGTGGATCAGCACCGGCCAGCCGGTGGAGCCCAGACAGAAGAGGTTGCTACTGCCTCCACACCGGCCAACCGGTGGCCTCAGCACCAGCCAGCCGGTGGCACCCATCCAGCACAGTGTTTGCTACTGCCTCAGCACCGGCCAACCGGTGGCCACCTCACCGGCCAGCCGGTGGAGCCTGAGCCTGAGCCCTCTCCCATTTTGCAAGCACCGGCCAACCGGTGGCCTTGCACCGGTCAGCCGGTGGAGCCAGTCAAACTACCCGTTGGGCTTTGACCAGCCTGCTCCCAACGGCTCCGAAGCCTTTTCCAACGGCTCCGAAGACCCCGAACGGCCATTTGAGGGTTCCCCCTCTATAAATAAAGGACTAGGAAGCCCCGGAAGTCCAAGGATTCATTGCATAACCATAATCAAGCCAAAGGAAGCCCACGGGAACATTTTTCCATCATTTGGAAAACCTCCGGAAAATTCCTCCAAGGGAACCCCACTTGCTCCAACACACTTCCACATCCAAGGAGCACCACCAAAGAAGCTTGGGAGCGCCCTTCATCAGCTTCATCAATCCATTGGCACCCAAGACTTCCCCATTACGGTTTTTCATTGTTTTATTTATTTTGAGCATCAAGTTGGGTTTGTGCCTACAAACCCCCACCTCTTTCTCTCATCCTCTCTCTTGGGTTTTCACACCACATTCAAGGTGTGAAGAGGATAGTCAAGCCTTCCCTTTTTAAAGGCTTGAATCAAAGGTGAGCTAGCCTTCACCTGTAAGAAGGCTAGTGGGTTCTTGCTCAACCATCAAAAGCAAGTGGGTTCTTGCATAACCATCAAAAGCAAGCTGTAATAGGTTCTAGACTAACCTTAAAGTCTAGTGGGTTTTTTGAAAAAACCATTGAAAAGCAAGCGGTAGTAAATCTCTCAACGGTTGAGTTGGGAGCGGAGACGTAGGCTTGGGTTTAAGCCGAAATCCGTTATCAAGTTTTGTGTCTTGCCTATTTTATTTCCGCTGCACTTTCACTTTGTTTTTTTAATTTGTCAATTAATTTTTAAAAGGCAATTCACCCCACCCCCTCTTGCCATCACTCCTTTCTTTCTCCGCCCAACAACTAGTTCTTCAAATTTAGGGACATGTTCATGAAGATTCACATCAATATTCCATTTACAGAGGCACTGGTGAAGTTTCCCACATATGAAAAATTCATGAAGGGGATCCTATCCAAAAAATGAAATATGGGGGATCATGGAAGTATTGCACTGACTAAGGAGTGTTCAACTGTCGTCCATCATTCGATTCCTCCAATACTACAGGATCTCGGTAGCTTCACTATCCTATGCACTATTGGACCATGTGTGTTTGGGAAGGCCTTCTGCAACCTAGGGACTAGTGTCAACCTCATGCTCCTAAGAGTTTTTATGATTCTAGGGCTCAACAACCTGAAGTATACTCAAGTACCCTTCATCTTACTGACCGATCCATCAAATATACAAAGGGGATACTGGAGGACGTGCTGGTCAAGGTGGGTAGGCTAATCCTGCCCATAGATTTCACCATCCTCGACATTGAGGAAGACCAAGATGTACCTATCATTTTGGGAAGCCCTTTCTTGGACACTGGGAATCTAATTATCGATGTGCACCATGGGGAGTTAATTTTCCAGGTATGAGATGAGAGAGTCTCCTACTATGTCCTAAAAGTCGTCAATCATGCATAATTATCCGAGAATGAGGACTATTATGCCGTGACCATAATGGATGATCACATGAGCATATAAGGGGATGATTTGGTATGTTCTTTTACCTTGGGTGACATGGTTTTCCCAGAAATTCCAGTTAATGAACCAACAGATGACCTACAATTACTAGAAGTCAAGATAATCCATTATTGGTAACGTGCCTCTATACCCAATATTCTGGAGTGGGAAAAGGTGAAACCACTTGTACCCTCGATTCTAAAGGCACCTGAACTATAACTGAAGCCTCTTCCATCTTCTAAAAAGTATCGGTATTTGGGAGACCATCAAAAATTTCCCATCATACATAGCGCAACACTATCGTAGGAGCAAAAGGATCCACTTCTGCAGGTTTTAAAATAGAAGATGCATGTTGTTGGGTGTACAGTAATAGATTGGTAAGGCATTTTCCTTACTATTTTCACCCACAAAATACTACTTGATGAATTTTTGAGGAAATATCAGGAACCAAAATGATACCTGAATCCCCTAATAAAATAATTTTTTAAAAATGATTTAATTAAGTTGTTTGATGCAGCCATCATTTATCCCAGCTCGGATAGTCCATGGGTGAGTCTGCTATAAGTGGTACCCAAAAAGGGGGGTATCACTGTTATTTCAAATGATAAGAATGAGCTCATCTCGAAATGCACTATTACAAAGAGTCTGTGGGGACTACAAGAAGCAGAATGACACCACGAGGAAAGATCATTTCCCTCTACCCTTTATGGATCAGATGCTAGAGTGACTAACAATGCACAACTTTTACTGCTTCCTCGATAGCTATTCCGTCTACCATCTGATTTCTATTTCTCAAGAAGATCAAGAGACTATAAAATTTACTTTCCCTAAAATATGTTTTAGTACTGAAGGATGTCCATTGGCATGTGAAACGCCCCTACCACCTTCTAGCACTGTATGATGGCTATCTTCCATGACATGGTGGAAGATATCCCGGAGGTATTCATGGATTCTTTTTCCATTTACGAAAAATTATTCACCACTTGCATGTGGAAACAAGAGCTAGTCCTGGAAAGATGTGAGAACACTGACCAGGTGTTAAACTGGGAAACATGTCATTTCATGTTGCAAATTGGAATCATCCATGGAAATAGAATCATGACGAAGGAGATGAGGTGGACCCAGCTAAGATAGAAGTAATTTTTCGACTACCTATTCATAATTCCATCCGAGACATCTGTAGCTTCCTAGGGCATGCAGGTTTCAATAGGAGGTTTTTCCGTGGCTTCTCAAAAATATCCCTTCCCATCACCAATCTTCTGACCAAAGATAATGTTTTTTTTTCGATGAGACATCTACAATATCCTTTGAGCACATGAAGTAGCACATGGTAGAAGTTCTAGTACTGGTTACTCCCAACTGGGAGAAACAATTAGAAGTAATGTGTTATGACAGCAACTACGTAGTGGAAGTAGTCATAGGCCCACAGATTGAACGAATGTTTCGAATAATTTATTATGCTAACAGGATGATCTATGAGGCACAAATAAATTACACCACCACAGTAAAATAGATGTTTGATGTGGTATTCACATTTAGAACGTTTGGTTCTTACTTAGTGCTATCTAATGTTACTGTTTATATTGACCATGAAACACTAATGTACCTGCTGAACAGGTAGTATGTGATTCCTCAACTGATCTGATGGGTTCTCCTCGTACGAGAATTTTATCTGGAGATCCAAGACAATAAAGGGATAGAGAACATTGTTACTGATCCTCTTCACCACCTGGAGCTACCTCATTTGGAGAAGGGGGAAGATTGAGCGATCAGGGATTATTTTCCTGATGAGCACCTCTATTCATTCAAAGAAACACCTATACCTTGGTATGCTGATATTTTTAATTTCATGGTTACAAGTGTCATTCACCCCGATATCTACTTCCAGCAAAGGAATAGATTTCTCTCTCATGTCAAGAGGTACTTCTGGGAAGATCCTCGTCTTTTTTGATCAAGTGAAGATGGGGTGATCTGTCATTGCATCCTAGAAACTGATTTTCATTGAGACATGGAATTTTGTCACGCCTCTCTAGTTGGGGGACATCATGGGCCTTACCGTAGTATAGAAAAGATCCTGCAGTGTGAGGTTTTTTGTCCCACCATGCATATAGCTTCCTGAGCCTTTGTTTCACTTTGGTATCGATGCTAGAGAATAGGTAATGTGGGATGTCATGCTGTGATTCCCCAACACCCCATTTTAGAGGTTGAGATCATCGACATCTTGGGAATAGATTTAATTGGGTCATTCCTCCCATCTTTCGATAAAATGTACATACTGGTGTGCATCGACTACATCTCAAAGTGGGTAGAATCCACTATGACATCACATCACCCGACCATGGTAGTCATGAGATTTTTAAAGAAACATATTTTCATTAGGTTTGATGTTCCTCGTGTACTAATTAGTGATAGAGGGACCATCTTCAACAACACATTGATTAAAGGTGTATTGTCGAAGTACGGAGTGGATCATCATATGGGGATGTCATATCATCCCTAGTCTAGTGGACAAGTGGATCTCTCCAACTGTGAGCTAATGTATATTCTAGAGAAAATAGTGAACTCATCGAGGAAAGAATTGACCAATATTCTAGATGATGCTTTGTGGGAATATCAGACTACTTTCAAAACATCACTGGTGATGAACCCATTCCACATCATCTATGGAAATCCCTACTATCTTCCAGTAGAGTTTTAGAACAAAGCCTATTGATCTGTCAATGCCTTGAATTTTGATCAGTAGGCAGCTAAAAAGAATTTTAATTCAAACTGTTAGAACATGATGAAATCCGATTAGAGGTGTATGAGAACATCAAGATGTTCAAGGAGAAGATGAGGTCAATTAAAAAACAGATGATTTCATGAAAAACATTTGAACCCGATTATCAGGTACTCCTTTTTAACTCTCATCATCGATAATTCCAAGTGAAGTTAAATTCCAGATGGTTGGGACCATTTTGAGTCATACGAATATTCCATCTGGGAGTAGTGGAAATTTATGGAGGGTATGGTCAACCATTCAAGTTGAATGGATAGTGGCTAAAGACATACAATCACATGGATGAAATGGTGGGAACACTGTACACCATACATCTCAGGTAAGCATAGGTAAGTCAGTCGAGTCAACGATTTAAATAATGGATCTTCCAGGGAGGCAACCCGGTGGATACACACAGTGTATCACCAATATAAACAGTTTGAACTTATTCTTTTTCATTTATCTTATAACTATTATAAATATATATCTTCACTAAGTAATAAACATTGATGATGATGTTGCTGATGGTATGGCCGCTGGAGTTTATCTAAGCTGTCACTGGTTCAAATAACTCCCGACCTACCTTCAACACGAGGTTCCTCTTTTTGATCTTTGTGTTTTCAAACACGTGGTGTGTGGTAATTTATCATATTATATAAATATATTATCATAAGAAAACCCATGATGGGGATGGATCAGTTGGCCAGGGTCGTAGCTCGGATAAAAAATTCATGGGTTCAAATCCTGACAACCGCTCCATCTCCATCATTTTTACTTTTTATAAAACCATATAGTTTTCCTTTAGATATACTTAGTGTGCACCATTTTTCATTATTAAACTAAATGTGTTTTCAACATAAAAAAATACATGCAGGTGAATTTGGATGACTGGCAGAGTCTTAGAAATATATCCAAAAGACTTGGGTTCAAACTCGACTAATGTCCCTACTTCATCCCTTTTGGTATATTTATAAACCAAACACCATGCATTTACTTACTCCCATGTAGTATATTCCTTGTACATTAAATATATATAAGTAATATATAAGAGCAATAGTATAACCATTGCTATAGTGGTTGAGGGCTTCCGTTTGAAATGGCTGATCGCCGGTTCGGATCTCGCCCCAAGCACCAGAGAAAATGTTGTAATTCTTTTTTCCTATTTTAGAATGCATGACGTGTATTTCCCAATTCATTACCTATGTTGTTTTATTTTTGATAAATTATGTATATGTATTTCTTTTAATTTTATTATTTTTATTATCTTTTATAAAGTTTACTATATTAAATATACACATGTATAACCTAAAAAATTAATATTGTACACGAAGTGTAGGACACTGACACATGATGTGTACCATGGCTATAAAGGTCGCACCCCACCCGGCTTGAGCACGTGTCACACAGAAAACTTGTAGAGACCCGAAGCTTAACGTACATGGACATTACATTACTTTTGCAGAATACTTATTACATAACAAAAACACACACAAGGACCGTAATAGTTTAGTGCCTTTGGAAACTCGGAAAATATAATCTTCTAATCTTGGTGAAAGATCTTCAACATCTCCCATAAATATCTTCCTTTTTTTACCTAAAACCTTTCTTTATATCCTGGGGAAAAGAAAACATAAAAGGGTGAGCTCAAATGCTCAGTAAGGGAAAAAAAGAAATATCAATCACATCATATACATAAGAACATAACTTTTGGAAATATTAACCTTCAAAAGAAATCATAATATCATAACATGGGATAAATCATAGTAGTGAAATGTAATCCCGATAATCATAACATAAAACATGAAACATTTTGGCATACACACATATTCATAGAGAATCGTTTCTTATTAGTCAAGACTCATTTCCAATACTATCTTAGTGGACAAAGTCCATTTCTGAACCGAGTTCACTCCTCGTTTCAGTCCTGTTTCACTGAATCGGTATAACATGCCATTCTAGCCATGTCTATCTCATGAGATATAAAATCTTTACCCAATGCATTGGAGGGAGATATAGGTCCCACCCATCTCATAATGATACCATTCTTATGTGTGCCACAAAATCAGAAACCATACATCATAGCATAACCCATGTAATAAAAATGGGATTCTTAAACATTGTGATATCATAAAAAAATTCATATAAGATAAAGGAATTCATAAAAATAATTCCATCACAACATAATCAAATAAATGTAATAATTGGGATAGAAACATAAAACTTTATTATCTTATATGGAAAATAATTTAGATAAAACACTTGAACTCCATTCTTGAGGAAAATATCCTTTCTACTTCAAAAACACTTTTCCTTTCTTAAAATGTCATACAATTCAAAACTAAAAGAAGGTGACTAAAAATAAACTTGAAAACATGTAAAGGAAGCTTCTTGGAAATAATTTTTTTTAAATCAATTCATGTCGTATAAGTTAAAAAAACCTTATTCTCGTTCTTTTGTCGGAAATGTCAAAAAGTACCTCGTACGAGAAACGACAAAAGATTCCTTTCATATCTTTGAATAAAAACTCACTGAAGGGTAAAATTGGATTTAAACTATTTTAGAAGGATATAAAAATTACATATTGAGGAAACATGGATGTGGATGATAATTATTCCCCAGTAAATTCTGAAGTATAAACAATCTCGGATAAAAATTGAGATTGAGAGATTTTCCCTTACCTTAGGTCCGATTTTCTCCTTAAGTGTCCGAACCTCCTGTATAATGATTTAAATAATGTCATTTACTTATTACAGAATCATACTCATTGTTATGATATCATATATGGTTCACTTATGACTTTATTTTACCTGTTCTTTTGTAAATTCAATGTTAAAGAGCGTTTTGGGTAAAATCGTTTCATTTGTCGTCCGTGTTTTGAATTGTAATTATTCATATGATTACATAGATCATGATTAATTAATTCCAGAATATAAAACATGATTTATATATAATATATATTCATAATATACATATATATAATAGATCAGTAAATGGAAAGAAATACACCGTTCATGGAGACGGTAGGCCGTACGTACGCATGAACGCTGTTTTCGTTTCCTTATTGAGTTGAATGGAATTAAGTAGATGACATACATATATAGACCCATAAATCCAGTATCATTATAATGTCATATATTCCATGATTACTTATTATATATACTTTATAATCATTCATGAATGGTTAACGTGGAGAATGAATCTCATCACGTCGTGGAGACGGTAGTCCGTACGTACGCACGAGCGATGATATCGTTCTCATGATCATGGAATTGTATTGGAGTGTATGTATACTATTTAAGAATCAATATCAATTTACAATAATCATATATAGTCATTACTTACACCATTATACCCATCCAAGAAAAGTGGTGGTGGAAAATAGATTACACCACGGCGTGGAGACGGTATTCCGTACGTACGCACGCGCGGTGATTTCATTTTCCGTAGGAAGGATAGATGGTGAAATAGGGTTGTTTCATATATATAATAACATATCATTATATGAGTGATACTGATGTTATTACTTCATAATGAAACAACTAAAGAAGAATAAGTGGAAGAAGAAATAAAGATGAAAGAATCGATAACGGGCATTACCTCTTCTTTGAAGCGCCTCTTTGAGACCTCCTCTTAGGGAACTAAAATTGCTCTTTGAAGAAGACCAGGACCTCTAGGATGTTTCTAGGGAAGTGTAGAGGAGATATTTTCAGGGTTTTGCCGATATTGAAGGCTCAATGTGGTGTGAGGAAGAGAAGGAGGAGGTGCCCTTTTATAAGGGAGGAGAGGGGCACCTTTGGAATATTTAAAATATTATTTTATTATTAAGTCAAATACGGTTTTTAATAGCTCCAAATTGATATAGTTCGAAGCTAAGGTGGGTATAGGTCAAAAGCCTTTCATCCAATAGAATGTAGGCAAGTTTAGGTTCCTATTTTAACCTTATCATTTAGATTTAGCACTAAGTTAAATAATTTTACTTTTACCGTGTCTTCTTGTGTTCTTACACTATAAGGTTAATAAACTTACTATAACAAGCCAAACGAAAACCAAGTTGTTTATTATAAATATATATAACCTTATCTAAGTCATTTGGTCTAAACTTAGATTTTTAGGAATAAAATAACAATTATTAATATAATATTTGTTTTAAAAACTATTTTATGTCAATTTTGACACTATTTAGTAATTGATTTTTGTGAAAATCAAAAAGAATGATTAGTTCTAAAAAAGATAATTAAATCAATAATAACATGTAATATTAACATAAAAAATTATTTTAATTCATTAAAGTCTAAATTACATTTATTTGGGTATTTATAACATCAATTATGTCAATATTTCATTAATAAGATAATTACTACATCATCGTTGTGTCATAATTAAATTAAATTATTTAATGTCTAAAAATTACAAATAAAATACCATTATGTAGGAAATGTTTTTAGATATCTAATGAATATTTATAGTCGAATTTATCTTATGTATAACCCCATATTAAAAATTATTTACTTATTAAACTTTGATTTTAACTATTTTAACCCTTCTTTGAATAAATTAATAATAAATGTCCTAATCTAATCCAAGTGGGCCTAAATAGTCATAATTTATTCCTAAGTTTTTTTTGATCGAATTAAACTTATCCAATATAATTAGGACTTGTCTTAGGGTAATAATACTATCATTTTTACACTTAATTGCCCTATTTACTTTTAACCGTGGTAAAAAAAGTAAAAAGTTACTATTCACCAAAAATTATTTTCATCTCATTGAACCACATTTTACATACTGAAATGAACCATGTCTCTCGGATTTTTAAAATCCCACCCACAAAAGCGGTAAATTTATGTTTTATGAAAAATTCATTTTTTTTAACTACCACTTAGTGGTTTCACTATTCATCAAAAAATGAAATTTCTAGAAAAATACAAAAAATTAGGCATAAGATATATTTGATACTATGATCTGAAAAATGATGTCTATTTTAACAAATTCAAAACATATCAGTTGAATTAATTAATTTAAAAATTAATTCTCGTCGTCAAAACAAGTAGCGTGTTCTTAAAAGATAATAACTATCAAAAGATTGGCACTTGTTTATGTCTGATTTAAATGTGAAATTATATCCAATGACCAACATTGTATTAAATTGTAAAAATATATTCTAAATATTCTTTAAAACCACTCAAATTAATAATTTATCAGTATTAATTATTTCGATTAAAAATGTTGTTTTTAATTAAAATTTAGTAATTTTCACTATTCATCAGAAATTGAAAGTTATCCGAAAAGTACCAAAATTTCACCCTAAGCTAATTTCGATATTCCGAATCCAAAAATGAAGTCCATTTTGAAAAATAAAATTTACAAAATTTCAAATAGTGTTTATTACTATTCATTAAGGCTAGTTTTAATAATATTTTAATAGCATATCGATGTTTAGTGAAACTCGTTATTGCGTACTACACATGCTATCGAGGAAGGTCGTGATTGTGTGCAAGGCAAGTCAAGGATGCGTGTTGTGCAAGCTCCTTTTGGTGTAGCATACAACACAAGACATTAATGAAATCAAAAAGAATATTTTTTCATAAAATCTCAGGGTGTTACAACACCCCTCTCCCCTTTTCTCCTCCCGAATGCCATTTGGCCTCCCAATTTACAAATCCATGGATTTGTTTCCTTTTAGCATCTCATTTCTACTAAATTGTGATCCTCGGTCTAGGTACATCATTATACGCCCTTTATTTCATGATTTCATTGGTGTTTAGGGTGATTTATGGATCATCCAACCATTTGGTTTCCTCGGTACATGGGAGCGATATAAAGAACACACTTCATGTACTTCTGTACATGGCCACACACAGAATACTTTTCAATTTGAAAATACACGGTGTGTATTTTCGGTACACACTATGTACCAGCCTACATCGTGACTAGGTAGCTTAGTCACATGACCACACACACCATTTTCATGTACACGATGTTTCTGTTTAATATACAACATGTATACAATTTGTCTAGGCCATTTTGTGAGTCCCACTTCACAAGACCATATGAAATCTATTCTAACGCAAACCATGTTGTACCTTAATACTGCGTGTACTATATGTTTAGCACATCTCAGATGATGGCCCTATTTTTGGAACCACATGACCAGGAGGACTCTACACATCCATGATGTGTATATTTGGTACACTCCGTGTATCCTTCCCTGGTATATTTCATTCTCACTCGGCATGTCCATCCAGAGAAGATGGGATGTTAACATGCTTCCACTACATGCCATGTATTCTTGATATACACGTCGTGTAACTCTTATTTTTCATTTTTCTCAACTGTTATTCTTTTACTTTTTGTTTTCATTTTCATTTTTTGGTTTTCCATTATTTATTAGGATATGGAAGATGAAGACACTTCACGTGGTAAGAGGCCCACCTCTTCTTCTCAGGGTGAGATGCCCACTTTTCACCGGATACGACTTCGGCCCATGAGGACAATAGCTCTGGACTATCCAGTGTACCAGCCTCATTTACTGGCCATCCTTCCTTACTGACCACCCCGGTTGATGCTGGTCCTCATACCACCACACCTACACCAACCCGCATAGTGCCTCCCAACCCCACCATTTCTTCCCCACCAGCTGCCACACCACCTAAGCTCTCCTTAGTCACAGCTGATCCATCATCACCACCCCATCCAGCCGGCCTGCATCTACTGCAGCCGCTCTACCCCCAGAACTAGACCCTACTGTTGTTCCACTTGGGATGGGCCCTACAAGTGTCCTCTACCCTTTCTTGGTGTTCCCTAGTCACATACTTGGCACATGAAAGAGTCTGACGCTTCACTCACCACATGATCCCATTGAGCAGCCATTATCTCGACTGTAGAATCCCTCAAAAACTGGGTATCTGGGGAGAGTGGGAGGATCTCCTCAGGCACAGAAAATTACTCATGATCTTCCATTTCAATATTTCTATTCTATGTGATTTTTTTTAGTTTGATGCTTCCTTCGAGTTCAACATGCCTGAGTACCGGGAGACACCAGGTGTTGCGATGCAGGCGGTTCATTTTCGGCTAGTCGGTCGACCTTTCTCCCTTACTATGACAGATTTTGGTCGATGATGCAGTTTTTATTTGCATTAAGTCACCCAACCTACATTATCTAACCTAACTCAGCTTGAGTGTTTTGAGATCATTACCAAGTGGTGGAATATTTCTGGGCCTGACCATAGTTACACCCCCACTTCTCAAAATAGTATACTCATAGTTGACCCGATCCTCCGCTTCACCCATTGGTTCTTTGGCACCATCCTTTTTCCCCACCACGAGTATATGGGGTTGTGACTGGCCATGACTTGGAGCTCCTCACTTGTGTCATCTGGCAGGAATACCCAGACCTCCCTTACCTTGTCACCTCCTATTTCCATGCCATGTTTACTGGCTATCAGGGGAACCTGAATGGTGGCTTTTAAGCTAGCTCCCTTACCCTCCACCTTGGGGATTTTGATCCTTCCCTTCCCCATGACCGGTTAGGTTCCCCCCAACAGATGGACATTCTCATGATTATTACCACGGGATTAGTCTGTAAGGAGGGGAACTTACATCCTTTCCTAGGAAGCACCCCCACCTCCTTCCGCCCCTCCTATCCCCGCTGATGAACCTTTACCTCAATCCGTACCCCTTCCCACATCCCCACACAACCCCCTTCTTCCTTCCATCCTTATTATATTCCTCATACTTCCCCCTGACATCACACAATTGGTTGATCTATCCTTTTCCATCCTTATAGCCATTGTGGAGCAAACCTTGGTTCTTATTGATCGATGTTAGGACCGGATCGAGTAGATGTTGGGGCTTCTTCTTCAGCATCATGGTATTCCACTACACCCCCCACATAACCCTCCCTTGGCTCTTGGACCTTCACACATAGATCCACCACCGAATCTGAATTGTTTTTTAAAATTATCATATTGAAGATGGCCATGTGAAAATGAAAAACAACTTGAATATTATGTATTGGTTATTATATGATATAATGAATTGATGTGGATGGGATATTTATAAATGTTTCTTGTATTAATAAATGGGATTTTTTTTCTATGACTATGATGAAGGGAATCAAATTTTATTAGAAATATATAATTTTTTTGTTCTATAATAGATTTCATAAAGATATATTTTATATAGAAAAAATAATTATTTCTTGTTGATGAAGATTAAAATAGAGTGTTTCAATAGAAGAAGGTATTTTATGTCCCATATCAAAACCTACATCTAGGTTATTCAAGGATAAATATACTCATAAAAAAGCGTAAACTTCAATTAAGTAGAGTATTGTACAACTTATACATCGATAAAGAAATAAACAAAGATGTATACACCTCTCTATACAGTTAAAATAATATTTAGAGCCTTGGATGATGCATAATTTTAGTTATTTACATAATAATTGAATTTTGAGTTTGAGATTTTAATGATTTGGAAGAAGTCATTTTCTTTGGAAAATAAGTTTCTAAATAAAATTTTGTTATATTGATGTCTCATAAAAAATATTGCAACTAATTTAATAATGGTTTTAATGGATGATTCTAGGAAAATGGATTCTATAGATTCATTCTAGCTAAAATTTTCAAAATATATTGATGGTAATGATGTTAATGTGACTGAGTATAGATATTTCAAAGCACTTTGTAATATCTAACAGCCTCTAGGCCATATATTTATTTTCCAGAAAAATATATGCATATAAATATAAATACCCCAAATAAAAATATAAAATAGATGAAGAGAAATAAATTTTACAATAATATTGATTATGTTTTGTTTTTTAATAACATAAAATAATATCTATAGTTATTGGGAATTATAGATCTATATTGGGTAGGTATGGATAATAAAAGTAACTCTACATTAGGTGGTTATTTTTTATTAAGTGTTTTAGAAAATCTAGGATGATTAACTTTAAAGAAATATTTTAATTGTGCAATGTCGTGGATAAATATATGCAACTAATTATTTTACCCATTTGTTGTAAATAGAGAAAAAACATGAAGCCATGGTTTTTCAATTGAATTCTGTAATTATCATATTGATTTATAATTAATATCATATTAATCATAGAATTTAAATAATTTTTTTGTTAAAAGGAAAATCTTGATAAAATATCACTTCATGAATAGAAAGGTTAACTAAGTCTTCAATAGTAAGGGTACATATCCACTCGAAATCTTGTTTCTAATAATCTATAAAAGGGACTATCCAAATATTACTTTCATATGTATATGTAATCTCTTAGAGTCTAACTTACCCCATTCAATTAGATGGTTATTAAAATTGGAATATATTTAATAGTAGAGGATACATTCAATAAAAGGAAAGTTTTCTATATTAAATTCAATGAATTAATTTTTATTAAATTTTTTGATCCTGTAGAGAGGTGAACTTTTGGATCACTGATAAATAGGGATCTATAGTCCTTATATTAAAATGTAGAAAATTTTATTACAGGAAGGAATAAAAAAAATTTAATCCTATTGGAAAATAAAGCCCAATATTATTCTACTAGTAAATAAATGGGTATTGTACAAGAGTGAATAGTTATGGAGAGAAATAATTAAAAATGAAGAGATAGTTTATGAAGTAATTTTGGTATTTTCATGAGGATCACGTTACTAATCTCTTATTTCTCAAACAAAGATTCACTCTAGCGGGTTTAGATTTTCTAAATATTGAAACACTTATATAATTCATCAATGAAAGAGATATAAATATTTTATACTTATACATTTTTTTATTTATTTAATATCACAAATTTTAACTTTTTACTTCTGTTTTCATGTTTTCATAGGTCCCAAATTGGTATATTTCTCAAAAACCCCATCTAATTGATTTTTTAGGATGTTTTTAATAACAGTAATGTGTACAAAATATTCAATATAGTGTTTTTATGTTAAATAATTTGACATAATGATAGTTGGAATAGGGTGGGAGGTGTTATTGGTGATTTCTATAAAATATGTTTTCTTGATGCATTTGAAAATTTATCTTTGACATTACATAAAAATATTAATCAACTGAATGGAATATTTTATGTGTACTAGTGTTTCTAACATGAATATCTAAATTTTACTATGTTGTAAATATTTCAAATACTCATCATGGATTATGTACAACTCATCTAGTCACCATATAATTTATTCCATAATCTGTGTACATGTAAACTCAGATGTTTGAAAGAGTTATAGTCTAATCCTATGAGTCATCATGCATCTATATACCTGTGAAAACCCACTAAAATTGTGTACCAAATATTTTTGAATGATTTGTAAAAACATTCATAGTGGATCATCATAAAAGTTACATTTTACTTTTCGAGAGCCATTGATGGCCTGTATATGAGTCTTTAGGGTGTCTTTATGATCTCTGCCTTTGTAAATATTCCAAAAATGTTTTATAAGGTATTTTAAAATCAATAAAATTTGATTAATAAATATAAAACCAAAAATATTGGAGTCAATGCGTGATTCATGGGAAATTATGTTATGTTTCTTTCTGTTATTATTAATATATCATTATGGACATTTTTTAGAGATTTTTTTGAACATACACAGCACATCATGGATCATGAATTTGGTGACATTAAAGATATAATAGGAACAATATTGATATTATAATAGATACCTAATATGAAAATAGTTTATTCTCTCAATTTCTTAAATTGGGCCCGGGTGTGAAGGGATTAAAATATGTATCATGATGTATTATTTAACTATAGTCAAATAATGTACAATTTATGTTCCCATAATTAAATGAAATTTCCATTAAATGATATAGGTGTTATTGGTGAAAAAACTAAGGATTTAAAATCCTCTTAATTAAACATAAACAATTTCTCCAACATGGTGTTTACAAATTTCATTATTAAAATGTAGAGATAATAATAGGGAAAAGAGAGAATAGATAAAATGAATTATGTTAAGTAGGTTGTATTCTATTTTTTATCGTGTAATGAAAATAATTAATGGGTACTTGATATTTAGTTAAATAAAGAAAAAAAACTGGAATTACATTTAGAAACTATAATGATAGAGAAACATTGGATGGTGATATAGGAGAATTCTCACTAGAGGGTCTTGTTGAGTACTTTTAAGAGAATAAAAGTTGATTATATTGACACACTGCCTTTGATGAAGTATTATTGTCGATATAGAGAATAGAATAAATTTTCCTAAGTAGTAATTAATTCAATTATATAAGGATATTAGTGATCCAAATTTATTTCATGGTTGTAAACTATTTGTGCAAGTGTAGGTGAACCGAGAACTTCAACCAAAAGGCTTGATATTTAGAGTGTCAGGTCTATAAAATAATTAACATGTATGCTCCGTGGAATATTCGATTATGGTGAACTATATAATATATCTATAATCTATCTTTATTTCATTATTGATCAATACTGACCATGATGGATATATATTTGTTTCGTGTATCTATGAAAAAAGATCATCTATATAGAGAAAATTACAATTTAAAAATCTATTTATTACCCAATTTTATTGTTATATTCCTTATTTAGGACCAAAAACATAATATATTAGGCTACTAATGAATGAAAAAGAGGCTGAGAGGGCATTGAATCAGATCATCATCTCTAAATTTGGAAGTCAACCAAATATCATAATGTGATGACCTAGAAAAAAGTTCTTGTTTTACTAGGTCATCAATTTTATAGACATTGAGAAGTTTTTGTTTATTATTATTTTCTAATTTCTATAGTTTTGTTAAACTTTGGTATTTAATCAAGGATTATAGCATGGTTTTTATCATCATTAATAGATAAAATAACTATTTTACTATCATTCTATACTTACTAGATAATATATAGAAATAAGAAATTTTTTGGTGTACCCATAACATTATATTTTTCTTCATAGAATTATGAATATAAAACTAGTACTCCTTATATTTAACTATACAGAGACACTGTTATTGGAAGTGGAAAACAAAAAAATATTTCTTATGCTCCAAAACCTATAATTGTTTATTGATTGGTTGGATGATGTCATAATGAGGAATGTAGAATAAGTGGAGGGTACAATTTCTTGTATGTGGTAAATTAGAAACTAATACTTTTTTAAGTATGTTGATTCTACATTAACTTATATTTTATTCTTTTATTGATTTAAGAGCCTCACAATCCTTCAAGGGGTATCCCAAAATCAATGAATTGGTAATGTGTGTGGATAAACATCTAGCTTCATTGATGTTTTCAACCTAGTTGAAGGTTTGACTAGATTTTTTATGCCCTATTGATGATTTTTACGGATAATGGATAACTAGTAGTCATCAAGATATTCCTATTAATGGAATATATAACCATGAATATTTATCCTTAGTATAGATGAGTTATACTCTATATAGGTTTTTATTGATTATTGTTTAATAAGAAGTGTATTATTTGATACCTAAGATTAGTGTGTGGGATTTCTTAGTGATTAGTATCATCATACTGATCTCCAATGTTATGTTATATTCCAATACATTTATCAACATTTTTTTGGTTCTAGTAGATGTGTTCATGTAGGTGAATCTATAATTATTAGATCGGTTTCTAAAAGATTTTTTTTTGATTTTGTTCTAATACATCCCACAAATTGGGATGTTATTTATAAGATATAGTCACAAATATGAGTTTATCATATTTCTATATTTTCTTATAATATGTAATCTTCGATGTTAAATGACCAATGTATTCTGATTTATGATATGTTATAGAAATAATATCTTGTAACATAAGTTTTTTTATTTTTTAGAAAATGATTTTTATTAGGGTATCTTTTTGTTTAATATCTTTAATATTAATATTATAATAAACAAGATAGAGACATCGTTTTAGTGTTGTTATATGAAAATATGTAAGGAAATGTTGTATTTTTTATAGTTGGGGAACTGAGTGATGTATCATTTCATAACACTTTGTGTAATCATTAAATATAACATTGTCACTCCCCTGGGTTGACATGATACCCAAATTTTCACATCTAGACATCCTGAGATAGCTTATAATTTACTATTTGGTTATTTTTATTTCGTTATAAATTTATAAATTTTTTTATGTGATGAATATATTATTTTTAAATTTTTATCTTATGTTTATTAATAAAATATCTGTGTCATTATGTAACATTAATACGATTTCTTATAATTAAAATTAAAAGAAATATTTGCCTAAACATTATATTATCTTGGAATAATAGAATTTCTATTTTTTTTGGTAGTTTAATGTTTTAAATAATTTATTTTCTTATATTTTATTTTGTTCTATAAAGAAGTTCATTATAAAATAATTATCACATTATAAAAATAATAAATATTATTAGTATTATGATTATGATTATTTTTATTATCATTTACCAGTGCTCGGTAATAGAGTGCTAAACCCTCTATTCTTCCACAAATTTGTGTGATATCCAATGGTATAGATATGTCCTATTCCATACCTCATTATTCAAATTATATTTCTGTACCATTCTACTTATGAAACCAAGGAATATCATTGTATATTATATTCATATCTGTTATTTATCTTTTCCCTGATCATCTAATTTACTCTTTCCTATATTTTTGTAACATGTGTCCCTGTGTATTGGAGTTTTTCTATATCATATAAAAACACCCAAAATCCATCTTTCATCAACTGAATATCACTATTCATATCTTTTGGGGTCCTACTATACATAGTATGACGTTTTCACTTAACATTATGTCTCCAAAATTAAGGCATAACAAACCTGTGATTCTAATAATTATCCATTTCATGTCTACTATATTTAGAATCTGTATTTATGAATCTTTATGTATATATTATGATTATTAAATTGATTATTCATTCTGAAATTTCGAAAGCAACGCAAAGATTAATGTAACCCAATATGTCTCCCCATATATTTTTATCCATGAAATATTATTGTTTTTTAATGATTTTTGAAATAAATCATAATTATTGTTACTAATATGATGATTAAATTAAATTATAAGAATCTATATTTTTATATTTTCAATGCATTTTTTAAAGGTAATTCTTAAAAATTCTAGAATTGGTTATTTTTTGAATTCCATGAAAATTGTGTTTGTGTAAATGTCATTAGTTATTTTATATCTCATAATTGGTGATGTTTTATTTGTGTTATTAAAACCAATTTAAAATTTTTTAACAAAGAAATTTTATTCAGAACCCCCTTTGATAAATGAGTGTTCATCTTATGTGGTGTGTTTTCTTGATTTACATATATCTATAGAAATATTCCTTAATATTATTTTCTAGGATATGTTCTGATAGAGGGTTATACATTATGTTAAAGCAATGGTTTAAATACTTATTTATATGGTATTGAAATACATGAATATAGTTATAGACTCAATGTAATCCTTTTGTATATTGGCAGGTACCATCACTCGTAACAGGAAAGGATAATGGGTCACCCTTCCTAGTATATGAAATCCCAGTTAGAACCACCTAGGCCTATACAACATCATGGTAAGCTACTGATTTGGGTTATATTTTCGTTAGCCTTGTTATATTCTTCATTATAGAGAATAAAGTGATTCTTTGTAGAAAATATCCCAAAAACGTGTTTGGTATATTATATAGGTCCTTGTTTCACATGACATTGGTCACATAATTATTCACTTAGGATTATTTTTTAATCCTTTTTCATTTCATGATTTCATTAACACATATTCAATATTTTATTTAAACTATTTTACAACATTTATAAAATATCATTCTGTTAAATAATGTATAATCTTTTTACATGTTATATTTAAAAAATAAAAATTTATATTTATATTTATATTTATAACTATCATGTTGTGGATTATTTCAATATTTTTACACATTGAGTATGTACTATAATCCTATTTGAACTATTTTCTCATACCCAACATACAATAGACGTAATTGTAGACTATTCTTCCAATATATATTGTTCAAGTGTAGGATGAAATTCTTCATTCAATAGTAACTAGACCATTAGCTCAGTTATACATCAATATGTGTGGTGGAATATTAATGTGATTATGTGTCGTATAGAGTTACCACTTTTCTCGTTTATTTAGTCTTGTATTTATGGTATCGGTTTTGTGGAATATGTAGTTTCATTTTCAGTTATGAGTGTTGCTTCATTATTATTAGTTATTAGATATAATATTGACATATTAATTTAGTTTTTTATTTATATATTAATATTTTTATTAAAAAAATATTATTCACAATGCTTGAATATGAATACAATTGACCTTTTTACCCACATATGCTGATATTGAATATACGTCGAGTCGTGTAATTAATTAGATCTTTAATTAAAAAGAGATATTATATTTTTTTATCATATTTAATGGATTATATCTCGAGTGCATGGTTGTGTTAGTATTAGGTGGTCGTGGGATTGTAAAAACATCGTATGTAAGACATAATCAGGCATAATCACCCTTTATATGGATGAATATTATGTTACTAGAGAAGTGTGTGATTGAATTTTGTCCTTAAACACTTTTATTTTCGTTTTATTTGATTTTATTTTTCTATAGTGTGGTCTCTTAAAAATGTATTTGTGTTCATGGTGTATGGTATTTTCAATCATTTTAAATAATTTATAAATTTTTTTAGATCAATCAGATATCTAGAAAAAAATTATTGACTTCAAGATAAATTAATGTAGGTAATATGAAAGATAATATACTTTATATTTTGTTTTGATGTGTTATCCAGATCTTTTTGATGATATATAAATAGCACTTTTTCATTGAAAAATTATATACCAATTTTGAAAAGTGTGATATTTAATATTTTAGGTGAAATGTTTTTTTATTGTTTTACTTTGAAAATTAATTTCATTGATTTAAATATTTTTTGATGGAATTTTTATATTGAACCATTGAATTTTAACATTACATAAATATTTCATAATGAATCTAATGTTCAATGTTTAATTTGGTATAGGATGCGAAAAGAATAATGTCATTATACATTCAAATCTAGTAAAACAAAAAGGCTTCCATTTTTAATATCTAAATATGATATGTGATTATAATATTATACGTAAAATAAATGAAACATATTATCATTATGAATTTATGTATCCATGAAAGGATGTTATGGGATATAATCTAAAATAATGGATTTTAATGATATTTTTTTCAAAAATTAAAGGTGATTCATTGTGTGTATCTAATCATATTTTGTATTTCATGTAATGAATACATAATTGGGATTATATGTTTTTAATTTTATTATCCCTTAAAATTAATTTGATACTAAATTTGTTTTAAGGTTGGGCTCGAAGCCTCATTTATTATTAAAGAAAATTAAATACCTCTTTTAACTCGGTAGAGGGAGACCCATTACATAGCCCGAAGTCCCAGTCCGCATTTAGCCCATTACATGGACCGTAGGCCCATTATTTTGGCCCAAAGCACATTCTGTGAATAGTACTGCTACAGTACCTGCACTGCTACAGTACTGCACAATACCCGTCACCGCTACAGTACTCTGCTGCCGCAATTTTACCCTGCCGCCTCTACAGTACCCACCATTGCTACAGTTCACCGCTTCTACAGTACGCTACAGTACTGCTACATTAACCTGCGCCCAATGGGTTTTGAACCCCCATTTTTAAAGTAGATTTAAGGGTTTCTTACCAATAAGCCAAACCCCAACTACTAATGATACTAATTTAATATAAAGGAAATTAGAGTACCTTTATAATAGTGGATAATAGTTATTTATGTGATAAGATAAATAGTTACCCGTGACATCTAATTTTATAAATAGTGTTATATATATAGTTATATTCAATTATATAATCTTCATTGATTATGTCTTTGTTCCTCAGTTGGTAGTTTTTTTAATTATTTCTTATTCTAATAAAGAATATTAGGTTAGTTTAATATTTTTTATATTCTTATTCAAAATAAATATCATTTGTTTTTTCGTGATTTCAATGTAATTATTTTTTAAAGTACTATTTTAGGGAATATTTTGATTATGATAAGAAATACACTATATATTACTACATATATTCAATTGATTGATAAGGGGATATTGAAAGTCAATTGTAGTAGGTTCATTATATTTTTATCCTTGTATGATTTTATAAGTCATTAAATTAATTATTATAGCTGTTATGAATTCATTGTGTTGAAATATAAAATAAAAAATTCATTTTATATTTAGTACTTAAAAAATTCAAATTTTTTAATCTTATTTTAAAATAATTTTTGATATGAAACAAGATTAAATTTCCCATGAATTATAATTACATAGAGAATCACACATTTTTTGAGTGTTTTATACTTGCATAGTGGTGGTGAAAAAATCATAAAACCTAAAATGTTTTATCACACATGATTGTAAATATTTTTGTGTTTCTAATTAATAACCCTGTATTTTGATTTAATTTGTACAAAAATATTTAATGTTTAATTATAGATATAAATTTGTATTTGAATGCTGCTAAATTTATAAACTATGTTTATATATTTGAGTCCATTTTAGTTAAATTTAATTATGTTTTTATTTAATAATTAGATTAGTATTAATGTCCATTAGAACCAAATAAAATGAGTAATTAATAAATTAATCATAATTATTTATTATTCTTATGTTAAAACATATGGGTTCTGTTCATATTTCATAATTAATGTGTGTGTACAATCCTATTTTTTTCAGAATTTTTTTTATACAAAATTTAATTTTTACTAAAAGGAAAATTAATTTTGTTAGATAAATTTTTATTTATATTTTGTGTAATGATTTAGAGAAGGGGGTTATTGTTTTTCGTTAAGGTTGTAAATTTAACAATATTATTTTTAAATAATAGAAATAAGTTTCTAGTATTATGCCACATGTTAACTAATTAAATTTAATGAAATGAATATATATGATTAATTTCATATAATAGTATTTATTCTAATTCATTGGATGATACTAAAAAATATATATTTTGAGTCATTTTTATTAGTGTGTGTGTGATTTTAATTAATATAAATTGGTTAGGGGTTATGTAATATTTATGCATATGATTTCCTTGGGAAGGTTTTTAATGTTGACTATTAATTTTATATAGGTGGGAATAATTTCTCAAATTATGATTAACATTACTGTTAAAGTAATATTTGTAATAAATGTATCCAGAAAAAGACATTAATGAAGTGTGCAAAGTCTAAAATTTGAATATATAATAGTTCATAACTACTTTTAAATTAAATAATTCATATATAGACATTGATAATCTTGTTTTTATTATTCTAAATTAGTGTTTTATATTATAAAAAAAATTTAATTTTCATAGTTGATTTTTAGAATTTTTGAAACAAATTATATATTTTATGGAGTATAAGATCATGGTTGTTACACAATTTTGAGATAGAGGTATGTTTGGATAGTATTGTTTTACATCAATAGAAAACAGGACATTAGGATCGAAGAGTAATCATTTAGAGGGGAATGAATCATTTATGAAAATTCACATATATGTTTCAATTAAATATAGTATTCATAAAATATTTGTTTGAATTATTTTGACCACTATTACAAACAATAACAAAATTATAGTATGAATTCTGATTCTATGTGGTTCAGTTCCCAAATTAAGATGGCCAATCCTTAATATAATTGGTTTTAACCTAATATCATATTTTCCACTAGATCCAACTAGTGGATTATAAACAAGTAGGGTTTATCATTGATTTAATGATACATTATGTTTCTTAACCATGTAAAATTGATCATGCATAAATATAATTAAATAAAAAATATTTCATTATCATGTAGAGTGTTTTTAATACAATTTTACTTCCCTGAAATTGGCTCTCTGAGGCTTCTTCTCCTTTAATGTTTTACTCATTCTGTCATTTATCATCTTTAAAAAATAACAACTATTCTCCCTACTTAATTTCAAAAATATTAATATGAATTAGTTTAAACTATATATTAAAATCACATTTCCTTATTAATTTTCTTATATTCAATATAGAATTTCAAACAATAAGTCATAAAAATGACTACATTGAATTGAATTTCAACATCTCTTATATCATTATCAGACCATGTAAAAATCGTGAATTATTTTAAACCATTTTTATTATTAGATAAACTATATATCAACTACTAGTAGCAATATATTACTCAACTAAGCCACATTATTAGATCCACTAAAAATATATAAAATCTTATTTAAATTACTTCCTTATTCATCACTGAGGAACATTATATGTAAATTTTGAAATTACAAATGTTTTTAATATAAATTATATCAAATGTATTAATCTAATTTCAACACACAAGGATCCATTAAATGTTGTCCCATCATCATTATATATATGAACATTTCAATCACATAATAAATTATCCTCTACATAGATCTAGTCGTTTCAGAAATAAAACAATTTCCATGGAGTTTTCCACAATATAAATTGTCTCATTGATATTTCAAGTACTTATTCAAGCATCTACCAAAATGAAAATATTTCATGGTGTTCCATGTTTCAATTCAAATATGAATTCCATTACGTGGGAGACCATGTCTACCACCACACTATTGATTGGATCACAATTTACAATAGAGATATTTTAAACTAAAATTGAGAATGAGATTACTAATTAATAATTCATCCCATCATTTACACATATTTGGATTATATAGGGATAATTACAACACAGATAGGGTATTGGATCATCGTGTTTACACTTTTCTTCTAAATTTACATATTATTTATTTGTTACCTAATCAAATATTCAGGGAGAAACTATACCTTTCTCCATATCTCTTCATAGATCAGTATATCTATAAATATAGAATGGGATGGAATCATAGAAGAACACTATTCATTGGTGGTGGAAATAAATTTCATATGGAGGAATACATTTGAAGTATAGAATTATAATTATAGGACAAGAACAACTTCATTTTTAGTATTAATAAAAGTATGATTTAGGATATGGACTGAAAGACATTATATTAACCCTATGTTCATGCAAATAATGTAATGGATTTCTGTCATTCTATTAAAGATAATGGTATATCACATAATTGATGTCAGATCACCTATGTTGGATACTGTCAAAAATTAGATTATATTCATCACTTGCATCGGAGAAGTTTGATACCTAAGATTATGTAGACATCTGTAATATATTATTTTTAATGGTTGGATCTCTAATATTCATCAACCTGAATAAAATTAATGGTATTATAGATGATAATATTATTTATCCATTTTTATCCTCTATTTTAATGGACTATTTTAACATCTAGACATTTCTTCTTCTATTTTATGATGAAATCCAAAAATATCTATTCCTTTCTCCTTAGAACATATATTTTAGAGAATGATTTTTGTTCCATATCTCATATTATTTGTCAAACACATTATTGTTTTATAATGGTTGTTCAATTAAGAAATCCAACTGCATTTTTTCATAGACCATCAATTCCATTTTATAAAAAAACATAAAACATCAACGAATACTCTTATATGATATTATATTTCTTATACATTCAAAATTCCACTTGAAAATTGAATTTTTAATTATAATGATTATTGTTATTTCTATGTCCTCAAGATCACCATTACTCAAATCTCTACATTATTTTTATGTTAATAATTAATTGGTATTATCATTTAAATACATCATATATAATAAGATACCTTTTTCTATTCATTAATCTATATAATATTCATTATTTAGAATTTTTTTCCACAAATATATGAGTTCAAAAATATCCCAGCCATAGATATTCCTCCTTTTTTTGCATAAACAACAATAAATATTCTTTAACAAATATTCAAAAATATCCTAGAATCACCACACAAGATTCAATATAATTTGGATCCAATGAACATAAAAATGATCATTCAAATATTCAACTTTATAGAACCTTGGATGTATTAGGGTAAAACCAATATTATTACACATAATGTATGTAGTGTCCAATGTTTTCCAAAAGAGATAAAATCAACCAAAACACTAACAAAATAGATTTTATTGAATGTTTGTATCTGAATATTTTCATATGGAGGAAATATTATCCAAATTAGGCAATGAATAATAAATATGGTCTGTAACTCTCTCTTTTAAAATTCGAAGTCATTTGATACATCCATAAATTAGTTTCTCAAAAATATTCAAAATGGAACCAATGTATTAATCATAAAAATGTATATATAAATTATTTCCCATGAGTGAATCTCTAAAATAAAAATGCCTTAAAAATTATAATTTTTAATTTATCATTCCTCTATCATGTGATGAAGAACACTACAGGTAAATGTGACTGCACAACAGTACATAATACATCTTCCATAACAAAAATAACATTTATTATAAAAATAAAATTACAAAAAAATGTTTATGTTGTTAACATATATTAATTTTTTTTCTTTACTAAACTTTTTAAATATCATTTTCTTAGTCTTCTATAATATGTATAACAAATATCCTTAAAAATAAAAACATCATCTTTTTTTCTTCATTAAAAAAATATACATAGTGATGAAAAATATAAAATCATGAATTTATGATCATGAAGAAACTCAATTCAACTACATTAATTATTTAAGGAATCGATGATAGTAAATCATGGCAGAGACTGAAAATATACGAAAAATTATAAATCTCATGAAGTAGAAGACACGAAAAATGTCATTTTTCCTTCATAAGACATACAATTTTAGTGATGAACAATATCACATATAAAAACCTCATATATAATAAATTATTCCAATATAAATATTCATAATAACATAAGGAACATCATTACAGACTCAGTGATGTCTAATGTAAGTTGTTGCAACCCAACATTACACTATCTGAACTTGTATATAATGATTTCATGCATTGTTTTTAAACTTAAACTCTTAAATCTACACAAACCCATTAAAGGTTTTCTCACCCATTATTACACTATTTTATTAATCATATATTTAGTGCTTTTTGGATTCTTATAGTGTCTTGGAAATATATATAGTTGAGATGGAAAATAGATTGATACATTTTTCCATACACTAGAAACACTAAAGGTTTTTTAAATTTTAATTAAAAAATTAATCCATTTGAAATTCAATCAGAAGTCATAAAAAACATGAATTATTTTTCTAAAACACTCGTTAATAGTTTAAATTCAGTTGAATATATATATTGACATTAAATTTAAAATTCAAATTCATTTAACCCAATGTACTATTCTGTCTGAATATCAATTTCAAAAAAAAATCATAGTTAATATTAAATTTAATGTATTATAATTATAAGAATTCACATATTCAAATAAAACTCTTCTTATTTATTCATTATTTCATGTGAACTAGCTAGTGATACTCAACATGATTAGGAAATAAAAAACATACTCCAATCATTTCATCTTATCAATAATATTCTTTGGTACATCTTAATACTTTAATTCCCTTCTTCAATAGTAATGTTCATGAAACAACATATAATACATTTTAAAAATAATGAAAACTCAAATAAAAAGTAGGATACATAATCACCCCTTTATATTTGTTTTCAATTCTCCATTATTATAGAATTTAATGTTAATATTTTTACTTGTTTCTTTATTCTCTTCCTAATTCCCATTTATTTAATTCATTTTCATCTTAGCCACTTTTTCAAAAAAAAAATTAATGACCTATAGGGGAAATGGTATTACTTCGTTAAATAAAACATTTACATTAATAATTACTCACTCATTATACATGAGTAATTCTCATTGTTGAAGACCAGAGGGTTTTACATTGAAAATATTATTATCCATTTACTAGTATAATTTTACACTCATACAGAATGACTTATAAAACTCAATAAAGTGATGTTGAAAAATAATTACTAAGAAACTAATTTATTTTAATTGTAAATATTATATTTAATGACCTAATGACCTCTACATCTACATATATATCAACACCAAAATAAAAAAATTAATGTTCAAAAATAAAATTTTCGGACATTAGTCCAATGATATCTATAAAAGTCTTTATTTATATTCAATGATAAAAATAATTTTTACCAATTGATTCCATGATAAATTATAGACAAGAGGATTAGTGGATATTCATAAAATCACATAAATGAAAAATCCAACACTAGATTCTATAATGAATATTTATATGTAATATGATCATATTTTAACATTTTCAAACGAGGTACCCCAAAACATATTTTCATCATCAATACCATATAAAGGTATATTTGTTCCTTTTCTTCACATCAGATTAAAATTTTATGAATAATATAATAATGGTTAAACTTCCATTTCAATAAATATTAACCCATATTATTTTTCTTCATTTTCACCATTTTCATGAATAATATATATTGATGAATAATCTCTATTTTCATTCTCCAATATTATAAAAGTTATTCTTTATGAATCTTCTATAATTAATTGATGTATTTGGATAAATGGATTTATTGATTGATTTATTTTGTTGGTCGTTCCATTTACCATATTTTATCAAATCACATGAATATGTTAATTCATTGATTATATTCTTTATTATATATTCCTTTGATTACGAAGCTATCATGAAAATAATTTATTTCTCTCAATCCAGAGTGCACCTCCCAGATAAAACATCATGGGGGTATTAAGATTTTAAGTTTTTATAGTCTATCATGAAGATAATTTTTTCTATGATAATGTGTAATAAATTCTATTAAATTTTATCTTTAATTATTTAATGGATATTTATTCTTTGTTTAAATTTCAAAATATTAGGTTAGATAACTATACAATTAATATGTATATTAATTTATTATTTTTTTTGTCTCTATTTGGATTAGAGAGATTAATATTTCTCTCTCTAATTTCAACAAATGTTGTACTTCCCTTGAACATATTATTCCTGGATTGACTCTGATGTTCTATCTATATATTTCTATGGTAGTCTCACTATTCTTCTAAAATTTATCTAGAGTATTATTTTTAGCATATTTATATTGTAATTTTAAAAATGTAGTCCTTATTTTTTTCAATAGATTTTGTGGTTTTATTATAATTTATTATAGACACAATATTAACTATGTTTAACTAGTACCATCTGTTTCTATGAAATCCATTATTACAAATACTATTGAGGTTATCTAAGATCTCAATTATATTATATATGGTTAGATTTTTACTATTCAGTTGTGGTAATTACATAAACACAACATTTCTCCACATTGATAAGGTCATACATTGATCATTACGGAAGGAAATTATATTCTAACAATCTATATCCATCTTCCCATATTTTCTATTATAATGGAAGTATTCAAATAAAATTTTATTTCTTATAATAACAAATTTATTTCTAAATTTTAACACAAGGTATTTTTTATATTTATTTCCCTTGTTATAATTTATAAATAGAATAGGACCTAATAGTATTATTTCCCAATACATTTGACATAGTTACGGTATTTCATTTATTTTCCATCATTATTTTTTATGCATTTTGAATTGAAATATACATGGTTTATGAAAATAGATTCCGTGTAATATTTATTTAAATATATGAATTGTAAATTTTCTTTTGAGGATTATAGTGAATGATTGTTAGATTACATAAATATTTTCATCCACTAGTGTTATGTATTAATGAATAAAAATAACTATCTAGAAAATAGTTTTTATCTCCCTTTTCAAATTATTATAATGACATAATGTACTCTATTTTGAATATTTTCAATCTCGATCCCAAGATAATGGTATTTCATATTAAAATTAATTTCACAATTATATAATGAACTCAAATTTTCTTTATACTCCTTTACTAATTTTTAATAATTCTCCTCAATAAGTCCTGTTATTTCCTATAATAATATTTCAATATTAGAAATCGAGTGTTCCTGGATTTCAAATTGAATATATTTGTAATAAAAAATTGATATTCAATTTTACTCTCGTATATCATAAATTTATTCAGTCCTTATTGAGTATTTTACTCTCTTATATATATCTTTTCACAAAAATAATCCTTTACCTACACCACTTGTCTTCTAACTCTTGGATCCTTATATATTCCACTTCAACGTGATTGGTGTGATATTTCTCATCAATTAACATTCGTCACATTGCTAATATTTTATCAATGAATATCTATATATTTGGGTTAAATATTCCTTCAATTCATTCCATGATCTATGAAAAAATGGTAAAATATTATTATGTATCGCTTTTAAGGAATATTCATTGAAATCATATGAATCAAATTTCCCTTTATGTATGCATCTTAATAGATATGGTCTTATCTAAATATAAAAGATTCTATATAATTAATATCATAATAATAATTTATAGTTAGGTTACCCTCATATATGAGATTTTATTCATAAGAGATAGAGGAAGTATTATAATTATTTCCATTTTACTTTTTATCTAAATCATCATTATTTATGTAATGTCACAACACATAATGATTACTAAAATTAAAAGATGGATTTAAATTCTCTTAAAATAAGGGTTAAATTTAGAGACCCCAAACCTGAAATACATGGAAATTACATTACTTTTGCGAAAAAAAATAAATAAAAAAAACAAACACACAAAGGCCGTAATAGTTTAGTGTCTTTGGAAACTCGGAATATAATCTTCTAATCATGGAGAAAGATCTTCAACATATCCCATAAAGATCTTCCCCTTATGTTTTCATACCTAAAAACATTATTTAAATCATGGAGAAAAGAAAACATATAAAGGGTGAGCTCATATTCTCAGTAAGGGTAATCATAGATAACATAAAATAATCCATAAACATTTGAATTCAAAAACTTGAACATAAAATATAAACATCAAAATCACGACCAACGACATAAATTTTGAAAGTACACAAGTAATAGATCATAAAGAAACATTAATCATGGTAAAAAATCATGGGAATGAAACATGTAACTGTGGAAACCATTAAGCACATGTTATGACTTCTATAGTAGCCAAGGCATTGCTTCCAAGACCATCTTAGTGGACAAAGTCCCATTCTTAATTGAGTTCACTCCTCGTTCCATTCCTGTAACACTAAACCAGATTGACTTACTGTTCCATCCATGTCTATCTCATGATTTATAAATCATTTACCAATGCATTGGAGGGAGATATAGGTCCCACACATCTCATAATGAAATCATTCTTACTTGTTCCACAACATAAACATAAATCATTAATCTTAACCCAATGAATAAAAATGGGTTTCATAAACATCTTGCCGTCATATCATAATCCAAATAAAAAATTTATATCATTTCATCATAAGAAAAGTGTAACCATGTTAATAATATAGACATTATACTTGAAACATAACCATACTAAATAATTTCATCTTGGATGGAAAATAGTTTTGACAAAACACTTGAAATGAAGTCTTGAGGAAAATATCCTTTCTTCATCAAAATCATTTTCTTTTCACAAAATGCCATGAAATTTTTAAATAAAAGGATCTTTTTAAAAATAATCAGGAAATATTTTAGAGTAATATTCTCGAAAATAAGGCATTATGAAACCGTAAAAATCTGTTCATGCCGTATAAGATAAATAAACAATCTTATCGTACATTTGACAGAAAAGTCAAAAAGTACCTCGTATGGTAAACAAAAGAAAGACTCCTTACATTCCATGTAGTAAAAGTCAAAAATGGGTAAAAGGACTTTAAAGATACATGATCCCATTTTTTGAAAATAGGGACACAGATGATAAATATAACCCTAGTAAATACTTACGAATAAAGAATCTCAAATAAAAACGAGATTGGGAAAGTTATCCCTTACCTTATGTCTGATATGCTTCGTATGTTTCCGAACCTCTTATATAATGATTTAAATAATGTCATTGACTTATTATAGAATCATATTCATTGTTATGATATCATATATGGTTCACTTATGAAATTATATTACCCGTTATTTTGTAAATTCCATGTTAAAGCACCATTTTGGGTAAAATCGTTTCATTTATCGTACGTGTTTCGACTTGTTGTTCCTGATATTATTACATATATCATGATTTACGTAATTAAATAATGTAAAACATGATTTATATATAATATATATTCAGAATATAAATATATATGATAGATTGATAAATGGAATGAAATACACCGTTCATGGAGACGGTAGGCCGTATGTACGCATGAATGCTGTTTTGTTTCCTTATTGAATTGAATTGAATTATGTAAATGAAATATATATGTACATAAATACATTATCATTATTATGTAATATATTTCATTATTATTTATTATATATATATATATTATAATTATACTTGAAGGGTGAATCATGGAAAATGAATCTCATCACGTTCGTGGAGACGGTAGTCCGTACGTACGCACGTGCGATGAAATCATTCCCATAATTATTTAAAATAATTGGAGTGAATGATATAATATTTCAGAATCCGTATGATGTTATAATAAACATATATATTTATTCAATACATCATTATACCCATCCAAGTAAGGTGGTGGTGGAAAAAAAATTACACCATGGGGTGGAGATGGTATTCTGTACGTACGCACGCACGGTGATTTCGTTTTCCGTAGGATGGATAGAAGGTGAAATGGGAATGATTAATATTTATAATAAAATATCAATATATGAGGGATACTTATGTTTTTACATCATAATTAAACCACTAAATAAGAGGAAGTATAAGAAGAAAGAAACTTTAAAGAATCGGTAGATGGTATTACCTATTCCTCAAAGTGCCTCCTTTGAACTTCCTCTTAGGGCAATAGAGATGGTCTTTTGAGAAGACCAGTACCTCAATAATGTTTCTAGGGACGTGGGGAAGTGAAATGGGCAGGGTTTTTCTGATATTAAAGGCTAAAAATGGTGTGAGGAGGAGAGGGAGTAGGTTCCATTTTATAAGGGAGGAGAGGGGAACCTTTAGAAATATAAGAAATATTAATTTATAATAAATTCAAACCCCACATAAAAACTTCCATAATGACTCAAATTTTGATATTAGGCAATATAGTGTTGTAATTCATCAACGAAAAAAATTTAGACATGTTTTGATTTTATATTAAACCTTATCAATTTTATTTATCCTTATTTAATCTATTTAATTTTATTTGTGGTAATAAAATTATAATTTATAAATGTTTATAAATAATCACTTATGTGTTGTGAATTTTACATAATTGGATTCTTTATGACATTTTAGACTATATAAATTTCAATTTATTATTTTTAAATATTTTTGAGATTTTTAAACAATTTAATAATATTTTATTTTTATAAAATAACAATAGTGTCAATTTCGTCACTATTCATTTATTTGAATTTAACTAAAATCCACACGGAGGATATATTCGAACTAAAATATTTAATAGGTTCTAAACATGTCATAGGAATCTATAAAATTAGTTAAGCACATTAAATAGTTCATAAAATATTTATTTTACTATTTGTAAAACGATTTATTTGATATTTCTCTTAAAAAAATAATTACTACATCGTTTTTGTATAATTATTAAATATATTTATTTGTTGCATAAAAATTAAAAATAATATAATATAATAAAGATAAATCTTATATCGTTCATAATAATACATTTAGTCGGATTTATCTTCTAAAACACCCAAATTGTAAAATGTTATATTTATTAAATTATGAAGGTGACAACTTTGACATCATTTAAAATAAAATAATATAAGGTTCATAATCACTTTTCTAAGACTCCAAACGGTCATACATTCTGTCATTGTGTGATTACGGTGTAGATATACATTACCAATAAGTTTTGATCAGGTTTGTGGGCCCTTTAATATGTATTACTATTTCAATAAAAACAATATTATTGATTTTTTTACTAAATAAATAATTTCTGCATCATTAATGTTTAAGATAATAAAGTAATTAAAAAACTCTTAAAAATTACAAATAAATTATGATGATAAAGAAAAAAAATTATCTTTAAAATCAGTATTTATAACCGAATATATAATCTCTATAACTTTATATTTAAAATGGGTTCTAATGGATTCCATATCGACCCAAATTAGACTTAGGATGAAATATAATCATCCAATTTTATTAATACAAGTTTTTGGGCAATTTTATAATATTATATTTACCCTTAATTACCCGATTTACCTTTTACAATTGTAAATAAAATTTACCGTAGTTACTATTCATAATGCCCAAAATTAAAAGTAGTCAATTAATATAATTTGGTCCCATGGATTAAAAATATGGAATCCATTTTTCCAAATTCAATACATCGAAGTTGCAGAAATTAAATTAAAATTAATCCCATTGTCGAAAGAAAACAGGTTTTTGTTTAAAACATTGCAAAAGATTGAGTTGATTTAACCTACGAATTCAATGTAAAATCAATGCTAATGGCATACATTATATTAAATGGTAAAAATATATTCTATTTATACTTTAAAACCATTCAATATTATAATTCAATAACTTAAATTATTACAATGAAAAAGTTATTTTTAATTAAAATATAGCGTGTTTTTACTATTCATTAAAATATGAAAATTATCAGAATAATATGAAAAATTTATCCAAGGTAAAATGTTATATCCTGATTCCAAAGAAGTATTTTATTTTGTAAAATTGAACTTATAAAAATGTCAAAAACTATATTTAATGTGTGTGCGCCATCAAAATGCGGCAAAACTGCATTTTTTGAAAATTACTTATTTTACCTGAAAAATTTATTTCATTCTCATACCATGTTCTACAAAATGTTTAAGATGAATTATAATTTCATAAGATTCAAAATGTAGATACTACTATTAAAAATGCCTAGTTCATAAAAATATTATAATAATATATCATCATTTAGTGAAACCCGGTATTGCGTACAACACAGGCAATTGAGGAAGGTTGCGATTGTGTGTCATGCAAGCCAAGTCAGGGTTTCATGTAGTGCAAGATTCATTTTTTGTTGCGTATAATAGAATCCAACCATATTTCATTCATACATTGAATATATATATATAAACTCAATGTTGGGTAAAATAACATCTATCAAATGAACATGATATTTTGTGTAACATGATCCAATATTAGTGTTGTGTATACTGCAAACTAATACGATGTTGGGTATAGAACAAGTTAATTTTGGTGTCACGTAAAACACATGACATCAACAAAATTAAAAATAACAATTCTCATCAAATCTCTAGTTGTTACATTAAATATTATTCATTTTATCACATTCTTATTCCTTTTACTCTTTGGATTCTTTGATGAAATGGATATAAGATCATCATTTTGTACTACTCATTGATCGCATAGTGATTCACAATTCATTTCCACCCTTACAACACTATTTTAAATTGCTGTGAAATGAATATTCCAAATATAATAATAAATTTTAATTTATTTTTGAATAAATGATTTAATTATTATCACTATTAAATATTGAAATTTTACTTCATTCAACAGCTACATTATATTAAGAGTTTATTTTGAGAGCCCATGATAGAATTCATGCCAAACGATACATATTGCACAAGATCCCAAGCATTCATGTGGACATTACTATGTACTTTGGATAATACATGCTTCCAATTCGGCAAAGAAATGACTTACATTTTTTGAACCACGTGGGGTACATTTATCAAGAAGACCATAGAGCCCAATTATTCCATTTGGAGTCCCAATATAGTTCCACAATGTGACGAAATCTAGGGCAGGAAAGATTGGACAAACCTTATGTATTTGAGACATATCTCAGGCCTCAAAAATCCAATTAGGTTGATTCCACATTCATTAGAAAACCAACTTGAAGGACCACCTCCGCAGAGAATGTAAGGTCATTTTCACTCATTATGGTCAGTTAAACACTCAGATTATGAAGGATAAAAAAGTCTTCCATGAATAGTCAAATCGTCTCTTAGGCACTTGACATATTTTGTGGAATGTGCGATATATGTTTTAGAAAAATCACCCATCACCCAAAATCCCTCAGGTTACGTGAATATGGGTAAGGGTGAGTCTAATTTGATATCTCTATTATTTCATTTTTATATCTTTTCTCACTCATGTACATCTATTCCACTTAGTGATCAATTTGGGAGGTGTATATTATTATAATCCTCAACCCAATACTTATAATATTCATAATGTAATTGAACATCCAAGATTGTTTTCAATTGTTTTTAATTTATAAATTCATTATTTTTTTTTCTGTGTATGATTATATGCAAATCAAAGGAATAAGAATCCCCATGCTTCCTTGCATAACCCAGAACTTGTGATTATTTGAGTGAAATTGACTCTTTTCTCACCCCTTCATATTCATGAGTGTGTAAATGGATAATGTTATTTGAGACACTCTAGGAGAATTAACACATGAATATGCATGTTCAATTCGTGTGGAAAATTTTATCAATGACACAAATCTGGAAAACTCATCACGTTGTTGATGTGATGCCTTGATTGAGTTCTATAGTAATTTCTTCAAAATATTTTTTATTTTCAGTGGTTTCTAATAATAAATATCATTGAGAGATAAAATCCTAGGTGGTAACTATGTTATAACTCACATACCATACTAGATTTAGTGTTTATAAATCATGGAATCAATAATCCTTCCCATTACATTGAGAGCGATGATTAATTGAGGATTATGGGACGCATAATAGGGTTGATGGTGGATTTTCCATCACATTTTACTCACATAGTAATGTACATTCAATTTATATTTTAAAATAAATTATCCCCTTCTTTTATAAATTATCATTCCCCATTTATATTAATAATAAAACACTCTTTTTTAATCAATGATCTAAATCTCCAAAGAGAGACAACATTGGGTTGCTTCTATATTACAAAAATTCTAGTTAAAAATTAACATCTTATTTGATGCGATCAACTCTAAGATCAAATATTTTCCCCATTTCCTAGGATAAAACATCAATTTTTCGTTTTTACTCTTTTATTTTCTTTTTCACTCATTTAAATACCCCTTCCCTTTTGGTTGTTTATCTACTTGTTTTTTTTTGTGTGTGTTCTTCCTCTCTATCACTTCTTCTTCGTCATATCCTCTCTCTCTCAATCATACTATAATATAGAATTATATTTTATTAATTCATTAATTATTATAAATTATTTTTTTATCCATCATCCATTATAAAAAAACAAAATAGAACATAAAAATGTTACATGTTATTTGCACAACCCATTTTGGAAAAGAAAAATTATTTTAAATATACATTGAAATTTAAATGACACATCAATAACAAATTAGTTCATTGAAAGTAAAAAAATCAATTAACATAGTGGAAACTATTTATAAACATCAACTGGTCTTAAACCAATCAATAATTGAACTAATTGAAACCCTAGAATCCATGGATGAAAATAACCAGACCATAAAAGAACCGACCACCCCATATGTGGAGTACCAACATGTCTACATCCATTACCTTATGGAAGAAACAAAAAATGAGACAATATCAGGCCTCTTCCACATTCATCATTAATAAAAAGGTCTTGCAAGTAAGGATCCTCAAAAACATTTCCATGTTTTTCACAAGGATTACTCCACCATGAAACACCATAATGTGTCAGAGAACATAATTAGGTTCTGGGCCTTCCCTTTCTCTCTTGATGGTGCAGCCAAAGACTATATATACTATCTTACAACAACAATTGGTGGCTGGAATGACCTAAGAAGACACTATCTAGATAGTGTCTTTCATTCCTCTCAAACTGCATCAATTAGGAAAGAAATATGTAGAAGTAGGAAATCACAAGGAGATACCTTTACTAAATACTTGGAGAGATTCAAATGGAATTGATCAAGCGGCACCCACAACTATATTACTTAAAATTGTTAATCCCATAATTCAATGTGGGTCATAACCACATAGATTTTTCAATGACTGATGATTTAGCCGGAGGTTCCCTAATCGATAAAACTACATCTGTTGATCGTTAAATAATAGCTAACATGGCTCAAAATTCACAAACATTTGGTACACGAGCTATTGTACCAACCTGAGGAGTTCATGAGGTAGGTCATACATCACTGGAAAAAAATGTAGATAATAAACATTACGAAATTCATACCATTTTATGTCAATTATCTCAAGAACAATGTTACTCACACACTTCTTCAATTCCATTACATTGTAGTATTTTTTGTAAAAATAATAATTTTTCTAACAAGTGACCAAAACTTGAAGATTCAATTGAGTCTTGTAAAGTAGTGTTACCAGGGAATCAATTCCAAAAAAGCACCCCCATTCAAGAATGAACCATACACAACAAAGACATTCCAATTATTCTATGAAAAACTCCAGTAGTGATAAGGGGAAAACTGAAGCTACCCAATGAAGAAGTGGTATCAACATGGTAATGGTATGAAACCTTCTTCTCCTTCACCTTCATGACACAATCCCCCTTATCCACCTCCCAAATCGGAATTAAGACCTGAGGATTTGGTGAAGCAAAGGGAAACCCATAATCTCAATTTATAATTCACCACACAATTGGCTATTCATGTCCTACGAGATCAGGTTGGAAAATTGGAGAACATCGTTGATGAGATAAAGATGAAATTTTCTGTAAAATTACATTCCCACCCTATTACCAATCCAATATACAATGGTTATTTATGTTCAATCACAATTTTTATGGGAAGTGAAGTTTCTTTTTCTAATGATTCTACCCAAAAGTTATGTCCCCCACTTGAAAACACTCTTTCTCCACCCATAAGATAGTTCAATTAAGAAAATAAAAACAAATAGGTTAGTCAAATTATCATTTATGATTCAAATGAAAAATCCATTCCACTACCATTCCCAAAAATACTATCTAAATAAAAGATGATTCTTGAAATTTTGATTGATAAATAAATAATGTATACATTTAAAAAGGTTCAATTTAATATTCTATTATTGGATTTTGTTAGACAAATCCCTCAATATAACAAATTTATTTTGGATCCTTACACACATAGATAACGGTTGAAGGGTAATGACAGATTCAACATGGGAATGAATGTTTCTTCTTTGATTCAACAAGAAATTCCATCCAAATGAAAGGATTCAGGAACATTCATATAACTTGTACCATAGGGGAGACATTATTTTATGATTCTATGTTAGGTTTAGGTGATTCATTAAATTTAATGCCTCACTCCGCGTATGCGTATCTACTAGTTGGAGAGCTTCAACTGATAAGCATTTTCATGAAACATTCCAACCAAAGCACTACACAACAAACATGATAAATTGATTACATCCTTATAAGAGTTAATAATCTCATCTTATTCACTGATTCCAACATTACGGAGATAGAAGATACCCAAACATATGGACATGATCCTCTCATACTTTGGAGGCCATTCTTTAAAACTACAAAGATGATTATCAATGTTCACCATGGTACAATGTCCATGGAGTTAGGTGGTGAAAATGAATGTTTTAACATCCTTGATGTAATAAAACACCCCATTTAAGACCATACCATTATTATTTTATATTCAATGGGAGTTCATTATAATGAAACACACAAATATCGAATCATCCCATACTCTATCTAATTTTAGTCTTTATCAACCTTAAATTATTGGAGTTTTTTTTTAATGTTTTGAGGGTCCTGTGGGTTCTGAAAATGTAAATGTTGTGGTTTAATTGATGTGTGTATTCTTTTTATTGTATCACAACTGTTGATGATTCTGCAAACCCCATTTTAATATATTTTCTATCCCTAGATAAAACAAATGAGAAGCAAGATAGTTTGATTGGCCTCAGTCCCCCAGAATACCCTCCCTCAATCCAAAATACAGCGGTATTGGAACTAAAACTACTCCCTTCTATTTTGAAATATGCATATCTTGGTGGTATTCACCAATTTCCAAATATTATTTATCCTATACTCTATCTATAGTAAGAATCAAAACTCATCGACCTTTTGAGATAGTGTATGAGGGAGATAGGATGTATATTGGATGTTATTCTTGAGACTATCCCATCTATTTTATGTACCATATACTTTTGGATTATGAGGATAATATCATAATTGAATATCATTGTTGGTTCAATGACACTCTCATTAACGTATTTAAATTAAATGTATGCAAATTCCTTGCCGTTGGGATAATTTATCAATTATCTTTAACAAAATGGGTTATCCATGTAAAAATTTTGAATAAAAGAAATAGAATAATATTTAAATCATATTTATATGAGTATTTGTTCCCAACACATGTGAAAAATAGTTGGAGAGTCAATATTGACTACCGTTGAAAAAATCATGCCAAAAAGAAGGAATAAATTCCTCTTCCTTTCATTCACCAAATGTTCAATGACTGGCTAATATTCCCCATTATTATATCCACGATGGATATTTGAGTTATTTCTAAATCCATATATCCCTTTTGGATCACTAAAAGATTGAATTTACTTATCCATTTGGTAAATTTTCACATAGAAGGATGTCTTATGGTCTATGTAATTAACATGGTAATTTTTAGAGATATATGTTGACTTTTTTTGAGTATGTTGATAATTTTATATACGTCTTTATGGATGATTTAATAATTTATGGCACCTCTTTTGATATATATTTCTTGAACATAGATTGTGTCCTCATTCATTACATTGAAAAATATCTTGAATAAAATAATGAGAAATTTCATTTTATGGTATTGTGGGGGTTAGTTCTTGGTAATGTTATATAAAATGAAGAAATTCAATTGGGTAAATAAAAAATTGAAATAATTTCAACCCTTCCATATCAAAACTATCTTTGTGAAGTGTGATCATTTATGGATCAAGCTAGTTTTTATCATCGATTCATTAAAGACTGTAGTAATATCACTGTTCCATTGTCTATATTATTACAAAATTATTTGGAGTTTTTTTGGATAAAATTGTTAGAATGAAATAATTTAACTAAAAAAAGTCTCATATCACATCCCTCCATCCAAACACAATGTTGGGATATCCACCATTGAGTTAATGTGTTATTCCTCTAACTTTTTTAATTGGGCAGTTTTATCAAAAAGGGTTGAGAAGGATCAATATGTCATTGGAAATTCCTTGAATACACATGACCATACCTTGGTAAACTACAGAACCACTAACAAGAATTTCATTTTAGTATGTTTTCCTTGAAAAAAATTCCTTTATATCCTCTTGGGTCAATATTCATTATCTTTTCAAATCATGTTTCCATTCAATTTCTCCTAAAGAAGCATGAACCTAAGCCCTACCTCACACCAGGATGCTCATGCTCCAAGAGTTTGACACGGATATTAGAGATTAGAGGGGAGTGAAAAATGTTGTAGATGACCAAATTAGTAGTATTTCTCCACCACTGTAGAACCATGATGACTCATCCCACCCCATTGGATAATTCTTCCCTCATGATAACCTTTGTGATGTTGTGGACCTTACTCCTAGTATGCAGACATTGTAAATTTTCAGGAAACATCTAGGGTCCCCAGTGATTTCAATACGTTAAAATCCATGAAATTTATGCATTATTTTCAGTTTTACATTTGGGATGATTCATATTTGTGTTGAATTTGTAGTGACTAAGTGGTTCGTCAGTATATCTCTGACAACAAGTTCCCCGAGGTTTTGATATTATTCCACAAGTTGGCCTGTGGGGAACATATTGGCTGTCAATGTACAGCTCGAAAGGTCATTGACTCAGGAAATTATGTGTCATCATTGTATAGATATGCCTATAGATTTTTGAAGTCATTTATTCAATTTCAATTCATAGGAAATATCTCTAAGAGGAATGAAATTCCCAAAAAACCCATTTTATTCGTTGAAATTTTTGAAGCATTGGGGTGTTATGTTCATGGGGACTTTTCCAAATTCGTTTCCCTCCATGTACATATTTTCATCTATATACTACTTGTCTCAATGGGTGGAATAATTGGATTGTAAGAATGATGACTCTTATGATGTGGTTTATTTTGGGAGGTCCCATGTTTTCAATAGGTTTGGTTTGTTGAGATTCATCATTAGTGATTATGGTTCACTTTTTGCAATCACAACATGAAAGTTCTTCTATGTAGGAATGGGGGTTTTTAAAAAGTATGCACTTTATATCATCCTAAAACTAATTGACAGGTATAAATCTTATATAAATAAGTTAAATTGTTTGGGGAAAAATGGTACAACCCAACATGAAATATTGGGGTTTGCACATGGATGATGAAATTTGGGAATACCGTATAACTTTTAGAACCCCCATCAGAATGTCACCATACATGACTATGTTTGGAAGGGCATGTCACCTACAGGTGGAGGTATAACACCATGTATATTGGGCAGCTAAACAATTTAATATGAATCATTCATATGCATGTGAGAATAGGAAGGTTTAGATCCAAGAGTTGGAATAAATTAGATTTCATATATATGAGAAATCCTATATCTATATAGATAAGAAAAAGTCTATCAATGATTACATGATTCATTAAGAGAAGATTCATATTGGTGTGAATTTCCTCATATAAAATTCTAGGAAATAGATGCACCCAGGAAAGCGCCAATCCTAATTGCTCGGTCCTTATACTAGTACTACTATTTATCCATTTGGTGAAATACATGTTTTTCATGAGTATTGTGGACAATGTATTACAGTAATTGTAAGTGACTTATGCACTTCTATGATGATTTTCCAAAGAATCTAGTGGAATAAATCCACCATCTAGAAGCAACATAATAGTGAAACAGACTGGGTTTTTTCTTCCTTCCAACATTCTCATTTATTAAAGTAAGGAAACTGCACATTCTAGGTGCATTGGGGTGGGGTTCGATACATTCCTCGGTTCATTAGGAATTTCATTGTCTTTATTATTTTTTTAAACGTCATTAATGTATGTTCACTTTCCCCATATTATTGTGTTCATTCAGTTTTTGATCATAATTCTTACATATTCACTTTTTTTCATGCTTTATGGTATTTTTACGTTTTCCTAATCTTTTTTAGTTCATTAGATTTTTCACCATATTTCTCCATTGTCTCTTTTTCATATTATTTATTGTATTTTTACTACCCCCACTGCTCTGGTTACCAAATCATGTAGGATATTAATAATACTTATTGAAATTATAGATTCAATGTTATTTTAACAATTTTTTGAAAACTTGTCTCCATTATAGAATGAATATTTGTATAAATTTAACACCGGGGATTGATTTTTCATTAAATTTAGTAGCAATCAATGATATAAATGGATGTATCTATATGAAAATTTTTATATGATTTGTACCCCTTATATGAGTAGTTTATGGGAAAACTGTGTCACTAATATATCCACACATGTTTTCACCAAACTAAAAATAGTGAATATTTATTACTTAGTAGAAGGTAAATATATGTTAGGTTGACATTTATTATATTTTTATAAAGAAAATTACTTATTTTTCTTTCTTAATTGGCCTATTTCATTATTGTACCAGATTGACGAATCAATGTGTACATAATATCCGACTATTTGTACATCCAAAAAAATTACAAAATAAATAGTTTCTATTAGGGAAGTTCAAAAACAACATATCCTAAACCCTTGATCTTTTTATAACTATTACAATTAGTTTCATGAAGATATCAAACAAGGGTTGAGGGATAAATGTAATATTTTATCCAAACGAAACATGAAGAAAAATAATAATAAATGAGGGGAGTGATAAAATTTACAATATATGGGGATATCTAGGTCGGGAGCCTGAGATTTTACTTTTTTGAATGCATAAGTGAGATGGTCTTTAGATATTATTGCAATGGATGTAGGAAAGGTTCATTGGACAAAATAATTTAATATAAAAAATTGTATAATAACATATATTTACTAGATAGAATATGGGAAAAATATCATGGAATGGTTTTCTAACACAAAAATATAAATTTGGTGGTATGGTTCAATTTTTAATTCCTTAATAAATTTAGAATCATGAATCTCTACGAATTTCATTTTGATATAATTTATGAGATTATTTTTCCATTTTCACTAGGAGTAACTGCTTGGTGTGGTTTTTGTTTTGATCACATTACATTAGTGAATTAAAATAGCGTTGAATGTAAAATTTTAATGAAGATGGTAAATATACCTACATCATTTTGTTTTTTGATATGTTACTTTCCCCAGTAGTGCAAATTTTTAGGTGTGGGGGGTGTGATCACATAGTGATTTACTATTCATTTCCTCACTTACACCACTATTTTAAACTGGATATAAAATGAATATTCCAAAAAAATTAATAAATATAAATTCATTTTTGATTCAATAATTTAATGTCTATCATTGTTAAAAAGACCAATATTACTTTTATCAGTGTCTACATAGTAGGACGAGGTGATTTAGAGATCCCATGATAGAATTATAGAAAAATGATCCAAACTACGTGATACCCCAAGCATGCATGGGGAAATAGATATGTAAATTGGATAATATATGAATCCAATTAGGAATAAAATTCTCTAAACGTTAAAAATCATGTCATATAGATTTATCATGAACAAAATGGATCCCAATTCATCAATTCTGAGTCCCAAAATAACCCCATAATGTGAAGAAATTATTGGTGGTCCATATTGGACAACCTCTATGTATTTTGGACATAATTAAAGACTCATAAATCCAATTAGAATGATTCTAACACCATAGAATAGAAAACAAATTGGAACACCTCCAAACCAAATTTGACATCATTTTAATCTGGATTTGTCAGTCAACTATCCAAATAAATCTTGAGAAAAAAGCCTTCCTTGAATAGTCATCTAGTCTCTTAGGAACATGACTTATTTTATGGAAAGTGTGAAATATTTGTCCATACATTCACGTTTTAACCTAATTATCTAATATTAAATCAGTATAAATAAGGGTGAGCTGAACGTGAGTGATATATTCATTCATTTTAGTACTCTTCTCCCTCACATACTTCTAATCCTCTCTATGATCAATTTAGGGTGTGTCCATTATTGTAATCATGTGGTACATGATTATAATCATCATAAGGTGATTGAATTTATCAAGTTTTTGAATTTTTCTTCATTTATAACTTCTTAATATTTGATTAGTATTGTATGATAAAATAAAACTAAATGAAAAAAATATCCTCAAACATCCATTCATAACCCGGATCATGTGATTATTTGAGTGTGGTTTCCTCTTTTTCCCACCTCTCCCCTTCCATGAGTGTGCAAAAGGATTATATCAGAGCTTAAATTATTGGATCAAAGTCCCATGAATATTAACTTTCTTGTATTGTGTAATATTTTACAATTGACACAAATTGGGTTATCGCATCACGTTGTTGATGTGATGGATTGATTGAGTTTTGTTTTTATATCAATAAAAACTTTTTGATTTTGAGCGGTCACTAAAAATCAATATCATTGATCAACTATAAATTAGCTGGTAACCATGTAATAACTCACATACCATAGTGTTTTTAGCTTGTATAGATCATGTAATCAATTATCCTTCACATTTCCTCAAGAACTGTGATCAATTGGACATCAAGGTACACTTACACTGGTTGATCACGATTTCTCCATCACATTTCTCTTACTCAGTAATACATGTTTCAATTTCTGTTTTAAAATCAATGAAAAATATGTTTTATAAATTCCATTTCCATTTATTTTCGTAATCAAAACCGTATTTATTTTAATTAATGATTTAAGGATACATTGAGAGATAACCTATGGTTGTTGTTAGGATACATAAATTGTAGTTAAAAATTAATATACAATTTGATGTCCAGGATAACTTACAAATTTTTTTTCACTTTTTGTAGGGATACAACATCATTATTTCACATTTTACGCTTTTAGTTTCGTTTTTACTCCGTTAAATATTGCCTTCCTTTTTGGATGTTTTTTCTTTTTTTGTCTGTGTTCTTCTTTTTTATCTCTCCCCCTAATTATATAATATATCATTCTATTTTTTTATACATTAAATATTATTAACTATTTTTATTTTATCCATTATTCATCATAAAATTTAAAATACCAAAAAAACAATAAAAACTCACATGTAATTTTGAAAAACTGATATGGAAATGGAAAATCTGATTGAAATAAACCTTGAAATTGAAATGAAAATTCTCTCCCAAATTAGGTCATCCAATGTAGGATAATCAAATAACCTGGGGAACACTTATTTGGATCCTAATTTTTTATTAAACTAATAAAAAATTGAAACATTTCAATCCCCAGAAATTAAGGATTCAAATAAACAATCCATAAAAAAATTGACCACCCTTGATGTTTAATACCAACCTAGTTACATCCAATATCCTATAGAAGAATCCAACATAGAGTTGAGATCAAGCCTCATCAACCTCCTTCCCAAATTTAATCCTATTCCTGGTGAGGACTCTCAAAAATATCTCAAAGAGTTTCACATAGTGTTCTCCACCATGAAACCCAAAAATGTGACTGGGGTCCTAATTGTATTTATTGGCCTTCACTTTCTTCCTTGATAGTGTAGCCAATGACAGGATATACTATCTGAATACAAAAATTGTGGGATGTAATAAAATAAAATCTATCTTTATGGAGAAGTTATTCCTTGCATCCCGAACTACATCAATTAGGAATGAAATTTTTGGAATTAGGAAATCACATGAAAAATAACCTTCATGAATTCTAAGAGAGATTGAAAATACACTGCTCAAGCTTCCCCCACCACCAAAATAGTTAAATATTATTAATCCAATACTTCTATGCGGTACTTATCCCCTTAGATCAAGGAATTATTGACGATGGATATTGTGGTTCTATAGTTGATAAAACTACTACCTCTTCTCATGAGTAAATATCAATCATTGATCAAAATGCACAATAATTTTTTACACAAGCTACTTCACCAACCCAATGAGTTAATTGGATATATCATTCCTCCCTTGAAAAAAGTTAAATAATAAATATAATGAGATGATTACACTTATAAGATAATTATCTCAAGAATAAGGTAACTTTCACTCTTCATTATTTCCATTAAATTGTTGTATTAGTTCTGGAAATAGTTAATTTTTTTACTACTTCCCACAACATAATGATTAACCATAGTCTTGCGTAGCAGTGTTCCCTGGGCATCCATTACAACAATAACCTACCTTCAAGAAAGAACCATTTGGTGAAAATCCAATCCCTGTGTTGTAAGAAAAACCACAATACCAAAAAGGAGGAAACACAAGATACCCCCAATATGAATTTGTATTAATATAGAAACGTTATGAAATCATCTTAACCTTTACCCGCTGAAAAAAATAATCCTCTTCCTCCTGCCAAATCTGAACCAAGACTCGATGATATGGTGAAGAAAAAGGAAATCCAGAACCACTGGTTTCAACATACAACACAATCAGCTATTAAAGACTAACGAACCCATGTGGGACAGTTGGATAAAACCATCAATGAGATAAAGATGAATGGTTTTGGAAAATTAACTTCTAAACTTATTTCTAATCCAAAAGACAAAGGTAATGTATGTTCAATAACACTTAATAGTTTAATGTATGTTTCATCATACAATGATTATACCCAAAAGGTTTGAACACCTCTTTAGAAAAATCTTTCTCCATCTATAAAACATTACACTGGAGAAAAAGGGTAGTTAAATTATCAATGATGATTCAAATGTACATTCTTTTCCTCTACATTTTTTTATAATGAATCTCTAAATATCATAACAGTTTTGGTAATGAAATAATTGATACATTTAAAAGGGTTCCAGTTAATAATACTTTATTGGATTCGGTTAAGATGATCCCACGATATACCAAATTTTTTAAAGATATTTTCACACATAGGCGAATACTTAATGATTTTGATACTCAACCTCATAAGGAATGTCTCAACCTTGATTCAACTATCTATTGCAACTAAATTCAATGATCTATGCTCATTCAAAATACCTTGTACAAATAGTGGGGGAATTCTATTCAGATTATAGGTTAGAATTATGTGTTTCTATTAATGCAATGCCTTATTCCATGAATAATTATCTATAAGTTGGAGATCATCAACCACGATGAATTTTCATGTGACATAACAACCAGAGCACTACCCTCCCACCATGAGTGATTTAGGATGTCCTTGTAAGAGTGGAGAATGTCATCCTCCCCACTGATTTTTCATTATTGAGATGGAAGATACCAAAACACAAGGACATTCTACTCTCATACATGAGTGGCCATTCATTTAAATAGAAAATATTTTCATCAATGATCAAAATGGTACATTGTACATAGAGTTCAGGGTAGAAAAAGTATGTTTTATCATCCTTGATGCAATAAAACACCCCATTGAAAATCACTCCACTCTTCCTATATATTGAACAAAAATTCTCTCTAATGTCACACATATGAAAAATTCCCTCCCCAAACCGTACTGTGAATAATTTTCCTCTTCTTCATCCTTGTATGATTGGGGTTTTGATTCATTTTTGAGTGTTCTGTGGGTTCTGAAAATGTAAATTATTATTTTTAAATGAAGAGTGTGTTCATTATGAGGTACCCAAGACCATCAATGACTCTATAAATCCTATTTCAATGGATTCTTATTTTATAGAGAATAAACATGAGTAGATTGAAATTTTTACGAACCTCACTCACCCTAAATCCCCTCAATAAATTTAAAAACAACTGGTTTGGGAACTAAAACCACTTATAATTTAAAACATATTTTTCTTAAGTGTATTGACCAATTTCCTGTAATTACTACTAACAACCTCCATCCAAATAATGAATAAAAAATTATCATCCTTTAGATGAAGTGTAAAAATATGATAGGATAGACATTGACTGATATTCCAAGGATTATACCATGTATCTATACACACCATATACTTTTGGATGATGAGGATAATTATTTAACACAATATCAATGTCGGTTGAATCCCACTCTCCATGAAGTTGTAGAATTAGAAGATAGTAAATTACTCGTAGTAGGGATAATTAATCCAATAAATAATATTAAATGGATTACCCTGATGAAAATTTTTCATAAAAAAACTAAAATAACCGTTCTATAAAATTAATGAGATGAACTTGCCCAACCCATGTGAAAAACAGTTTCTGAGTCATTATTGACTACTGTAGACGGAATTAAGACACACAGAACATTCACTTTAATCTTCATTTCATTGAGAACATGTTATAACGATAGGTTGTCAAGTCCCATTATTGATTCCTTGATAGAAATTTTTGTTATTTACAAATACATATTTCCCTTCAGGATCTAGTGAAGACAATATTTACCTGTCCTTTACGCAAATTTCTATGTAGAAGGTTTCCTTTTTGGTCTATGTAATGCACCTGGTACATTTCAGAGATGTGTTGTGGGAATTTTTTGATTACATCGATAATTTTATGGAAGTATTTATCGATGATTTCACAGTTTATGGATCTTCTATTTATGACTATTCGGTATTCCTAGGTTATGTCTTATGCCACTACATTGAATAATATCATCAATTAAATTATTGAAAATGTCACTTCCTTGTTGAGATGGGGATACTTATTGGGAATGTAATTTAAAATTATGTAATTCAAGTTTCTAAACAAAAAATTAAAATAAATTTCAACCCTTATATACCTAAAATGTGTTTGGGATGTGAAATAATTATTTAGACATAATGGTGTTTACAACCGATTCATTATAAGGATTTAGTAAGATCACACATCCATTGGCTCATTTATTACAAAATATTCTGATTTTTTTTATAAATATTGTGAGTATAAATTGATTTCACTAAAAGGTAGTCTCACATCACCTCCCACATTACAACCACCTTATTGGGATCTAACCTTATATCTTATGTGTGTTGCCTCTAACATTATACTTTGGGGAGTTTTATCACATAGGGTTGAGAAGGCTCTTCATGACATTGCATATGCCTCGCATACCCATGAACCTACCCAAGTAAAATACATATCCAATAAAAAAATCATTTTTATTGTGTTTTCCTTGGAAAAACATCATTCACATCTTCTTGGGTTAAATTTCATTTTTATTTCTAATCATAATGGCCTTAGTTTATTCTTAAAGAAACCTAATTCTAAGACCCACCTCATACGGTAGATGCTCCTCCTCCAGAAGTTTTACCATGAGATTAGAGATATGATGGGGGTGAAAAATTTTGTACATTATATCATTAGTTGGATTTATCCCCCACTGGACTACCATGTTGACGCATCCCGCACCATTGGAGAATTATTACCTCACATGAAGCTTTCAGATGTAGTGTATTTTACCCCTTGTAAAAGGACATCAGAAGTTTTATACCAACATCTAGGGTCCCCACTGATTTTATCACTTCAAAATCCCATATACTTAATAATTATTCATAGTGGTACAATTGGATGATCCATATTTGTTGAGAATTTTTAGTGACCAGGTGGTTCTTCGATGTGTCCCTAACTATGAGTTCACCTGTATTTTGACCATCTTCCACACTTTGGATTGTTGGATCCACTTTGGCTCTCAACATAAAACTCGAAAGGTCCACAATTCATGAATTTATTGGAAAAAAATGTATAAAGATTCCCATCAATTTTGAATTCCATGTATTCATTGTCAATTCATATGGAATATCTCCGAGATGAATGAAATTCTGAAAGATCCCATTTTATTATGTGAAATCTATGATACATGGGGTATTATGATGATGGAGGCATTTTCCAAATTCATTTTTCTTTATGTACATATTGTTATATGGTGACTACATATCTAGATTGGTGGAAGAAAAGGCTACTAGTACAAATGAGTCTTGATTAGTTGTTGATTTTTTGATGTCCCAGGTTTTCTGTAGGATTTGTTTTTCGAGATTCATCAATGGTGATCATGGTTAACATTTTCTTGAATATCAACAAGAAAGGTTTTCTTCGTAAGTATGTGGTTGTTCAAAAATTATCCACTGCCTATCAACCCCAAACTAACGTAGAAGAGTTAATCTCAATTAGAGATGTTAAGAGAATCATTGAAATGCAGTACAACCCAATAAGAATGATCATAATTTTTCTTGTATGACGCACTTTGGGTATACCATAGAGGTTCTAAAACCCCATTTGTAATGTTACCATACATGATTTTGTTTGGGATGGATATTCACCTCTTGGTGGAGGTAGAACGCCATGTATATTGGGATGTAAAATAAATGTGATATGAATCATTTAGATTCAGGTGAGGGTAGAATGATTAATGTACAAGAGTTGGAAGAAATGTGATGTGATGTATATGTGAACACCTAGGTCTATAAATAGATTAAAAGGCTATCCATGATAGCATGATTCATTAGAGGAAGTTCTATAATGTTGATATGGTCCTCATGTATAATTCTAGGCTAAAGCCCTACCCTGGTAAGCTTCTTTCCCGATGGTTTGATTGTTATAATGTTACTAATATTTACCATTTTGGTGTAATATTGGTTTTTTTTGAGATTAATGAATGAATTATTACCATCAATGTCATGAAACATAAACATTTCTAGGAGGATTTTCTAATGAATCTGGTAGAGTAAATCAACCTTTTAGAAGCGACATACCAGTTAAACACACCAAGATTTATCCTTCCATCCCACATTATCTTTCATTACAGTAAGGAAACTACATATTATAGGAGGGGTGATAGATTCTTGGGATCATTAAAATTTTCATTATATTTATTATTTATTCTCTTTTTCACCTTATTTATAGTATTTAAAACTCCCCCTATTATTGATTTAATTTTTTTATTCATAATCTTTCTTATTTATTCTATTTTCGCCTCATTTATGGTATTTTTGATTTTCCCCACATTATTTAGTTCATTAGGGTTTTCATAGCCTCTCATCTCTCTTCTCATTTTCAACTTCATAATGGTATTTTTACTCCCCCCCCCCTTTATGGTTACCAAATCATATATCTTCTTGAAAATGCATGTTAAAATTTTTGATTCCATGTTGTTATAACATTTGATTAAATCATGTCTCTCTTATGGAATGATTTTTTTATTATTTTAACATCATGGATTGATTTATAATAAATGTGTTTCCTATCATTGATATAAATGGATTTTCCGAAATGAATCAATTGAGATGATTGGTACCCCTTTTTTGAGTAGTTTTTGGGATAACAGTGTCACTAATATATCCACACAAATTTTAAACCAAATATAATAGTGTGAATATTTTTCACATAGAAGAATGTAAATATATATTATGTTAACATTTATAATCTTTCTAAAATGAATTTTCCATATATTCATTCTATTTTGAATCTATTTCATTACTTTACCAGATTTTCCTATGAGTGTGTACTTAATATCAAACTATGTACACCCTGAAAAAAAGGTATTGTCTTGGGAAGGTCAAAAAAACTTCTCCTCAACATTTGATCTTGTTATAACTATTAAAATTAGTGTCGAGATAATATCAAACAAGGGTTGGGAGATGAGTGTGAGATTATTTCCAAATGAATCTTTTAACAAAAAGTTAATGATGGGTGTGATGAAATATGAAAAATATGGGGATATAGAGGTCAGGATCTTAAGTTTTGACTTCTAGGAATGCTTATATTGGTGCTTCTTGATATATTATTCCAAAGGATGTATGGGAGGATGGATGGAAAAAACCATTTAAGATGGAAAATGTTAATGTAACATATAATTACTACATAGATTGTGGAGGGAATGGAATGAAATGTTTTTCAGACACACACAAATGGATATTTGGTGGCATGGATGTATTTTCAATTCCATTACCATTTTGGTATCATTAGCCTTTTTTAATTTCATTGGGATATAATTTATGAGCCAACTTTTTAAATTTTTACAATGCATAACTCAGTGGTGTGGTTTATGCTTTGATCACATTACTTTATTGAATTATAATTTCCTTGAATGTTAAATATTCATTAATATGGGTATATATATACAAATCATATCATCTTTGGATATTTGACATTTCCTAGTATTTCAAATTTTTAGGTGTGTGGGTGTGATCACATAGTGATCCACTATTCATTTATAACCTTACATAGCTGTTTTAAACTAGTTTTAAAATTAAAATTCCAAATATAATAATAAATTTCACATCATGTTTTATTCAATTATTTAATTTTTTCACTATTAAATAGATCAATTTTACTTGTTTTGTTGTCCACATTTTAGGATGAGGGGATTTGGAGAGACGAAGACAAAATTTATGACAAACAAGCCAAATAGAACGAGATCCCAAGAATGGATGTGGAAATAAACATGCCATGAGGATAATATGTGCATTCAAATAGGAAAAATAATTGTGTACTTGTGAAAAACCTTGTGGGATAAATTTATAAATAATACCATGCATCAAAATTCATCAAGTTAGATTCCAAAAATAGTCCCCTCAGGTCAAGAAATTATAGGTGTGGCATATTGGACAATAATGATGTATTTGGGACATAAATGGAGCCTCAGATATCCAAATTTTCTAAGGACACCTCCATTGGATAGCTGATTCGATGTTCCTCCTCTCCATAGAATTTTATTTCATTTTCCTATGTTTTGTTCAGTAAACCATCCAAATATTGAAGGATAAAATAGTCGACAATGAATAGTCAACTAGTCCCTTAGGCACACAACTTCTTCTATGGAAATTGTGATGTATTTTTCCATAAAATAACCCATCACCCAAATTCTATCATGTTTAATGACCAGGAGTAAGGTTGAGTCAAACATGAGAGCTTTCTTATGTCATTTTAGTTCTCTTCTCCATCATGTAATTTGAAGCCTCTTTGTGATCAATTTAGGGGGTGTATTTTATTGCAAACCTGAGCTCCACAATTATAATCTTCATATGGTATTTGAATTTCCTGGGTTGTATTCAAGTTTTCATAATTTATAGCATCATAATTTGTGTTTATTCAATTATGATCACATTAAAATCAATGGATCCTGAATGATCATGTATCCATGTAGAACCTGGATCTTGTGATGATTTGAGTGCGGTTTCCACTTTTCTCACCCTTCTCTTTCATGTGTGTGAAAATCGATTATGTCGGTTGACGAATTTTGGGAGCTTGAACACATGAATTTGAATATTCATTTCGTTTGAAATATTTTATTGTAAACATAAATCCACTCATCTCATCACATTGTTATTTGATGCCTTAATTGATTTCTATTTTAACATAAATTCATATTTGTTGATTTTGAGTGGCCGCTGATAATCCATATCGTTGATCAATCAAATACTAGGTGGTAAACTCATTAAAAAATACATAAAATACTATTTTTAGTTTGTATAAATCATTGATTCAATGGTCCATCCCATTACCTTAAGAGTGATGAAGGGTTGAGCATTAATGGATTCTTACCTTGGGTGATCATGATGTCTCCATCCCATTTCTCTCACTTAGTAATATTGTTTCAATTTATATTTCAAAATAAATGAACCCTAAGTTTTATTAATTCTCATTACCTTTTCATTTTCATAATCAAACCATAATTTTTTAAATTAATGTTCTAAGGATCTATCCAGAGACAACCTAGGTTTGCTGCTGTAATATATAAATTATATATAAAAATTAACATCTAATTATATACGCTCGAAAATGTGATCAGTTGTCCATTTTTATACTCCATATATCAATTTTAAGAGAACATAAATAATATATCAATATTTATTTTATTTTATAATCTAATAATATGTCTGACCATTTCTCTTATACAAATTATTTAGATCACTTTGGGTGTGTCCAGCACTGAGAAGGGTGTTCATTGAATCCATGTTTGTATTCATTTATCCTAATTTCACAATTTATCCATGCTCTAACTCTTGAATTATTTGATGGATGATACTATATTCTCCACTATTTATCATTTGTTTGGTATACATGAATATATTAAGTGGGAAAATATCATAGGAGAACAATTGGATTTGTTGATGAGGTTTGCTACCGTAAGGATGAATATGTCCATGGTATATCATGGTTATTATCACATATGAAAAAATTATCCCTTATTACGCAAAATTGAATGCGAAAAATACTTATTAAAACTATTAATCTTATAACCAACATGTTACATAGATAAAATGGATGGTTAAAATTCTTTATTAATTAATGGAATTTCACTTACATGAAGTTAGATCACCTATGTTTGGGTAAGTCTTCTCTGGAATATTTATAATCGATCACCTTCAAATGTTTTATCAATAAAGATATACACTTTTAAATCTTTATACATAAATAATTATTAATGTTTTCAGTATTTTTTTTAATCTTCCTAGTCCTAAATAAAGTCACTGATGATCATGGTCAGAATATCATTTCTACATCCATTTATTGGTCATTATTTTTGTGAATTGAATTCTATAGCATCCGATATTAACTTTTCCTTCATATTCTATAGTGCATAACCAAATCCCTAGTTTCATTCTTTTTCAGAATGAAATGTCTTTATAATAATTTCAGTGCAATATTTACTCTACTTTCACAACTAGGTTAATTTTCAAATTCGTTATAGTGTCGAAAAATCTAACAATTTTATTCCTTATACTTCAATAAAAAAAATTATAGAAAAATCTATATATCAAAATTGGGGACTCCATCATGATATTCTCATATTCTAGATTCACCCAACCATTTGAATTCATAATAGTGTGAAATTTAATATTTAATTCCCTTTTACCCAATTTGACTTTATTTTTAAATCATAACGACATATAAATAAATGAAAATTTATTTTTCACCCTTTAAGACTATAGTCGTACTGATGAAAATTTTAAATTAATAATCTATTACTTAAATCATTATTTCATGGGAACTTATTACTCATCCTCAACTTTCTTGGGTACCCTAAAAAACTACAATCATTTTTTTCTCTTAAAAATATATTTTACGGTATCAAAATATATTTACTAATTTCATCATCAACACATTTACATGAAATACACTCTAATTAATAATGAAAATAAATAAACTTTAAACACAATAACTCTCTTAACTTCTTTAAATTTTCTTCTCCATTGAACAATAGTGTGGTCGAGTCATGTTCCTCCTAAGATGAGTTATCATATTGAAAATTTACTTGGTAGAATAACCATTTTATTCATTATAGATTACATACATTGTAGTTTAATAAATTTACCGGGCATAATAATGTCAACTCCAATTCATAAACGTTTTCCCTATACACTTCAATCATAGTTTATACTATCATGTATTGAAATCATTATAAAATCATACAGTGAAATCTAGCTCAATTGATTCCTCAAAAATCACATTATGTTAAACATGATTTATATATTTACAATAAAATAGAATAAAATAGTAAAATTCTACAATTTGGAACTTCTCATCCTCATAAACACTCTTAAGGTATGAATAATGTCATCCAATTCCTCAAGAACATCATATATCGAAAACACCTTATCTTTGGTTTCAACAGTATCCCCCATTGTATTTAATATAAAACAATTGATGGTAAATAAATTTTAATATATACATATATACATATGAGTCAATATTGAAAAAATAAAGGTCTTCATTAATGTACTCGACATAGGAATATAGAAACTTGGATAATAATTTCTTACAATCTATTAAATAATTACTTATATTCTCCTATTAAATTCACTTCATTCTCTATATAAAAATTCTAAAATCAAAATTTCTTATACCTTGAAACCACTTGAGATATAATATCAGCTATATAATATCATCAAATTAAAAAAACAATTGAATTTTTTTAATTACATTTTCCTATATATAGGGTCTCTATAAATTTTAAAATAACCCACAAATAAAAAAATCACACATCCATATGTTGGACTCATAGAATTTCCAAATTTATTACTATCTCTAAATACATGACCCCCCTAAAAATGGATATCTTCCACAGTACACATGTCATTTGATACTCTCTATATCCATTTCATCAAATTGTTCAAAAATAGTTTATTTGCAAAAATAAATAAACATAATAATATTTATGTTTTCATTTTCTCACCCTATAATGATAATACAAAATAGAAAATATGAGTTATAGGGAAAATCAACATACCCTATCCCTGAAATTAATGATGTTTAACTCCCATTATCAATCTGAAAATATGAAATGCTTCCATTGAAGTGGCCTAATGAAAAAATATATATATATTTCTTAATTTTGGAACAATATATAGATTGAAAACACATTGTTCCTCAATCTATTTGACTATGTGATTTATTAAATCTATGTACATTTATCTCATACATTGGATATTATTTTTTAATAAATTTATAAAACATTTACTATCTTTTCCCATAAGAATTTCAATATTTACATTAACCACGAGTTCTTCCAACGGTTTCTTCATTAACATGTTATTTGTTATTACATGAGTTTTAGAAAATTAATATACATTAATAGTTATCAAGGTAATAGAAGGATTTTTATTTTGGTTCCAAAATACTCACAATTTACCCAAAAATAAAACCCTCTTGAATATTGATCAATGAAAATCAACATTCCTATCCCAATATGAATTTCTATATCGAAATAGATCATACAATCATTTGATATTATATTTTAGTACATATAACACTGAACATTTTATTTACCTTTTAAACATATTTCTATCCTTGGAAAGAAGCACTTTTTGTGAATTTGTTACTCGAAAATAATTTAACACTATATAATATATTTGATCATTATAGATTCATGTATAATAAAAATCTTACAACCATCAATATTTCCTGAAGGAAAAATTCATTCTATTTTCCTTCCTTTGATAATTTAATACCCAATAAAGTATCAATAGATTTTGGTTTTAAATTCCATTTATGATATTTCAATAATATTTCTATTTCATTAAATAGAAAGTATTAATGATGTGATATTAGTTTAAAAAAACACAATATATATATATATATCCCATTTATCTATGAACGAATATTTAATATTTCTTCGTAATTTAAAAATAAAACATTTCACATCAACATATTTATCTTAAAAAATATCATCTTCACAAATAATAACAGTAATTGATACCTCTCTTTAATCATTAATATAGAAATTGTTTTATAATATTCTTTTTATGATCACCAACCAATTCAAGAAAGTATCATTAATTTAATTCCATACTCTTGGGGCTTCTTTTATCCCATTTATTTCATTCATTAACCTATGTAAATAAATTCAATATTCACAATGAAGTAAAAAAAATAGTTTAATATTACATATTCACACATTAAATGCTCTATTGAGGAATATAGATTTATCATCCATTTGGAAACCCTTTAATTTAATTTTTTTGAAATAGTAATAAATATACTAATGATATGTAGTTTTCCAAATTGTACTAAGTTCTAAAATTTATTGATTCATAACTATTTTATTTTTTCTTTCTTACAATACTTTCATTGATTCTCAAAACATAACCCCTTTCATTTATCTCATTTCAAAACACCGATCCCATTTTGATAAAATTCATGTATTCTCGATGGTGTTCCAAAGTCAACATTTTATTCCACCCAAAAAAAACTAATTCATCATTCATATAATCAAAATAATATTGAATATACATTTTAAAATTTAAATCCCATACTTTAACATATGAAACCATGGCTCATGTGTTGTTGTACACAATGATCATATAGTATAAACATGATGTCATTGTTATCTTATGATATATTCGATATCTAATTTATTTTTCAATGGTTTATAAAATTAGAGAGAATTGAATTTATCAATAGAAATTGTTCAATCATTTTCATTAGTATGTACATCTTTAAAACTCATGGTATTTTCCGAATATTCACCATTATCAAAAAAAAAAGAATGATCTTCAACACTTCTAGAACATTATTCTTGATGTTCATATGCATAATAAATGTTTCTAAAATCCAATACATTAAAATTGATAATAACATTATTTTTCTCTTTAATATATCATTATAACATAATATATTTGAAGGATTTATAAGGAATATTCTATTTGTTACTATCTTTACATATTTTCAAATATTTTTTCAATTCCCATTGATAATAAAATGGATCCAAAAAACTACTAAATATTTCAAACCCGGGGATATCTTATGATATATGTTTTATCATGAAACATATTAATTTTTTCTATAAAGAATGTTTTTTAAAATTAAATATAATAGAAATATTTTGTCATATGAAATTCAAAGAAGTTTCATTAAAATTTAAAATCATACGAGTTATATCATTGGCATCTGACAACTTTTTTGTTCATAAAATATTCGATACATAGCATAAAAAATAATAATATGGAGTACTTTTGAGTTTTAGATTATGGAAAATTAGAATATAAAACATGAATTACAAAAACATTATTCTTCTCCACTTAAATGGATTCTTCATGGGTTTACCTAAAGTTAACTTCTACAGTGTATCACATATCCTTAAAATACAACAAAAGAAATTGGCGAAGAAAAAGGTAAGGAAGGTATAAACAAAAGAAATGGAACATGAACGATTATACGGATAATAAAAGTGGTACAAAATTAGATAGTAATATTAATTACTTGATAAATAACATGGTAATATATCCACAACATTATATTTATACATTCAAAATAATATCACCAATATTTGATAAACTATAATTACCATGGTGATTCACCAAGATATAATGAAATAGTTCATCTCAAGAGATTAATTATTTACCCAATTTATTGGTTTTTGATCTTGGTAAAACCTTTATAGGTCTTAATATATGTCTTAGATATTCATAATAGTAACCAAATACATAAATAACTCATAAAAAATAAAGAATAGTTTTCGCATAAAATAAATGAGTTTATAAGTGCATTAATAATTGACCATTGCATCATTTTAACCCATGAAAATAGAATACAATATTCATAAATTTAAATTCAAAAATTAATGAATTATCTTTTCACGTATTTGAATTCATATATATATAAATAAGTTGGTTGGTTTTTCCCAATGTAATTATTTATCATGTGAAATAGAGAAAATAAAGAAATGAATTTGGCAACACTTTGATACAAAATACGGACTAATAATAAAAGAAAAATGGGAGGAAATGAAAGCCTGAAATTGATAAACAGATTTTATAAGTAATAGGATATACAAAATTGTATATAATTTATGAAGTTTATGTTTAATATGCTTTCCATAAAGAGGTACTTTAATGGATGAGAAGAATAATTGGATTACCATACCTCAAAAATCATTTTATTACATCGCTTTTCCTCCTCCTGAATTATAGGAATAACACTATTACGAAATGAACATAAATTGAAATATGTTAAATTCTTAACCATTAATCAATTAATTAAATAAAATTATGTTTCATTATTTTCATCAATAAAGATGAAATTATTTTTATTATATATTCTTTAATATTTCACTCGTTTATTAGCTTTAATTATCATTAGAGATTTATATTTTTAAATTATTATTATTAAATATATATATTCCTAGAAATAAAAATACTTAAAAATAATATAAAATTTTAATTTACTATATATATAAAAAATATTTTTGATAAGTTGAGGGTTTGTAATTTCCTTGTACACGGTTTAAAGAACGTTGACTGGACATTATCAAGAATAAGGAAAAGAGAAGTATGAACTTTAAATATGTCACAATTTATATAATTATAGTTGGGTAAAATTAATTACTTAATTTTAAAATATTATAAATTTACCACATAATAATCAGGTTTTAATTTTATAGATTATAATAAGAATTGAAAACAAATGAGATAAAAAAATCAATGAAAATTAACCGTCTTCTCGGTTTTGCTTCTTTTCTATGACACTAACATCCATTGATAATTAGATTCCATTTCATATGGTATGTATATTGTTATTATAAGTGGATTAATATATGAAATTTGGGAAATAAATTTTATATATTAGGTGTGAAAGGTTTGGTTTTCCAAGGAGATGGTCATGAGTTATTTAAATGTGAGGAGATGGGTATTTTTAGGACAAAATATAGAATGAAATACTATATACAGGGAAAACATTTTCGTCAATTTTTTTGAAAATGTTAATCATATATAAAAATAATAAAATGGATTTATGAGTTTACTCCCCATTATTAAAATAAATTACCTTCTTACTGAAAGGAAAGTGAAAAAACTGAAAAAAAATGTATTTTAAGGAATCACATTTGACTTTAGACTTTGGGAATAAAATTTCAGTTTCAAATTAAATTATTAGGGATTATATAACTTATAAAACATTATTTTGGTCAATATTAATGTTCAATAATTTCATAGTTCTTTCATACTTCCTGAATTATATAGTAAAAAATATATAGGTCTCGAAAAAACTTTACATTTACTCTTCACTGAAAAATTGGATTATTTTAGATAATTTCTAAAAAATAACACTTGGAATATCATAATGTGATGATTAATCAGATGAAATGAAATATTCAACATAATTTTCTTTCATATGTAATTTAACATTTAAATATAAACTTTTTATTCTTATGTAACACATTAAAATAATGTTTATTAACAATTATAATTACATTTTAAATGTATATATTTATTTCATGGATCTATAATAGTTATATTTAATATAAAATATTATTTATATTTCATTTTTTATATAAAATTACGATTCCAATATTCAGGTTCCTATTATCAATGGTCAAGTTACAAGTACAAATTGCATGGTTACTATTTTAATAGTCACATTACTTTTCCAAGGGTCGTAATACCTACTATAAATTACACTTACATATTTTATATATAATTAACTTAAATTCGTCCAAAGTATTAATATTTCGTTTACTAAAATGGACATTAATTAACTAATGTTATATTGTTTCCTAATAGTTTTGTTTTTGGGGGTGATTATTCAAGGAGATTAGAATGGTCCATATTTTTCCATTACACTTTTATTATTATATCTATATTTTTATTAAACTTTTAATGTTAGTAATTTTAATGGGTTTAGTTTGCTGACTAACATATCAGTTTTCATTAATGAAATATAGTTTTGTTTATTTCTATATATGTTTCATGTGTATAATTATTTATAATTTTAGACACATTTTTTATGAAACCCAAAATATTATTAATTTTTTGGTCCATAGTTTCTCCCCCTTTAAATTTCATCCCTGAAATTTCAACTCATATTTATGGTTGAGAATAGATGGTGGTACATATGTCTCATTATTTAATCTAGTTCCCACATTACCTCTTCATATTTACATTCCTTCCACAACATTGTGAAACGGTTAGTTATCTTGGTGCATTAAACCTTGGCTCAATTGTATAATATAATTTTCAATTAATTCTCATAAGAGTGGTCATTCTCTAGTTGTACCACCTTTGAATTTAGTCCATGTTAGGTATTAGGTATGAAATTCCTCTTGATTGATATGTGGAACAAATAATAACCTTAATCCATGTTTGGTGGAAGTTCTAGATGGTTGGCTACTACTCCTATGTGATCACTGTTCTCAAAAGATAAAATACAGATATGGATAATATTTCCATTCATTCCAAAAAAGATGAATATATTATATAGTGATATACAAATTAAGTATTTATCTCTAAAATCTAACACTACATCCCTGGTATAGTTTTCAATATGACATTATTGTCATCACTAAGCAGTTATTATTTGTTGTTGTATGGATTGAGAGATTTCATTAATATCTTTCAAAAGATCATGTCCTAGTAGCATTCTTCCACAAACTTCATCCCAATTATTAGAATTTATATATCGATTACCATATATTTCCTTATATGGGGTCATATAGAAAAATTATTGGAATTTTATTCATGTGAATTCAACTAATGTGTCATATTGATTTAATTGACCTTTGTATTCCATTGATAATTTTATAAGAATATCTTTGAGTTCCTAAATCGCCATTTCAGAATGAAAATCAGTTTGGAGTAGATAGTTCATACTAAAATTCAATTGTATAATTTTATAATGTTGAATATAAATAGAAAATTTAGATGTGACCCATGGGTCAGGATTAGATATTATTTAAATTAGTATGAGGTGCCTCCTCTCCATATTACATATATAATATAAAGCATTTTACAAGAGAAATCATTCTGAATAGGAATGAAGTTGGAAGTCGTGGTGATTCGATCCTCTACAACCTATATCACATTATTTCTTTTGGATGTATTTGGGAGTATAGTGATAAAGTCCCTAGTTATGTTCTCTAATTTCCATATGGGTATGTGAAATTGTTTCATCATCACTCCAGACTTATATTACACTACATTAACATACTGAAATACCAAGGACCTTTCGATATAATCAGTGATCTGGTACTTCATTTTGTTTGACCATAAGTAGTCTTGAATATCATGGTACATCATAGTAAATTTTGGATGGAATGGTAAAGATTAGGTATGTACACTGCCTAATTTTTATTTGTATATCATATGTGATGAAGAAATCCAATGTCAATTACAAATTCAAAACACACCATCTTCATAAATGTGGTATTCGTGACGCTTCCCCACCTTTATTTCTAACACCATCTTTGGACTGAATGAAAATTAATTTTTTTTATTATCAAAACACTTTTAATGAGTATGTGAGAAACCATAAATCTCATCATTACAACTAAAAAAAAATTAGTGAAAATAAAAAAATAAAAGTAGGATCTCCCTCACCCTACCATCTATATCATGTTGAAAATCCTCCACCAATTCATGACCATTCACTAGTTGTCCCGTGAAAGGATAAACAGATGTTGAACCGATGGATGGATGGGAATTAATTTTGTAAAGGTAGGATTTATCCCCTAAGTAATGATTTATATGTCCTTTATTTGAATATCTAAGAAGATACAAACATTCTCAAACTTCATCATAGATTGTTTAAAAGGATATTTCTACAAGGAGATTTAGCATCATTTTTCTACCATTAAGGATGGTAGTAAATTGAGAAATTATAGGTCTTGGTGAGCTTTAACAATCATCACAAAAAATTGTCAACCTTAAATAGTATGAATATATATTTCAAACTCTGGGGTCCTTTTTATATATCACATTTTCCATACAACAATTGTTTGTAAATGTATTAAAAGAAAACACGAATAAAACTTTCTATAGTTCAAGAGAAGGAAAATTTTGTTCATGGGGATTTAAATGTATAAATTCATAAGTGATCAACTTGTATATTTTCATAGGGAAACACCAAAGACCGATCAAGGATACTTCATTATTGATGATGGTTCATTCACATTTTTTATGGTGTACTTATAGAAGTATCAATAATCCACCATTTATATAATTAAAAGAAATATTCTCTACAACCCATTATTGAGATAATGGTTAGTCGCTATTGAGATAATGTTGTTAGTGGATTAGAAATACCAGAATTATTTTTGAAAATCATTATATAATATATTACAACCCCATTGGAACAATGAATACTAGATACAATAGTAGGAAGAGACAACTCCTCTATGGCCTTTGTCTTGGTAGGATCTACTAGACTCATTCACTTGTCATAATTGTTTCCAATAATGAAACTATTTTAACTACAATTAATTTTCTTTGAATTTATAAAACAACTTCTCCTACCTTAATGTTTGTAATATGAACCTTAGATAATCTTCTGGATCCTTTTGAATTTTCTAATATATTATAAAATCATCATTAAAGGGCACCAAAAATTATTCATGGTAATAACTAAAGTCTATATTCATCAAATCCATAAATATGGCAATAAAATTAGTTAGTCCTAATGGAAAAATAAAAAAATCAAAATGAATGAATGTTACTGTAATGGATTTTTTAGGATAGGTGAATTCTTCACCCTAAAATAATGATACCATGATCAAAAGTATATCATAGAGAATCAATGAGCCCCATAAAGCTGGTAGAATAAATAATCAATCCCTAGAATAAGATCTTTTCTATCTACATTGATCACATTAATTTATTTTTAATCAATACTTGTTACCATTGTTCATTTATTCTTCATTAAAAATAGAAAACGTGATCTCCATGGAGATACAAATGTTTATATAAGACCCCTCTCTATAAGTACATGAAGTTTCTCCTTTAATTCTTATAACTCCACATATTCCATTCTATATAGGGTATTTAATATTAAACATATATCTATGTATGAATTCAATTAAAAACCCTACTTGTACTTCTAGGGGATTTCCTATTAACTCTTTGAGAAATACATCTATGCATTCCCCCAACAATGTTTACATTGTCTATCTTTAAACATTAATTATATTCTCCCTATTCTATGATCATCTCCATAATAAAGGACATGCGAGAGACTTATAAAAACATTCGATTGGGATAACTATTTTTTAAAAAACTAGGTTGAATATTTAACAAAATTTAGACACAGTCACTTCTTTAGTTTATATTTTAATTATAATTTGAGAGTGAGTTCATCCCTAGTACAATGTGAAATTATACGGTACAAATTACTTCAGTATTTTCAATTAGTGTGTACTCACAAATGGTGATACTAGAGTCTCTATACACCTTTGATGCTCATAAAATTACTTCAGGTGTATTAAGAAGTTACCCTACTTCTAGTATTTTTTCAGTTGATTATTTTTTTCAAAAAAAGGATGATATAAGAATATTAAAACAAATTAGTTTCAATATTTTTATAGATATAAAATATTGTAACTTCTACAAGATAGTTTAGTTACCCTACTTCAAGAGTTATGATTGGGAATGAACAACCTTTATCCCTTCGTTTTTGTTGAGGATGGTGTTAGTTTCCCACCATCATCTTTTGTTTTGGACATTGATTTTCAATGTGACCAATTTTTCCACACACGAAGCATTGAACATTGGTCGATTTGTACCCTATATTACTTATTTAATTTACATTATGACGGTAAGACTTCACCACACTATAATAGATATTAGATATATAGTTATATCTTCCCCAATTGTAGGACTTTCCAATCCCAAACTTGTAGTTCCCTAAATTTTTCAACCAATATTTCTTCAAATGGGTAGTTATAGTTCATTTTATACAGTTCAATGAATAAAATTTATCCCTGTGTTTGGGTCCTTTATTTGATTATTTTAATTCAAGCAATGTCACCATGACATCTCTCTAATATCAATTTCAAAATTAAACTAACTCCTCACAATATTCTCATAGAATTCATAGTATATATTTTCTATATTACGCATTATATGGGGATCCATCCCATTAATGAATATGTAAATATTTACAATAGGATCCATATGTGTCATGTTTTGTATTGATAATGTATTTTAAATTTAATTTCAAGGCTTCTTTGAGATATTTCTTCCATATTCTTTAACTCTAATAAAACCTTATTCATTTTTTATCATTGAATGGGGAAAGTAATTTTTTGGAAAATATTCTTCTAAAATGATCCCTTGTCAATGAAACAATCTAAACTCTTGGACTCGTGTACATATTTTTTTCCCACCACTAATAATGTTTTCCCTTTAAGAGGAACACTTCTAAGTGTTGGAATCAAGGCTATTCGTTGATAATAATTGAGTTTGGTTTGTGATTGTTGTCAATCAAAAAATTGTACATAAAGAGGAGAAAGCATTACGCGGGTTAGGTTCGCGGAACCAGAAACTGTTCGTGGTTGAGAAGCAGTGTGATGAACTGATTGGATGAATTCGACGGAGGAAATAGAACACATAGGAGAAAAGGTGGTATGTAGAGTGCTTAGGAAAATGGTTTGTGAGTGGCCTGAAGTTCATGGAGGTAAAATATTTGGTATGCGGTGGGGGCTTTATCGAATCAAGATTTGGTAAATCTTGATTTAGCAGATGAAGAGGGTATCTTTTCCTATAAAATAAACTTGTATCCCACTGATTACTTGAGAGATTGAATATCATTAGAAATATTTTTTTTGATCTGGGAATTCGGAGAAGAGAGAAGGTAGTTCCTGAAGGGAAGATCACGAAGGCTGAAGTGGATCGCAGAGAAGGGATTTCTCCGATGGTGTTTGTGGGGATTCTTTAACCACAATGGAATTAAGATATATGGATTAGGAAGTCTGGTACGTTGAAGAGATTGTTTGGTATGCTGGGGAGGATGCCTGGCATGTGAAAGTTGTTGCCTCGATACATGGAGGTGGAATCTCATGTGCGTGAGGGGGAAAGTTCCCCAAGTACTATATGGAGACACAGCTCTATTACACAAAAGAAATGACCATCCATGAATAGAGAAAAATTTTCAGACATGAGGGATTTCAAATAGGTGGTTCGAGGAGTTAGTACGCGGTAATGGTATGCAATCATGAAGGTGGATGCAATCCGCAGACAAAGGGAAGTTTCCTGTAGTAGTGGTGGTACACAATGAAAGTGTCCCATGTACTAAATCTGACACACAGTATGCAGGAGGACTGGATGGTTCACGATTTTAAGAATGAAGCTTGAAAAATCTTCAAATCAGTTTGAGAAAAAATTTCCATTACATAGCAGTACTCGGTAAGGTGGACTTCATCTACGTGTGAAAAAGGAACATCAATAAAGCATCTGTTTTTAGAAGAGGATGCATGATTTAATGCTAAACCATTTAAGTGACCTTCATGTTGATAAACTGAGTGAATATTTTTCCAACGTAATGAGCAAGGGGGAGTCAATGGAAGTGATCTAAGGGACCCTGTGTTCCATCCCTGAACCTTTTAAATGTAGTGTTCCTAGCATAGAGTGACTGTTCTAAATCTATGTATTCCACAAAATGTGAATATTATAGGTTTTGGTATGACCAACACACTGTCGGAGTATACTCCTTGGATGCATCTGTTAGTTCAGAACCAGGTAAAATAGTTATGTCATTTTCTTGAATGTGATTTTTTGTTTTCTCCTCCTCATTAGAGAGTTTTAATAGGTTCCGATAAATATGGGAAAAAGATCCATTAGATGAAAAGAAAAAGTTGAAACCATGATTCATCCGTCCCCTCTCAGGGTGTTCTGGGGTTTTGAAGTGGTATAAGAGTGTAAAGGTTACTGGTGTTGAATGTATCTTCTGCTGTCTTGGAGAATCAAATCAATGTTAGTTGAGTTCCCTTATTGAATGGAAGTAATTTTAAAAAATGGTAAAATATTATGAGATCTCACCTAAGATCTCGTGGAATAGAATTCTTACTTGATACTACGTAGAGAATACAAGTCACTGATCCAAAAATACTGTTAATGAAAGATAATGATAGGAAGTTTATGGAAGCTAATGCAAATCTCAAAATGATATCACTATAGCCCTTTATGATCTGATTAATCTAAAGTTAATGATTTGAACATATTCAATGAAAATGTGGGATAAACTGTAGAATATTTATTATGGAGATAGGAAAGTGAAGGATGAAAAAATTCAAGTATGGCACAATAGGTTCAATGATCTGAAGATGCACCCTGATGAGAATATAGACTCATTTTTCAATCGAAATACTAAAGTTGTAGGAGAAATCGTATGATTGAGTGAATAGATCAAAGACATTGACATAGTGAAGAAAATTATGAGAATATTTCCATACGTTTACAATGAAAAGGTGTCATCCCTTAAAGAAAGAGATCTCTCAAATCTCTCAGTGGATGATCTTCCAAGTAATCAATCAGCTAATGAGATGAGAATCAAAGCAGAAGAAGCTACAACTAATGTGAGCAAGGAAATGGAATTCAAATCCATGGACACACTAAAAGATTCAAGAGATACTAGTGATATGGATAATGAGGAAAACAAAACTCTGTCTCTCATTACCAAGAATTTCATAAAGGGAATAATGAAATTTGAAGCCAAGCTACCTCTAGAATGTTTTTGTTGTGGATGAGTTGGGCACATTGCTTCTAAGGGCACAAGAAATTTTTATGAGTTGATAGTGAAGTTAAAACCACTAAGAAGCCACAGAAATAATTCCACAAAAAATGGAAACTTCAAATTTGAAAATAATGTATAGAATAAGTGTTTTTTCTATGAAGAGGAAGATGATGATAATGAATTTTGTGAGGAAGACGAACAAGAATTTAAGACTGGAAACCATGCCTCTGTGATGGCTACCATTGAATATTCAGAACCATTGGCAGATAAAGTTGGAGATAATTAGTCGAATATAAATGTTCATCCCTTTTTGGAACATAAGGAATATTATGGTAATCTTGACATTAAATTTATGATATTTAATAAGTGGAAAACAATGGTGGATTGATCATCAGAATATATTGATCACCTGGAAGAGGAGATTAAATGACTGGAAAAATAGGTGAAAGTTCAATCAAAACTTCTTTAAAGAATTGAAAATATTGTGGAACTAAAAATCGTAATTTACCAATAAACAATGGTCATCAATGGCCTTACCTTGAGACTGGATGATAAATAAAAGTCTATTGAAGGACTCAAAGAAGAAGTTGTTACTCTATGAAGTAAACTTGAAAGTGAATCAATTTTGAAAGAAGAAAAAATGAAAATACAATCTGCATGGTTCTCAGATGCTGAGCTGCTAGAGAGATAAAAACATGGTTCTGATGGAGTTGAAAAGATCATGACTGATAGAAGATCCACATTCATGGAAAATAGTGGGATTGGTTGTCATGATGAAATTCTAAATGTTGTAAATAAAATGAACTAGAAAAGGAAAGAAGAAAGTTGATCATACTGAAAAGCCACCAGAAGTGCTGAAAAAGAAACTGTTAAATCAAAATGATAGGAGAAATTAATATTATCCTCAGGTTTACAAAAATGTTATTCAGTCAAACTATATTCATCAGGGAGAAGGCAAGAGGATAAATATAACTGAGAATACATTTCCATTCATGAAGTTTCCTTTTTTTGGTAATCTAGGCAATACCATGTCATACTCCGAAGAGGTAAGGAGATATATAAATTGGGAAGAGTTAGGTGTTCAAAAAAAGGGAACATATTCATATAATACTTCTTATAGAAGAAATAATTTCTATGGATATTTTTTTACTATTTTAACTTTGGTCATAATGTTTTTCATTACATGAAGATGTGTGACATGAGAATGTCTTTCAATACTCAGAGACGAGTCAATACACATCAACCAGATGATGTTTCTATTTCAAAATGGTTTTCTCCACTAGAAGAAGAATATGAATATGAAGAACCCATATAAACTGAAAAAGGAATTGAAAGGACATCCACATCCTACACTGAATCCAATATCATATGGAAGGAAATGTGGAAAATTGAAAAGATCAATTTTTCCAAAGTATCCCTCAAAGATAAAATGATCAAAATCACAGGGATTCTTGATAACAGATATTCATCCCACATGATAGGTAATGCAGACCTATTAAAGAATCTGATGAAAAATGTCGATGGAACAGTGAGGTTCAGTAATGATGGTTCATTGAAGATGAAATGTAGTGGATGTACTGATCTAGCCAATGAAGAGATAGAGAAAACTAAAGTCCTTTATGTGGATAGTCTGCGTCACAATCTTCATAGTGTGAGTCAACTTTGTGAATCAAATCTTAATATGAAATTCAATCAGAATGGTTGTACTATAAATGGAATGCCCGATATTTCTCTCATGAAAGAATGTAGAATAGATGGAAGCTTATATCAAGTTAACTGTAAAGAGAACACTTTCTACTTAAAAGTTGAAGGGGAAAACAACATATGGATTCAAAGATTGGTTCACATCAACCAACAACACATGGAAAATATATCAAAGATGAAAATAGTCATGGATATACCTAATCTAAAGTTTGAACAAGAAGAGACTTGTAATGCGTGCATGTGAGGGAAACTGGTCCTCAGTTCTTACCAACCAAAGTAGAAAAGAGCTTCAAATCTTCTTGACTCATCGATATTGATGTATGCGACCTAAAAAATGTTACTGAAACCCATGGAGAAAGGTAATCTTTTCTTTTCATAGATGTTTATAGTAGAATGGAATGTGCAATTTTTATACTTAGGAAGCATAAAGTGATTGACTACATGAAAACATATCATCAAATAGCCTAGAATGAAACTGGAAAAATAACTAAAGTGGTACAATCTAAAAATGTAGAGGAATATACATCCATTGAGTTTCAAAATTACCTCGAGAAGCATGGGATGAAACATGAGGTATCTGCTGCGAGATCTCTATAGAAACATGGAGAAGTTGAGTGTAGGAATCGACAGGTAACCAATATGACCAGGACTATGATGATAGAGAGTCATAGTCCTTGACATTACTGGAAAGAAGCTATTCATGCTACAATGTAAATTCAAAACAATACAGGGCTATATACGGGTGATATAATGAGAACATATGAATTTTGGTATGAAAGGAATCTATCCTTTAAATATTTTCATGTTTTTAGAAGAAAACGAGTCATCCAAAACAAAGAAAGAAATCAATGGAATTATTGTCACAAAGTAGATGGAGGAATATTTCATGGATACTCCATGAATATCAAAGCCTATAAGTGTTTCAATATGATCCTGGTAAGAATTTTGGATAAAAATGATGTTAAAATCATTGAAAAGGAAAATATGAATGCTTCAAGGAATTCTTATGTTAACATGATAGAAGATGAGGAAGAATGTGAACATAGAACAAATGCGAATAAAGAGGTAGAAGAAGATGTTCAAAACTCTTAGGAGTCACATATTGATGTTGACTCATAAGAGGAATCAGAATAGAAATCTATAGCAAAAGATAATGTGGTTAAACCCCAAATGATATGTTTAGGAGAAGAAATTGATTAGAATAACATTATCGGGGTCAGAATTCACTTAAACAGAAAAGGTGAATGAGGATTAATTCTATGACAACCCTGCATTGTATTACACACTTAGACATGATTTATTAAATAAAATATTCACTTGATACAACATATAATATCGAGAGGTATAATGTCTTTTTGGATTAGAAACATTACATAATGACTTAAAGAATGAAACACAACATCATTAATGAAAATTTCCTTTACCTGACCAACATATTCACTCGTAATTAGAATTACATGGGATAACCTGAGGACATGCATAAAAAAGGGTGAGCTATAAAGCCCTGTAAGGGAATACACAAATAATAACATGACGAATACTATACATGTTATACATTGGTTATATTAATGGAGAAAAATATAAACATGAACATAAATGCATGATAAAACTTGATAATCATACCATGGAGATGTGGAAAAAACACTTAACATGGAATTAGCATGAGCCAAGGCTCATTGCACATAGAGCATTAGTAAACCATAATTTATCATTAAACATGATTAAAACCTTGTTTCACTTGAATTATAATGAGTAAACACCAATTTTACATGATTTATAATGATACTATACTTTAGCTAATTAATTATAGTGCTATTAGGGAGCATCCTTCTTAAACATTTAATTTTATGTGTATGTGTGCCACATAGATCATAAAACAAGGATTAAATAAATATCATCATTTATTCCAATATAAATGAAGGACACCGGGACACCCTGAGAGGGGAGGGGTGAATCAGGGTGACCACTTTTTCTTTTAAAGTGATGGATCTTGTTCCCACGTTGGTAGGAACATGTTGAACCTGTATGATGATTATGATCAGAATGAAAACATTCACAAGCACAGAGAAGACACAGCCATTTTTACTTGGTTCACCACTAAGGGCTACGTCCAAGGAGCATACGCCGACAGGTTGTCGGTCGTACCAAAATCCACTATGCTTTACTAGCTGTAGATTACAAAAGTTCGGGTACAGTCACTCTGTCCCAGGCCCACTGCCTTTACAAAGGTACATGGATAGCTCACTACTTCCCTCGGGTCACTCCTGTTGACTCCCCCTAGCTCACTGCCGTTGGTGAAGTCCCACTCAGTTTATAGAAGTGAGGGTCTCTTCAATAGATTTTCATTGAAGTCTTTGCCTCTGCTCAGCGTGAGACTCTGCTTGCATCGAAGTCTGAAATAGATGCACTAGAACACACAGAACCACTGAACCGGATAACCAGAACGTGCAGACAAACCTTACTAACAATTGCGCGCAACACCAACCCTTTGCGCGCAAAACCTTCCTATTGCGCGCAAAATTTACTTTTCGCGCGGAAAAATATTTCGCGCAAAAATCCCATTTTTCGCGCAACTCCGAATATATCGCGCAAGCCCCTTTACGCTATCCTTTTTCGTGCATCAGACCTCGGATCTTCTCTAAGTCTTCCACCACCACGAATGAAGGGGGTCACCTCATATTTATAGGCAACTGAGACCCATGCGCGCAAAATCCCCTTCGGTGCGGAAAACCTTTCATCTGGCGCGTAATATTTCTCCCAGCTCCAGTATTTCGCGCACAACCCTTATTTTCCGCGCAGCCCATGCCTTTGCCATTTTTCACCAATCTGATTTCGAAACACTATTTGCGCGAAAAACCTTGATCCACGATTTCGCGCATCCCGCTGTTTTTCACACCTAACTTAAGTATTTCGCGCAAGCCTCTTATATTTTGCGCACCACTTCCTTTTTGTGCGAACCTCCTTTTGCAGACAATCCATGTCTTCATTTTCCGATTTTGAGGCCCAAAAATTTGGAAAACACTGGGAAACAACGCCACCTTCAATACTGTTGTCTGCTTGAACTGTATGATCACTTTGCTGGAACACATTAGGAACTTCCACTGAGGATTGACAACAAACACAAACCAAACTACAATTCCTGCATAGAACAACCATGGGTCCAACAATAAAGGAATGTGGAATTAATACATGAAACTATGTAATAAATAAGTAAATTTTAATAAAGGGGAATACCCTAGATAGTGAAATAGGCCTGGTATTCACTACATAATGATTTTGGATTGGAAAAACGTGGTGCAATTTTGGCAGAATAACGACGTGACATAAGAATTCATAAAAATTGTTGTTGAGAGAGAAAGGGGTTTCTAATTATATGTACATGATATGTATAGTAACGGGTCATATAGATACATACCCCAACAATTACTATGGAATTTAGATTCATGATACCAAATAATTTCTTGAATGTAATTGAGGAGAGAGAAATTCCTTTTAGAATTTCGGCATAGTAACTGGTGTACATGGGAGGAATTAATGAGAGAGAAAGTGGATCTCTCACTATTTAAACATGAAGTGGGTAGAATGGGGGATGTGTAAAATCATACCCCAACATTTATAAATGAAAATAAAATGGAATAACAATATATAAATACCTGGACATAAATAAGGAAAGTGAACATACCTTACCTAGAAGTATGGTCCCAAAGGCTTGGTAAGGGATTATAAAAGACTTATTGGGAGCTTGGGGAGCCTTGGGAAGAATATAGAGAGAGGAGGGAAGGGGTTGTATGAACTCCAAAGGATTTAAGTGAAGAGGAAGTAGGAGTTTGGGTGGATTTATACAGGAAATGATAGAGAATTCTTTATTATTTAGGTTTGGGACATCTCATATTAATCTAATAAAAACCACAAACGCGCAATGGTTTTTGCACATGGTTTTTGCAAAAGGGTGGTGGAGAAAATATTTTATAATTCCAATGGACGAAATTCTTAAAATTATAGGGTTTCTTATTTGGATGTGAGTCCCACTCTAATGGAAATCAATTGAAAAAACCTAAAATGTTTTATACATCTTGAAGGGTCCACTAAAGCATTGTAAAAAAATAAAACAAATGAAAAAACACAATATTTTAATGAAAAGACATATATTGGCCGAACATAATGTTTATAGAATTTTATTACAACTTTAATGGGTAATTATGATGTCATAAAACACATTATGTATCTAAGAAGTATTTAATTTTTTCCCAAAAATTCGACGCTCTCAGAAAATTATGAAAAATAACTATTGGATAATTTTGATGTCATAATTCCAAAAAGTATTTCCATTTTATCCAAATAATTTTCTAAATATGTGAATTCTCACTTTTAAAATAAAAACTAACATTTATCGAAAATTCTTGGGTTTTGACAAAAACAGTAATCGAACCTTAATAAAAATTAAAAATGTATTCAAAAAAATTAAAAGATCATTTATACTTAATAAAAAGTATTTTACTAATAAAAATATATTATTAAAATATTATTTAAATCACTAATTTATTAATTTTTCAAAATAGATTCATTAGTTGAAAATTAACTAAAAATTCTTTTTGAGCTTTAAAAACTACTTATAGAGTTACAATAATAAAATGAATGTATATTCATTATTATATACCAAAAAATGAACATAATCAAAGTGTTAGGGTCTTCTTATATAACCCCTTATAACACGCACATAAGACCGAAGGGTAAGGTGTTATATTGTGATAGACACTTGGGGTGGCTCGGATAACAACATTCAAGTGGTAATCTCTATCAACTTCCATATCTCTCGTAGGCAGTTCCGTTCAAGATTAACGTGTTGAAGCTCATCTTGGGCTTTGTCAAGAGAATATCCCAATGATTCCCCCTCCATTCTGAGCTCTAACAAATGGGCTTCATATAGAGAAAGTCTATTGGATGAGTCCATCACTTACGTTATTTGAGTAAATTGGATTTGTTAAAGCCCTATATTTATACTAATCATATGATTAGTGTTCAAAGACTATATTAGAAATGGTAAAAATTCCTAATGATATTTTAAAAACAAAAATAATAAAACCAAGGGAAGTGCATAAGTTTTATATGACCATAATAATACATTTCAGTAGATCAATTGAAATATTCATTAATGAATGTTTGGGTCAATACAATATTCCCCCCTAAAGAAATTTTTCCCATGAATTTTAATTTTCCAACACTAAAATAGATGTGGGTTACTCTGCTTCATCATTCCTTCTGATTCCCATATCACTTCTTCAAACTTGTCGTTTTCCTGCAATACCTTGACGAGGGGCATTGTCTTATTTCATAGAACATTTTTTCTATGATCTAAGATCTTCACGGGCTGCTCCTCGTAAGAATGATCATCCTATAGTTGTACTACCTCTGATGAGAGTGTAACACCCCAATCTTCCACGGTATGCTTCTCTTTTAATAATACAGTAGCATGTGTTGTACGCAACATCGAGTTCTAACACACACCACAACCATTCAAAGTAGCCGTTATGAATAGTAATAAATACTTTTTTAAATTTTATAAATTTTATCTTTCAAAATGGACTTCATTTTTGGATTCGGAATATCGAATTTAGCCTAGGGTTAAATTTTGGATCTTTTCGGATAACTTTTATATTTTGATGAATAGTGAAAATTTCAAAATTTTAATTAAAATCAAATTTTTTAATCAAAATAATTAATAGTGATAAATTATTATATTGAGTGGTTTTAAAATATAATTAGAAAATAATTTTACCATTATATCCAATGGTTGTCATTAGAATTAACTTCACTTTAAAATTGGACATAAACAATTGTCAATCTTTTAATTGATATTGTTTCTTAAAAACACGCTATTTGTTTTGAAAACGGAAATTAATTATAAAATTAATTAATGCAACTTATATGTTTGGAATTTTTTAAAATAGACACCATTTTTGAATTCAGAATATCAATTATAGCTAACAGTAAATTTTTGGTATTTTTCTGAAAAACTTCAATTTTTGATGAATAGTGAAATCACTAAGTGGTAGTTTAAAAAATAATTTTTCATGCAAATGAAACATTACCACTTCTATGGTTTCATTTTCAAAAATACAACATACATGGTTTTTTATTAGGATGTTAAATGTGGTACAATGGGATTAAAATAATTTTTTGGTGAATAGTAAGTTTTAAGTTTAATTAATCGCGATTAAAGGTAATTAGTGAAATTTAAGGTAAAAATGATATTATAAAAATATGAAAATACTTTTACACTTGTCCTACACTTATTGGATGAGTCATGGCCAACCAAAAAAATCCATGGGTGAACTTGGGGACCCTATGGAGCCACTTGGGTAAGAAAATGAAATTAATAACTTTTTATTTAAAGTAAAAAAAAATTGTCACAAACATGTGTGGTTTTACTAAAACAATTATTTCATGGGGTTATATAAGTTAACTTTTCGACTATAAATATTCATTCGAAAGATAAAACGATTTAAATAAAATGAAATGATAATGTAAGATATAAGACATAAACATGTAAAAACCTATTGGATGAGTATATTTCGAACCCTTATCACCTTATCCTAGAAATATATCATTGTGGGACTTTTAAAATCTGAAAAAAATTTCATAATAGTGTAACATTTAATGACTTTCCAAGAGTGCCCCTCCTCTCGTCTTATAAAAGGACCCCACCTCTACCACCTTATTCACACCATCAAGCCATTTGGATCGGCCAAACTCAGCCCAAATACTCTCCCAACTTCCCTCTCTTACTCCTAGAAGCCTCACTTTGGGAATAATTCTTCCCAAGGAAGCCTTTTTCTCAAATCAGAAATAGTTACCCAATTTTAAGGTAATGTCTTCTCTAATGTTGATTTGTTTTATTTGGCTTCTCCAACCCCCAAAACTGTTTTTATTATTTTCTTTTGTAACAAAAACAGTATCTTAAATATACTATAATGTTTTTATGAGAAGTATTTCATTTCTACTTACACACACCTTCGTCTAATAGTTAGATAACATACTGTTTCTGTGGGTGGCGAATTACTGCCTCTAGAAACGATGATTGTTCTATCTTCTCCTACCACCTCTCATGGTGGCCATTATGATGGAACTATATTTATTTATGATATATATTATATTTATTTCCTCTATATTCTTATGTAGTCTCCATTTAAAACATATCTTTATGCTTTGCATGTTGTGCAAATGCAATAATTTCATTTGAGGAAGTGTGGACTACCGCCCCCTCAAAGTGATTTGAATCGTTAATGCCATATGTGGGATGTATAATGGATGGAGTAAATTATATTATATATTATATTATACTATAATTATAATATAACATTATATCATAATTATTTCATTCCATTAAATATGAAATATAAATGAAAGTAGCGTTCATGCGTACGTACGGCTTACCGTCTCCATGAATGGTGCATTTCATTTCCTACCTCTAAATGTTATGTAATATTACAAATGTATATATATACTGGATATATATGATATATATGATATCTAAATCATGAATATAATTCTAGATGTAATTTATATTTTACCACATGAACAACTTGTAATTATAAGAAGATTATTTTTGACTCAATTGCCAAAGATCGAAAAAACGACCGATATTACCATAAATAATTACATAATGTTCATAACATGGTAATAAGTGATATAAAAGGAATAATAAACTTGAAAAAGGTTCTTATTCAAGTAGATATTAACTCTAGTTTATTATTCAGAAGGTTAAAAATGATCAAGTCAAGTCGGACACGAGGTAAGGGAACTTCTTAACCCAATTTCTGTTATTTGGGTTAATCTCCTACGTTCAAATTACGTCATGATATTATTATGCCGTATCTAGTATTTTTACTTTCTTTATGTGTACTTATAGTGAATACACATAATAGATCTATTTTATTTAATAAAAGTTCTTTGTAAGGGACTTCGTCTCAATCTTCTTTCATTGAGACATATATTGTTTTAATACAAGAATTTCTTTTATACGCTGTATAAACCCCTTTTACTTTTACATTTATTTAAAAGGAATATTTTTATACGAAAACTTTTTCTAAACAACAAAAGGGAATGTTTTTTTGTTGTATGTATGCAGAGAGTACGACTTCTCCACTTCCGTGACCATTATTTGAGTTTCGGCTTCCTCTACAAGCCATAAATTGTTTTTTAAATGAAAAATAAAAACCATGTTTTAATTTTAATTAATTTTGGTATTGAAAATGGGTTTGATAATGTTTTATTATATCAATGTGTGGTATTGATATATTGTGATTGAAATTTGGAAATGTTATGTTTCCTTTATGCATGTTTTATGTGATACGGTTATGTTATGGTTTATGATATGTTTAAACCTGTTCATATGAGGAATGTGTTGGACTTAATAAGTGACAGGTGGAGCTCGCCATAGCTCCTCGATGCATCAGTAGGTATCATGAAACAAACTAGTGTCTTGTCATGAGGCCTTGACAAAATCTTATTTGTAGTCTTGGCACGAGGCCTTGGCTACGTGGTTATGATAGTCTGGCATTTTTCATTCCATCATTATGAAAGTGGTTATTGATATTGCATTTGATTATTCGACTAGTAGAATATTCATGTGAATAAGTAAATGGAATTATTTCATTTTACTTTTTTAATATTATGATGAAGTTAAAGTTTAAAAGGCTTTTGTTTTAGTTATACATTGACTTAAATGTTTATGTTTATTTATGAAAGCTTCTGCTTTATTGTTATCCTTACTGAGCATCTAATCCCCCTTTCAATGTTTTGATTTTTCCAGGATGTGAAGAAGTATTTTAGGAATGACCTATAGGGATAGTCTGAATGGGATATGAGTGTAAACAATGGAGACTATGTTATAGTTGTTTTTCACTTTATGATGTAATGGAACTTTTATGAATGTATCTAGTGTTTACTAGGATACTAAACTAATCGGTCTTTCGAGACTTGATCTTTTGTGATCATTCCATTGTTACGTAATAATGCTCCGACTCTGGGTAACTAGGGTCAGGGAATTATAGTTGGTTTCAGAGTTATTTTAGTACTAACCTTGGAAGCTAGATTTAGATAAACTCTGATTAGAGCGCATAGCCCAAAGATAGACTTTGAGTATTAGTATAGAATAACTTCATAGAATTTTGGTATTATACAGATTTTGGGAGTTTTCCGGGAAATACATCCCTTTCTGGATACAAGCAGGTAGAGGCAGCTCTGGCACAGATGTACCTTGGCGTAAAACCTAAAAACACCTCTTTGAGCTAGACTCGAACTAGAACTGGTGCATGACAAAGGGCCTTGATGCACTCTTAGTTACGACACACCCGGGGGATATGCTTAGGATAATTCTTATTTTCATTACAAACCATTATGAAGGGTTTAGGAGTATATACTTCCTCAATGAATTTTTTTTATGTTTATAGTTCAATTTATGTTAAGTGTTTTACAAGTATGGAATTATGTATTTTGATTCATAAACTAATCTAGTTTATGTCATTGTTTAGAAATGGCGCCTAGTGGAAGAAATGAAAACTGTATCAATGCACGCACTCTCTGTAGGGATTTCCCTCCTACTCAAGATAATTATTGTGGAGCTGGAGATACAACAGGTGCTGATCAACTTATTACCATACTCAGAAAACTCACTCAGGTTATGAATAATAACATTACTCGTATGGAGCACCCTGATCCGCAACGTGGAGGATCAATGTTAGATCTATTTATGAGGCATCAACCACCAACATTTAATGGGGGTACAAATCCATTAGTATCTAAGCAATGGATAAACTCCTTAGTGAAAATATTCCACGCCTTGGGGAGTAGCGAAAGGGAGAAGGTTGACATGGCAGTTTACCGCCTCACTGGAGATGTCGATCAATGGTGGTCGCCGATTCAAAACACAAAGGAAGATAAAGAAGTATCAAGTATAGAATGGAGGGAGTTTAAGGAAATTTTCATAGAAAAATACTTTCCACATGACCATCGAGTAGACATGGAAAGGAAATTTATTAGTCTGAGGCTGAAGGAGGATGAGAATGTTGAAAATTATGAGGCTAGCATTACACGGTTTGCGAGGAATGCTGCAGATTATATACATAACCCAAGAAGTAAGATTGACCGTCCATTTGATGGGTTAAAACCATTTCTCCATCGAGCATTAGTCTCACAAACCTTCTCATTGTACGAAGATATTGTCTTGTGTGATATCAAGACAGAAAAGGAATTCTCTAAGTCTTATGACTTTAAAGGAAATCAAGAAAAGAAGAGATCTTCTGATCAATCTAGAAGTGGAAATAAGGGGAAGAATAGAAAAGATGAATATCAGTCCTATAGTAAATGTGGGAAGAAACACCCCAGTACTTGCTTAAAGGTAATGGGAGTCTCATATAAGAGTGGTGAAAATGGCCACCAAGCTCATGATTGCAAGGGAAGGAAAGTTTCTGTCAATGTGGAATGATATAAATGTAGAGAAATGGGATATTATGCAAATGAATATCCTAAGAGTCATGGGAACATAACTCCGAAGAGTCCAAGGGATCAATGCGAAGCTTATGCTATCACTACTGCTGAGGTTGAAGCTCCGAAAGACGTGGTGGCAGGTAATTTAATGGTTTTCTCAAGTTAAGAAAATGCATTATTTGATTCTGGATCATCGCATTGTTTCATATCTTCCCATTTTTCTAAGAAAATTAGATATTTCCAATTTTATTTAACAAGATAATTTTCAGTCAAAACTCATAAGGGAAGTATCATTGCAACAAAGTTTTTTGAATCAGTCCCCATTAGAGCACAGAAATGTTCATTACCAACTTATCTCATTGTCATACCTATGATTGAGTTTGATATAATCCTCAGTATGGATAGGCACTCGGACTATGATGCAATGATTTATTTTAAGAAGAAAGAGGTTACGATTTTTGATGATTATGATAAGGAACACCTTATTTTTAGAGCAGAATCGTCACCACCTAATTCTTATTTAGATCCACCCCCAGTAGTTCGACTAAATAAATTTATTGGGGAGGAAGAGAATGAAATGACTAAGGGTGAGGAAAGGAATGTTCAAATAGAGGATGAACCTATTATGAAAGAATATGTAGATTTGTTTCCAGAAGATTTACCTGGACATCCGCCAGAACGAGATGTTGTGTTTTCTATTGATTTAATTACTGGATCAAGGCCTATATCGAAGACCCCTTATAGAATGGCCTCCATGTAATTAGTTGAACTAAAGAAACAAATAGAGGAATGAGTAAAAAGGGATTTATTCGCCCTTGTGTTTCTCCAGGGGGAGCCCCTGTTCTTTTTGTTAAGAGTAAAGATGGATATATGAGGTTTTGCGTTGACTATAGAGAGATCAATGCTATAACAATAAAGAACACGTATCCCCTACCTCGCATTGATGATTTATTTGACCAACTGCATGGAGCTCAATAGTTTTCAAAGATTCACCTTCGATCTGGATACCATGAGTTGTGTGTGAAGAAGGAATACATTCTGAAGACAGCATTTCGAACATGGTACGTGCATTATGAGTTTATAGTAATGCCTTTTGGATTGACTAATGCACCCTCTATGTTCATGGATCTAATGAATAGAGCGTTCAAGGAATATCATGATGATTTTGTGGTAGTATTTATTGATGATATCTTGGTATACTCTAAAAGCTACGAAGATCATGAAAATCACTTGTGCATTATCTTGAAGACTCTTAGAAGGCATGAATTATATGGGAAGTTTAGCAATTGTGAATTCTAGCATCAGGAGATTTATTTTCTAGGCCATATTGTCTCTAAGGATGCAATTTACATTGATCCTTCTAAGACCAATGCAATCTAAGAATGGCCAACACCGATGAGTATAACTGAGGTACGCAGTTTTATTGGTTTGGTGGGTTATTATCAACATTTTGTCCAGAATTATGCCCGATTGGCTAACCCCTTAACAAAGCTCACATGTAAATGGGATAAATTTGTCTGAAAAAAAAGAGTGTGAAGAGTTTTTTGAAGAACTGAAGAGAATATTAGTCAATTATCCTATATTGACTCTACCATCAGGGAATGATGGGTTTGATATTTATAGTGATGCATCAATGAAAGGAATTGGTTGTGTCCTTATGCAGAATGATAGGGTTATTTCTTATGCATCACGACTGCTAAAAACTCATGAGCAGAAATATCCTACTCATGATCTCGAGTTAGCTATTGTAATCTTTGCCTTGAAGATATTGAGACATTATCTCTATGGTGAAAAATGTGAGATATATACCGATCACAAGAGTTTGAAATATATTTTCTCACAAAAAGAACTCAACAAGTGGAAAAGGAGATGGCTTGAACTACTCAAGGATTATGATTGCATGATACACTACCACCTGGGGAAGGAAAATAAGGTTGTAGATGCTTTGAGTAGAAAAGATCATGGAGTTTTGAACATGATGAGAGTGGAAAGGGATCCTATTTTCATGGATCTAGTAAAATGGATAAGGGAATCACCATAGAGGGTGAAACATCAAAACATTTTCAAATGGTTTCCAAACAATCTTTACTAGAAAGGATAATCTGTTCTCAAGCCGATGATGATGAGTTTAAGAAGAAGATTAAAGCTGTGAATGATGGGCAATTGAGTGAATTTGTGTATGAAGATGGAATTTTGAAATTTGGGAGGAGACTTTGTGTTCTTGATATAATATATTTAAAGAGGGAATTGTTGGGTGATTCTCATAGTTCCAATTTATCTATACACCCTGGGAGCACCAAAATGTTTTGAGATTTAAAGGGACATTTTTTATGGGACAACATGAAGAGGGAGATTGCTGATTTTGTGTCAAGATGTATGGTTTGTCAGCATGTGAAAGATGGAAGGCAACTGCCAGGTGGAGTACTGAAACCTCTTCCCATTACTGAGTGGAAATGGGATAATATTACGATGGACTATGTCATGGGACTACCAAAGAATCCTAGAAGGAATGACACAATATGGGTCATTGTTGATCATCTCACGAATTCATCACATTTTCTTGCTATAAGATAAGATATACCACTTGAACGTCTATCAAGACTATATATTAATGAAGTTGTGAGACTTCATGGAGTACCCCTGTTGATTGTCTCATATTGTGATCCCCATTTTACATCAAGATTCTGGAAAATTCTTCAGACGGACTTGGATACTAAAATTCGTTTGAGCACTGCTTACCACCCTCAAACTGATGGAAAATTAGAACGAACAATTCAAACCTTAGAAGACATGTTGAGATCATGCCCACTTGACTTTCAGGGTATGTGGGATCAATATTTACCTTTGGTATAATTTTCCTATAACAATAGCTTCTAGTCAAGTATTCAGATGGCACCATATGAATCGTTATACAGAAAGAGATGTCGTACACCAACCTGTTGGGATGACGTTGGTGAAAGAAAACCTGTAGGCCCAGAACTGGTGGAGGAAATGATGGAAAAGGTGAAGGTAATTCAAAACCAAATAAAAGCAGATCCATGTAGGCAGAACAGCTATGCTGACAACTGAAGGAAGGAGTTGGAATTTCAGGTAGGAGATCATGTTTTCTGGAAGGTATCTTCATGCAAGGGAGTTATACGTTTCGGTAAGAAGGGTAAATTGAGTCCCAGGTACATCAGACCCTTCGAAATTCTAGAACGAATTGGGGATGTAGATTTCCGTTTGGCAATGCCGCCAAGTCTCTCCAAAGTTCACGATGTATTCCACGTATCACTGTTGAGAAAATACATGTCTGGCCCAATGCATGTACTCACCTATGAGGAATTAGAATTGGAACCCAATCTGTCTTATTGCGAAGAGCCCGTCAGGATTCTTGATACAAGAGAACAAGTGTTGAGAAACCGAACTACTCGTCTGGTAAACGTTCTATGGAGAAACCATAAGATGGTGGAGGAAACATGGGAACCTGAGGAAAATACGATGAAGAATCACCCTAGTCTTTTTATACAGGGATATTATATGATATTTAAAGGAATAAATTATTTGAATTAGGGGAGAATGTAACACCCCAATCTTCCACGGTACACTTCTCTTTGAATAATACAGTAGCATGTGTTGTACGCAACATCAAGTTCTAACACAGACCACAACCATTCAATGTAGCCGTTATGAAATGTAATACGTAATTTTTGATATTTTATAAATTTTATCTTTCAAAATGGACTTCTTTATTGGATTCAGAATATCGAATTTAGCCTGGGGTGAAATTTTGGAACTTCTCGGATAACTTTTATATTTTGATGAATAGTGAAAATTACTAAATTTTAATTAAAATCAGTTTTTTTAATCAAAATTATTAATAGTGATAAATTATTATATTTAGTGGTTTTAATGTTTAATTAGAATATAATTTTACCATTTTATCCAATGGTGGTCATTATAATTAACTTCACATTGAAATTGGTCCTAAACACTTGTCAATCTTTTGATTTATATTGTTTCTTAAAAACATGCTATTTTTTTGGAAACAGAAATTAATTATAAAATTAATTAATGCAAATTATATGTATGGAATTTTTTAAAATAGGCACCATTTTTGAATTCATAATATCAATTATAGCTTCGGGTGAATTTTTGGTATTTTTTGAAAGACTTCAATTTTTGATGAATAGTGAAACCACTAAGTGGTAGTTTAAAAACTATTTTTTCATGTAAATGAAACATTACCAATTATGTGATTTTATTTTCAAAAATATGACATACATGGTTGTCATTAAGATGTAAAATGTGGTACAATGGGATTAAAATAATTTTTTGGTGAATAGTAAAATTTAAGTTTAATTAATCGTGATTAAAGGTAATTAGTGAAATTTAATGTACAAATGATGATATAAAAATATTAAAATGCCTTTAAACCTATACTACACTTATTTTATGAGTCATTTACGACCACGAAAATCTATTGGTCAACTTGGGGACCCCATGGATTCACTTGGGTATGAAAATGACATTAATAACTTTTTATTTAAAGTAAAAATAAAATTGTCACAAACATGTGTTGTTTTACTAAAACAATTATTAAATGGGGTTATATAAGCTACATTTTCGACTATAAATATTCATTGGAAAGATAAAAAGATTTCCCACATCATTATATTTGTTTTATAATTTTTATACATTAAATAAATTAAATTTTTTTATGACACCATGATGATGCAGCGATTACCTCATTAATTAACGATTTAAATAAAATGAAAAGATAATGTATAATATAAGACTTAAACATGTAAAAAACCAACTAGATGAGTATATTTCGAACCCTTATCACTTTATCCTAGAAATATATCATTATGGGACCTTTAAAATCCGAAAATAATTTCATAATAATGTAACATTTCATGACTTTCCAAGTGTGCCGCTCCTCTCCTCTTATAAAAGGCCCCCACCTCTACCACCTTATTCACACCACCAAGCCATTTTTCTCTGCCAAAATCTGCCCTAATACTATAAAAAATTCCCTATATTACTCCTAGAAGCATCACTTTGGGAAGAAGTATTCCCAAGTAAGCCTTTGGCTCAAATAAAAAAGGGTTACCCGATTTTAAGGGAATGCCTTCTCTATTGTTGGTTTGTTTTATTTTTCTTCTCAAACCCACTAAACAATTTTTATTATTTTATTTTGTAACAAAACCAGTATCTTCAATATACTAGGATTTTTTTATGAGAAATATTTTATTTACACTTAAACACACCTTCATCTATTGGTTAAAGAATATACTGTTTCTGTGGGTGGCTAATTACTACCTCACAAAACGATGATTTTTCTATCTTCTCCTACCATATCTCATGGTGTCCATTATGATGGAACTATATTTATTTATGATATATATTATATTTATTTCCTCTATATGATTCTGTATTTTACATTTAAAACATATCTTTATTCTTTTCATGTTGTGCAAATGCGTTAATTTCAGTTGAGGAAGTGTGGACTACCGCCCCTCAAGGTGATTTAAATTGTTAATGTCATATGTGGGATGTATAAAGGATGGATTAATTGATATTATATGTTATATTATACTGGAATTATAATATAACATTATATCATTATGATTTCATTTCATTAAATATTAAATAAAATGAAAGTAGTGTTCATGGGTACGTACGACTTACCGTCTCCATGAACGGTGCATTTCGTTTCTTACCTATAAATGTTATGTAATATTGAAAATTAATATATATAATAGATATATATGATATATAAATCATTAATATAATTCTTGATGTAATGAATATTTTACCACATGAACAAATTCTGATTATAAGAAGTTTAATTTTGACTCAAGTACCAAAGGTCGACAAAACGACTGTTATTAACTTAAATAATTACATAATGTTCATAACATGTTAATAAGTGATATAAAAGGAATAATAAATTTTAAACGGTTCTCAAGAAAGTATAAATTAACTCTAGAATATTATTCAAGAGGTTAAAGAATGATCGAGTCAAGTCGGACACGAGGTAAGGGAACTTCTTAACCCAATTTTTGTTCATTGGGTTAATCCCCTACTTTCAAATTATGTCATGATATTATTATGTAATATCTTGTATTTGTACTTTCATTATGTGTACTTATAGTGAATACACATAATAGATCTATTTTATTTCAAAAATTATCTTTTTAAGAGACTTTGTCTCAATCTTCTTTCATTGATGTATATATTGTTTTAATACAAGACTTTCTTTTATATGGTGTATAAACCCCTTTGACTTTTACTTTTATTCAAAAGGAATATTTTTATACAAAACGTTTTACTAAATGTCAAAAGGGAATGTTTTTTTGTTTTACGTATGCAGAGACAACGACTTCTCTGCCTCCATGACCATTATTTGAGTTTCGGCTTCTTCTACAATCCATAACTTTTTTTAAATGAAAAAATAAAAACCAGGTTTTTATTTTCATTTATTTTGGTATTGAAAATGGTTTTGATAATGTTTTATTATATCAATGTGTTGTGTAGATATCTTGTGATTGAAATGTGGAAATGTTATTTTTCCTTTATCCATGTTTTATGTGATATGATTATGTTATGTTTTATGATATGTTTAAACCTGTTCATATGAGGAATGAATTGGACTTAGTAAGTGATGGGTGGAGCCCGCTATAGCTCCTCGATGCATCTGTATGTCTCATGAGACAAACTAGTGTCTTGGCATGAGGCCTTGACAAAATCTTATTTTTAGTCTTGGCACGAGGCCTTGGCTACGTGGTTATGATAGTCTGGCATTATGCATTCCATCATTATAAAAGTGGTTATTGATATTTCATGTGATTATTTGACCAGTAGAATATTCATGTGAATAAGTAAATGGAATTATTTCATTTTACTTTTGCCATATTATGAAGAATTTCAAGTTTAAAAGGCTTTTTTTAGATATACATTGCCTTAAATGTTTATGTTTATTTTTTAAATCTTTCGCTATATTGTTATCCTTACTGAGCATCTGAGCCCACCCCTATCAATGTTTTAATTTTTCCAGGATTTGAAGAAGTATTTTAGGAATGACCTGAAGGGATAGTCTGAAGGGGATATGAGTGTGGACAATGGAGACTATTTTGTTGTAGTTTTTCACTTTATGATGTAATGTAACATTTATGAATGTATCTAGTGTTTCCAAGGCTACTAAACTAATCGGTCTTTTGAGACTTGATCTTTTGTGATCATGCCAATGTTACATAATAATGCACCGACTCTGGGTAACTGGGGTTAGGGCATTACAGAGAGTACATGTGAAGGGTCTTGAATGTCCTTAATTAATAGGGATACATGAAATACACCTTGTACATTTCCATGGTAGGTGGAAGTTCTAGTCGATAGGCCATATCCCTGACATGATGAAGAATATCAAAGGGCTCGATGTACCCAGGAATTAACATACCCTTATTTAGAAAAATCATGACCTTATTCCATAGAGATATGCGTACAAATACCATGTATCCAACTTTAAACTGATGGTCTCATCGACTGGTATCTGCATAACTCTTCTGTCAACACTGGGATGTCCTGATATGCTCCTGAATGTTTTTTACATTCTCCACCATTTCATCAACCATTTCTGGTCCTAACTGCTTACGCTCACCGACTTCATCCCAAAATGAGGGTCTTTTTCACTAATTATCATATAGGAATTCATAAGGTTCCATTATAATTCTCGAGTGTAAATTGTTATTTTAGGAGTATTCAACAAGAGGAAGAAGTTGATCCTATACTCCATTAGAGTGCATTGAAAATTATCGTAACATATATTCCTGTGTCAGAATAGTTTGCTCAGTTTGGCCATCAGTTTGAGGATTATATGCCGTACATATGATTAGTTCAGTATCTAGGGTATGTTGAAGAATCTTCCAAAACATAGAGGTGAATCATGGATCTCGATCGGATACAATAGAATGTAGGAATCCATGTAGCCTTAAAACATCCATGATATATATCCATGTTAGTTGATCCAATAAGAAATCCTCACTAATTTCAATTATGTGTGAAGGGTTTTTATGAATATCCACAACAACCCAGATTGCATTGTTGCCTTTGGATCTCATTGGAATGACAGCGAAAAAGACCACTGTGATGTTCTCTCATTTCCATGACGGTATGGACAATGGTTGCATCATCCCCTTAGACTTCTACCTCTCTATATTCATTTTTTAACACCCCAGGAACATTGATGTATACAAGGTGATATCCTTCGTTATATTATTCCCACAATTATGCTCTCATAGATCTCAATACATCTTTGTGTTAACTGGGTGAATATTGAAATTTGAACTATGTACAGCATCGAAAAGTTCTGTCTCCATCTTTAGACTTGGTGGAACACATAGTCTTTTCCCAAATATCACAACTCCTTCTTCATTAACATTAGACTCCGAGGATTTCCTTTTTATAATAGCTTCCACTTTCTTCTGAATTCCCACATCATCCATTTGAGAATCCTTTAACCTTACCAAAAGTAATGTTTGAGGAATCATTTGTGAATGGATTTATGATGTTCCTTTTATTATGATTCCCATGTCCATCTTCATCAAATATATAAAGATTTTATCCTTCTCAATTATCATAAATGATAGAATTGATGGGTCCATTCTACTTAGGGAATCCTCCACATTGTTCACTTTCACAGGGTGATAATGTATTTAGCAGTCATAGTCTTTTAACTGCTCTAACCATCTCCATTGGAGCATGTTTAACATTTTCAGTGTGAATATATTTTTGAGGCTTTGGTGGTCCGTATATATTTCACACTTATCCCCAATGAGATAATTCCACCAAAATTTTAAAGTGATGATCACCGCAGTAAAGGAAAGGTCACATGTTGCATAATTCTACTCATGAACATTCCATTGCCTTGAATCATAGGTAATGACTGTCATTTTTCTTCAACACACAACCCAGGACCTTCTTCGAAGCGTCACTAAATACCACAAAAATTTCTCCACTTGTGGGTAATGTGAGCATGGGTGCAGTGATAATCTTCCTTTTTAACTCCTTGAAGCTTTTTTCACATTCACGACTTGAAGACAAATTTACTCCTTTACAATTTTTCTTGTTTAGAGGGTTGGGAAATCATGAAAAATTTCCCAAATATCATCGATAATATCTAGATAACCCCAAGAAGCTTTGAATATCAGTTATAGACATTGGCCCTGTCCATCCCTCTATTACTGCTGTCTTCTAGGGATCCACAGATATCCCATTGCATGTTATGATATATCCCAAGAATGAGACCTCCTTCAACTAGAACTCATACTTGTTGTTCTTTAAATATAGCTTCTACTTTTGAAAGGTATCGGGTACAGTTCTTAGATGATCCTCATTATCCTCCTTGGTTTTGAGGTATATTAGAATGTCATTTATAAAGACTACCAAATATTTTTTAATTTAATCTATAAAGAATATATTCATCAAATCTATGATGATTGGTGGAGAATTAGTGAGTATCAAAGGCATGAATATTAATTCATAGTGATCGTATATTATATGAAAAGAAATCTTGGGGAAATCATCCTTCTACACCCATACATGATAATATACCGACCACAAATCTATCTTGGATATGTATTGTGATCCACATAGCTGATCGAACAAGTCATCAATTCATAGAAGAGGATACTTTTTATTTATTGTGATTTTTTCGAGCTATTGATAATCATTGCAAAGCTGCATTGACCCATCCTTCTTCTTAAAAAAGAGGATTGGTGCACCCCATGGTGAAGCACATGGGCGTATAAACCATTTGTCCAGACTCTCCGGTAGTTGTTTCTTCTACTCCTAAAGCTCCACAATAGCCATTTTATATGGAGTTATAGATATTGGAAATGCCCCAGGTATAAGATCAATTGAGAATTCAACATTTCTTCTAGGAGGAAGACTATGAAATTAATTGGGAAACACTTCACCTAATTCTATCAAAATATAAATGCCTTAAAGGATGGTTTATTCCATGGACTCAATCATCTGTGCTAGGTACGTGTGGTTACAGGGTAGTAATATCCATGCTTCAGATGATGGATTTAAAGAAGAATCATCATCCTCCTTGAATTTGTATAGAATCGGGGGGCCGATTCTCCACATGAAATGTTATTTCCCTATCATGGAAATTTATGTTGGCTCAATAAATGAAATTCCAATCCCTACCAAGAATTGCATCAAATTCCACCATTGGTAGTATGATGTGGTTCAACAGGAAGTTCAATCCTCAAATTATGAAAGAGGAGGAATTATATACAGGGGATGCAAGGATTACCCCATTTTTCATAATCACTGACATCATTACTTCTATGATTTGTGGTGGTGTTTGGATTGTTCTACTAAACATTTGGGATATAAATGAATGAGTAAAACTCGAATCAAAATGTACATTCCCTATTCCTGAATGAATAACTAGCGTACATGTAACCACATTGTTGTCAAGGTTCACATTGGTGGTAGTTATTGAAAAATCTCACCCTTTCTGCCTTGGAGGTTGTTGGTTGCCTCCAAAAACTCTTGGCTTAGGGCACTGATTACAAGGGTTCCTAGGTTCCTTGTAGTTGAAGTAATGAACAACACGTTGAGAGTCTAAAGGAGTATTCCTCTCCTCCGTTGTAGCCACGATTTTTTCTTGCTGACAGTTAATAATCATGTACCCTTCTCTTCAACACCTAAAGAATTTCCTTGTCCCCATTAAGGAATTTATGGGGCTCTTATTTCTACACTGTTGGAATGTGGGGTGCTTTATTTTCATAGATCCATGGTATTTATCAATCAGACTGTCAAAATTGATGTCCAACTTATGCTTGTTATTTTCATGATACACATGAGAGTTTCTAATCTCTATTTCAACCTTGAGGGAACAACAGACAATTTCATTATAGTTGTTGAAGTCACGGATCACTAGGGCTTTCTGTAAGCCAGATTTCAGCCCACCAAAGAATCAGTCAACCTTGAATTCGGGGGGTAACGATAATTTCGGAGGTGTATTGTGAAATAATTTTGATTTCTTCTTCATATTATCCGAAAGATTCATAGTCATTTTTCATGAGGGAAGTGATGTCCCTTTCCATCGTAAGTGAGAAGGTGCACATATAATATTTATCGATTTTTTTACGGAAATACTTCCATTCCAATGCCTTGATCTACTCCTCATTCATCATATTTTTAATCAATGTCCACAATTGATCAGATTCACCATCTATATGATAAGCACAAAAGAAACCCTTTTTTTCAGAACATTGAAGGATGGAGAGGATAATTTCAAAAGAGTTGATCCTTTGTTCGGTGAATGAGGGATCAGATGATCCCTTAAAAGTTGGATGCCTTTTTCTCATGAATCTTTCGATAGCGAATTGTTCATTATTAAGGGGGGGGGGGGTAGACATTCCTCATGATCAATTTTTCTTTTCAAATCATGATTCAACTCAGAGAGTATCATGACATAGTTCACAATTACCTCTCCCATTGGATTGGGAATTTCATTAGAACAATCATTGCATTGATCTTCTTAGTGGTTGTTAGCTCGAGTCCTCCTGTTCCCGTCCATTGGCCAGAATAAAAGGAGATTTAGAGGTCACAAGTGACGGGTAATACAAAGTCCAAAATGGATGACGTATAAATTACTTGTATTTCTTTAACTTTTGAATCTATAGGCTTCAATCTATGTTATCAATGATCCACTTCCTAACATATATTCTTAGGGGATTTTTTATTCCCTTAATAATGGTTCATAATATGATTTTAAATTTACCAAATCATATCCCATGAGAGTTTCATAACCAAGAGTGCATCAAGGCCTTTTTTTGTATACCGGGATACCCCGGGTCAAGCTCGAAACTCCATGTCTGAGTTTTCACTCCTAGGAACATTTGTGATAGAACCGCCTCTACCTGATCGTATCCACACTGGGATGTATTTTATTGATAAACCACTTACTCAATACTCACCAAAACATAGGGTTGTTTTATAATACATAGTAACAACCCTAAAGATTTCACTAGGGTCTTCTAATCCTAATCCCAAAAATATCTAATCCGCCCTCTGATACCAACTATGACAACCCATCATTTTATTACACATTTAAACATGATTTGTTACCTAAAATCATCACACAATACAACATAGAAGATCGAGAGCCCTAGTTTTTGTGGGGATTAGGAACACTACATGAGACTTAAAACATGGAACATGACATATTTATTGAAAACTTCCTTTACATACCCACTATAGTCTATCATACGTAGCGTTGCATGTGATTACGTGAGGACATGCATAAAAGAACTGTGAACTATAAAGCCGAGTAAGGGAATAAAAACATTATTACATGAGGAATACAATAAATGTTAGACAATAGTAAATCAATGGGGCATAAGATAAATGTGAACATAAAGGCATGATAAATCATGATAATCATAACATGTAGATGTTGAAACAACACATAACATTGAATTAGTATTAGACAATGATCATTGCACATGCTGCATGAGTAAACCCTCATCGCACATGATCCACCAGTAAAACATAATTGGAATTGAATTATAATGAGTAAACACACATTTCACGTGATGTATCATGATTCAATACATTACCCAATGCATTGGATCACTATTTGGGCACACCATTCTCAAACATTTCATTTCATGTTTAAGTATCCACATGGATCATATAACATGGATTCATTAAACATAATCATTTAATCCAAAATAAATGAATGATGAATTCATACATGAAAATATATAATGATTATGTAAATGTTCATAAAGGTGAATATCCTTGATAGAGAAATGGGCATGGAATTCACTTCACAATGATTTTGGCTTGGAAAAATGTGGTGCAATTTCGGCAGCATAACTACGTGATGTTAGAGTTTATAAAAATAGATAATGATAGAAAAATAGGTGTCTCATAATATTTACATTAAATGGAATGTAATGGGGTCATATAACTACATGAACCAACAATTGTATTGGAATTTAAATTCATGATACAAAATAATTTCTTGAATGTAAATGAAGAGAGAGAAATTTCTTTTAGAATTTTGGTATAGTAATAGGTGCACATGGGAGGAATTAATGAGATAGAAAGGGGATTTATAATTATTCAAACATGAAGAGGACTTTATGGGTGAGGTGATAATATTACCATAAATTTTATAAAAGAAAATAAAAGGGAATAACAATATAAAGAAACTTAAACATAAATAAGGAATGTGAGAATCCATTACATTGAAGTGTTATCCCAAAGGCATGGGAGGGGATTTAGAGAGACTTCATGGGTGCTTGGGGTGCCTTGGGTGGATTTTAGAGATATTAGGTCAGATGTTGAATGAACTCCAACGGTTTTTAGTGAAGTGAAAGTGGGAGATCGGGTGGGATAATATATGAAAGGAGAGGGAATCCTTTATTATTTAGGTTTGGGACACGACACATTAAACTAATCAAAACCAGAACCTTTATCATGGTTTTTTCCCATGGATTTGGGAAAAGGGTAGTTGAAAACAATATTTTTTATGGAATATGGCCTAACTTCTTAAAATAAAATTGTTTCTTATGTGGAGGTGAGTCACACTCTCTAGGAAATCAATTTAAAAATCTAAAATGATTTATATGTCTTGAAGGATCCACTAAAACTATGTAAACCAAATAAAACAAACCAAAAATCACTTTATTTTATTTTTAAAACATATATTGTCCGAATATAATGTTTATATATTTTTATTACATCACAACTAGGTCATTATGATGTCATAATACACATTATATATTTAAACAGTATTTAATTTTTACCCAAAAATTCGATTGTCTTAGAAATTTTATAAAAATTGATTGTTGAATAATTTGGATGTCCTGATGCCAAAAATAATATTCAATTTATCAAAATAATTTTTTAATTCTATGAATACACACTTTTAAAATAAAAACGAACATTTATCGATAATTCATGGGTTTGGAAAAAAATCGCGTTCAAACCATAATAAAAATTAAAATTGAATTCATAAATATTATTTTATCATTTATATTTAATAATAAGTAATTTAAATATAATAATATTTTATAAAAATATTATTTTATTCAAAAATCCATTAATTTTGAAAAATAGATTCATTAGTTGAAAATTAACTAAAAATACTATTTGTGCTTTAAAAAATACTTATTGAGTTACAATAACCAAATGATTGTATATTTATTGTTATATAAAAAATAAACATAATCAAAGTGCTAGGGTCTTGTTACATAACCCATTATAACACCCGTATAAGACTGAAGGGTATGGTATGTGATGGTGAAAAAATCTTGGGATGGCTCAGATAATATCGATGGAGTGGTAATCCCAATCAACTTCCACCTCTCATGTAAGCTGTTCTGTCAAAATTAACATGTTAAAGCTCAGCTTGGGCTTCGTGAAAAAAAATCCAAATGACACCACCCAATTTCCAAGCTCCAAAAAATGGTCTTCATTTGGAGAAAGTATACTGGATGAGGCCATTGCTTCCTTTGTCTGAGTAAATTGGATTTGTTAAAACCCTATATTTATACTAATCATGAGATCACTCTTCAACAGCTATATTAGAAACAGTCTCAATTCCTAATGGTATATTAAAATACAAAAACATAAAACAATGGATGTTGATATGTTTCATATACCCATAATAAGAATTTTAAATTGATCGGGTGGAATTTTCATTAATGAATATTTGGGTCGTTACAAATTTTCAATCTGCATTTCTATCAGTTGTGGATCATTCCACATTTGATGAGGCTGCAGAGGATGAGTCATGAGTGAAATAAATATATGAAGAGTAAGAAACAATTAACAAAAATCAGACTTGTGATCTTGTTAGAAGACCTAAAGGTCAAAATGTGATTGGTACGAAGTGGATTTTGAAGAAAAAGATTGACGAGCATGGAAATGTGATAAAAAAAGTGGGATTGGTTTTTAAGGGATATTCTCAAATTAAATATGTTGATGTTGAATAGAATATTTCTCTAGTAGCGATACTAGAGTCAATAAGACTATTTATTTCCATGGGAATCCAAAGTGGTCATAGAGTGTATCAAATGGATGTCAAGACATTATTCATAAATGGTGTATTGGAAGAATAAGTATACATTAAAAAACCTGTGGGGTTCTTTTTTGGAAATGATGAACTGATGGTTTGAAAATTAGAGAAATCTCTCTATGGCATGAAATAGCAGCCACGGGCATGGTACTCTTGGTTGAACTCTTATCTGAGAAAGCATGGTTTTAAAAGAGGCAGAGTGGATCAAGATCTCTATGTGAAGAACTCTCAAAATGATCAGTTCACAGTATTGGTATATTTAAAAGATATTAATTTTGGTGGATCCAAATAGGGATCAGTGGATGGATTTTTCAATCACATGAAATCTGAATTTTAAATGTCTATGATTGGTGAACTGAAATACTTTTTAGGGTTCCAGGTACTTCCGAAGAAAGAATAAACATTAATTTCTCAAAAAAATTATGTGAGAGAGTTGCTAAAGAAATTCAATATGAATGTTTCTAAACCAATGAAGACTCTGATTGAAGTCGAATCAAAAAATGGAAATCATTCGGATGGGGCATCTATGGATCCCACCATGTACAGAAGATTCATTGTAAGAATATGTTACCTGAAGACAACATAGCTAGATATTATCTTTGCAACATGCATTATGGCCCGCTTTCTGAGTAATCAGAAGGAAGAACATATGGAAGCAGTGAAAGGAATCATGAGATACATTCAAGGTACACATAATAATGGGATATATGTTTCTGCAGGTTGAGATAGTGAACTATCTGAATTTTCTGATGCTGACTGGGCTGAATATATAGTGGACAGAAAGTCTACAAGTTGTGGATAATTTTATATTGGGAAGAACTGTGTGGGCTAGTTTAGAATGAAATAGGAAAGTACTTCTCTTATTACTACTAAAGCTGAATATATATCTGCTACCAAGGAATGAACTCTGTTACATTGGATGAAGCAGCAACTGACTGACATATTTGATTAGGTGAAACGACCAATGGTGATTTACTATGATAACAAGAGTGCATTTGATATTACAAAGGATCTTGATCATCAATCTCGAACAGAACATGTTGAGGTAAAATATCAATTCATCAAGGAAAAATTTGAACAAAGAGAGATAAAAATGGACCATTTGGGAACTAATGAGCAAGAGCCAGGAGTTACGACCAAGCCACTGTCTGCAGCTGTATTTGAGAAACATCGGTTGAACCTCATTGTTCAGCCACCACCCATTGGATAATGAGGTTACGATATTCCCCTCTATCGAGTTGTTTTAACTATGAAAATCTATTTGTGAATGTGTTGCACATTTATAGGTGAGATACTATCTAGCGGAATTGGTACATGGCTGAGGTTTGCAGAACAAAAAACGGTCCACGATAGAGAGGTAGTGCGATGAACTGATGGGTTGAAGTCAGCGGGGAAAATGGAAAACGTAGAAGCAATGGTGGTATGTCAAGTGTAAAGGAAAATGGTTCGTGGGTGGCTTGTAGTTCGTAGTGGCAGAAGATTCGGTAGGCGATGGGGGATGTATCGAATGAATATTTAGAAATTCATGATTTAGCGGATTAAGAAGGTATCTTTTCATATATAAGAAACTCTTATACCACCGATTACATGAGAGATTGAACATCATTGGAAACCATTATTTTCTCTAGGAATTTGTCGATGTCCAAAGGTAGTTCATGAGTGGATGATCAAGAAAGTTGAAGTGGTTCGCATGGATGGAATTCATCCAAAGGTGTTTGAGGGGATTCGTGAACCCCAACGGAAGTCCAGTATAAATTGGAGGAATGTCGGTACGTGGTGGAGGATGTAAGGAACACGGAGGAGAAATTCGTGTATGCATAAGTTGTTTCCTCGATACACAGAGGAAAAATAACCCATACACGAGAGGGAGAGTTCTGCAAATTGTATGTATAGAGGGAGCTCTGGTATGCAGAAGCAATGACAATCCGCAAACAGAGAATAGTTCACTAACAAAAGGGATTTAATTGAGCAGGTTCATAAAGTCAGTACGTAGCAGCGGTACATGATCGCGAAGGTGGATGCAGTCTGTGGATGAAGGGTAGTTCGCGGAAGTAGTGGTGGTACATGAAGAAAGTGTCTGGTATACCAAAACTGGTAGTTAGTACACGAGAGGATCAGGTGGTTCGTGATTTTCATAAGGAATCTTGAAAAAGCATCAAATCAGTTTGTGAAGGAATTTTCCATTACATAGCAGTACCTAGGAAGGTGGAATTCATGTACAGGTAAAAAAAGAAACTTCAACAGAGGATCTGTTTATAGTTGAGGATGCGTGATTTCATGCTATAACATTGAAGCGACAATCAAGTCGATAAACTGAGTGAAGATTTTTCCAATGTAGGGAGAAAGGGGGAGTCAATGGAAGTGATCTGAGAGATGCAATGTGCTGTCCCTGAACCCTGTATAGGAAGTCCTCCTAGCACAAAGTGAATGTGCTAAAATCCTTTATTCCACAACTTCTGAAGATTAGTGATTTTGGTATGACCGACACACTGTCAGAGTATTCTCCATGGACGTAGCCCGTAGTGGTGTACCAAGTAAAATTACTGTGTTATTTCATTACATGTGATTATTTATTTTCTGATCATCCTCTTCAGATAGGTTTAAGAGGTTCCTATCAATGTTGGAAGTAGATAAATTAGTTTAAAAGAAAAATTTGATACGCTGAGTCACACATCCCCTCTTAGGGTGTTCTTGGATCCTTCACTACGGTATCATTCTCTAGATTCAACAAATAATTTAATTAAAATATATTTTCTATATAGGTTACTAATTACTTATAAAAAATGGATCAATATATCCATTGAAGGAAGGTGGTTTTTGATTCCTGAAGGATTCAATTGTGTGTTATTCCCTTTGAGGTGAATCTGGCATCTCATTCTGATATAAGTTATTCATCTTAACTTGAGATACTAGATTTATCATCCACATAATGGTTTCCAATATAGCTTCCATTATCTTATGAGGGTCATCAGTGCATCATCCAATGCACTAATCGTTTACTTCATTCCTTATATTTCTTAAAATGTTTATAAAATTATAAAACCATAATGAGAAACTTGTTTCTTTTATGAATATTCCAATTCTAATGGAAGTTTACATACTAAATTAAAATATATAAATATGAAATTATTTTAATATCATATAATAACAATTTTAGTTTCTAGATATCATTAATAATACTCCATAAAAATAGTGTGATTAACCATAAATATCCCTAGGACTGTTAAACTAGGTGTGAGAAAATACTTCATTTCGTGCACTTGGAAACGATCAACTAAAATCCCAATTCTCCCTTTTCCGGGTAATTAATCCACGAAATTATTGTGTTAAAGACACATCCACTTGTAGTATCCAGACATAGATATAATTTCATGGAATTCTCTACATTAAAAAATCCAAAAAAATTCTATTATTTTTAAGATATTTATAATTATCCAGATGCATCTTACAAATGATTTCAATTATAAATTTCCATAAATAAATAATTCTACCTCTGATACAAATAAAGGATCCAACATTTTTAGTACATAAAGTACTCATTACAAAATACAACAAATAATAAACCAAATGTTCATTTGAGATTTAATTTCATAAATTTTTTATCTTAATTCTTCAATAAGAGAAAAAATCATCTAATAGACATGAAAGGAATATTCATGACTTCATATAAAGTTAACATTTTTTTTCTCATATACTGGAGACAAACATCAAAATTAACATGTGATTATAAAACATAATAAGGAGTAAACAAATGAAATAGAATAATAACAGTCATCATGGATAATATAGGGTACATTAAATAAGAAAATATTTATAAGTTCATGATACATAAAATGAAATTTAGATACATCATTAAATTTTTCCATTCATAATAATATCACAAAGGTTCATCACAATGGTTTCATAAATCATAATTAAAACATTCATTCTCTATGGAATCAAGAAACATGTCATCTCAAAAGATTAATTATTCACCCAATTAATTGCGGTGATATAAGGGCCAACCATTCATGTGTGTTTATTTTTGTGTGCCACATTTGTTATAATAAAAATTTTCATTAATAAAATTTTAAAAATAATGAACGAGTTTCAGATTAAATCATTGACTATGTGACTATATAATAAATTCATAATTATATCATTTTTAACTAGTTAAAATGGAATGTGGATGCATTACATGTAAATCCAAAAATAATATAATTATATTTTCATATAAGTGAATTAGTATAGATGAAGAATGGTGTTGGGTATTCCTGACATAAATATTTCTAATTCAAAAGATAGATATCATAAAAAATTAATTTGAATGGATGAAAATATAAAATTTCGATTATGAAAATGGAATAATTTAAAAGAAAAAACATCTCCCATTGAAAAAAAATCTTATAAAAATAGTATAAAACAATAATATAAAGGAAAAAATTTATCATTTAGATAGACTAATAAAAATTGGTACTTGAATGGTAAGGATGTATATTTTACTTCTATTACCTTAAATCCTACATTATTTCATCCATTTATCTACCATTGATTGGAAATAATAAAAAATGTTGAATATAGAATTATTAAATTTAGATATGTCCTAAATTAAATTATTATAGTTTTATTGACATCATTAATTTAATATTATCATACTACTTAATTGTCATTAAAATTTTTGGATTTGAATGTGATAGAGAAAATGAGGATGAGAAGCAGAAAATTCTAGAAATAATTATTGAAAACTAACCATCTTTACAGTGTTACTTCATCTCTATGACACTAAATACCATTGATTATTTTAATTGGGTTACTAAATTGAATATATAGGTATTATAAAGGGATTAAGGAATGGGATATGGGTAGTAATTTTAATTTGGTAGGTTAGGTGGTTGTGGTTTTACTAGGGGATGGAGGCGTTATTTATATTTGAGGAAAGGTTTATTATTACGATAAAATAACGAATACAATACTATATCCAAGGTGAACATTGTAATAATGATTTTTTTAAAATTAGGAATCTTATTCAAATAATATAATATAAATTTATGTCTTTAAATAACTTTATAATATTAATTGAATTTTTTAATAAAAATAAATGTGATAAAATATATAAATTTATTATTTTACGGGATCAATTTTGACTTTAGATATTGAAAAATAATTTTTAGGTTGGGAATTAGAACTTCATAGGTTCTTTAAATTATTAAAGCGAAATTTAATTGATCACCATGTTATAGAATTTACTAGTTCATTATTCAATCAACAATATGTAATTTAAAATAAACGAGTTATGAAAAATAAAATGTTTACTAGTGACGTAAATATTGAGGTATTTTTGAAAATTAAAAAAAAACCGCACTTGGAATATTTTTTTGTGATAATTAAAAATATAAAATTAATTATATTAGATTAATATTATATCATATGAAATTTTAATTATTAATATAAAAATTAATTTTTTTTTGTGAAATACATTAAGATATAGTTTATTAAAACTAATTATTATGTTTTTCATTATAATGTTAATTTTTTTGGAACTATAATACATTAATTTCATGATAAAACCTATTTGCATTGTATTTTATTTTTTTATGTGAAATTATAATTCTAATTTCTGTGTTACTATTCTCAATTGTCATTTTAAAATTCCTAACTATCGTGTTATTATTCTAACGATCACATACTATTCCAAAAGTAATATTTCTTCCTATAGGTACTTATTATTATTTTTGAAAAAAAGAATAATTTATTATGGGGTTATATATTTTCATTTTTTAATATGGTTATTTTTTTGAGAATATTATTTTCCTCTGTTATCGTATTGATTATGGGGTAGATGATTATAGTAGATAGAAAGAATCATTACTTTCTAACTATACTCAACTTATTTTATATTTTTTATACACTTATAATGTTTTCCATTTTTAGGGGTTTTTTTGCTAGATGACATTATTTTAATCATGAATTAAATTATGTGTTGAACTGTTTAATTTTTCTTAAATGTGTATAATGGTATAAAATATGAGACACATTATTTAAGAAAAAAATATTACTAATTATGTATTGGTATTGAAAATATCCACCAAACTTTTATTCTTTTAATATATATATTATTATTTATTCTATATTTCGAACTGAGATCACCCTAAATAACATTCTTCTAAACATATTAATTAAATATAAATTTAGAATATTATTAAATTATACATTTATATTTGATTCCGGTAAAAACTTGAATCCTTTTCTAAACATTTTCTAAATATTCTGAACACTTTTAATGATTTTGATTTATGATTCATAAACATAATTAAAGTAAAATATTTAAATTAATTAATTATGACAATAGAATAATTATTTCTAATTGTATATGTCATTCCCATAGGCTTATATATTTCATAATGGATAATCTCTTAGGGATGAAATATTTGAATCTAAACAGTATGTGATGAATTGATAATATCCCCTTATATATAAATAACGAACACTCAATTTCCCTATCCCACATTTTATAAAACAAATCATAAATTTTAATCACAAATGTAAGATATATATATATATATATATATTTAAATTTTATAAGATGGACAATTCACTAATTCAAAAATTTATTTTCACATTTAAATCTTAAATAACATAATTTTTTTGTATTACCAATATGAAATAAGTTCTCCCTTTTGTGATGTATTCTTGATAGCACACCTTTATATTTTACTATTTACACTAGGAAAATATATTTATTAATAAATAGTTTATAAAAATAATAATATTGTTTAGAAGGACTTAAAATATTATGTGTCTTCCCATAATTTTGGAATTAAACATCACATCTGAAATAACGAATGAACCTAATCCTTTGGTTTTATTTTTTACATAATTTACTTATGAAAATTATACATCCGTATTATTTTCATTGTACTATAAAAGGTAAATTTCTCCCATCATATGTAAAGAATATCCACTATCCATAGTCCATTATCATTCCCATTTGGATGATTTATGTGTAAAATAAACCAAAAAATCTATTTATTTCCTCTATTATTCTTCTTTATATATTTTTCATTATTCTAATTAATAAAACATTTGTTTTATTCATTAATTTTTCATAAATCCTCCATTAACCCAAAAACAACAATTAAATTTATGTTAAGTATGAAAATATTAATTTTTCTAGATATTAAAAATTTATTTTCTTCCTTTTTTGGATTAGCTTAATTTTGTAAACAATTATTATTATAAAGTCCAAATACCATTTTCATTAGTAATGGATTGTTTCTATGATTTATTGAATAACCATTTTCATTAATTTTATTTTTAAATTATGTGTGTAAATTATTCTAATATTTCTTATAGTCACATTAATTTTCCACAACCATGGTAATTTATACCCAAATATTTTAAAACATTAATCTATTAACATTTACATTTTATTTTAAACCCTTTTAGTGGGACATTTTTTAGTCTAAATTAGTCTGTTCATTCAATGAATCATTAATATATTTCATATAATTATTCTTTCATCATCCTCCAAATTCGATAATAGAGTTTTTAATTGTGGATTTAAACATATCCAATTCATTTTAATCATTCATAAAATATAATTACACTATAAAATGCTCTTTCCCCATTACATTTTTAATGTAATGGTAAATATTAAATTATTAATTTAATATTTATTTATTATTCATTATATTTAGTTTTTAAAATAGAATCACATTGAAATAATAATAAATTACATACACATAATGTGTTTATTTTCTTCACAAAAAATATTAATAGTAAAGGGATATAATCACCCAAAATAATAAAATCAAAACCATATACTCCATAAGAAATAATTCTCCCATGAAGACCATACTATCTAATATAATTATAATGATATTGTGATGTGTTAGGAAAAAAATGAAATTATCAAAGTACGTATAATAACATTTTATGCAAAGTAATGAATGATTATGTGAGAAAGATGGTGTATTTATATAGGAATATGGAAATTTAGTATTGCAACTATCATCCAATATAGATATTTGGATTTTATACCACTATGAAATAATAATTATATTCATTCTTTTTGTTGGTAAGGATTATACAACAATTTAACTATTAGAAACTTTTTTATCATATAAAAAAAAATTAGTTTTTAGAAAATACTAAATTTGTTTAAATTATTCTAAAAATATAGTTTATTATAAATTTAGAGGTTATAAATAAATTTTATTTTAACTTATTAATGTTATAAAAAACTATTTTAATGATAATATAAATTATCAAAGTTCTATGGAATTTTTAAATTCTCGTAATGTTTATGTTGTTATGAAACTGTTTTTTCAATGAATAACGATTTCTTATTTTGATATTAAAAATATAAAATTTTGATAATTATAATGATAAAATAAATATCAATTTTGTAATCCTTATATCAAAAATATTATGTGAAATATTTATGGTAATTATTTTAAAAAAAATTATTTTTTGGTCTAAAAATTAGAAATACAATTTTTTAAAAATACGTAACTCATATTATATAATCATGATAACAAAATTAAAAAACATTTAATAGTAATATTTTTTAATTAAATTATATTTACATAATATCATCATACATATGTTTTACATTTATAAACACATGATTACTATTTTATAAAAAGTATTTTATGCCTTATATACATTTTTTATTTTATGTACGTACAAAACAAGAATAAGTTTTTATCAATTTTAAAAATTGAATAATGTTTTATTGATTAAAATATAGTAATTATTAGATTCAAATTTTTAAATAAATGTTCTTTTATTTTATGTTACAAATAATTAATTGATGTAAAAAAGTGTTACCATAGTAAATTTAGAATAATAATTATGGTTTTAATTAAATGGTAATAAGACAATATAACGAATGGTTCTAACCTTAAGTGGTTGGTTATGATATTTATTATACTTAAAATAAATTTTAAAAATTATTTATTAATAACCTTCATAGAAATTAAAGCCACCCAAAATTGGTTTTTCTTAATGGAGAAATAATATTAATTTTATCTCTTAAAGTCACCCCTCTTAAACTATTAATAACCTACCATTCTCAAATTTCTTTAAAAAAATTAAATTACCATTAATCCTAACTAAGAATCTATATGAAGAGTCTCTCCATGATGGTTCATAGGTTCTATGTAGTCTCTTTATATCTATAAGAAAAATCCTCTCATGGTCATGGTTTACTTATACACCTTTTTTAATTCAGGTGTTTATTTTGTATAAGCCTTTCTATTATGAATTTAATATGTTTTCATGTGTTTATACACACCCAAGTTAATTTTTATTTTATATAAATATAATAATATACTTTATTTATATATAATTAAATACATTCCAAAATACCGTTCTTATAATTATTCATAATTTGAAATAAAGAATTTATTTTCCAAGCTATACTTTCATTCCATGAATACAGAACCCTATTTTCAATCTTAAAATAATTTTTTGGTGAAATAAATTTATGTAACCACATTATCTACTCAATAATTATAAATTTTATTTAATTATGATTTTTATTATTTTGAACCATATAATTTTTGGAGATATAATGGGTTCTCCATCAAATGCATTGTGTATAAAATTAATTTATTAAGAAGAGAAGCTTATAATTCCTTAGAATCACACCATGGTAATTTATTGTGATTTCATGGTAAAATTACACTTTAATATGTTTTATGAAACTTTTATGATGAGAAATGCTGGTATTTATATGAAATTATCATCTTTACTGTCTTTAGTTATTCCCATGTTATTCCTCATGTTATTATTTTTGTGTACGTATATTTTGAAGAAGGTTGTTTTAAACATGTTCTTATGTAATTATTCATGTTTCACCTATGATATTCTTTTACATTTTTACCTCATTCTCGGATTTATCATTAGACCATTACTTTGATAAATTTCCCATGAAATCATTTATGGTGACATGATATAGTATCACATAGGAATCAATCCCTTTATGTGAGTTGAAATTTTTTATACCTTTTTTTATTTACCATATAGGACTCATACTATCTACCATGATTTCATGAAACTGTAAAAAATGAAGCCATTTATAGTTACTTAGGTAATATAATTAAAAGGAAAAATTATTTTAATAATGTATAAAAATTTTCCATTGTTGTGATCAATTAATTGTTGAGTTATTGGTGAAACTTATTACTGGAAAAAATTTGTAAGAACCGTTGTTATAAATCAAAGTATTTGAAAAATACCAGAAATTATGTTGATGTTTAAAGAGAGAGGATTCAATGTAATATTGTATCAATTATAAAAAAATATGTTGATGTGACTCCCACAATATTTTATATTGGTTTAAGGACCTTTAAATGGGTTAATACAATAAAAACATGATTGAAAACTAGTTCTTTACAAATATTCCTTCCATTAAACCATGGTTTACACAATTGGGAGTTGTTATTTTGTTATAATATAATTTTTATAAACTATCATGAAATAATGAATTGAAGTTTGTAGCTTTTTCATTTTAATAAATGAAATTATGTATAAAATCCAAGAAGCCCAATGTTGGAAAAAAATTAGGATTAGAATCATCTTTTACGATTACCATAATGATTCAAAAATTTATCATTCTTCTTAGTTATGTTTTACAATTTTATGAAATGGATGGATATAGAAGGGCCCATGTGAGAAATTATGTTATGTTCATCATAATATGATGGAGTCTTATGTAAATAATTTCATGATGGTGTTTTCCCATGTTAATAATAATAATAGAAGCCACATATATCATAAAAATTCACATAATATTGAATAACTAGCCATTAAACACTTCATGTACAAACACTTACAATATTTTAGTGGACTCTCAAACACATCGATTGTATTAAGATAGATCAGTACAATAGGAAGTGTATTTTATAAACTCTATTATCAAAGAATGAAAAGGTATCCATGGTAGTTCACTTATTTCTAGGCGTGGTAGATAAATGGTGGATCTTAATAAAATATAATAATTATATATTAGAATATGATTTTATTAAATTGGAAGTACTAAAAAATGTATTTTAAACAATTACATTTCTATTAATCTAAAAAAATATTTAAATGGAATTTCTCGAATTGAAGAAAATGGAATGTGAATTTTTGGGAAGTTATGATTTGAAAATATGAAGTCTTACATGTAAGGTTTCAATATTTCTGATCAATTCAAATGGGATAATCAATCTATTCATTGGTGGGATGAGACCATATTTGTGGAATAATTTTGAAATCATGGACTTTACGTTCTTTGAGGGAAATGAATTATGATCTCTCAAGGTAGAGATTTAATATAAAGTTTCAAAGTGGTGTCATAGATTGAATGATAAAACTAAAATAATAGAAGAAATATTATTTATGAATCCAAAACATGAAAAGGATGGAAATAATCTACCACATACCTTGTGTTAATAATATATGAAATAGAACTCAGGGAATTGTATTCAATGAATATGGAAGTGAAACAAATTTGTAATGTATATCCAAAATTCTCAAAATTACTTGGTAGATTTAAAGACTTAATGTTCCATTTCTAATGACAAGGGTAATATGGTGAACATTCATTATATTGTGAAATTTTACATGTTTAGAGAGAATGGTCTCTTTTCCAACTAGTTACCATATCTAATAATGGTGAATATAAACTCAATTCCACCACAATAGATGTTGAGGTATCATTTCATTGATTTTTATATCATGAATACAAATGTTGAGGCTCCGAATGACATTGTAGTAAATAAAATAATTTTTCACTCAATGGTTCTTAATACGTTGTATGATTCTGATTCAACAAATTCATTTATTTATTTTATGATTTATATGTTCATTAAACCTGACCATGACGTAATATAATTAGTTATATCAATTTAATTACAAGATAAATTATATATATTAGTATATTCGATTTTCAATGGGGAAATGAAAACATTTTCACTGGAGAGATTTCCTAAACTGAGTTTGGTTATGAATTAACTCCTATAACACTATTTATACAAATAATTAATGAATAAGGAGAATAATGTGAAATAAATAATGTTAAAATTTATACTCATGATTATATAGACATTAATGAATTTTATAAAAAATTATCTAAACTTCCCCAAGAAATAGATATACAATTATCAATTGAAATCATACATCCATCTCCAAAACATTCATCAAATACACCGTATAAAATGGTATTTATGGAGATAAATGAATTTAATTGGAAACAATAATATATTTTATATATGAGTATTATCTATCCGTGTGTTTCTTCTTGGGGTGAGAGTGTTCTATTTTTGAATAGTAATGATAGAGCAATGTGACTATGCATTTACTAAAGATAACCATATGTAATCATAATAACGAAAAAATGCCCAATTATTTCGAAACGATTACCAAATTTTCTAAAATTTTTGATCTAATTTATTATCAAATAATGATCATAAAAAATTTAATTTTCAACTGATTTATAAAAAAGATGTTATCCTAAAGAAAACATTTCAAACAATGCATTAATATTATGATTTCATTGAGATTCCCTTAGATTCCACTAACGATACTATTTTATTTATTTATTTTTGGATTGAAATATTTAAGAACTACCCTTTAAATTATTTATTAGTATTTATTGATTATATTATAATATATTCAATAATTCTTGAATAATTGGAGGAATATGAAATCAACATATTACCCATGATAAAGAAATATATGTTTTTTATTATATTCAGTAATTCTATGTTTTGTATGAAATAAGTTTCTTTATTGGGATACATTTAATCGTGTAAAGGAATATATATGGATCTAATAATGTCTAAGGTAGTGTAAGAGTGGAATCATCATACAATAGTGAATAAGATTCATAGTTTTCATGGATAATGATGTCAATATAAAATGTTTATGAAGAAATATCAAGGATTTATAATCTAAAAAACATAATTACATTAAAAGATTATAATTTCACCTTGAAAAATATGTTTCAATAATGTTTCATATTGATAATAAAAATATGTTTCATTGAAAATGTATTGAATTTATCAGCTTGTGGAGAATGATTTTTCATTTATAGTGATTCATCCTTGAATGGAATTTGATGTCTACTCATGTTGAATGAAAAAAGTGATTTATTATTCATAATTATAGTGTAATCCTCAAGAGAATATGTATTCTAACCCAGACATTTACTTAGAAATGGTAATTTGTGATTTAAATTTTTTAAGAAATAGTTTGTATTATGAGAAATGTGATATATAAAATAACCACCAAATTCGGAATTATATTTTTAACCAAAAAGTAATCAACATGTGATCGAGATGACAGTTAGAGAATTATAAAAAAATATGGTTTTATTCATTTTCAACCTAGTAAAAAAAGATTTACTAAGTAGGAAATACACTTTAGTTTTCTAATTATGAGGATTTAATGGGAGACATTGATGATGGAATGGGAAGGGACATCCTCAATCATATTCCAAATGATTTCCCAAAACTAATTGTTAAGGAAGACCAAATATGATAAAATTAGTGATCCCATGATATAAAGAAAGATACTAGAAATAAAAAATGTTAATATTTCTAAATATTATCTTGATCAAGATGGAGTATTATAATGACCTGGACTGGGTTCCACTAAACTAATTCCCTAAGCTCGTAATTCCACATGAACTCAGTCGAACCTCCCCATATACTATATGATTCCCACCCATCAGGATAATATAATAAGGAACATGGGGATGCTATAACCTCTTCATGAGAGTAGAACAAAAATAGATTATTCATCAACCAAATCATAAATAATAAATAACCATGCAACATGTAAACAATTCCCAAAATTTGGTAAATTCCCACCAACAAATTTTTTTAATATGTGACATCGTCATAGTGTAATGTGATTAAAGTATACCCAAAATAAATAAAAAATAACAGTACCAAAAATGGTTTCCAACATCAGTCAGGTCCCCTCATCCATGCTCAATCTTATATCCCAAATATTCGATATAACAATAGTCCCTTTTCATAATCCTTACCTAACACCATGAAATATAAATGGGTACCAATGATTTCCATAGGAGGGTGTAAGTATAATAGAGTATACCTCAACCAATGGTGTATAATGTAATATTAACTCTAATAATAGTGGTTGTAAAAGATAAAATAACCATTAAAAATGTAAAATAGGATCATATTTTACAAAAAAGAATTCAATCAATTAACAACTAGGTCAATAAAGTTATATCATGACCCAACCCACCAAATCCTCTTCGGATATTCCAAAATTATATCACAATAATAAAAACTGAGTTAAACATTTTAAAATATAAGGGTTTATTATTTATCATTTAAATTACACATATTATATCTATCCAATTATATACAAATATCAAAAAAAAATAATGTTTTGTTTGGATTACCATGTTGACACACTAGCCATGAATAAATAATTTCAGGTTTATTAATTCAATTCAAGGATTTTGATTTTTGTTTTAATCCATCCAAATAGAACATTTTATATGTCATAACCATCATTCTTAATAATGGGATTGGAGGATAAATTCCACCATTCATAACTTAGAGATGTGAAATGTCATTTCCATCATTCCCAAAGATTTCATTAATTCAAAATTTCCATGGGATAAACTATATGTCCATTTCAAGATATAAAACATCAAGGATTCATCTTATTATAGTCACTAAAATTCATATGACCTTAAAAATTTATTATATTAAAAAATTCCATACTCAATCCATTTAACCATTTGTTCATAAAAACAAACAATTAAGGTTCTTTGAATATATTTTACAATATAATAAAGACCATTTAAACATTTACAAATTATTTACCTCCATTTTGAAACACTTTTAAATCCCAATTGAATCTATACAGTCCACTATATTAGATTAACTTGTGTAAATTATAATTTGGACTAGTTTGATCTCCTAATCTATTTATTTAAACATTTAAAATCTACCTTACCATTTCAAGGAATTAAAACACCACAAGGCTGGCCTTAAGATCAGTCATATAATCATCAACCAACATACCGAGTTATGTGAAGGTTCTCACGTAAACAACACTCATTCTCAGTTTATTATTATAAGTTGTGGACATAAATAACCTCAATGGATGATCAGCGGGATAAAAACATACACATAGAAAACATAAATACTATATGATAACACTTTTTGGACATCCTAACTGATGATCGTAGAAAAATACTCATCACTCAACAATCATGGATCAAAATTAAAATGACCATAGAATAAAAAGGGAATAACCCTATAGGGAATTTTTTTATATGGTTCATAAAAATATATAACAACCCCAAATGGTTCATCTATTAAATAGGAGTAAACAGGGTCGCTAAATTACTTGTAACGTAAATACACAATAAACATCACTCCAAGTACCCATGAATAAAAGGATATTGATCCTTATAAGTGGAGGGAGATCATGGTTCCCACTGTAGGTTTCAATTAATGAAATGTGATTGAAAACATTGTACATATCATATAGTATTTTGGATGTAAAATCATCAATTTACAACATTTTATGGGAAGAATAGTTGGATGTATATTTTTCCAATCCATGTGGTTGTCAAGTGATCTACTCTATCAATGTGAAATATAGACACATAGATTTTTGAGGATCCCATATAATTTTAAAACCATATAGTAGTCATATGAATACCTCAATACAAGAGGGGTTGAGCTACATGGTATTATGGTGCATCCTCAACATGTATTCTAACCATGCATAATCCATCACTAGGATGTATATTTATGGAATATGGTAAGCACATAGATTTTTCCAACAATGAAACATATATTGGATATATCCTTTCCCAAATTTTAATGTCCCAAATACCGAGGAATCTCCCTATACAATTTCAACTAATCAGATTTATTCAATAATTTTTTTTAATTTTTTTAACCAAAATTAAAATGATAACATACGTTTTCAAACAACGAGATTTTACCACATCCCAACAAATTAAATCCCATCATAAACATTTGTAGAAATTATCACTAAGAACCCACAAAAAAATCTATTTAGTAGGGCCACATGTTAGCTTCCCTCACCCATGTATTCTCCTAAAAACAAACATGTTCCACAACACTCAATCTAAGTGAATAGTCTTACCCAGTAATAATTTGTCCCTCTAATCCATAACATGAATTATATTATTATAAAAGGACATTATAGTATCAAGAAAAACATAATTTTCATCAACTAATATATATGGATGAGGGTGATACTTTCAAATTTAAGACACATGAAAAGTAATTTATAACATTATACCATTGTGGAAGAGAAAACAGATTTTCTACCAGTATTATCCCATGTATAATCTCAAATGGATTGATATTCATAGGTACCATTGCTATCCATTTATGAATCCTATAGTGTCTCAATCTTGGTGGAACATTAATGAACACAATTTCACCCTCTGAAAACTCATGTGGTAAATGACTTTGATCATGTTTTGGATTCTATCAAATCTTTTTTATATCCATATATTTTTGAATGAACTGAATTTTTTTTTGATGTATCCTGAAAGTGAAATGGCCCCAGATAACTCTATTTCCCCTACTTGCAGCCCAAACAGGGGGATTAACATAGACTAACATATAATTCCACATATACTTCCATCGATATATTAAAATTATAACAATGTTTATTGTTATAATCTATATGTGTTAAGTTCTTATCCAATGTCCCACGAAAATATTGGAAACATGCACTCAATATTTCAGCTTACAATTGAATAGTACAACTTGATTTTCATTACATATATATGTGTAAATATATAAATAAATAACTCATGAGAACAGAACATCATCTAAATCAAATATAGGAATAATGTGGTAAAAAAATTGGAACATGATACGAATTGATAGTCCATGGCACCTAATGAATATGAATAATCTCTCGAATATACATGTTTCTTAATTGATCAATTGATAATGTTTCCCATATTTGTAAGAAATATAATTCCAATATCAAATTTTCCATACCCTCCTATATCACATTATTTTTTTTAGGATTCCTCTAAAGGACTACGAAAAAAGTCTATGGAAATATCATCCCATATCCACTTAAAAATGGAAAATAGTTGTAATAGGCTCGCCGGAAATTAATTCTCAGACTTCACCTACTGATAGGTGTAGTGTTTCACTAAAATCCCAATGATACTTGTTTTTATTCATGAATACAAATAATTTTCAGAATTCTAGTGCTACATTTTCTTCATTCAAGAATTCACCAATAAATTTAAAGTATGAAACAAACAAATCAAATCCCCAATATACAAGTATGCATAAGAACATGACCATTAACATAGATGATTTCAAAATCAGTGATAGCCCAGTCCAGTGGTAGTCTCCCCCAATAAAAATCACTCCGCAAAGATAGGCATTTCTATTTATCATACTACATCCCCGTGTCTTGGGCCAGAAGAGAGTACTCAAAGGAAATTTATATGGGGTGTCAAATGAACAAGCTCCGCCCAAACACCTATATGAAACACAGTGAATAAGATCATCATGTTATAATCAGTACAAGTCTTATTAAACACATGAGTCTATGTATTCTGATTCAAAGCATAAAAGACACTTTTTCTAGTCAATAATATATAATGTATCTGAAAGTCAAAAATGTTTATAAACTTAACCCACCTTTACTTTTGGAAAATTGAATCATATTGGTGGATGAAATTTTTGAGGATGTTATGTTCAGTATAAATGAAAATTAACTCTCCACGAAAATAATGATGAAAACATATCAAATAATATACCACTATTTAAAAATCGAGACCAAACATCATATAGATCGATTCATGTGACCTCCACATCCATGATCAATATTCCATCGCTCAATATCATTGAATCAACACTTCCATATGTCTAATAACACATTCATCAAAAAACAATTTATAAAAATTGCCCAATTCTGGTAAAATAATAATTTTTAAGTGGTCAAACACTTCATTATCACCTAGAATGCAATATCACATTAAAAAGTCCACTCAAATTTTTTACCCATTTTGGTTTGTCTCGTGAGAGGAACATCCATGTGAGAGAAGTCATTGATGAACCTTCGATAGTAACCAACTCAACCCAAATATCATCAGAAATTAAAAACATTATTGGGATTTCCCCCAAAGATAAATATTAAACATTTTGGGGGTAAAATAACACACATTAATCAGAAATAAAATGACCCATTAATAGTACCTTTTCAGTCAATAAATGACCCTATTGAAGATAGATAAGTAACTGATTCTCTCTCGTTGCACTCATGAATAAGTAAAGGTTTTTGTCTTGATTACCATGATTATAGGAGTACACAATGTCATCATTAATGAAGAAAACTATTAGTAGATCAAAATAAGGGTGAATTTTTATGTTTATAAAGGCTACAAACACAACATTATTTTTCTTTATCCCAAATGGAATTAGGAAAAACTCATAAAATCCATAACTACATATGAAATTAGTATACGTTATATCAAAATGTATCACCACCAACTGAGGACTCCATAATCTAAAATAAATATTATGTTACATATTGAAACCTATAATATCTCTATAGAGATCATATATACATGGAATCAAATACCCTTTCTAGATCTTTAAATTTTCTATATTCTAATAATTTTGGCATAAAAAATGTTTTATTTGGCATATGGGAAAATAAAACTGGAGAGACCGGAGGTGATGTACATAAAAGGATAAATAATTTATTTTCCAACTCATCATTATTATTCATAAGCCTAGTAAGACCACTATGTTCCATTTGTATGGAGGAATTTAAATTTTCTTAGCTCCAGAATTAAATAAATTAGAAACTAATCCTCTCTCAAGTAGAATACCTGAAAAGTCGTTAGTAATCATGTCATGGAACTAATCCACCACCCAACGGATGAAATCATTCTCCACTACCACATTATCTAGAAAAATAATTTCAAACTGGGCGTTGGTGTTACAATGTTTCAATTGAACAATCCCATCATATAAAATCCTTATATCCCATTCCTTATTAAGACATAGGTGTTACCCTTAGGAGATGTGAAGCTCAGTGTCCAATTGTAACAATTTATTTAAGCTTGATAGAAAACAAACAAATCTATTCCGAATATGTGTAAATTAATCCTAACTTCTCATGTAAATACATGTCTACAAGAAAAGTATACCCACCCACCATGAGGGAAAATCCTTACAATGATTAATTCACTCCAATGACAAACCCAACAAATTCTTGATATACAAAACTCCACATATGAACTATACTGCTAGACCCAAACCATTCAATAGTTAGGATGATTTAATATAATTATAATATCATATTTCTAATAAATAACTACCAAGAAAATAATCTAAAATAATTGTAACTTTAAAATACAACATTACAATATTGCTAATATAGGGAGTAGGATAAATGACAAGAAATTGATCTATCCAACAATCATGTGCTTCTGTTTGAGTCTCATGAACATCGCTAAAATTCGATATATACTTATTTTCCTATAGATGTATTTCATCTACATATAATGGTGAATCTAGTATATCACTAACTATTGGACATATACTTTGAATAAGACCCTTTATAGTGGTTTGTATCAGTATATATCCTCCATCACCACTCATTTGTCAAGGGTTACTATAGAATAAATGATGTGTCCCATATTTCCAAAAGCACGAAACACTGATGGTGGGTGATGACATAGTCCATGTGTAACACCCCAAGATTTCATATTGTGTTATTTCTTAAAAATAATTCAATAACTTTCACTACACGAAACACTGAGTTCAAGCGCACCATGACTTACCAAACAAGCCGTTCAAAAGAGGGTATGAATAGTATTAACTAAATTTTAAACTTTATATAATCCTTATATTTTTAGAATCCATATTACGAGTTTCTTAGACATAATTTAAGACCAAATTCATATTTAGTATTGCACTTTTACCAACTTTTAATATGAACCCTTTTTAAATCAAATATTTTAAACATTTATATAATCAATTTGACTAAATAAATTTACTTTTTAGAATGGGGACATCAAAAAATTTAAAATGAAACATCTCAAGCTTCCACAGTATGCTTTCCTTTGAATAATACAGTAGCGTGTGTTGTACGAATCTTCAAGTTCTAACACACACCACAAACAATCAAACTGGTCGTTATAAATAGTAATATTTACATTTTGAAATTTTATAAATTTTATCTGTCAAAATTGACTTCGTTTTTGTATTCGTAGTATCAAATTTAGCCTAAGGTGAAATTTTGTAACTTTTCGGATAACATTTATATTTTGATGAATAGTGAAAATTATGAAATTTTAATTAAAAACAAATTTATTAAATGAAATAATTTATATTGATAAATTATGAATTTGAGAGGTTTTAAAGTATATTTAGAATATATTTTTACCATTTAATACAATGTTGGTCATTGTACATAATTTCGCAATTAAACCGGATATAAACAATTGTCAATCTTTTGAAAGTTATAATCTCTAAAAAACACGCTATTTTTTTGACGACGGAAATTAATTTTTAAATTAATTAATGAAACTAATATGTTTTTAATTTGGTAAAATAGACATCATTTTTGAATTCATAATATCAAATATAGCTTAAGCCTAATTTTTTGTATTTTTCTAGAAACTTTCATTTTTTGATGAATAGTGAAACCACTAAGTGGTTGTTAAAAAAACGAAATTTTCATAAAAATTAATTTTACCAATTCTTTGAGTGTAATTTCTAAAATCTGAGAGACACGTTTAATATCAAGTAGTAAAATGTGGTTCAATGAGATGAAAATAATTTTTGGTGAATAGTAACTTTTTACATTTATTTACTACGGTTAAAAGTGAATCAGGTAATTAATGGTAAAAATGAAATTAATATTACCCTAAAAGATGTCCTAATTCTATTGGACAATTGTATCTCGACAAAAAACAACCTTAGAAATAAAATATTATCATTTAGGTCCACTAGGATTAGATTAGGATATTTATTATTATTTAAGTCAAAAAAGAGTTAAAAGAGTTAAAATCAAATATTATTTACTAAAAAATTTTTAATATAGGGTTATACATAAGATAAATTCGATTGTGAATATTCATTAGAAAGATAAAAATATTTCCTACATAACAGTAGTTTAGTTATAAATTTTAGAAACTATATAATTTAATTTATTTATGACACAATGGTGATGCAGTAATTAGCATAATAGTGAAAAATTAAAATAATTGGTATTATAAATACGCAAATAAATTTAATTTGTGACTTTTTATGAATTAAAATAATTATATAGGTTAATATGACATGTTAGGAATTATTTAATTAACGTTTTTCGAAGTAATCATTCTGTTATGAATTTCACCAAAATCAATTTTCCAAATAGTGTCAAAATAGACATAAAAGAGTTATTAAAATAAATATTATATTATTAATTTATATTAAATTCCTAAAAATCTAAGGTTCGGCCAAGAGACTTATAACATGATAGTTCTATCATTAATGGACCACTTGGAGGTCACTTTGAGGTATATAGTATGTTTATTAACTATATAATATGAAAATACAATGTGACATGGTAAGTGTCAAACTAATTAACTAAGAGTTAAAACTAAAGGATAAGGTTAATATAATGACCCAAACCAGTCTAAATTCTATTTCTAGAGTTGATTTGGACCCATCCCCACCATAAAATTTAAATAACCCACTTTTGAGCCATTATTAACTGAATATGAATTTATTATAAAATAATATTTCTAGCTTTTCCAAAGGTGGCCTTCACCCCTCTTATAAAAGGTCACCCCCCCTTCACATTAATTCATAACTTCAAAGCCATTTGGCTCAGTCAAACTCTGCCCAAATACTCTCTCAACTTCCCTCAAGTCATCCAAGAGGTATTCTTTAGTCATAAAGCCATCCTAAGGATCCCTTTTGATCAAATCAAAAGGAAGAACCCGAAGAAGATGTAACGATTTCACCACCCTTTATGAAGTTCCTTTCTTCTTCCACTTCTTCTTTCATTGTTATTACAATTCTAAAATATTGGATCCAGTATCTCTTATATACTGTAATGTTATTATAATTATGTTAGAACCATATTCATTATTCTATCCATCCTTTGAATAACATGTCACCATACGTGCATACGTACGACTTACCGTCTCCACGTCATGGTGTAATTGTTATTCAATAAATTATTATTTGGATGGGTATAATAATGATGTGTAATTCATGTAAATAATACATATAACATGATACTGATTCTTTATATATGATATACCATCCAATTATATATTATTATAATATCAAAAGAATGATATCGTCGCTCTTGCGTAGGTAGGGACTACCGTCTCCACGAATGCGATGAGATTCATTCGCCATCATATCCATTCAAGTATAATTATCATTTTATGATTTAAAAATAATGTTTAAGGACTTGATATCATTCTGGATATGAATAAGATACAACCTATCCATGAGAAACATGGATTACATAACAAAACATATAAAATAAAATGAGTAAGTTAACACTCGAAACGACGATAATTCTAAGATATTATTAACAAAGCAATGTTGAAAGATCATATATGATATCATATTAATGTAAATGATTCTTGTATAATTTAATAACAATTATTTCACCATTATACAGGAGGTTAACCTACCCTCAACCATGAAAAAATACAAGGTAATGGTTCTTCCAAAATCTCTTCATTATCTGAGGTTGTTTATACGTAATAATTTACTGGGATTTCTTAATCATCCACATCCATGTTTCTTAAAAATGTTTTTCAAAACATTTTTACAATGTACAAGAATATGGTTTAATGTAATTTACACCCTTGTTTGTCTTTTTATAAGAGGTTTATAAAGGAATCTTTCTGTCGTTTTCCAAAGAAGGTACTTTTTAACCTTTTCGACCGAATTAAGGTAAGAATGTTTTTTTAACATATACGGCGGGTGCGGCTATTTTCCGCCATTATAAAAACATCAAAGATTCCCTTACAAGATTATAAGAATAATTTCAATGAAAAGTTTTTATTTTATAAATATATGACTCTTAAATGATTTCAAAATAAATAGAGATATTTCTCTAAAAATAGTTTTGATTTCATCTATGTCATAATCCTTTGATGGATTCTAAGTTTATTTGAAGTTTATTTATTACGATACAAAACTTCCATATTATATTGAATATTTTGTGATTTGTTTGACTGTAGATGTGTTATTTTTATACAATTCTTGTTTTGTGGAGAAAGTATTGAAATTCCATGTGCTAGTTTTAATATGAATGTTTATGTTATGTTTAAACCTTTTCATATGGGAATGCATTGGAATTAATATGTGATGGGTGGAGCCCGCTATAGCTCCTTGATGCATCAGTAGGTCTAATGAGACAAACTAGTGTCCTGGAACAAGGCCTTGAAAAAATATTATTGTAGTCTAGGCATGAGGCCTTGTCTATGTGGTTATGATAGTCTGGGATTATGCATTCCATCATTATGAAAGTGGTTATTGATATTGAATTTGATTATTCGATTAGTAGAATATCCTTGTGAATATGTAAATGGAATTATTTCATTTTATTTTTTCCATACTATGTTGACATTCAAGTTTAAAAGGTTTTTCTTTTAGTTATACATTGCCTTAAATGTTTATTCTTATTTATGAAATTTTCCGCTATATTGTTATCCTTACTGGGCATTGGATCTCACCCCTTTTCTATGTTTTATTTTTCCCAGGATGTGGAGAAGTAAATTATGAATGACCTACTGGGATAGTATAATGGGATAAGAGTGTGGACTATGGAGACTATGTTGTTGTTGTTTTTATTTTTATGATGTTATGTAAAACTTTATGAATATATCTAGTTATTCCAAGGCTACTAATCTATTAGGTCTTTCAATATTTGATCTTTCTTGTGATCTTTCCAATGTTATGTAATAATGAACAAAGTCTGGGTAACTGGGGTCAGGGCACTACAGTTGGTATTAGAGGAAGTTTAGTACAAACCTTGGAAGCTAGATTTAGAGAATCTCTAATTAGAGAACATAGACCTAAGATGTACTTTGAGGATTAGTATATAATAACTTCCTAGAATTTTGGTATTGTAGAGATTTTGTGAGTTTTCCGAGCAATACATCCCTATCTGGATACGAGCAGGTAGAGGTGGCTCTGGCACAAATATACCTATAGTTAAAACCTAAAAACACCGATTTGATCTAGACTCGAACGGGAACTGGTGCACGACAACGGGCCTTGCTGCACTCTTGGTTACGACACTCCTGGGGGATATGATTAGGATAATTCTCATTTTCATTTCAAATCATTATGAATGGGTTATGAGTATATACTTCCTAAAAGAGTTTTTTTTATGATTATGGATTATATCTATAATTATTTCAATTTATGATTAGTGTTTTACAAGTATGGAATTATGTATTTTGATTCATAAACTTATCTAGTTTATGACATTGTTTAGAAATGGTGCCCAATAGAAGGATTGAGAACTCCAGCAATGCACATGATCCAAAGAGAAGGAAGGACCATATCTTTCATGGTCTTATGCCAAAATTTATAAGAGAAATAGTCTCTCATGTAATATCATCATATGAAGAAATAATATCATGTGTTGATAAGATATGTAAAGAGTTTACTTAGTCCTATGGATTTGAAGGGATGAAAGAGAAGAAAAGGATGGAAGAGAGAAAGATGGATAAAGGGAAGAGGGAAAAGAAGAATTTTCCCATTTGTGATAATTGTGGGAAGAAACACCTTGGAACATACCTGAAAGGAATGGGAGTTTGTTATAAGTGAGGAGGAAAAGGGCACAAAGTACGTGACTGCAAGGGTAAGAAAATGGTTTCAAATGTACAATGATTCATTTGCAAAGAGTTTGTACACTACGTGAACCTATGTCCCGGTCATCAGACTATGCCACAAATGATGCTATTGGATAATAATCAAGTTACGATACTACCACAGATGAAGATGGATGATTAGTGTTCTTATGTTGATTATTTCATTTGAGTGTTGTATCAACAATGTACTTGTTATAATAATAATGGATTATATAAGGATTGTACTGCAATACTATTTCATTAAGTACTTGATATTGTATCGAACAATGAAAAGTTACTCAATAGCAGGTTAAATTTTTGGAAAATATATGGTTGAGAGAATGATAAACCATAATATGGTTCTGATACCGAGGTCGTGATTTTTGAATAATACATGATTGATTTTGATAAATTATATTGGATATTCTTGACTACCTTGAAACTGATTAATGATTTGTATATTCCATCATTGTTGGGGTTTACAACATTTTTGTATTGAAGGAGTATATATATTATTGTTTAAGGAATAAGGGATCATAAATGTAATCAATAAGGTTTTATGGTAATTCAGGATGTTGTAGTGTTTTAAAAGAATACATGATGAATGTGATCACATGTTATTACGCGGATAAAAGGATCTTCATCGTGTTTACCTTCCTTATAAATTTTGGACTTAAGTATTTTGGATAGTTCTAGTTTGGATTATTTTGGATTGCCATAAAAGGACAACCTAGAGGTCGGGCAGAAATCTGTCGCGTTCGGCAAGGCTGCGAGACTTGAACCCACAAATGAAGGGTGAAAAGAGTGTATCACCTACCATTGACCCACATGATGTCTAGGATTGAATAATGTCGTTTTTTAATGGTTCCTCTAGATGAATTATAAATTTATTTCTTAACCCTATAAGAATATGATAAATAGAATATTGTTTTTAAGTTCTATTATCTTTCAGAGTGAAAGATGAGTTTATGGTAGAACTTTGTTAAAGGATGAGACTCTACTTGTAAAGTATATATTTTTCTTCTTCTATTATTCAATGATGAAATTAATTCTTATACTTTAGTGAAGGGATCTTAAAATAAAAAAATGTGTTCTCCTAACACTATATGTTTTGCTGAACCGATGGTTTTTTAAATCATCATAGATTGATGAATTTAAGGCCCTCAGTTTTACACTTGTTTGTGATTGATGACCTCAATCACTACTTATAAATATTTACATTTTTCCTCCCATTATATGTCTCTAATTGCTACCAATGTTCTCCGAATAGAGATCATAATTTGGCGGTGACCCTTTCATATCTATTTTCCTCTCATTAAGACTAAATTTTATTAACCCAATATCCGACGTGGGTTTTCCCACAAAGATATTTTCTATATTCAAATTTTTTTTTCAAAGAACAATTTCAAATTGTGAGAACGCAATTTATTGAAGGAGGGGAGAATTTAACACCCCAAGATTTTATAGTGTGTTATTTCTTCAAAATAATTCAATAACTTGCACTACACACAACACCGAGTTCAAGCGCACTATGACTTACCAAAAAAGCTGTTTAAAAGAGGTTATGAATAGTATTAAATAAATTTTAAACTCTATTAATCCTTATAATTTTAAAATCCATATTATGAGTTTCTTAGACATAATTTAAGAACAAATTCATATTTAGTATTTCACTTTTACCAACTTTTAATAGTGAACCCTTTTTAAATCCAATATTTTAAACTTTTATATATTCAATTTGACTAAATAAATTTACATTTTAGAATGGGGACATCAAAAAATTTATAATGAAACATCCCAAGCTTCCACGATTTGCTTTCCATTCAATAACACAGTAGCGTGTGTTGTATGCAACTTCAAGTTCTAACACACACCACAACCAATCAAACTAGCCATTATGAATAGTAATACCTACTTTTTTAAATTTTATAAATTTTATCTCTCAAAATGGACTTCATTTTTGTATTCGGAGTATCGATTTTAGCCGAAGGTGAAATTTTGGAACTTTTTGGATAACATTTATATTTTGAGGAATAGTGAAAATTACTAAATTTTAGTTAAAACCAACTTTTTTAATTGAAATAATTTATATTGATAAATTATGATTTGGGTGGTTTTAAAGTATATTTAGAATATATTTTTACAATTTAATACAATTTTGGTTATTGTACATAATTTCGCCATTAAACCAGACATAAACAAGTGTCAATCTTTTTATAGTTATTATCTCTTAAAAACATGCTATTTGTTTTGACGATGGGAATTAATTTTTAAATTAATTAATTAAAAATGATATGTTTTGAATTTTGTAAAATAGATATCATTTTTTAATTTATAATATCAAATATAGCTTAAGCCTAGTTTTTGGTATTTTTCTAGAAACTTTCATTTTTTGATGAATAGTGAAACCAATAAGTGGTAGTTAAAAACGGAATTTTTCATAAAACATAATTTTACCGCTTCTGTGAGTAAAATTTAGAATATTTGAGAGACACGGTTAATATCCAGGTGTAAAATGTGGTTCAATGAGATGAAAATATTTTTTGTGAATAGTAACTTTTTACTTTTATTTACCGCGGTTAAAAGTAAATAGGGTAATTAAGGGTAAAAATGATATTAATATTACCCTAACACATGTCCTAATTCTATTGGACAAGTGTATATTGACCAAAAAAACCGTAGTAATAAAATATTATCATTTAGATCCACTTGGATTAGATTAGGACATTTATTATTATTTAATTCAAAAAAGAGTTAGAAGAGTTAAAATCAATGTTTATTTACTAAAGCATTTTTAATATAGGGTTATACATAAGATAAATTAGATTTTAAATATTAATTACAAAGATAAAACGATTTCCTACATAATGGTATTTTATTTATAAATTTTAGACATTAAATATTTTAATTTATTTATGACACAATGGTGATGTGGTAAATACCATAATAGTGAAACATTAAAATAATTGATATTATAAATACACAAATAAATATAATATGAGACTTTTTATTTATTAAACTAATTTTATAGGTTAATATGACATGTTAGGAATGACTTAATTAACTTTTTTCGAAGTAATAATTCTGTTTGGAGTTTCACAAAAATCAATTTTCCAAATAGTGTCAAAATTGACAAAAAAGAGGTTTCAAAATAAATATTATATTATTAATTGATATTAAATTCCTAAAAATCTAAGGATCGTCCAAGAGACTTATATCATGATAGGTGTATCATTAATGGACCACTTCTGGGTCGCTTGGAGGTATATAGTATGTTTATTAAATATATAACATAAAACATACAGTGTGACATGGTAAGTATCAAACTAATTAACTAAGGGTTAAAACTAAAAGATAAGGTTAATATAATAACCCAAACATGTCTAATTTTTTTTGGTTGAGTTTTTTTCGACCAATCCCTGCCTTAACCTTTAAATAATCCACTTTTGAGCCATTAGAAACTGAATATGAATTTATTATCTAATAATATTTCTAGCTTTTCCAATGGGGCCCCTCACCCCTCTTATAAAAGGGAACTCCCCCTTCACATTAATTCACACCTTAAAAGCCATTTGGATCTTCCAAAATCTGCTCAAATACTCTATCATCTTCCCTCACTTCATCCTAGAGGCATTCCTTTAGCCAGAAAGCCAACCTAAGGATCCCTTTTGATTAAATCAAAAGGAAGAACCTGAAGAAGAGCTAATGATTTCACCACCCTTTCTCAAGTTCCTTTTTCTTCCACTACTTCTTTATTTGTTATTACCATTATAAAATATTGAATCCAGTATCTCTTATATAATTTAATTTTATTATAAACATGGTACAACCATATTCACTATTCTCTCTATCCTTTGAATAAAATGTCACCATACTTGCGTACGTACGGCTTACCGTCTCCACGTCGTGGTTTAATTGTTATTCAATAAATTATTATTTGGATGGGTATAATAATGATGTGTAATTCATGTAAATAATAAATATAACATGATAATGATTCTTTTTATATGATATAACATCCAATTATATATTATTTTAATATCAAAAGAATGATATTGTCGCTCGTGCGTACATACGGATTACCGTCTCCACGAACGCGATGAGATTCATTCTCCATCGTATCCATTCAAGTATAATTATCATTTGATGATTTAAAAATAATGTTTAAGGACTTGATATAATTCTGGATATGAATAGGATACAACCTATCCCGGAAAAACATGGATTACATAACAATACATATAAACAAAAATGAGTAAGTTAGCACATGAAACGACAATAATTCTAAGATATTATTATCAAAGAAATGTTAAAAGATCATATATGATATCATATTAATGTATATTATTTTTGTATAATTTAATAACAATTATTTCACCATTATACAAGAGGTTAACCTACCCTCAACCAAGGAAAATTACAAGGTAAGGGATATTCCATAATCTCTTCATTATCTGAGGTTGTTTATACGTAATAATCAACAAGGATTTCTTTATCATCCACATCTATGTTTCTTAAAGATGTTTTTCAAAATTTTTTACTATATTCAAGAATATGGTTTAAAGTCATTTATACCATTTTTGGACTTTTTATAAAAGTTTTATAAAGGAATATTTCCGTCGTTTTCCAAACAAGGTGCTTTTTAATTTTTTTCGACAGAATTAAGGTAAGAGTGATTTTTTTACTTATATGGCGGGTGTGGGTATTTTCTGCCATAATAAAATCTTCGAAGCTTCCCTTACAATCTTATAAGAATATTTTTAAAAGAAAATGTTTGATTTTATAAATATGTGACTCTTAAATGATTTCAAAATAAAAAGAGATATTTCTCTAAGATGAGTTTTGATTTCATCTATGTAAACATCATTTGATTGATTTTAAGCTTATTTGAAGTTGATTTATTATGATAAAAAACATCCATATTGTATTGAGGATTTTGTGAATTGTTTGGATGTGGATGTGTTATTTTTATACCATTCATGTTTTATGGAGAAATTATTGACATTTCGTATGGTGTTTTTAATACGAATGATTATGTTATGTTTAAACCATTTCTATGGGAATGCATTGGACTTAATATGTGATGAGTGGAGCCCGCTATAGCTCCTCAATCCATCGGTAGGTCTCATGAGACAAACTAGTGTCTTGGCACAAGGCCTTGAAAAAATCTTATTGTAGTCTTGGCATGAGGCCTTGGATATGTGGTTATGATAGTCTGGCATTATGAATTCCATCATTATGAATGTGGTTATTAATATTGCATGTGATTATTCGATTAGTAGAATATCCATGTGAATAAGTAAATGTTATTATTTCATTTTATTTTTTCCATAGTATGTTGAAGTTCATGTTCAAAAGGCTTTTGTTTTAGTTATTCATTTCCTTAAATGTTTATTCTTATTTATGAAAGTTTCCACTATATTGTTATCCTTACTGGAGATTTGAGCTCCCCCCTTTTCTATGTTTTATGTTTCCTATTATGTGAAGAAGTAAATTATGAATGACCTTACGGGATAGTATAATGGGATAAGAGTGTGGACTATGGAGACTATGTTGTTCAAGTTTTCATTTTTATGTTGTAATGTAAAATGCTATTAATATATCTAGTTATTCTAAGGCTACTAAACTAATCGGTCTTTCAAGATTTGATCTTTATTGTGATCATGCCAATGTTATGTAATAAAGCACCGACTCTCAGTAACTAGGGTCGGGGCGTTACACCATGCCTGTGATCAACCATTCCAAAATGATACAAAACCACCTGACTAATTCCCTGGATGTTTGATCCTCTCCCCTGGTTGTTATATCCACCACAACACTGGTGAATGTTATTATAATGGATATTCCTACTATCAGAATTCATAAAACAAGACCACTCATTTGAAATAATCCCTCCACCACTAGAATACTCATTTATGATCCCCCAGATATGAGATCATAAATCACCACCTTAAAAAACCTCTTCAAATAGAATATATTCACCTGGGGAATTATTTAATGTTGAAGCATATCCTAAAAGTGTTTTTAGCAACTTCCACATCTTATAAAAATAAGAGAAAAAAATTCAACTTATTAAATTTACAAACATAATATATCAACGAAATATTCCCCTAGATAAAAAGAAAAAACTATTAATTTCTCCCCTACCTAAAATTCTATTGGTAAATGTTTTCCATGAATTTCTCTTAAACGCCCTTCACTACAATACACTCTAACTATTAATCCTATACTGGAATATCCCATCTGTGATTCAATGGACCTTGTAACATATAATATTATTACATGACCAGATTCTATAAGGTTATCTTGAAGATCAATTTCAATATGGATAGTCTCAATCTTGAACCCAACTTCCTCGAGTACAACCTCTCAAATGAACATCATGGGATACTACAATTGAAACTCTATAATATGTTAAAAAATAATGAGTTCATCGCTACCTAGTTATCACTCTATAAACTATATAAAATGGTAAACTTTCTCATGGAAGTTCACTTTCCCTTATTAATGGAAACCAATAGTGGTTTCTATCTAGCTACTAGAGGTGTGTTCTCGAAAATTTATTTTTATTACCCTACTGGTAAACATCATCATTGCTGAAACTCTCTATGATTCCAAAAACACTATTCATAAAACATAACAATTTATTTCCAAGATATACATGTGAGGGATTTTGAAAAAACATAATTCGACACTCCATTTTAACTATCCCATTGAATATTAAGAAATAATTGTCACTACCCCCAACCATCCAAATCTTAGTCCATGGCTAACTTAGGGTAAACATGATTTCCCATTAGATTCCATTTTAACTATTCCATTAGATATATCGAAATTATAAAATGTTTGATACCTATTTACTATGATTTTTATACATACTATAATCAAACACCAAAAAATTTTAATTTCCCGTAACACCATTCCTCTACTCATTACATCACACCACCCCATTAATTACCATGTTTTCTTAACATGATAGATGTCAAATAAATTTCTATGTGATTATAATGATTCTTGTATAAAAAATATTATTTTATGTCATCCCATTAGTAATGTCTCAAAAACATAATAAAAACACGCTACATTTTCATCACCCAAGGTGAAATAAAATCCAAATCCACAAAGAGAACATCAAGAACAAATATTCCCACAATAGGAATATGGGGTTTCTCCAACACATGTGTTTTTTACTCCTATTCATGGTATCTTTGGAAAATTTCACCACATCATAATACAAATTATTGACTTAATAAATAGTATGGAAATAGAAAATAAAATTTCATTGATAAAATGGTTTAACATCACGACTTAGATGCATCTAAACTGGGCCCCAAACTAGCTATGCCACATAACCTTCGGAAAAACACCCAATATGAAATAGCCTGGAAACCAGTATTGAGGGTCAAATAAGGAACATTGGGAGATTATAACATATTAACCATGTTCACAAAACAACAGAAATAATTATAATCATTAATAATGAAGAAACAATAAATAAAAATAAATAATGTAATAAATTAAAAACAAATATACATTCCCATAAACCAGTTTAGAAAATATCGCATTACTTCACATTGTCATGTGGAGAAGGGAACATAATGTAAATAAATTATGAAAATATTAAAAGTTCTTCCCAATATGTTCTTAGTCCCCATATCAATTATCTATATTATATCCTAAATTATCTATCTAACATCAGACCCCTTCACATAACCAGACTTGTAACCATTAAAGCTGCTCCAGAAACAACAATATCTTGAGATGATTGTGAGTAAAACTAAGAGGAAAACACCAATGATATATAAATTATTATCCAATCTAACAAAAAATAATGAATAAGATGATTTAATCATTAAACAAGGTAAAAATGGAATGTGTTTCACAATTAAAACATTCACCAATTATCAACTTTGGTCCATTAGTTATACCATGACCTTACCCAACAAACATGATTCTGCTATGATAGAAGTATAAGACAATAATAAAATAGGGGATAGAAATTTTAAACTATATTGAAAATTTATTAATCATTTAAATTATATATTCCACGGTGCACCAATCCAATTACCCGTATTGTAACAAAAGGAACTAGTATCTAGATTTCCATGATTGAAACCTAGCCAAGGATAAAGAAAACCATATCCATATTTTAGGTCAATAATTTTGATTAATGTGTCAATATATAATAATCAATGATATGATATGTCATTACCATCAACCAAACCTGTGGGTGTAGAGCATCAAGTCCACCATTCACAACTATGAGATATGGAACATAATTTCTATCAATCCCAACTATTTCATTATTTTCCAACCTCTAAGGTCAATCTTATCTGTTCATGTTAAAATATTATAACATGAGTGCTTCTTCTAATTCAATTAACTTCATTCATGTGGAATAAATCATTATATATATTTAAAAAAATTCCATATTTAACCCATTTATCCATTTGTTCATAAAACACAACCATTACTTTTCTGTGAATCCATTTTACAATGTAATATATCCCCATCAACCACTTAACAGTTATTAAAATTCATTTCAGAATACATTTAAATCAAAAATCAGGCCAATAAATCCATTATATAATGTTAAAATTTTTAAATTATATGAAAAACTATTAATATGAACTAAAATATCTTCTTCATCATTTACATACAATATTACCATTTTGAAGGGATGAACACACCACTAGGTGGACTTGAGCTTGGAATTATAGTAATTAACGAAACTAATGGGGATGATGAAGGATCTTACACATAAAATTGATGCTCAATATAATATTCTCAGTCATATAAATATATATATAGAAAATATTCCAAATCGAACAACCATATATAAAAAATAAATCCTCATAAATATGAGAGAATGTCTGTAGATGACCCACTAAATGCTTTTAGACATATAATCATCCAATTAGGACCCCTGGTTTTCAAATTAATTGGAAAAAAGACATAGTAAATAACTCTCTTGGAATTCAGTTTATATGATATTAATGAATTAAAATAACCAACCATGGTTCTTCTATAAAAGAGGAAATAAATTTGATGTCCTACATTGATCATTGATATGAATTGAATGGAAGTACAAATACCAATGAACAAAATGGGATTTTTCCTTAGATTAAGAGAGGGATACTTGTTCACACTATAGGTTTTATGGGAGTTAATGGGGATGATTTTTTTGATAAATCATATGATAATTGAGAGAGAAAATCATATATTTCCCACATTTTAAGAGGCATATGTTTTGAACTCATAATTGGAAAATCATAGCTCCAACCATATTTTTTCCAATATTATGGTTGTACCATGCTATATGACTTGGAGGGGGAATCCTAATCATATCACAAAAAATGAATTAGTTGTACATGAACCTATATCCTAGAGGGGATAAGTCATATGATCTCATAGGCCCTCCTATAATTGTTCCTAAAGGTACACTACCCCCCCAGATCACATTGTTAAGGTTTCTAGTTATCACAAATCACACACCATTTTCTCAACATGTAGTTGATGTCCATTTTCTTCCCATTTGAATGCTGCAAACCCCATGACACTCCCAATAAAATTTCTACTACTAGGATACATTCCGTCATCCATTTTAAAATTATTTTATCCAATATTTTATAGAAAACATGCCTGGTTAATCCCCAATATCATACAAGTATTATTGTTCAAAATGAAAATATATATCCCATATATTCTATAAATGATGAAGGAATCACTAGTTGAATCTTATTTCATAGAATTCACTATAAATCATGGATACAAGAAAATATATAGTGATTTATAAGATTATTATTTATTATATAACATTAAATGGATATTTCAAACTATACCATATGATGTTTTTTATGACATTGAGTGTTTGAAGAATAAAAAGATTTCAAGGGCGTGATGAAACCACATCCAACATATTTATTGATGTATGGAAACATAGTTATGTACTTTATCATTTCCATTATAAATACAATCATGGGAAACAATTCTATATGGGTAATTGTTGTTAAATTAAATATGTACACCCACTTCATAACTATGTGATTGGGTTTCTCACACGATATTAAATGTCATATATATATTCATGAAGTTGTGAGACGTCATGGGTCACCCATTAATTTTTTTTTCCAAACACATTTCATGGAATTATTGAATATTATGGAGGTTCCATCTAGAGGAATTATTCATTAATTCCAAGAATGCACTTGGAATTTCAAATAGGAGATCTTGTATTCTTTAATGTACCACCATGGACGGGTGTAAAGATATTTTTATGTGGGAACATAGTAAAAGGTAGATCGGACCATCTCATATTCTTGAGTGCGTGGGAGCCATTTCATTTTAGCCATATATACATCTAATTATTTCTAATGAAAATTATGCTTTCCATCAGTCGCTTTAAAGGAAGTATATATAAGACCCATTACATATATATGAGAAATATATTGTGGAATATGAATGTGAAAATTTATATGATGAAAAACCAATCAATATTCTTATTGAAAGAGAATAAGTGTTATTGAATATGATTACTTATATCATAAATGGTTTTTGGAGAAATAACATGTTTCAGAAGCATTCTAAGAGGCTTGATATGAGATAAAGAAGAAGAACCCCATTTCTTACCAATATTGAAACATCTATTGAGGATAAAATTTCAAAAGCGGGGAAATGTAAGTCAATAAAAAATAATAGTTTATAAATAAAAAATATTTCCAAATGGAAAAAAAATTTATTATGTTCTACAAAATATTTATAATAAAACACAATTAAATATCACACTAATCATGTGTTAATATATAATACAATAAGTATAAATAGCAGCGGGATATAAAAAATTGTAAAATAATTTATATGTACTCAATATTTATAAATTACCCAATGCAGATAATTCATTCAATAATAACTACAAAAATAATTTGAATCCTTATGAAAATTGTAAGCATTATCAAAGTATGTGTAAGATCCTTTCAATTTTATATAAATATTGATGAAGTGAAGATGATTGGGTATTTATAGTGAAGTATGGATGATCGAAATTATGACTATAGAAAAATATGTTCGATGAGAGTTATGACCATTTTTCAATAACATAGTTTGTCGTAATTTTTTTGGTAATGTAAACACAATAAAGTTGATGTTAAGAATTTATTTAGAATATAAAAAAACTGTATTTTTAAAATATAAAAATATTTTTAAATTACAATAAATATATTTTATGAAATATTTACCAGTTTTAAATAAAACAAATTTTAAATTTTTTTTTATAAAACACATAATTTATATGATAATATTAACTTTATAATGTCATGAAAAATTTTATAATGTGTAACAAGATTACAATGTCACAAAAATTGTATTATTAAAACAATAATATTTATTTATTCCAAATATAATATTATAATATTTATAGAATTATAATGATAAAATAAATAACGTTTTTTTAATTATTACATTAAAATTAAATTATGTTGTTATTTTAATAATTCTAAAAAGAAACGGTTTTAGAGAAAAATTAAAAATTTATTTTTTTAGGAAATATTACATCTCTTTTGATATATTCAATATATTATAATGAATTAAAATTGATTAATACTTATTAATAACCAAATATTATTTCTATAATAATTTATTACATAATTAGTAACATTTATAAATACATGGTTAGCATTTTGGGAACCAGAATTTTATCATTTTTTTAAAAATAGGTTTTATTTACGTATCATATTAGAATTTTTTTTTTCATAGTTATAAACTAAATAATATAAAATTGATTTCATATATTAAATTAGATGGTCAAATACATTGATAAGTGTAATTTAATTTGTAGGTATACAATGATTGTTGATGTGAAAAATAGTTTTCATAGTAAGGATAAAATAATGTAAATAGTTGAAATGAAAATATAATGACTAAAAATAACATAAAAATAAAAAATTAAATTAGATTTAATGGTATTGAAAATATTTTAAAAAACATTATACATTATTTATAAACTAAATACATTGAAATTAATTCCACGAAAAGTTGTTTTCTTTAATGAAAAAATAATTATTAATTTATCCCAATATACCACCCATTCTAAAGTATTAATAACCACCCATTATCCCCACAATATATATAAAATATACAATAATATTTTACCATATCTCAATACCTCTCTCAATATTACTTTACGTGTGGTCATTTGGTTTTACATTGTCTTTAAATATCTTTAAGAAGAAGCCAATGTAGGTAAGGGTTATCTTTTTCCACATTTTAAATTCAAGTTCTTATTTTGTATAATAGATTTGGTTATCAATTTATTGGGTTGTAATATATTTATAAAATTAAAAATTACAATTAATATGATTTAATTTTACTGATATAATTCTTGTATCTCTCATTAAATGCATTATATTATCAATTTTATATAAGCATAACAATGCTGACATAAAACATTGATTTTCCAATTTATATTTTCATGTCATGAATTCCTAACTTCATTTTCAATTACGAGTATTCATTTATGTTTATCATCAAACTATATATTGATAAGATATTTTTACAAAACAATCATTTTGTAATAATGGGTGGTAAATTATACGTACATATGTTTTTTGATCGATGTGAATCATACTGTGTAAGGCAAATGATGTGTGTGCCTAGATAGAACAGCATAGCACTGTGTAATGATATAATCTCATGAAATTAAACGTTTATGATACCTTGGATGAATTACTTCGATATTAATTATGATATATTTTTTAATATACTCATTAATATCTATACAACACCTTAGTGTTTATCTATGATGATATGTTTATGGGAATATCTTGTTTATATTGTAGTCACATTTATATGTTTTTGAAATGGTAAACTACATGCATTTAATCAAAAACATGGATTCAACCATCTGAAAGATCTAATGTTACAAAAATATCTTTTAAATAGCGGTTTCAAGTCAATGGGCAGATGAAATGAATAAATGAGATTCTCATATTTTAACCCTATATATTTATGTCCATATTCCAGATAATATGCCTCATAAATGACACGAGTAATGATATTTTTTATAGTTAACAGTGAATCCATGAATTTAATCCATTAGGATGTAGTCATACGAAATAAATAAATATTTGATTTCTAACAACTTAAATAATAATTTTTGACTCACATTCAAAACAGAAATTATTCCACATAATTAGAGTTTCTATCTCAGCCACTTTGATCAACTAGAACATATATAATTATTGATATGCTTCAATTGCACATGGCGAAAAACACAACCCATGATCACCCATTATGATATTTGATGAATACTCCACAACATGATGGACTAGGTTTACCTCTTGAACCACCATCATTATTTCATCTTATCCATCCCATGAAAGGTGAGATCTAAACAATATACAATGTTGTTTGATAAGAAAATAATTACCTATATTATTAAATTTTTTAAAAGTTTAAAATAAATAATATAACTGTTCCAGTGATAATTCTGAATGGTGATGACATCCTGGACAGCCATAACAATTTGATATAAGGAATAATCCATTTTATTTCATATTGGGATTTATCTTCACCCGTTTCATTTTATATATTTCACTATGATGTTTTCCTACAGTGAAATGATTTATGATTTGATAGTAGTGCAACCTCTCAATAGAGTAGAAAATTAATTTCCCAATATTTTTTATACTATATATGTCTAGTACTTTGTAATTAGATTCAAAAACACTAAACATAAAATTGACATTTAGTGTTTTTAATGTAGTATTTTTTAAATAAAAAACATTAAAATCATGAATGAAATTGTGGGTTTCTATAAATTTATCATTCTCTTCCATATCAACATCTCTAGTATTATATAATGTAATCCACTAATTCAAGTTATCTTTTATTCTCAGTAATCTGGATTGTAATTCAATATGAACAGATAAATATTTTTTTAATTATTGATAGACATTAAAATTTGGGTAATCTTTTTCTACATTTTTTTATTGAAATAGACTTGTTTTTTTATCTATTTACATAAACTCATTTTCTAGATAATTATCACTCACAACATTAGTACATTCATCAAAAGTTGGAACATACTCATTTAAAATAGGATATAGTATTAATTCGTCAACATAAATAGATATCCCATCATTATCATTATCATCGTCAAAACATTTATCCACATCATGATTTGATTATAAAATTTTTCCATAATATTTTAAGGTACTCATAACCATATTTTCGAAGAAAAAATTTATTCTCAAATTTCATTGTTTCATGTTGAAAAAACACATTTACCTTTCATTCACATATTTAAAAATCTATTATTATTTTTACAGAGTATATTTTCTATGATATTTCCTTTAGGTCATCATTTATAACATTTTAATAGAATATTCCCATTAAACATTCACATTCCACTTCATACAAATTTAGATAATTGGAACAAAATATTATTAAATTACACTGACACATTATTTATAATTTAAATAACCACATTCTTCATCCTAAATAGCTTTTTTACATGTTTCATACCTCAAAGAATAAAAATAAATATCTATATCATCCACTGAAATATTCTTGAAAGATCACATCTTAAAAATTTATAATATAATAAGAATATTGTGTAATTATCTAATGAAAGTGTTCACATATCTTTGTATTCATGATCAAATAAAGTTTCATCGAAACAGACTGAAAGAATGTGTAGTACTATCTGAAAAAACCATGAATCCTCCAATTTATCATAATAACCCCTTCCTATGCTTGATATTTCATATATATTTGTGAAGAATGCAACAACAATTTCACAATATATTTCTTTAAGGTCTCCAAAATTCAACATAAATACCCATGTTCTAGTTTGGTTGATATTTTCATTTTAAAAATTGATATTTCTAGGATTATCCCATAATCTCATTTCTTACTTAATTAACATAAGATTAATAATTCTATTCAGTTAATTACTTGAAAAGGGATTTTTTATAATGACCACAATTTTGGAAGATATTTTATTTTTTCCCAAAGTAACACCACCATCATAAGGGGAAGATTCATTAGTAAAACCCTTTAATAATCCAATTTAATGGTTAAAAAAATTACAACATATAATATATCAAAATATAATATTTTTTTTAATAAATAGTATTATTTATAATTATATTAACATTTTTTTATTATATTTTCATTTTATATGTAGGTATCAAATAATATTTCACTGAGGAATCATTTTACTCAAAATGTAAAATAGTTAACTAAAAATTAAAGGAACTAAACTCCTAAATTTATTGAAAGGAATCCTCAAAATCAATAGGAAATAATAAAGAGTTGAATCAGTGATTTAAATGAATTTTTTTTCATTTCAAAAAATCTTCATAAATATTTAATTTTAATTACATAGATTATCTTTAAAAACAACAAAATAAAAAATAATAATTTTTAGAATAGATTTTATAATGTTCAGCTCTCAAAATGAGATGTTTAATCCTTTGTATGATCCGGTTTTACCTAAGATCATAAAATCCAAAACATACATTATAGTGACTATAAATACTTATGTTTTTCCCATGAATTAAATTTATGAATAATTTTACCAATGATGTAATGTTATCCCACATAGAATCAATGATATATAAATTAATATTTTATATATAAATGAATCATCAATAATATTCGATGTCTATCGAGTTTCCTTTATACTGCATCATATAATTTCTCAATATATTATTTTCCTTCTTCTTATACATTCGATATATAAATTACACTTTATATTATAGCATATTTTTTTCTATTACAATAATATTGTATATATATTTCTCATTAGGATCATTTTTTAATATATAATTTGAATTCAATCAAATAACTACCTTCAATATGTTCTCAAATTCTCAAAAATTATTTTTTTGCGTTGTATAAAAACTCAACTATTAAACACAAATAATATTATTATAGAGACTAGGAATAAAATATGTGTAGCACTTGAATAATAAACAATGTAAGATGATAGGATTTTCAAAAAAAAATATAGAAACCCTTCTGACCGTGACTTATTCTTTGTTCAACATTTATGGTTGTATGTCATTTCTGAATCCCTCCACATGTCATAGATTGTGCCATGAAATATTTTATATCATTTTAACTCAATTTTTATGAATTTATTTGAGTTTACATTCAAGATACCCAACACCATAACATTTTGATCACACATTTTTTGTCCTGGAAAATTGTTCTCCACCCTGTGGCATGAGCTATGATGTGGCGCTCATTGTTTCTAAAATCAATCATTAACAGAGTTAATATTTATTATGATAAAACATAATCTAGATACCACAATAATTTATCAGATAGAACTGAAATAATAATGTTTAATCTCCCATTTTTATATGTAGACCCACCATTTTTCAGATTCATGACTATATTTAAGTCTCTTCAATGTATGGTCACAAGTTGATAATGTAAACTCTAATTAAATCAACTTCTCAAATCAATCATAATCCATGCTTGTAACAACCAAGGTTTTTATAGAATAATACATTTTCATTTATATTAATATTTATTCATAATATATTATTTTTACATTAAAGGGAATGCTTTATCTGATAGCATACTCAACATGATACTGTGGGTTTCTTTGATATCTTACATTGCACACAACATTGAAATACCAAAAATAAATATATTATTATTATTATTTTAATTGGTAGTTAACTCATAGATATTGTATTGAAGTGAATGAATAGAACTAACTATAATATTATTATACATGTTTGTTAAATGTCCTTACATTTATCTGATAAATTTATGAGGTGTAAAATAATAATGAATCTGATTTTAAGCATTAAATACTATTATATTTTTTATATGGTTGTTTTACCGCATTTTGAGGGATAACAATTTTTAAATCTAGTTTTTCCACTTTTACATTTTCTACTTTAAAAAATAATATTCTTATTTTGATGTGAGACATCAAAATTTTCTTTGGATGAATATTTAGAATTTGTATGATAATGTTCATTTTTTATGAATAGTTAAAATTTCCAAATTTTATTTCAAAACTGCCTTTTCATCTAATTTATTTATATGGTCATATTATATATTAATTTTTTTAAATATTAATTATATTATATTTTATTAATTTAATCGAATTTTTGTCAGTGGAGGTGATTTAACATTGAAAGTGGACATAAACTGATGTCAATATTTTGCATTTTTTACTTCTTAAAAACACGCTTTGGGTTTTGACAATGGGAATTAATTTTAAATTAATTTATCCAATTTATGTGATTTAAATTTTGAAAAAATAGATTCTATTTTTAGAATAAGGAGTGCCAAATTGTGTAAATATGTACTTTTTATTAATATAAAATATGATTAGTAACATATGTTAATATTTTTTTTATAATGGTTAAAGGGGAAATATGGAAAATAAGGGATAAAAATAATATTATGATATTAAAAGAACCTATAAAGTATCCTAATAAAATTGGATATAACATTTCCCACCATGGGCATTTTTGGGTCAATTTTGGGACCCAATGCATCCACTTTGAGGATAAAAGGAAATTTTGTAAGAATTAATTTAATATAAAGGGAAATATAACCGAAAAATGTCTTTTTTTTACTAAAATAATTTTTATATTGGGTTATATAAGTGATATACTCTACTATAAATTTTTGTCTTAAATATGAAAAATTTCCTACATCATGTTATTTTGTTAAAAAAGTTTATACCTCAAATAAATAAAAATATTTATGACATAACGATGATACTGTGATTACCTTATTAATGAATAATATAAATAAATGAGATTATAAATTTTAAGATAAATTTATTTTTAAACATATTATTCTAGAAAATAGTTTTATATTATGATTATAACTCATTATATTTGTATTAATGAATTGTTTTTGAAATAATCAAGTTGTTATAAATTTTTAAAAAGTCAATATATGAATAGTATAAGAAATTAACAGAAATGAGTTTTTAAAAGAAATACTATTTTATTAAATGATATAATAGTCCTAAATAAATAACATTCTGAAAAAATGATGTAGATAATGTCAAAAATGTCATTAATGAAAAAGTGTTGGTTTTGTTAGGAATTTATGGTAACTATATTAACAATATAGTATGAATATACAAGAAGACATGGAATGAATTAAATTAGTTAACTAAGGGGTTAAGCTAAAAGAGAAGGTTAAATTTGTGACATAGTATTGTCTAATAAATATTTGTTGAGAGTGTTTTGACCATAAAACATTAAATATTTGAAATAAGTGAATTTGGGACCTTTAGAAACGGATAATAATTTTGAAATAAAACAATACTTTCAAACATTCTTCAAGAACCCCACTTCCCTCTTATAAAAGGGCCTAACCTCTAACCATTTAATCACACCTATCAAGCATCTTGGCCCATCAATCCTCGGACCACATAAGCTGAAAACATCACTCTTTTCAAACAAAAATCCTTAACTTATGCATTTGGGAGTTCAAGAAATCCTTTTCACTCAAATCAAAGGGAGTTACTCATTTTAGTGGAAGTGTGTTCTCTAAAGTTCCTTCCCATTATTTTACATCATTACCCTATTTCTGTTTTTATTAATTTATTTTATAAAAACACCAGTATAATAAATATTCTATGAGGATTTTAAGTGAAGGATTTGAACAAAACATACACACTCCTCCATATAATGGATATCAAAAAACTCTTTTTGTGGATGGTGATCTGCCTCACAAAATGATGATTGTCCAATTTTCCCCAATGACCTCTCATGGTGGCCATTATGATGGAAAAATAATTATATATTATACATATTATATTTATATTGTATATGTGTTTATTTTTTTTAAAATCATAACATTATTCCATCCATAATTTGTAAACACGATAATTTCATTTTAGAAAGTGCCGACTACTGCCCCCTTAATGTAATATTATGTGTTTATGCCCTACATGGAATGTTTAAAGGATAGAGATAATTAACATATGTAATAGTTATAAAATATAATATTATATTGTAATTTTTATATACAAATTTATCATTTAGTTTTCATGTATCTGAATATGAAAAAAATGAATGTAGCATTCATGCTTACATACGACATACCGTCTCCATTAACGGTGCATTTCATTTCATATCTCCAAATTTTATGTAATTTTATAAACACATATATATATATATATAATGTATATATATGATATTTAAATCTTGAATATCATTCTAAAGATATTGTCCTTTTAACTAAATGGACAATTTGTAATTATAATAAGTTTAATTTTCACTCAAGTACTGAATATCGATAAAACGACTAATATTAATTGAAATAATTATGTAATGTTTATGAAATGAAAATAAGTGATATAAAAAAAATAATAAACATGAAAAAGGTTATTAATATTGTATAAATTAACGTATTATTTTTCATGAAGAACATAGAACATACATGAGGAATCAGACTCGAGGTAAGGGACACTGTCTCGATCTCCTTTAATTGAGGCATATTTTGATTTATAAGTGACTTTCATTTATATGGTGTATAAAACCCTTTTATTTTTAATTTTATTCTAATGGAATCTTTTTTCTATGATGTGTTTTTATAAAAGAAAGAAATAATGTTTCTTTTTTATGTATGTGGTGACAATGACCTTTCTGCCAGCATAATCATTTTTTGATATTTGGCTTCAATATCAAGATTCAATGTTTTTAAATGGACAATAATTACCATATACCATTTTTTTTGTATTTGAGAATTTAATTTTATTAATAAATCATTGATTATTTCAATATCATTAAAGGATATATTATTATTAAATGTGGAAAGTTTATCATTCGTTTTTTATTTTTTTTAGTCTTATGAATTTGTTATGGTTCTTAGGCACTTTTTACATATACAGGTTGTTCTTTCATAAATGTTTTATGGGATGGTCTTTGATATCTCTCCAATTCATTAGGTAATGTGATAGAGGTATACATTAATTTTTATCCTAATTTTTTTAGTTAATATACACTAATGGGTATTCTGAACATAACTCTCTATGTAATTCTGAAAGATGCAATTAATGTATGTTCGGGATGCCACAATTTAACTCCGTGATTTATGATTTCTATGTGTTATTCATAAATCTTATGATTACATGAGGTAAGATAATGATGTTAGGTTTATTGTTTAAAATTATGACATCTTTGATTAGTATGTATTCTTGGAATAAGGTTTTCGTTCCTTATTTTATATCGCTTACTGATACTTCTATGTGCATCCCAAATTTTAGAAATATTTTTCACAGGTACAAAAGAAGGTTAAGAGAAAGGAATAATTCAAGAGGATTTATATAAATAAAATAATTCTTGTTTATTTAATGAGTTATATTTGTGTGTAAAACATTGGATAGATTAGAAGGGTCTACTTGGTAATTTTGGAGAAGTAATGTAATAGTTACGGACTTTCTCTCTAAAACTCTAAAATTGAAAAGATACTCAATGTCAAATTAATTACATAACTTAAGATTATGTGATGTTTATGTTTGGAGCCTTATAGTTGGTATTAGAGGACGGTTTAAACAAATTTAAGAGTTAATATATTTTTAAATTAATATCTATAAATTAGTTTTACTTTATGATAAGATGGAAATGATAAAGAATTTTAAGATTACCATGTTTCATTGCCTGAGATATTTCTGTGTTCAGAGTGGTTTTCCACATAGAAAATTGGGAAACTATGATGGGATGACATCAATATAAAAACAACCATCCAAATCAGAAACCAAAGATGATCAGAATCAGAATTGAACAGTTTTTTTAACTGATGGGGTCGTTGAATTGGGCTATAAATTGTGGTGGTTTACATGCACGAGATAAACGCGATCAACAATAGAAGAATATCTTAGTAAGGGATCATTTCATTTGGAAACATCCCACATAATTCAGTGGATCATCTGACCCTATGCTAGCTGAAGGGTGGATTAAATCACTAGAATTTTTTTTGATGTTATGGGGTGTTCAGAATATCAAAAGGTTATTCTTAATATTTACCATTTTAAAGGTTAAACTGATCAGTGGTGGGCATTGGTTAAAATTATCAGGGATAATGATGATATTTGATATCTTGTTTGGGATGAATTCAAAGATATTTTTCAATTAGAAATATTTTCCTAGGGAGGTTCAACCTAGGATGGAAAAACAATTCGTGGAATTGAAGCAAGATGGGACTTAGTGGCTACATATATAAACAATTCCCTCGACAAAAAAGGTATGCTCCAAATTTCAGATGGTGTCTTGATATTAAAATCAATTGTTTCTACTCAAGATTAAAGCCAATGCATCGAAGGGATTTAGCTTCTCTTTATTTGAAATGTTATGAAAACTTGTTTAGTGTGCATAAAAGGTGGAAATTCAGTTATGTAATGATCATGTGTTCTTGGTTTTATAAAAAAATAAGAGGTCAAGGTGGAAGATGAAAGGGAATTACTCTTTAAAAAATTCTTATGGTAATAAACTTAAGTATACAGTTACTTAACATTGCGGTAAAAGGCACAATAGGGAATGCCTTTTGAATTCTAGTAAGTTCATCTGATGTGGTAAAATGGGACATAAGGCTCGAAATTGCACCGAAAAATATTTGTGTAATGGAAAGATAAAATTTAATTTACATTCAGTAAAAATGGTTTAAGTGCTATGAAATGGTCATTATGAAAATGAGTTTCCAATGAAGAACACAAATTAAGAAAATCAGCCAAACTACAAGCCCAAAGGGGTGGTGAAAACCTTTTCAACTACATTATCCCATGTTGGGACAACAAATGAATTAGTATCAGGTAAATTGTTAGTTTATTCATATTATGTGAATGTGGTGTTTGATTCAGGGTCTAAATATTCATTCATTTTTGATAAATTTTCTAGTAAATAGAATATTTCATCTCAGGATATGAAACCTGAACTTGTGGTAAAAACACCTAGAAGAAATTTTAGGAAAAAAAGAAATTGTAAAAACCATCTTGATCATTTGAGTAGAAATAATATAACTAAAAACCTTATTTTTTCCACTAGTAGAGAGTGATGTTATTTTTGGCATAGATTTGCTTTCCGTTTAACATTATATGATTCACTGTACAGCTAAAGAGGTTTCTTTTGAGAAATAATTTCAGTTTGTGTACAATAATGAAGCTTTACTTTTGATAACATATCATGAAGCTAAGAAAATTGGAAACGATGGATATGAATATTACCTGACACATACTATGGAAAATAAATGAACTATTCATATTGACGATATACCAGTGGACATTGAGTATCTTGACGTTTTTTTATAATTAGTTTCTTAGTATAATACTAGAATAGGAAGTTGAATTTACTGTTGACTAAGTTTCTGATGCAAATCCAATTTCAAAACCCCCTTATCAAAAGGCTCAAATTGAACTTTTCGAGTTAAATAATGGATTGCTAGAGTTATTTGATAAATGTTTCATTCAACCTAGAACATCAATATAGGGTTCTCGTGTCTTGTTCGTTAAAAAGAAAAATGGTTCAATGAGTCTTTCCATTGATTATAGTGCCTTGTATAATATCATGGTTATGAACAATTATAACCAACCTCATATCGATGATTTGTTTGGTCAGCTCCAAGGAGATGAGTTTTTTTGAAGATTGACATGATGTCCTAGTAATATCAGTTGAATGTATAAGAAGTATACTATTCAAAGACTACAATTCCTACATGATAGGGCCCTTATGAATTTGTAGTTATGCCTTTTTGGTTAACCAATTTACCTACTATATTCATGGATCTTATGAATTTAATTTTCTGTGAGTTATTTGATAAGTTTGTTGGTTTGATTATTGATGAAATTTTACTATATTTTAAAAGTAATGAGGAGAATGAAATTCATTTAAGGGTTTTGTTTCAAACCTTAAATGAAAAGAAAATATTTGGGATATTCACGAAGTGTGAGTTCTGAATTAAAAAAATTTCATTCCTTGGTCACATTTTTCATTAAGATGTCATAACTATTGATCCTTTTAAAACAAATGTTGTTAAAGAATTTCCCATACCCACAAATATAACCGATATTTGTTGTTTTCGTGGTTTAGCAGGTTATTACCGATGTATTTTTGAAAATTTTGAATGTTTATCTATTCTAATGACTATGTAAACTCAAAATGTTGTGATGTTCATATGGAAAAAGAATGGGATTAATGTTTTCAGGAATAGAAAATAATATTGGTGAATGCTCTAGTTTTTGAATGACCTTACAAAAATAGTGAATTTGTTAGGTATAGTGATGCCTCATTGAAAGTACCTGTTTTTTTTCTTTTGAAGAGTGACCAAGTAATTTCTTATGATTCACATTAGTTGAAACATCATGAGTTAAATTACCCTACACATGATTTGGTATTTGATGCTATTTTTTCATTAAAATTTGGAGGATTTATTTTTATTTCGTAAAGTGTGAAATATATATTAATAAAAAAAGTTTCAATTTTATATTCACAAGTAACGAAGAAAACATGAGACATAGGAGATGGATATAATTAATCAATGACTATTATTGCATGATCTGTTACCATTCAGAAAAGGAAAATAAGAAGGATGATGCTTTAAGGTGAAAGAGTTGTGCTACATTAACCGTGATTCATTTAGAATGATATCCTATTATTTTTATTTTATTAATCTTACATTGGAAGTTGTTCATGTTGGTAATTCCTCTATTTTGTTTCAAGTGGTAGTGAAATCAATTCTGTCAGACAAAATTAAGGAATCAGATAAAGAAGACAACAAGTTGCTGAAAAGGGTGGAATTGTTTTAGAAGGGTATGTGACCGGAATTTATCAATGATAAAGATTTTGTTTTGTGGTTTAGAAAGAGGTTATGTGGGCCTTGTGATTAAAAAATGAAGAAATGGTTGATATGTGAAGCTCATAGTTCTTCGTTTCAAGTATATCCTCGGAGTACTAAAATGTACAAGGATCATTGGGAGTATTACTGGTGGGATGGAATGAAAAGATATATTTATGACATTAATATTAAGTGTTTAACATTTTAACATGTTAATGCAGAATGGAAGTTACTGAATTTGATTCTTCCACCTTTGTTGATTCCCTATTGAAAATGGGAAATTTTGTCCATGGATTTCTTTATGGGATTACAAAATACTTCTTGAGGTAATAATAAAATTTGGGTTATTGTAGATTCATTGAAAAAATCTTCTCATTTTATTCCTTTTCTATATACATTATCTCTAGATAAACTCTCTATATATTATATTAATGAGATAGATAGGTTACATGGAGTTACCATATATATTATATCTGATCGTGCTTCTAGGTTCACTTATAACTTTTGGAAGGGCCTTCACAACTCATTTGGAACTAAATTAAATTTTAGTATAGATTTTCATCCTCAAATAGATGGATAGTCAGAATGAACAACTTAGACCTTAGAGGATATGCTACATTCTTGTTCACTGGATTACCAGGGAAGTTGGGACGAATATCATTATATGGTTATGTTTTCAGGTAATAATAGTTTTTATTCTAGTATACAGATGGCACCATTTTAGGCATTATATGGAATGTGGTGTCGAACTCCAGCCTTTTGTGATGGAGTAGGTGAAAAGAAGATTATGGGAGTAGAATTAGTTGAATAAATGGTTGAAAAGTCTAGTTGATTTAAAAGCACATGAGAACAGCTCAGATAAAGAATAAATGTTATATGGATAACCAAATGATGGATTTTTCTTTTGATGTAGGGGATCATTTCTTTGTAAAATTTACTCCATGGAAAATTGTGATGTGTTTTGAAAAGAATGGAAATCTAAGTCCGAGGTTCATTAGAACCTATGAAATCCTAAAGAATGTTGGATCATATACCTATATAGTGGCTTTACCTCGATGTTTATCCCAGGTATATAATGTTTTCATGTTTAAATGTTGAGAAAATATATACTGGACCCATCTCATGTGTTGAACCTATAGTTAGTTCAGTTGAAAGATAATCTTTCTTATAAGGAATAACCATTCTAGATTCTTGACCGAAGAGAGAAAGTGTTGTAGAGAAATGTAATTTATCTGGTAATTATTTATTTTAAAACCCATATAGTGGAAGAGGAAAAATGGGAATATGAAATTGCTATGAGGGGTAAATTCCCCCACTTATTTGATAAGTGAATAGAATTACAAGTACCCAATTCCCAAAAGTGGGATGCATGTAACCACCAATGTATTTATAGAATAATAATTTCTATTTCTATTATTATTTATTAATATGATATTATTTTTACAATAAATAGGATACATTTTCTGATAGCGAACTCAACACACAATAACAAGTTTCTGTGAAGTCTCATGTTGCACATAAAATTGTGTAATACTGAAAAAAAATATAATAATAATATTATTTTAAATGGTAGTTAATTCCTAGCCATTATATTAGGGGGAATGAATAGAACTAACTAAAATATTATTTAATTTTTTCGGTTCAATGAACTTACATTTATCCGATAAGTATTATATGCTTAAAATAAGAATGAATTTGATTTTAAGCATGAAATAGTCTTATATTTTTTAAAAGGTTGTTTTACCACCATTTAATGGTGAACCCTTTTTAAATCTTGTTTATTCACATTAATATGTTCATTTTGAAAAAATAAAACTCTTCTTTAGAATAGGGAAATCCCAATTTTATTTGGATGGAATTTTGGTATTTTTATGATAATGATCATTTTCTAATGAATAGAGAAAAATACCACATTGTAATTCAAAACTGTCTTTTTATATAATTTATTTATACAGTTTTCTTTTACTATTAATTTGTTTTAAATTGTAATTGTATTATATTTTAATCATTTAATCAAATTATAGTTGTTGGAAGTAATTTTACATTGAAATTTGATATAATCACATGTTAATCTATTAGTAGTTTATATTTCTTAAAAACATGTTTTTTGTTTTTGACAACTGGAATTTATTTTAAATTAATTTTTGCAATTTATGTGTTTTAAATTTGGAAAGATAGATTTCATATTTGGAATCAGTAACTATAAATTTTTTAAATAGGTACCTTTAATTTTTAGACCTTATGAATAGAAACTTAAGTAAATATTTTATTGTCCATGGTAAAGGGTAAATCTGGTAAATAAGTGTAAACGAAAATATTATAAAATTATTAAACTACCCTAACATATGTAATGATACCATTGGATGAAATAGGTCCTACCATGGCCATTCGTGGTTCTATTTTGGGACTGAATGGATCCACTTTGATGTTAAAATGACTATTTATAAAAATTAAATTAAAGTAAAGAACAATATAACATAAACATGCCTTTTTTAGTAAAAAGATTATTATATTGTGTTATATAATTGATCTCTCAGACTATAATTAGTAATTAGAAAGCCAAAATTATTTAATACATCATTTTATTTGTTTATAATTTTTAGACATAAAATAAATAAATATATTTATGACACAATCATGATGTAATGATTACCTTATTAATGACTGATTTAAATAAATGAGATTATAAAATTTAAAATAAAATTATATTGAAACATTTGTTTCCATCCACAAATTTTATTGATGATTATGACTTCATATCTTTGAATTAATGTAGTTTTTTCGAATAGATCCTGTTGTTATGGGTTTTTAAATGTTCATGATATGAATTGTATAAAAATTTTACATAAATGACTTTTTAGAAGAAATACTATTTTATTAATTGATATAGTATTCCCCAAATACACAGATTCCTTCAAATAGCATAGATAATGTTGAAAATGTCATTAATGAACCAGTTTATATTCTATTGGATTTTTATAGTAACAACATTAACCATATTGTATCAATATAAAAGAAGACATGGTAAGAGTTAAATTAGTTAACTAAGAGGTTAAGCTATAAGAGAAGTTTAAATTTTTGACCTACACTTATCTAAAACCAATTGGATGATATTTTTTCGATCGAATATCATATTATCTTTGATATAAAGAACTTTGGGACCTTTTGAAATGGAAATTATTTTTATAATAAAATAATACTTTCTAACATTGGTAAAGTACCTCTCCTCTCTCTTATAAAAGGGAATCAACTATACCCATTTAATAACATCAATAAATATCTTTGGATCATCCAAACTCTTCCCAAATAATCATCTAACATCCCTCTATTTTTCCTAAATTCATTTCCTTGGGAAGCTTGAAATTCAAGGAATCCTTATGGATAAAATCAAAGGAAGATACACATTTAAAGAGGTAGCCTCTTCTATAAAGATCCTTTCCATTATTTTACTTCTTAACTCTCTATTATATTACTATTATTTGATATCATAACTACACCAGTATACTAAATATACTAGGATGTTTTTATTAGAAAGATTATAATTACACTTACACACACCCCCATCTACAGGATATGAACATATTGTTTCTGTGGACAGAGAACTATTGCATCACAAAACTATGATTGTTCAATTTTCCCCTAACAACTCTCATGGTGTTCATTATGATGGAACTATATTTATATATGATATATATTATATTTATATCAACTATATTATTCTGTTTTTTATTTAAAGAATATTATTATGCTTTGCAAAATGTGTAAATATGATAATTTCATTTGACGAAGTGCGGACTACTGGCTCCTCAAAGTGATATGACACATTCATGTCATACATGGAACATATAAAGGATGGAGTTAATGAAAATATGAAATACATATAAAATATGATATTTTATTATAAATACAATATAACTTCGTATCATTTAGTTTTCATTTATTATAACATGAAAATGAAATGAAAGGAGTGTTCGTGCGTACGAACAACTTACTGCCTCCATGAATGGTGCATTTCATTTCTTATATTGAAATTTTATTTATTATTATATATATATATACTAGATATATATAATATTTAAATTATTAATATCATTCTAGAAATAATGGTATTTTGACAACATGTAAAATTTTTAATTATAACAAGTTCATTTTTGAATCAAGTTCAAAATATACACAAAAAGACTAATATTAACTTAAATAATTTTTTAATTTTATTAAATGGTCTAAGGTGATATAAAATGAATAATAAAATTTAAAAAGTTTCATAATAAAGTAAAAATTAACATAAGTTTATTATTTTGAAAGAAGAACAAACATATGTGATAGGTCTGAATCAAGGTAAGGGACATCGTCTCAATCTCCTTTCATTGAGGAATATTTTGATTTATACACAACATTCTTTTATGAAGTGTATAAAACACTTTAAATATTAATTTCATTAAAATGAACTCATTTTTCTAATAAGTGTTTTACTAGAGGACAAAAAACTGTTTATTTTTCACATATGCGGTGACAAAGACCATTCCGTCACCGCGAGCATTATTTAACATTTGGCATCCTTACCAAGCCGTAATATTATTAAAAGGAAAATTAATACCATATACCCTTTTAACATATTTTGTTATTGAAAATGTTTATAAGAAATAATTTATTATTTCAATATTTTTAAATGGTATATTGTGATTGAAATGTGGAAATGTTAACTTTCCGTTATACCTGTTATATGTGTTATGAATATGTTATGTTTCTTGGGCATTGGTTATATATATGGGTCATTCTGTCATAAAACTAGGGATAGTGAGCTTGATATATCACTCTAATAAATTGGGTAATGTGACGGAGGTAAACGTTAATGTATCTCTTAGTATATTTAAAGAATATACTGTGATGGGTATTCTGAACGTAACTCCCTATGTAGTCGTGAATGATACAATGTAAGTATGTTATGGATGACAAAAGTAAACTTTGTGAGTTATGATTTTTATTTTATACTCATAAAAGAAATGATTTAATGATATATATCAAAGAAATTATGTTAATGATTGAAAATTAAGACTTGTTAGATTTTTATATATTCAGGTAGTAATGTTATCTTTCCTTATTTTATATCTCTATCTAATATTTTTATTCGCATCCCATGTTTTTTATATGATTTTTACAGGGTATAAGGAATGTTAAATGAAATAATGAATTCAATAATATTTATATCATGAAAATAATTCTTGTTTTTTATGGAGTTTTATTTTTATGAAAATTTTTTTATAAATTATAAATCTCTACTTTGTAAATTTTGTGATGTAATGTAATAATTATAGGCTAATTCTCTAAAATTGCAAACCTGAAGGGATCCTAAATGTAAAATTCTTCACTTAACTCATGATTATGTAAATTTTATGGATGAGGCCTTATAATGTTTCTAATTACTAATCATTTTAATTATTAAAAAAAGATTTATGGTACTCTAGATAAATTGAACCAGCATGATACACTAGAGTTTTAACATGATATATTCATTGTCATCACAAGACAAAAAAATCATCACATTGATTCCATTATGAATTTTGAATCAAAATAATCATTCCTTGGGTATAAACAATACCCATAATGGAAAAAACATAAAATATTAGTTACATATTCCACCGTGGTCTCAATAAAATGTGTTTATTTCAAATGGGTTAAATTGTTGAGAAGAATATTTAAATTAAAATTTGGTCAGCAGTAGGTAATTACAATGAGATATTAATTTTTATAATAAATTGGTTAGATTTAGTCCTCTTTTGAAATGATTATTTAATAAAATATATCATGTTTTGAATAAATATGGTTTTAATATTGGATATAAGGCTATATTATCCTTACTAATTGGTTTTAGGACATATAATGTCGGTATATTTATCTGCTAATTATGATTTCAAACAATTTAATTCATGATTAAAAAATTTTTAATTTGTCAATACATATATTTTTGATAGTGTATTTATGGTTTTCTAGGTAAACTAAAATAATTAATATATTTATGTGGTGAAAAGTCTTTCTAAATTTATGAATTATGTTATTTCTAAGGGAATGATGTTTTTAGGTAAAAAAACTCATCTAAATCGATTCTTAAAAAATTAAATTTATCTCTAATATATGTATTTTTGGCCTAAAATGTGTTTGGAGGTTTTTTTATCATCAATTTGGAGGTTATTGTTTATATATGAGGTTTTAACATATTCATTTTAAACCTAGAAAATGTTCCAAGTTCCAATTGGGTATTTGAATTTTGTGTATAACATTATAAAGAAAAAATCACATTAAGTGTGTGGTATTGTAAAATAATATCATACAATAAAGAATATAAAGATTATATACAATTTCTTTTTATGGTTTCTACATTGTTTTTCATTCAATGTATGTTTAATATGTATATAGAAAAAGTAAAATAAACATAACATACACATATTAAAATTCACAAGAACAATTAGTGGGACCGAAGACCACGAATCCCTAATTGTAAAGCTCTCATGACAATTGAGAACCAACAAATCATTTTTTATAAACATTGGGTATCCTAAATGTCCTAGAAATTTTTAAAAACGGTCTTTTATATAAAAAACTATAAATATATATATATATCTGTGTCTATTTTGCATCTACAACACTTCAAATAAAATCTTGAAATGTTCATTATAATGAAATATATAAGAAAACCACAGAAACAAATTTCCCATTATGCATATGTTGTCTCCAATTCATCTAAATATGATTATATTTTTCAATATTGAAAATTTATTTATTTTTTGGGGAAATTATATGTAGTTTCATTGGATTTTAAAATAGTTTCAAATTATAGAACATCATATAAAAAATTGTATTTTTTTAATATTATAGATTTATAAGTGAAAAAACTTTCACAAATGGTTTTTTATCGACAAATCAATTTTCACAAGGGTAGTTGTGAATAATATGAAATAGGTTTACAGTCATGAAAATATATTATGTACTGTATCAAAAAAGATATTAGATAACCACGATATTATTTTATTTATTTTATAATGTAATAATAGGGATGAGAGGGTCAATATGAGTCATTTGGTGTACGTACATTGATCAATAATATGTTACTGAGAGATAATATTAATATATCAATAATAATGAGTTCCAAGGTGGAAATCATTAGTAGATGTTAGTTTTTTATTGGTGAATATTTTAACAAATGTAACACGATTTTCCCCTATTTAATATATGTTTCTACTAGGTCACCAAGGAACCATGAGGGGGCAGGGTGAATCATGGTGAATATATTTCAATAATTTTGGACCTTATAACTTATTATTATTTTTCATAGTGTACCCACATAGGTAGTAACTATTCAAAAAAAATCCCCTTTTCACTAAACCTCATAATATCGTCCACAAAATTTTAGTAAAGTAAATTATAAACATTAATATTTTACAATAATACCTAAATGTAGGATAAATCCTTGGAGCATAAAATTGATAAAGTATAGATGAACCCAAGTCCACTACTTTAATAGTATATTTAAAGAGATTAATTTTTCAATCCATACCAAGGTTCACTACCTAATAAATAATTTTTTTGATTACTCACTATCTCCAAAAGATCAATTCCCTTACTCTTATTCTTTCACTACACTATGGAAGATCACAAATAGTTATAGAGATTAATTTCATTCCTCAAATTGGAAATCGTCTGATAATTGTGTGTACCCATAGTTTTGTGTTGATTTACTATTAAACTCTCCAGGGGATTCTCTGAGTTGGAGATTATGAGAACTCCTGCATCTAACAAAAGGCTCATCTAATCCAAATTAAATTATGAAATCCTTCTTTTTAGTGGTAGTCTATAATGCCTTGGATTTATATTACACTATAAAAACATATTCTTAATTCTACTAAGATATGTTGTAGTTATCCCTAACTGACATAAAACATTCTACTAAGATAAAATAATCCTTCTTATAAAAAAATTATCCTTAAAATGGTGCCCTCTTCCTCACTCGTCAATATAGAGGGCTTAAAAAATACATTACTGTGTCACTCTCCTTATAAATACAACTATATCGATCATGTTAAATATAGTTTACCCCCTCACTAAATTTATTATTTTATATTTATAATATAAAGGTTAATTTTATACCATCTATTTTTATTCGCTATATTCTTAATACCATAACACAAGAAATAAAACTTTTCAATATTTTAAATATATTGACCACCATCACTTCTTACTCATATAATATTGGATTCATAATACATTTATAAAATATTATTCAATAATTCAAACTCACTAGTGAAAAACGTTTCTAATTTTAAATCCCTATCAAATCAATTAGATCATGGAGGAAAAAAATCCACATAACCATTACACCCCATGATTTTCCATATATCATTTCAAAGTAAGTCTATTATATTTGGTAACATAGTTCATGTGCAACACTGGGATAAAAAATTCTTCAACATATTTGAGGAATATTATAAAAAAATTTAATGAATATTAAATACTTCATTAAATAAAAAAATACAACTAAAAATGTTTTTGCGAAATTTAGAGGACAAATAATTAATGCGGCATAACATTAAAATGGATAATTCATTCCCAGCATTTTATATGAGTTATATGTTTTACCCTAATTAATTAAGCTCACCAATTTTGAGAAATTTTTATATGTAAAAAAATATATTAACATTATTAAAATTATAAATGGATATGAATCAATAATATAAATAATTACTATTTAAGTCATTTTATTCTAAATAGAAGCATCTTTTAATTATATATTATATTTTTTATGTTATATATATAATTTCTAAAAATTAAATTTTATAAAATTAACATCATAACTTAATTCATTAGAAAAAATTATCATTGGATGAAATTCGTAGTTTTATTTCTAAAATCAATATTTTTTGTGAATATTTTAAAATTAATATTTTTCATATAACATTAAATTTATTACATAATAATACTTCAATAATGAATTTAATGATTATGAAATTGTTTTTATATAAAATATAATTATTTAAAAAGTTTACTAAAGTATTAAAAATAATAATTTAAAATATTGAAAAATATTTTTTAAAAATTAGGATACATAAAAACAATATTTGGTCGCTTTAATTTAACTAAGTATCAACTTGTGAGAATACAATTTTTTTTCTAGAAGTCAGAAAAAACATGTTTGGCATATAATAATCATTTTAGTTTTATAGAAATTGACAACATTGATAATATATAAAAATAATAATATATTTTCTATAAATTATATTTGAAATAATCATATTTCTATTTAATATTAATAGGTCCAAAATATTTAATATGGCCAAATTTATTTTTAGTAATTAAGGTTAAATTACTCAGGTAAAAATTCAATATTATTTTTAATACAAAATATATTAACATTGAAACATGTAACCACAAAAATCTTAAATATATGTTTATAATTGTAATAAAAATGAATAATTTAGGGATACTCATACTTACATCATACCCCAAACAATTCCTGTCCATATTACATCAAGATTCCATGTGAATCATGTGTTCTCTTTATAGTAAACACTTTTCACTACAAAATTTCCATTCCCTCCTCCTACAAAAGGATATCACCTAAACCCCTTATCATAAATAATTTAAATATAATATGACCCAAAAAAATCTTCCTTAGTCTCTCATAAACTCCCCCCCCATTTCCTTGAGTATTTGTTCTTACAAAAAGACCATGTTGTGATTCCATAAGTTTTTACCCAATGGAGACCATCCACATGGAGAGGTAATCTTCATGCACGATATATATTAATTATTTTATTCTTATGTACCCATAAAAACTATTATATCAATTAATTTATTATATTATTATTATTATTCTAAAATTTTATCATACTAATTGAAATTCAATTTTATTCCTTCCCCAAACACGATTTGACAATTGGAGACGTCGTTATGCTTATATACAGATTACCACTTCGATTAATGATGTTCTGGATTTTTCGTCAACACCATATATGTATGGTTCTAAATTTATATTGAAATTATTATTTTATATGAATCAAAATATATAAATTATCGATTTATAATCCATTTCCTATTTACTACATGATATATGGAATATGACCATTCTCCTCATGTATAAATACATACTACCACCTCCACAAACCTGATTTATGTTTTTTCCCTCTAGTGCTTCATAATTTATTAAATTATATTATCAATAGATTTACTTTACTAAATATATTAAAAATATATTTCTTCTTCTTCAGCAAATATATTCTACCAAAGGAATCACTTTCATAACCATACTCACCAATGAATATAGACTATTCTTAATAAGATTAGTTTAACTAAATAATTAATCAATGATATAAAGTTCTTTAATGGGGAACTTAATAAACATAATTAGAAGTGATAATATATAATTATTTGAAAATAATAAATTTATTTTGTTCTTGGATGTTAATTATAATATATATCATACAATTACAACACTACCCCTCATTCATGAAAATTACCAAAACAAACTCATCATAATCTTCATTGTTAAGTCATCCAGATAAAAATGTGCTGCCAATTTTTATCTTCATTTATACATGATAAGGATCTATATGATTTCAACATATTATGGATGAAAATATTTCATTTTAATAGAAACCATCCAGAAACACAATTTAGATTAACGATATGTGGTAATAATGATATATTTTTTGGTTTGTTCTTGAGGTGATTTTCACAGTGTGAGAATGATTTTTCCAAATATGTGAGAGAAAAAACATCTAGATGTTTAGTTTATTTCCATAGTTTTTTTGATTTTTATCAAATTTTAAAACTATTTTTATGAATCCTTTCAACTTGGCCTTCAAGGGTCATTGTCTACAACATGTTCAGAGCATTTATATATGACCCTACAACCAAATAATGTGAATTGATCAAAAAAACATATCATAGAAATTTTCCCCTCTTATATTGTTAATTTTTACACTAATATCCTCATAATAACTCTATAGAATAAATCGGACCTACCGTGACTATCTATATGACAATCCCAATGATTCTTTGGTGATCCTCATTTGATTCGTGTGATCTTTTTATACTATATTCATGTTTTCTATTGGTTTGTCATATTTTATTTTTATATTCACTTAATATATCATCCAATTTCCGAGTAAGAACACAAATAAGATGTGATCTCTAAATATTGTGTTATTTAAGATAGAATTGATAATATTTGTTATAGATCATGCCTTGTGAGGACCTGATCTATTCATTTCCCATCAACAGTTTCGAAGGCGACATCATTAGCTCTATTGGTGATATATGTGTTTCTTCATGTGGCTTATCATATGTCATAGACTGAGTTCATATAATACCCTTTGTATTGGATTTATGAAATTAATTATTTTGAATAAATTAAAATTAAATTTGACTGTTAATTTCAATAAAAACATTTTCCTAAAAATTAATTTATGTTGAAATTGTTTTCATGAATATGAAGTGATTGATGAATTTAGTCAATGAAGGATTTTATTGGGAAAGTGTTTTTCATTCCTGGAAATAAAATTTTGTTTCCTTATAATTTTTTTATAAAATTGGCGATCTATTTTACTGAAATATAACAATGGTATATATCATATTGTGATATCTATGTGTAGGTGAGAAAACTAAATATATGTGAGACTTAGTGGGGTATGATATAATTTGAGTAGGTATTTGTGATATCATTATTGAAAGTAGTTCACACTACTGGGGTCTTAGGATCTCAGATATTATGATTCAGTTATTCTAGATACTAATCTGTTGTGTTTCTTATTTGTGTATACCCAAATTACATTGATTTCCCTTTGGTGATTTGTGGATACATTACATGAATTTTTATTTATATTCATATTTTCTCACTTGATATGGATATGGATATAAGAAATCATAGTTTACTCGCTTTTTTATTAATCATTTATATATATATGATATTTCGTATTTGTTTTCTTATAAGAATATTGTATGTTTTTAAATAACAAAATAAAATAATGATTTTAATCAAAAAATACGAAGCCTTTTTAAATTTTTTTTGAAGCATAACAGAAATAGTAACTAATAGATGCGTGTGTATAAACATTATATATATATATTAATTATGGTATCATACTTGGAATATTTTTATGACACACTATATTTTAGTTTGGATATATATATACATGGAGTTACATGATACAATTATATGGAAGAGATTCTTCTTAAGAAGGACACTACTATATCATGTTTCGTCCTAATGGGTTTGGATGGTGTTGAAATATATTCACATGGAGATATACCCATGGGTTTCATATAGTTATATGTTGATGCAGTTTCATTTTCCTTATATAGTATTTATTATCAGGTTATTAGTTGTTACCGTTATACTTTGGTTGTTTTTATATATGATATTTTTTACTTTTGTATTTAGTCTTCCAAAATATACATTATAGTAAACTAATTGAATTCTAATAAAAATAGTATTTATCATATTTATTTATATATTATGTATCCTTCATGATGATCGCCTTTGAGTTGTATAGAGGAATCTGTGGAGGTAGAAACATAGGGGGTTCCTCCAGATGACATGGATTTAGTGGTAACTATTGTTTGAATGTTTGGTCCTTTATAATATTATCAAGTGTTTAATTGAAATTGAATGTAGACCATTTATATGAATTTAATTAGATGCATCCACTAATATTTCATAGAGATAGTGGATCACAGGAATATCATTTCTAGATTGAGAGGATTTAGGGGATCTCTCCTTCATAAATACTCAAAATGAATAAAAAATTTTATTCACTACATATATGCTTGAGGGATCGGGAAATAAGTGGTGGGAACCAATTGTGAAATCCAAGTGGAATGAATTTTTGACCTGAACTACATTTTATAAATCCTTCATGAAATAGTTCTATTCTATTACTTAGAGAGTGTAAAAGTAATGTGATTTTAATTCTATATTATAGGGAGTCCATTCTATCAGTGAGTATGCTTCTCTATTTTCCATTTAAGTGAACATGAATATATTTATTTTTTCCAAATAATATCTCAAGTAAGATGTGATTAAAAATGGTTTGAGTAAGGATAATGAGTGTATGATGAATATTTTGTTCCTACTAAACATTAGCGATGTTTTAGATATGAAATATTTGGCTATCATGTGTATTTTAGGGAATACTAGACACTCTAAAAAAATAGTGATTGCAGGAGGTATCCAAAGTTCATTTATTGGCATAATGAGGAAGTAGGGTGACCGGAACCAAGGATTTCATCGGGGTGTAAAATTATATTATGGTAGGGTCTGGTGATATATTATAAATGCTGGAGAAAGGCAAACTCATAAATTATTTTATGATAGCGCCCATAACTCTCCATACTTTTGGTAAATATAGACATATTTAAATATTTCGTGATAGTACATATCAAGGAGTAGAGTTGGATTCACCTTCACTATGGATTCCTAGTTTCGATCAAAGGTGACAAAAATGAGTGAGATCTCATCAAATTTACTAGGGTGATTAATATTTGATGGAGAAGTGAAGGAATTGCATTGGACATATAAATGTCATGGAGTGAAGCCAAAGTATTCAAAGGATTGGCTTCTATGAGAGGCCGGATGTTTATTATACTTTATATGATAATGAATTTATATGATAGTTTTCCAACCAGTTCCATTTTATCAACAACTATAATTGATATTTTGGTATTATTAACAATTATTATTCCTTTTATGATGAATGTTTCTGTTACATAGGGAAAGAAATCAAAGAAAGGTTTTATATTTCTATAAGGTTTTGTTATGATTATTTATCATCATACCATATGTTATTTTCTATTCTATAATCATAAATTCCTTTGGTCATAACATTATAATGGATTGGATGATTAGTTATAAAGACCAAATTTATTATTATCATCATTATTCATATTCTCATTCCCCAGATCTTTTCACCATGTATTTTTGGGTGAGTGGGATCCTAGATCTATGAGGTAAGGTATATTTGTCCCTAGTGATGAGATGGCCTCATTATAGTTTTCAAAAAATATTCTTAATGTAATTGTCCCATATATTAGTGACTCGCTTCATGCGATGATGAATGGGTATCCTGTAGTATTTTGAGATTCCTTCTCTAGGTTTCAACCTCATACGAAATTCATGTTTCCTGTAGACATTATTCCATTGATGAATCATAATTCTATACCTAAATTTTAAATGGATCACACATTGTAAAAATAATTATTATTTCATCCTTAAGAACATGTGGCTAATAGATTTATTCATTGTATCATTTATCCAATGTAATTTGTAGCATTAAATTACATGAATGTGGATGAGCATCTCATACTTGTTCTTGATAACATGAAACACAACTAGGTGATAGTAATGAAAAATATCAATGTCTTGTTATTGTTTATCATTTTGATTATCTCATGGGATACCATTTGTTATTGAAAATTAATCAATTTTTGAGGTACCATCAGATGATAGAATGAAAGGGTCATATTCCTAAGATAAGCATAATGATATGATATGGTCTTTATGAATACATGTTCATCTCGTTTGGGACTAATATTTATCCTATGGTATTTATGGGATTAATGAGTTAAATATTGTATTATTTCTTGGATTATTTTAGGGTTTTTTCATATAGAATACACCAATGTTTATTCCATATCCTACTAGGATTAGGAAATGAATTTGAAAATCATATTTGGAATAATTTATGAGTAGTATCTATATAGGAAGATAAGAAAATGTTTTTACTTGATTCAAGAGGTTAAATTTAAAGGATATTTTTTTCAAAGGGGGATTTTTTAATGGATCTATAGATGATTCAGGTGGTGATGTCTTGGGAGTATACAATAAATGTGTTTGTAGTTTGATGTTTCTTGAGAATAGACTATTATTATAGATACATTGTTTGAGACTCCACCAAGATTTCATCCCCTTATGAATAGTTGACACATAAGTGTGTGATGTTTGTCTTGAATAATTAGTTCTCAAGATAATTTAAGGAGATGAAATTGTTATTGAGTTTAGATACATTATTAATATTTCTTGATCTAGGTTTTAGATATTAAATCTACTATGATGACTTATGTATAGGTTTGGGTGGTGTTATGTGGTATTGAAGACATGTGTTATCTTTGGAATCTCATCCATTATATCATCATGAGAAGAAATAATTCATTCATGTTCTTATATTGGAGGAACTGAGGCATGCTGTTATGACATGGTGACACTATCACACCTGGGAGAAATTTATAGTTTATTTATAATGTGAAAATCTAAATTATATATTCACTAAAAGGGATCTGAACATGAATCATATATTATGTTTAGAGTATCTTCATAACATTTATTCTGATATACTTTTTACCCCAAAAATAAAATGTGGTGAAAAAATCATTGATAAAAAAATTTACATCTAAGGAATTGACGAATTGGATTTAAGAGTTATTCATAATGGTCTTGTTTTCAAAGATATATTGAGAAGAAGTATGTGACAACATATAGGTATTTGTAGCTTATTTGTATTATATATCATCTATAGAAGATAAAATTCTACATGGATATAATGATGATTAATAGTCCAAGCACATTACTGGGACTAATGATTGTGGTGGGACATTGGGTGGGTAGAAATGTTTTCACAATGGGACTTTTTGCTTCCTATGTAGGATAGTTATTGGAATAGGATCGAGATAGGATTAAATATTTAATATACACAAATCTAATGGGTTCATGAATTCTAGAGTTAAGAAGCAGTATCGTGAACTAATATTTTAGTATTGGTAGCTGAGAATGAGATAATCAATTACAGATTTAGTGTCTCTAAATATCAAATTTATATTATTAAAAAAGAACACTATAGTCTTACTAGGTTTCTAATTACCATATCCATTCTAATATAAAATTGAAATAAGATAATTATGGAATTCATGGTTTTTATGTATTAGAATCCTCATGGAAAGGAAAAAATACAAATGAGTACTGATTGGCTCATGAAATTAGATAATTTTATACCAATAAATAGTTGAATAAATGTTTAGTAAATTGGTGATTTAAATATGTGGATGATTTTAAAAATCTATGTTTTACTATAGAAAATTAATTCCGATAAGGAACTCCTCTTGATATTCTGGTTTCTGCATAGATTCTTGGCAGTGATGGGTTCTACATTGAATTCAATCATAACATATCATACCTAGATGGATAAATAGACAGATAGTGTAGTCCAGGTTCCTAAAGAAATCATTTGGGCATGTTTGAATGAATTCTATGGACAATGTGATAAACATAATCATTTATTGGATTTTCCCTATAACAATTTTCATTAGGATGTAATTAGGATGAACCCATTAAATTTATTTTATGTGAGGCCATTTAGATCTCAAAATTATTTTAAATATGCTATATATATGTCCTTTTTTGGAACAATAACTATTTAGAAGATTATGAATATTGTAAAAAATATTAGTAAAATATTAGTGATATCTCATAGTCACCAGAACTCTTTTTCAAGTTATCATCATCGTATATTGTAATTTGAGGCATGTAATCAATTTGTAAAATAAGATTTATCTTAATAGGGAGATATTTGTTTGGAGTCTTGGTAAGTTAACATATCCTTATGTCACCCAATTAAGATTACAGAGAATCTAAAAATGTTTTATTATCTATTATAAATTCTTATTATTTGGAATATATACATGAGGTGTCTTATATTACCCAAATAAATGTTTATATACTTTATCCATACCTCATTATCGAGTTGGATGACTTTTATGTTGAACCCAATCACTCAGTTATTGAAAGGACAATTCATATAGTAGACTAGAAGGATAATACCTAACATGGGGAGATGATTTATTTGGATTGAGTGATATGAAAAATGTATTAGGTAAATCACTGATACATTGTTTCATGGAGACTAGATGTTGAAATATTGGCATTTAATCTTTTTAGGTTCACGAACTTGATCCTTCTTTATGATAAAAACATTAATGTTATGGAGAATTTTGATTCCCTCTAAGTTATTGGTATTTTAAATTATGTAATTGGGTTATCAATATTGATGTTCTAGATTCTTTTAATAGTTAGTGGTTAAAAATTTAAAATTTTGAGTAAAAAAATCCTTGGGTACACATTATGTGCATGGATAGTTGTAATAATTTGAAATAACTCTATTGGTTCTAGTGGGTATTTTCACTATTTGAGTGCTTTTTTCTAACCATTATTGTCACTTGGAAAACTTTGTGAATGTTGTGTTTGGGTGTAGATGTTGGATCAAATTTTAAAAACATTTTAGTGATTTCTTGGTAAACTGGGAAACATGGTTTTCCTGGGATAATGGCTACAACATTCTTAGTGCATGGTTTTATTAATCATGAAACAGAATACATTATTATTAAAATATATTATTACACTAATTAACCTTGTAAATTTTAATAAAATAACCTCAAAATAAATCATTATATCAATTATCCAATAAATGGATCTCTAGAGGACTATCCCAAAAATTTAATTGGGATCCTATATAAATTTTGGTGGAAATATTCCTGGTATGTTTGGATTTTTCTTTATGTTTATCCTCTTGTATATAAGACCTCTATTGATCTCTTTTACCACTGTCTCATTAATACCCTAATGGGATGTGATTAAAAAATCTAGAGGGTTCAATGGGTATTTATGGTGTTATCCTTTTATCTAGTATTTTGAAGACATGGTCTGTTTGTTTCTCAACATTGACTTATAAATAGACATTATTCTCACCATTATTTTGGTAGGAGTCTTTACCAAATTCCTTATCCATTTCCATGACTTGTTTCCAAAAAATACCTTTGAGTTTGATATATAAAATTTATGATTTAAAATACATAGAAGGTGAATTAGATATTTAGTTATGCAATTTCAATAAAATGGGGTTGTTAAAAAATATTTTTGATTCACAAGATGTGATCGTAAAATTTCCTCAAAGAAGAATTTTGTTTTATTAGCATTTGTTTGGAACAACTATTGAATGAAATTTCCTTATAAAAATGATTTAATAACTATATGTTTTCTTTTATTGAATCTGAATGATGGTTTATAAAACATTGGGAGAACATTGAGTAGATTGAAAAACAAAACATATGAAAGCCAAAGTGGAGTAAGCTATCACTGGGGTTGATCCTTATAAATCCATGTTTACTAGTTTGTATCCCTACAAGGGGATTGAGGTTGTTTGAAAATAGGATTCACTTATGATTAATAGTATTCTTTGTGTGTCTTGGTTATATACACTCTAATATCTTGGATTTCCATTTGGTTATTTGTTGATAAATTACGTGCATGTTATTTTGATATATATATCTTCTATACAAATATTAATATTTATACATAAAAATTTCATGTCTTGATTTTATTATCCATGATGGATCTATGTTATGTAATATAACTTTTAAAAATAGAATAACTTGGATTTGAAAAGAATACCAACAGATTATATTAAAAAAATTATTTCTTTTTTAAATATTTTTGAAATTTATTTTATATAAGAACTAATGGAAACATGAGGATAATAATTTTATATATTTATAGTTGTATCATGCTAGTCTCATTGGACCCACACCCTGTATATAACTTTAGGCTTATATATACATAATCTTGTAGGATATAAGTGAGGGGAAGAGTATTATGTAAATCAATTATATCATGTGTTTCATTTCCATTTGGTGGGTTGGGATTTTGATGACATATGGTCATGTGAATATAAACCAATAAATTATTTCCGGTTTTATCTCAATAGTCATTCAATATGTTCTTCAAGACTATGTAATAAAGTTATTGGATGCTACCTTTGTTTTTTTTCAAATATGATGAATTTTTGATGTTTTCTATAATACAATAACATCTTCTATATGATCATATATACTTTTAAGGTTAAATATTTCTCACTATTTATTTTATAATACCTAGGATCTTGTCCCCATCCTTTGGGGATCGAGAATGATATTTTGGCCTAGTGGATAGACATGTTGGACGACATTATGCGATGAATCAGGTTGGCCTTCTAATTCGTCATCATTAATCATAACTAAAATATTATTTAAATTATATTAGAACAATATTAGTCATTATAAAAAACATATTATAGTAACACTAGTGATCTTGATATGAAAAAATTTGAATCTATAAAATAAAATCGATATAAGAATTTTAAAACTAGAACTAACTAAAAAAATAAAAAATAATAAACATATTTTGATGGAAATAAAAAATTACAGTAGTTAAGAATACATATATGTAATGGGTCATTAATATAGTTAATTATTTATATATATTATGTAATATCATGTTTGACTAAAAATGAATAAATATAAGGATCTGTTCATGTAAAATATTTCATTAATGATATATGATAAATATTAACTATTCGTTTACTTTTAATGATGTATATATTTTTCATGGAATTATGATAAAATAATTATTTTATTAAATATAAGGGATTTAAAAAATCAATCTAATGTTCTGCATTTCAAGGGTATTCAATTTCAAAAACAATGGCTACATATCGGTGATTCACATAAAATTTCAATCTTTTTTTTTATTTTTTTATTACGCACCAATTTTTGATATATTAAATTTAACAACCTTATGGAATACATTATAATTATTCTATTATTCTCATATTATTTAAATTTATATTTCATTTTCTGCCATTTGATTTTGTTTTATTCATATATACGAATTTCTAAATTATTTTATTAATTCAAGAAGAATTTATTGAGTTCTAATAGTTCTCCACAAACCTCCTTCTTAGAAGTTGGGTAAATTATATCATATGATTTTATGATGATTAATTCACTATCTATTTTTATGGAATGTAAATTTATATTACATAAAACCCATATAAAATTCTATTTACTTCATGAATTTAGATGTCTATATGGGATTTCTTCTTATGTTCATTATTACATATTCCACATTCACCACTCGCACCTTAATTTTTTTATATATGATTCTTTATAGAATAAAATTATCATAATCTTCAAAAATATCATGGTATTTAAAATATATATCATGTTCACTTTTGAATGATTTTCTGTTCTTGTGATACAAAATCCATAAAGGATATTGAAAATCGAAACTACATTATTTAGTTATGATATTTATTCTTGTAATTCCATCTTCTTTGATAGTGTTATTCCACCATAAAATTATATAATATTTTATGGTAATTATATTGTTGGGTAAAATGAATTTTAATTCATAGTTCATTCTAGGATGAATTTATTTATTATTAATGTATAAGGTTGTTAATAATAATTCACATCCTTCAAAATTATTCTCTTTTTTATATGCCATTGTTTTATATAACCAAATATATTATAAATTATTTTTTTATTCGTATTCATGTGTTATCTCCTATGATCATCACATTTAAATTTTCATATTTTTGATATGATGTTTTATAATCCCTTCTTCTGAAATAGATTTCAAAATTCTATTTTAAAAATATTTTAATGGTTTTTAATTTCATGATGGATTGTTTTATTTAAATGTTAAAAAGTATTGTAAAATATGTTGAATATGTTATGATCCTCATATAATGTAAACATTTTGTTCTTCATATTGCAATATTATGGTGATATATTATTATAAATAGATTGAAATATATTTATGTTAAGCATAGATGATCTCACTTTATGTTGTAATCAAGTATGTATATAATTTATTTTTATAAATTGAATTGGTAGTGTGAGTCTATGTTACATAAATACCATTAAATAGAAGTTAAATTAATAAAAAAATAATTCATGTAGCTCCAACATCCCCATCAACATGGCTATCTTTTCATGGTGTGTGACCTTGAAACCCCATATTTTGTATATTTTCAGTAAATGAAATTAATGCATCAAAATAATAATAATTTTATCATATAAATATAATATTCCAGGACTATAACTCTACATTTAAACATCTTCTACTTCCCAAAACAGTTCCTCCATTTCCACGAGCATTAAAATATTGTTTTAACTCTCAGTCTGTTGATTTCTAATGTTATAATGGCATCATTTACAGTATAATGAAATATTAATAATTGATTTACATCTCATCCATCAACTATATTTAGTGGAAAATGTCTATAATTGTTGAAACAATATTAAAAATTTATTCATAAAAAAAACTATAGTTGACTACTAATCACCATTAATTTTTAATATATTGATTCTAACAATGTGACATATCCTCTTAAAAGAGAATCCCATGTGATTCGACTTTTAAAAATAATTTTTTATTTTATTAAGCCTTATATATCTCAAAAATCATCATTTATCATTGTGATTATTATTATATACCTCAGGTGACCGTTACAAAAAATTCCTAGTGATGGTTGTACAGAGCAATTTCCTGTTTACATAGTATGAGAATTCCCTTGCACATTATACATTCATATTTACATAATAAAGATGATCATTTCAAAATGTATTCATATATTTTTCATATTTGAAAAAATATTTACAATATGAACATATATTGTTATATTGAGAAATAACACCCATATTCACAATACACATTTTTTATAAACAAAGGGATTCATTCTCAAGTGAGGAAGATTCGTCCTTATTAACTAGGAATTTGACCAATACCCAAACTAAATAAAATATAATTTTATATTTTTAAAATAATTTATTTCTAGGATTTAATTCATTATAAAATTAATGTGAAATTAAATAAACATATATAATTTCTATCACATGATGTTCTACATTAATATCAAGTGTACGATCTCCACCTAACTATATCAATCATTTGTCAACAAATCAAAAGACAAATAAAGATCCATTTATTGATAATCCATAAAAAAAATAGCACTTTCACAATATATTACTAAAAAAAAGACATAAAAATAAACAAATAAATACTAACAGATATTGGAAATAACTCAATAAAACTAACACTCACATATTTTCAATAAAACAATCACAAACCCTAAATTGTTCACTAATGTTTACTTTTTTATTTTTTACATATTATTAAATATCCTACAAATACCATCCTCTCACCTTTTGTAAATTATATTCATACGGGACAAAATGTATCAAATTTCATCATTATCATTTGACACCATGAATGTTTGAGTTTCTTGGTGAAAAATCTAACTACTTAACACCCCTTTTTTATAAAGAATTAACAGGGTTTTATAATTATTTTTCCACTATTTCTCTATGAGAAACATCATTATATGAATATACCCTATATTTTATAGGTAAAATTTCTTCTACTCATTTAAGGATAGGTAAAAATATTTCTCTTCCCATTTGGATAAAATTCAAGGCTACTGCATTTTAAATAATCCTCTACTAATTCAACTTTTTTATTCACTTATTGATCAAAATATCAAAATAAAAAAAACCACCATCATTGTATTATTTTATTATAAAATAATAGTGAGTGTACATACTACTTTTAAATTTGATATCAATTTATTTTATAATCATATTAATCAATATATAGGTTTTTAAAACATTGTCTTATGCCAACAACATCACTAGTATTGATTACACATCACATACTAATATAAAGTAAATGTCCTCACATGATTGGTCTTCCATTATGTAAAACACCTTATAATATAAGAAAATATCAAAAAATATTTAGTATATAATTTTTAATAATGTTATTTTGAATCACATGACATGAAAATTCAATTTAGGAAACACTAATGAATGAACTTCTTTATCGTCTCAAACTCATATTCCTTAAAACATAACATGTATCTCTTTCATCAATATAAATTAAATAGTCCTAAAAATAAACCGAAACTACCCCTAAATTATAAAATCATGTTTTATAAAAATTTCTTCAGTTTTGGGATACTGGTTTTTTAAATAACAAAATTAGTTTTTAAAATTTTACTATCAAATAATTTAAATATTTAAAATGTTGAAAAAACTCTTTAAAAAATCACATAAATAACTAATAAATATGTTTTTACTAAATAAAGTGGTTAAAGTAAATAGTGTTAGGAGGGATCAATAGTGAAATTATATAAGTAAGTATAGAAACCCTAATTCTGTACTCCTAGCTCCACTAAAATAACATAATATTTATATTTTCAATTTTGATACAAATAAATTTGAAGCAATTTTAACAATAAAAAATATAAATCAAAAAATAGAAATATTATTTCACTAATATACTATGGGATAATATTAATATATAGTGTCATAAAATTTCCAAAAACTCTTATATATAAATTCCCACATATTTAGGTGAGCAATTTTCTACTATACCATGATTTTCTTATTCAACATTAAGTCATGATCACCACCTACATGAAACCATTTTAGTCATTTCAAACATAAAAAACATTTTTATGGCCTATGTAAAAAAATAATAAGGGTAATCTCAAATTATCAATAATGTTGTGTATAATAATTTATAAATGAAATTCATTAATAAGAATTTGTTGAGAATGAGGTTATGATGACATACATGACAATAACATAATAAAATCATACCCATAAAATAAAGGACCATAAGTCATGAAATATTTAATAAATATTAAAAATAATACAAGTGTCATATAATTCCATGATCTAGAGTTATGTGAAAAATATTTATTGAAAAAAAGGATCTATAATAACACATAGAAATCATTGAAAAAAATTGAATATATATTTGATAATCAAGAATTAATCATGGAATAACATTACAATATAATTAAATACTATATTTGAAGAAACCTATATTCAGTCATCTCTTTAATTTATTATGCTTGTCATACAACCGCATAACTCTGAAGTATCTTATGGGTAATAAAACTATGATGTGTATTGGGAGTAAATTTCATCTTGTTAACTCCATATTATTACCCAATGCGTTGGAGGGCTATAATAGACACACCCATTATATAACATTAAAAGTACCATAAGTATTCATGTTCATTTCCCAATCCTGATTTCATTAATAATTCTTATAAACCATATCATGAAACCAAACACATGGATGTTTTATTTAATCAAAACATTCATAACATTATTTTCCAAAAAAAAGAAATTAGTTCCCTTAAAATGGTTTAAATGTTCATCCTATAACCTTTAGAGAAGTTATGTGAATGGTATCATAATATCATATCCCTATTGGGTAATGAAAACTATTAAAAATTACGTACATAGATGAAAAATAACATTAAATGATTATTCAATAATTTCATTGAAAACACAATAAAATATTATGTTCTATAGATAAAATTTTATCTAAAAATTACAAAATATTATGATTGGTTTGAAAATAACTATGGGATAATTTAATGAAATATTCAATGAAAATAATACTCCTCATAGATAGATAATAATTTCATTCTATATATGGTAAATTAAGGAAATCTTTTCATACTTTTGTAAAATATCAATAATGACTTGTTATGTTGAAATTAATAAGTAATTCTTTTTGAAAAATGTAAATAAATAAAAATATAGTAAAAATTAATATTTTAAATTATATATTTATTGGTTAATAAATTTTATAAATATATTAGGAATAAAATGTTAATGAAAGAAAATTTTCATTGACCAAAATAGAAATAAGGTCATCTTTTAATTAAAAAAATTATATGGATAATTGTATATTAGTATAAAGTGAAAATTGATAATAACAGATGAACATTCAAATAAATACCTATGTATAATAATTATATGGGTTTAAATTTATCAGATAAATGACAGTTCTCTCAACATAAAATTTCTATATTCAATCATGAATGGAAATGACAATTTAAAATTAATCATTACTTATTTCGTAACTATTGATTAATAACCATCAAGAATGAAATAGCATAAAACGAGTCATTAAACACCATGAACAATAGGATATTAATGATAAAACATTTAAAGGGATATTAGATACAAATCATACAATAATATAAGTGTTTAATATTACATTTACCCTAAAGGAGACAATTTGAGACAATAAACACTTACCATTTGATAACTATCATTTAAAATCCTTGAAGATGAAAGAATTTAATTCTTAAGGTCTATTACCTTTCATTAATAAGAATATATAAAATAACATTCCTAAGGTGAAATTTATAATACTAAAAAACATTAATATCTTCATAACAGAAAACATGTATCAATGAAACAATATGGGTATGAAAACTTGTAAATGATTATATTATTGAAATGAGGATTAAAAATTTTAAGTGGTTATGTATAAAAAATTTAAAACAACATATATCAGGAGGAAAGAAAACCTAATATAGTTATAATAAAATTAATATGTATAAATTTATACTGACTCAGTTTTATATAGATGGTTTGTTGAGATTATCATAGAATTCTTCATCATAGAGCGATTTTGAACTATTGCATAAAAACATCATTCCTTCATAGAAAACTTGGAAGTACTTATTTTTAGTGGATGTTCACAATTCCATTATATTTTTTAAAAAATAACTCCATATATCATTATTTAACAAAATGAACTTTTATAAAAAATTAAATCACTTAAAACCTTCTTACCATCTCAAATAGTCCATATTTTTAACAAAAATATATATTCAATTTGATATATTGTTCCACCCTTTTTATGATACGGGTCGTGAAAAAGATTCATTCAACTCCCTATAATTCTTCCTATTGTTATTTTTATTTTTTATAAATTTATCTCCTCTATTTCCCTCTCTGACCCCTTTTTTAAATATAATTTAAGGTCTCTTAAATGATCCTTGTTAAATCCTCCATTTATTATTCGTTTATAGATAACTACACTACATGTCCAACAACATTTACCTACGATATCTAAAGAAACTAGATATAATTATTCTTAATATCATACTAGAATGCACCCACATTGATAAAATATCATTCTAGTTTTGAAACTCTAATGTTTAACACCCTAATATTATATGTGTATTCCTTATAAATAATGTTTAAATAATTAATAGCTTTCTTTTCATAGAACCCCAATTCTAAATGAAACACAATATATTATAGACATTAAAACTCAGTCATTATATAGAGGGTATAAATATAATTATAAATATTAATTAATATATAATTAACTGTTTTCCTCAATTAAAATTTATTAATTTATAATTAAATTACAAATAAATAGTCTCGTGATTTAAATATGTATTTCTCTAATGAAATGATATTTTCTAGTGGTTATAGATTTTTATATGAAAATATATTTTAATATGTTATAGACTATTATTCTGATTAAACATATAGGTAACGTATTAATACTAAATAAAAAATTATATTTCTAATTTATATAAATGAAGATAATATCTTTTGATGAGGAAAATATATATTTTTCAAAATATTTGTTTATGTTTGGAATGTGTTTACATCATACTAAATTAATTATATTACAATTTATTAATTATTTTAACAACATATGTTTATTGTATTTTAAATTCAAAATTTTCAAATAATTTTAATTGTTTTTAAAAATATATAAATGAAAGTAAATTTATTTTATAATAATTAACATAATGTTTTAAAAATAAATTTCATTATGTTTTGTGAATTTATTTTAATGTTAATTTATTAAACATATAAGAAATTTAATATTATAAAATAGATTTTGTAATTAGAGTAAACATGTAATTTTTTTAAAATTAGGCCACTTTTAGTTTTGTTCATTTTTATATTAAAAAGAGTAAAAAAATTGGTACAATAGTTACTATTAAAACATGTTAATTAATGGGTTATACTAAGGGATATGAGTACCAATGCAATGTAAACATGGTCAAATGATATTATTTGTAGCTATTTCGACCTTATATTAGCTTAACATTGATTTAACTTCCTTTTTTATCTTTAGTAGAATATTACATTGTATTATTTAAATCTTATATGTAATTTCTTTTGTGTTCCTCTCTTAATTTACAAAATGGAATCTTTTCTCCTCCATTATTCAAAAAAATTGATCCATCAATCTAAAACAATTCCTATCCAAAATGGATTTTGGATTTCGTCCCTTCAGTATGGAGCTCATATTCTTAACCTAATACTCTTCTTGTAACGAATTTGGTGTAATCCACTTGAGGTCTTTCAAATAAGAATTAATCATCATACTAGCCTATTACGTTGATAATTTCTTCTTCTATATCACCTAAAACATATGTATTTATCCTAAAATAATATAAGAGTTATCAAAAAATTTATAATATTATGATGAATATGGAAAAATAATTTTCTTCCTCTTTTTAACTAAATAATCAATGAATGTACAGTTCATGTGTATGTGTGGACATTCACTTAGAGGTTGCGATATGATTCAATTCCCATCACTACCTCACATTTCATGATTTCCTCAATATATAAGATATTTATAATATTTTAATTATTAAAGGATAAAATATTATTTATCTTTATTTCATTATTTTATATTGAAAATTAAAATTGGGATCAAGTATATGTACAGATAAACATCTCCAAGAATAGTGAAATTAATTTTTCTATACCTACCATTTATGGATGGTTCATAAAATGCATGTAATGAATATTTATTATATGATATGTTGATTATCATTATAGATATTATTCAACCATGATCTTGATTCATGGAAATATCATCTAAATCAAATCATATAATCAAAATAAAGAAGTTAACACAATAAAATAATGAGGATAAGGACTGGTTGTTAATGAATGGGTGATAAATTCCATAAGTAAACCATATATGGTACTATAATTATGAATCTAAATATGTTATATAAGTATTATAAATTGAATTTTGTTGTCAAAGTTGTTAAATTAATTTATGAATTATAAAATTTTTCAAGTTTGAGCTTATTGATACACTATCACTTTAACGAGGACTATTTATACATAAATTTTCAAGGGTTATAATATATAATATATCTCTAAAATATTTTATATTTTTTTATCATTCAGTTATTTTGACAAATTGCAATATTTTATTTAAATTTACACTCTATAATTACTTGAATGTCCAAAATAAGTTTTTAATGGAAGAACCGATATTATTTATCTCTTCGGTTGGGAATATTTTCACTCAAATATCCCTGTTCTCTTAACTATTTTCAGGAATGATATTATTATTATAAAATTATTATTTAAATTCATCTATAGCCATGTTAATATTCAATAATTAGAATTCAAATATATCTTCTTGTTTTTTTAATGATATAATTTTTACCATGTGTGGACATTATCATTATTTTAGTGTTGAACACATAAACAAAATTTTTTATAGGCATAAAAATTAATTTCCTCGAATATTTCATTTATAATTTCCATTTTTATTTTCAAGGAATATAATTTTAATATAATATAAAAATATAATATTTTATATTTGTAATTTCAAAATTAAATTGTTATTTTCTTTAATAAATGTTACAATAATATTTTAAAGGAGTATTCATAATTGAAAATATCAATTGTTGTTACTTATACATCTGGGAGGATATGATCTAAGGAATATATATTTATTCATTCCCTATAGTATTTACTATTATTATGATGAATTTTTTATGAAACCTGTTTTCTTTTAAATTGATTATGATATGTCAAATTGATTATTGTTTTATAATATTTTTACATATATATGAATGGAATATGATTTTTTAATTTATGGGCCCATTATATCCCGATAATTCATTGTTTAGTGGCTATAGCTTTATAATCAAAAAGCATACATTAGAGGTATTCCCATTACTAAAAAATAATACTCTAGTAGTTATCCAAATCCAAAATTATGTACATGGATAGTTCACATAATCTATACATGTTATTAATGACTTAGTAGGTATACATGAATTAATATTTCCATCATTATGATAATGCCCCATATTTTATGGTGCTCCCTATAACTTGATATTTTTTTCAAGATAAGATCTCATGAATTATAATAATTTAAAATTCTATTATGAATGTATTGTCATCTTAAAAATATGTATTCCCTAAATAGGATATATTAATTGTTGGGAATGATATTAAAATGTTATTATTATATTCTCATTCCCTGATGCTTATATTATTAATATATACAATCACTAATAGAAATAAAACATTTTTACATTTAATAATCCATTGAGCACAATATATCCTATGTTTCCTTTCCCCATATTAAAAAAGGGTTTTAACACCTATGTATATAACAACCCTATACTTAATTACTTATTAATTCATGATTTATTTAAAAAAAGTAAAAAATAATAAATCTCTAAGTATTGAGAACTCTACTGTATTTGGGAATTAGGAAAATAGTATAACATCAGGAAAAAGAGATAAAACAAAAATATTTTAAACTTCCTTATCATGATTCTAAAATTCAATGACATTACAACTGCATGGGATAAGTTGGTGAAAGAAATAAGAAAATACTAAGCTATAAAAACTTATATGGGAAATAACATGGAATTAGGTTATAAACATTACGATATTTGATTATTAAAGGGTAACAAAAGGTGTGAAGATTTTAAAAAATAATAATAAGGCATTATATAGCATTATAATCAAAACATTGGAGATGTGGAAAGAACATGAAACACTGAATATCATAAACGTAGGTAAATTTTAACAATCAATTCATCATGATGGAAAAGTCCCATAAATAAATTAGGTTAACTACCTATCACAACATGATGTATCAGGGTAATAAACATTTCCCAATGCATTAGAGCACTATATAATATCGGTTCCACACAACACTTAATTTGATTATCTTGTTTACGTGTGCCACATACATCAATAAACATGGATTCATTCATTATAAAATTTTATTAAATGATAATTGATGGTGGAATAAATACATGTAATTCCCATGAAAAATAAAAATATGTGTATAAAGTTGAATAACCTGCATTCGAAATGGGTATGGTATTCACTACACAATTTTTTGGGCATGGACACACTACGGCCAACATTCTTCAGAAAAATGACTTCAAATAAAAATTCATAAAAATGGTTAATGAGAGATAAAGAAATTCAAAATCATTTATAAATGAAATGGGAAGTAATAATTATTTAGAAATATATATACCAACATTAGAAATGGAAAATTGAAGGAATAAGATAAAAATCTTACTTTAATAAAGAAGAGAGGGTTAGGATCCCTTACATAAGAGATCAATATCTAATGATTCAGGGGGGATTCTTGAGAGATTTGAGGAAAATTGAGAGGAATATAGATTGGGGTGGAAGGATTAAGGATGTTCTTCTTGTATTTTGAGTGACAATATTTGGGATCATGGGTGGGTTTATATAGGAACGAGTAAGTATTTCATAATTATTTCTCAATCATAGGTTTTTGATTCAATATAATAAAATAAGAAAAACCATAATCTCGAAATTGGTTTTTTTCCAATGAATTATATAAAATGGAAGTGGTTTCAATTTTTAATAACGTTAAGGGGATAAAATAATAAAATAATACCCATTCTTAGGTGGAAGTTATTCATACTCTTAGAAAATGATTTTAAACCCATAAAATATATTAATTGTTTTGGAGTATTCAAAAAGTCTTTATAAAACTAATAAAATAAACATAAAATCACGTTATTTTAAATTGATACAAAATATTTTCTTTTGGATATAATTTAAAATACTTATTACATCCCTTTTGGGTCATTAGTCTGTCATAACAGACATCATATACTTATACTGTATTTAATCTTTTACAGAAAATTTTAATTCCTTATAAAATTATGAAAAAAATATTAAATAATTTGGACATTATGGTTCTGATGATAATATTCATTTTATCAAAATAATTTACTTATTTATTTTAATTATTTCTTTGAAAATAAAAAATGAAATTTATTGAGAATCACTGGGTTTTGTTAATTAAAACTGTTTTCAAACCATTAGAGAAACATTGTTTGAAATCCAAATAATTATATTATCTATAATATTTTTCAATAATAATTTTCCAATAATATTTTAATAAAATATAATATTTTTTATAAATCATATTAATTAATCCAACATAATTTATTAATTAATATTCAAAATGTAATGAAAATAAAATTTGTGTTAGGTCGTATAAAAATCTTGTTTTTATCAATAAAATTTCATAATCATTACTAGAGTAAAAAAAATATTAAATATAACCATATTTTCCAAATAAAATGAAATATAAATAATTAAAATAATATTAGGGTTAATTTTTTCTCATATTTATTAAATTCATTTTCCCTTAATTAAATTATATTCCTATTTTTGTGGTAATAATATTTAGTATATCTAAAATTAATAATTTTAAAATATTAAGTCGAGATTATTGCCTAATATTATTTATGATGATTCCAAATCTGTAATCAAATTTAGAAAAATAAATGCATGGATGTGCAATAATTTAATTTTTATAAAATTAGCAAGAATGATGGAAACCTATTTTCTGAAAATAAAAAATCATTTTTAAGGAAATTGTGGTTTTATTTTAAATTTATAACTAATAATATTCATTATATGAATTTCAATTTTTAATGATATATATTCTAAATATTAATTTTAATAATTTATAAATGGGTGGTATTTTAATTAATCATAATGTAGAAACATTATGCATTTCAAAACAATTTTTAGAAAAATGCATTTTTAATCTTATAACAGTTATAGTAAATCAGCTACAAAAATGATTGAAATGAAATAAATTGGATTAAATAGAACTAAATAATAATCATTTTATCTTAAAATAATAATAATAATTTAAATTTATTTTATTTATCCATATAATTTACAAATATATATAAAACTCGTATTTTATTTATCACCATGGCTTTCCGCAGCTTGGGATTCAGCACACCATTGAAGCGGTCAACATTGCATTCAGGCATAATGACAAAGCTAGAAGTGCATTGTGAAAGCCTTGTGAAGTTTTCCACGTACGCTCTAACAGATTCTTTATCTTTTTTTCTTTAGGGAATGGAAGTCCCTTTCTATATTAAGCCGAAGCGTGTATAAGGAATATTTATCAAAAAACATCTTCTAGAAATCCTTCCATTCCAATGCCTCAATCTCCACCTAAGGCGTAGTGTTTTTGGACAAAGTCAACAATTAATTGGCTTCCCCCTCCATATGATAAGAAGCCAGAGGAATATTATCTTGTTCGAAACATTGATGGACGGAGAATATTTTTCAATGGAGTTGATCAAATATCCGGCGATTAAAGGAAAAGATAATCCATTAAAGTGCGAGGCCATTGTCTCATGAAGCTCTTGATAGTGAATTTTTCACTATTAGGGGGTGTGGAACATTCCTCATGACCCATGTTTTCATTCAAAGCATGAGTTAACTAATATAGAATCATGAAAAAGTTCATGATTCTGGCTCCAATATTATTTGGAATCTCATTAGCACTGTCATCACATTGATCATATCATCAGTTGTTAGACAAATTCCTCTTATTACCAGCCATTGAGTGGAATAAATGTAATGTTTGGGGTAACACATGAATGGAAATCCATGGACAAAATTTATGACTTATAAATTACATTTATTTCCATAACATATGAATCCATAGGCTTCAATCTATGCTATTCAGGATCTACTTTCTATCATATATTCCTAGGGGCATTTTTTAAATTCCCATGATAAGGGTTCATACTACGGTTGTGAATTTAAAAAATAATATCGCTTGAGAGTGTTGTAATAAAGTGTGCAGCATGTCCCATTTTCAATCACCAGTTTCTGTTCGAGTCTATCTCATAGCGTTGTTTTCGGGTTTTACCGCCAGTATACATTTGTGCCATATCCTCATATACCTGATTATATCTAGACGGCGATGTATTTTCTTGATAAACCAATTACTCAATACTCACCAATACTTTGGGATGTTTTTATTATAATTAGTCTTTTCTCTATTTATTCACTAGGGTTTTCTAATCCAAAACCCAAATATAACTAAACCCCTCTCAGAAACCAACTACAACAACCCTTCTCTTTATTACAAAATTAAACATGGTTTATTAAATAAACATCACATGATACAACATAGAATACTGAGTGGTATAGTGTATTTGGTTCTTAGGAACATTACATAACAACATAACAAATAAAATACATCATCATTATTGAATCATCCTTTACATGACAACAACATTCCCTCGTACTTAGCATTGCGTGGGATAACCTCAGGACATGCATAAGAAAATGGTGAGCTATAAATCCCTGTAAGAGAAAAATCATGGAATAACCTAAGAAATAAAATACATGTTAGTCGATAGGAATAACAATTGATCACAAGAGAAACAGAAGCATAAAGGCATGATAAATCATGATAATCATAACATGGAACTGTGGTAACAACACTTAACATGGAATTATCATGAGCTAAGCCTCATTTCACATATAGCATGAGTAAACCCTCATTGCACATGAAGCATGAGTAAACCCTTTTTTAACTTTAATGAGAATTAGTCAACACCCATTTCACATGACGTAACATGATACTATACATTACACAATGCATGGGAGCGCTATCCCGGAACACCCGTCTGAAACATTTCATTTCATGAATAAGTGTGCCACATGGATCATATAACATGGAATCAATCAACATCATAAGTTATTAAATGGTTAAGTAATGTGGAATAACTAAATGAAAATACCATTCAATATATACATGTGAATAATTTTTAATACCCTTGACAGTGACATGGGTATGGTATTCACTACACAATGATCTTGTCTTGAAAAAACGAGGTGTAATTTCAGCCACATAACGTCGGGACATAAAGATTCATGAAAATGGTGGATGAGAGAGAAAAGTGTTTCTCATCATATGTACATGAAATTAATTGTAATGGGGTCTTATATATACATGTCTCAACTAACGTTATTTAATTTAGATTCATAATAGAAAATAATTACTTGGATGTAAAAGAGGAGGGTGAAATCCCTCCCAGAATTTTGGCTTGGTAACAAGTGTACATGGGAGGCATTAATGAGAGAGAAAGGGTCTCTGATCATCAAAAAATAAATGGGGATGCTTGGGGGAGGTTTGAAAACATCCCCTAACATTTATAATTGAAAAAATGTCATAAAAACTTAATGAAAATTGGAAAAAAAATGAGAAAGTGTCACGACCCATCCTCGGGGCCAGTGTCGTGACTACCCCAAGCCCGCCTTCCATAGGCCAGGGGATGACGACTAGCACCAAGGCGTAAATCCCGGTAAAAAGGGAAGGCATTGCCTTTGTAAAGTAAACAACAAACACCACAAAGCATGCAAGCAGAAGTAAACACTATGTAAAAACTGAGTACAACAGTAAGTGAGGAAAAGTAAGTGGGCCATAATACAAACCCAAACTGAAAGTAAAGTACAACTGGAAAGGGGAAACAACAACTAAAATTAAAGCCTCATCGTCGAGCCGTCAACTGGAAATCCAACCTAAATGGTGAGTATAGATGGCCTCCATAGCTCCTAGGGTCCAGTCGTCCGCTCCGAGTACGTCCCGCCCAGTGGCCCACCTCGAGGTACATTCCTGCTCCGCAAGCCTCCACCATGATCAGCTGTCTGTCGTATGCAACCAACACTATGTAGTGCGGGCATAGCCCATGCAGGGGTGAGTATAAGCTACTCAGTAGGGACCCCGATACCTTCAAAGGTCTCCCAGAATCCACAAAGGATAATCCACAAAGGAAAGATACAATCACAAAGTAACATCCGATACTACTTAGGTATATGCCCATACATATACATAAGTCATTAATTCACGTTCGGCTCCAACATCCGAGCCCAAGTACAACCCAGTCCAAACAGGAAAGAAAAACGTAAATCCACATAGGATAGTACAACACCATCCACATAGGAAAGCAAAACAGGATTCACATCAGACAGGTATACTTCTTTGTAAGACGATAGAGATGATCAAATATTCCCACTGATTCATCTAAGCCATCGGACCCACAAAGGATCAATAGGTACTAACCCCCGTAATGACCCACAAAGGATTTGAACCACACAGGATCGATAGGTAACTAACCCCCGCAATGACCCACAATAGATCTGACCCACACAGGATCGATACGTAACTAACCCCCGCAATTACCCACAAAGGATCTGACCCACACAGGATCGGAAGGTAACTAACCGCCGCAATGTCCCACACAGGATCAGACCCACACAGGATCCGTAGGCGTTGGCACACACATGACTGCTGAGCGCCGACCCACATAGGATCAGACCCACACAAGATCTGTAGCACTGATCCACGTAGGATCTCTGAGTTCTGAAGTCATCGTCGTCGAATCCACTGAGGATCTCTGTACAATCGTCGTCGTCGTTGCAGTCGCAGCCAGCTCTAGAGTTCTGGCACACAACAAGCTTGTTCAGGAGGGTCCGCTACATGAGCTGAGGGGCTGATAAATCAACTGACACAAATTCTGGAGTTGATGTATCCAAAAGTTCTGTATCGTCAACAGGAACTCAACTTCGCAAACGGCGCGTCAATCGGACGCCCGACCTGAGAGTTACTGGCTTTTTCGTCCTAGGGGCCCGGTTGGTTTTTAAGTCAAAACCAACCCGACCAAACTCCACCTGCATCCAAACCTTGAGCGGAGTAAGCCAAAAGATCCGTCTCACTAAGAGGAATGCAACAAAGTCGATGGCATGTCAATCGGACGTCCGAAGTTAAAGTTATGAGCGTTTCTGCTCCGAGGGCCCAATTGGTTTCGTGTACGAACCAACCTGGCTGAACCCAAAGTAATCTGAAACCGTGAGTGCGATATACCGAAACGACCGTCTCGATCCAAGAATCACATCTCCGCTAATGCTGCATCGATTGGAGGTTCGTAGCCCATGATAGTGGCAAAAGACCGAAAGAGATCCGAAAAGGGGGGGTCTGGGCCCGGACCGACCCAGCCCAACACCCCCTGGGTCGGCCAGAACTGGGTCGACCCGACCCGGGTCCGAGTCCGTCCCGGATGGCGCGACCCGGCCCGGCCGACGTGGCGCGGCCCAGCCTGGGCGCGACCCGGCTGGCACTGGCCGGGTGGCCAGTGGGACGGCTCGGCCGTTACGGCCGAGAGAAGCGGGGGGCGCGCTGCCCCTGCGTGGAGAGACCGTGGCCCCGCGTGGGGCCATCCTTGCCGGCGGACGCAGCCGATTGCTGCGTCCCGCTCCTTCTGGCGGCACGCCGGCAGGCCGCTCCGCGGAACCTCGGACGAGTTCCAGTGGTCGGAATTATGTGTCGTCTTCGCCAACGGGCCTCCCGGGACCCGTCCTTCAATGCGAGGACCTCACAACGACCGTGCGGCCTGCTTCATCGTCATCCACCGATCTGCACACCAAGAATGAAAGGACGATGGGTTCAGACATGTTCGTTGGTCCGCACCCACCGTGTTAGTGGTTTTAAAAGTCTTCCAACAAATATTTAAACAATCCGCAGATATAATCACATAGATTAAAATGAACAAAAACCCCTACCTCAACATTGTCTTCGAACGTGAGTTCGTCGCTAAATTAACCGTCGCAGAAGAAGAGGATCGTCGTGTCGCGAAAGGGGCGTCACTGTTGTCGCGGTACACGGCGTTGCATAGTCAAACTTCGAGGATTTAAAATAACATAGATTTAATTAAACCATTTAAACCCATGCTGAGGATATAATTCACAAAGAATTAAAAGACCTACAACCCCCTACCTCAATCGGTTGTTGATCGAAGATTGTCACGGGGGAAAGAATGTCGTGGAAGAAGCATCGCGGAAGGAGGATCATTGGCGTTGCGTCATCGATCTCCGATGGTTCGGCATTCTTCTTCGCCCTTCGTTGGAGGCCATCGTTCTCCGTCGGCGACAATGCGTTCTTCACGTTCTTCACATTCTTCATGTTCTTCAACGAAGGAGGATGATGATCTTCAAGCCTTAGAGATTTCTCCCAATCCTCTCAACAAGAAAACCTTCAATAAAATAAGTGTTGGTCTTATTTTATATCCCATGCCAATGTTTTGGAATTCATAAAAAGAATCCAACAATTAAATGAATTAATTGCAATTCTTAAACCGTTCAATTAATAGGGGCGTTTAATATTTAATTAAACGCACGGGTTGAATTTATTAAAAAAGGGGTTTTCGTGGGTGTGTTACTTAGAGGGAAAGAAATAGTGGGGATCGTGTGGGCCCCACATCACAAATATCCTACCAAGTGGGTAGGATATTATGGGTCCCATCTAAACCGCTTAACCTAGGTTAAGCCACTTAAGTAAAACAAAAATAATAGTCGCACCACTTTTATTTTTATTCCTTAACTTAACCCCAAAAATTAAAAACCACACCCGAGCAAACCCAACTCTGGAAAAGGTGTTGCTAACCAATTACCGGTGTTGCGATTCCATCGGTGCCCTCAGAATTTGATTTCAAGCACCGGTTCAAAAGTTAGAAAAACCTGCTCGTTCGTTCACTGAACGTACTCGAGCCAAACTTCAGAAAATGATTCCGAGCACACGGGGCCTCGGAATCAGCTGCCATCAGAAACTGCGTTCTTGTAAAATTCCAAAGTAAATTAAGAAAAAAATTTCCTTGAATTTTACAGGTCTTTACACCACTCCGACCTCAGGTCTTTACATTCCCGTAAAGATACATCATAAACTAGGGAATCAAATGTGGGTACTAAGCACGCATCTGAGCCTCCTGCTCCCAAGTGATCTACTGGAGGTTCCCATGCTTCCATCTAATGTGCACTAGAGGAATCAACCATCCACGTAGGACCCGCTCCTTTCGATCATTAATCTCCACTGGGACCTCCATAAAAGTCTCCCCATCATCAACGTCCAGCTCCCCATGGTCAATGATATGTGTCGGGTCGTGCATGTATCTCCTCAGCTAAGATACATGGAAAACATCGTGCACCCGGTGCAACTGAGGTGGCAAAGCCAAGTGATAAGCCACCTCGCCAATCCTGCAAAGGACCTGGAATGGTCCGATGAAGCATGGAGACAACTTGCTGCCTCGAACAAATCTCTGTAATCAACGTCGAGGTGAGACCCGCAAGAAGATGTGGTCGCCATCCTCGAACTCCAGTGGCCTCCGCCTCCTGTCAGGATAAGACTTCTGCCAGATCTAAGCTGTCTTTATCCGCTCCTGGATGACCTGGACCTTCTCTCTCGTGGCTAGGACTATCTTTGGTCCCACAAGTGCTGACTCCTCAGGGTCTGTCTAGCACAAAGGAGATCTGCAAGGTCGGTCGTAAAACACCTCGTATGGTGTCATCCCAATGGTGGAGTGGTATCTATTGTTGTACGTGAACTACACCAAGGGTAGGTGGTCCTCCCAGCTGCGACCAAAGTCGAGGACACATGCGCGGAGCATGTCCTCGAAAGTCTGTATAGTCCTCTCCGTCTGACCATCTGTCTGAGGGTGAAAGGCAGTGCACAGACGTAGTTGCGTCCCAAACGCCTCCTGCTACCCCTTCTAAAGTCGGGAAGTAAAGTGAGCATCTCGATCGGATATGATAGATGATGGAACACCGTGAAGCTGTACAATCTCCTGAACGTAGATACGCCCCAAGCTATCCACTGATCCCTTCTCTCTGATGGGTAAGAAGTGAGCCGGCATGGTGAGTCGGTCGACAATCACCCAAATGGTGTCGTGACCTCTGAAGTGTGTGGAAGTCCAGTCATGACGTCCATAGATATTCCATCCCACTTCCACTCCGGGACCTCCAAGGGATATACCAAGCTTGCTGGTACCTGGTGCTCTGCCTTCATCTGCTGGCAGGTGTGGCACTGAGAAACGAACTCTGCCACAACCTTCTTCATGCCCGGCCACCAGTGCTGTCGTCTGAGATCCTGGTACATCTTCGCCACTCCAGGATGTACCACCAAAGGAGATGTGTGAAACTCTCTCAGCACCTCCGCCCGTAAAGCAACTGGTACCAAGGTACGTCTTTTGAAAAGGATGTCATGCTCTCCTCCTAAGGAGAAACCATCAGGTGCCTGTCCTGAGTATATCTACGCACATCACGTCTCACAGTCAGCATCCCCACGCTGTGCCTCTCTGACCTGCTGTAGTAGTGGAGGAGTGACTGTGAGTGACTGAAGGAAGGATGCTCCATCTCTATCCACAAAGGATATCTGCAAAGCGGCTAGCTGCTCTGTCGCCTCCTCAAGCAGTTGAATGCCCGTCCTCCTTCTGAGAGAATCAGCTACCACGTTCCCTTTCCCAGGATTATAGACTATCTCAAAGTCATAGTCCAGGAGGAACTCAAGCCATCGCCACTATCTTAGGTTTAGGTCCTTCTGAGAGAAGATGTACCTGATACTCTGATGGTCAGAAAAGACTGTAAAGTGCTCTCCCATCATGTAGTGCCGCAATGTCTTTAGAGCGAATACCACTGCTGCTAACTCCAAGTCATGGTTAGCGTAGTTCTGCTCATGATTCCTCAACTGATGTGATCCATAGGTGATCACTGCCAGATCCTACATCAGGACACATCCGATTCCGGTCCCTGATTCATCGCAGAAGACTACGTACCCTACTCCCTCCTCTAGAAGTCTCAAGATAGAGGCACTGGTCAATCTCTGTCTCAGCTAATGGAAGCTCTGCTGACATCTGTCTGACCACACAAAGGGTTTCCCCTTCTTCGTCAAAGCTGAGAGTGGTGCCGCAACTCTGGAGAAGTTTGGCACAAATCTCTGGTAGTATCCAGCTAGTCCCAAGAAACTTCGCACCTCTGTCACTCTCCTAGGTGGCTCCCAGGCTAGAACTGCCTCGATCTTCATAGGATCCACCGCATCTCTCGCCTCAGAGATGACATGCCCCAATAAGTGGACCTTGCATATCCAGAACTGACACTTCGAATGTTTACCATAAAGCTGGTGCTCTCGGAGTGTGTCCAGTACAACCCGCAATTGGTAGGCGTGCTCCACCTCAATCATCGAGTATATCAAAATGTTGTCGATGAAGACCCAACAAATAAATCGAGGTATGGTTGGAAGATCCTATTCATGAGGCCCATGGACACTGCTGGAGAATTGGTTACTTCGAATGGCATAACCAAGAACTCATAGTCGCCATACCGACATCTGAAGGTCTTCTTCTTTACGTCTTCGTCCCGAACTCTGAGCTGATGATATCCTGACTTGAGGTCTATTTTTGAGAACCATCGTGCTCCCTTGAGCTGATCGAAGAGGTCATCAATCCTCGGTAGCAGATACTTGTTCCTTATTGTCACCTGGTTCCGGCGAAGATAGTCGAAACAAAGTCGCAAGCTCCCGTCCGCCTTCTTGGCGAACAATTTCGGGGAAGCCCATGGTGAAACACTGGGTCGGATGAATCCCTTGCCCTGCAAGTCCTCCAACTATACCCATAGCTCTCAAAGCTCAGCGGGGCCATCCGATATGCTGGAGTGGATATCGGGGTTTTCCTGGGATACATGTCAATATAAAAGTATTCCTCTCTATGAGGAGGTAGTCCTGGAACGTCGTCGCGGAAAACGTCTGCATACTAATCCACCACTGCAAGAAAACTAGGACTCCACACGTCAACTACTCCTAGTATGAGGTTATCCAACTGAGGAGTGATGGGCTGTCCACTCCTCTATAGAATTCCATCCTGTGCTGCGAAGGCTCCCTTCTGTCCGGTGAAGGTGAACCTGCTCCCGTCGGTGCGTACACATCGCACCTTACGCCTAATATAGTCGATATGATCATGGACTCTAGATAACCAATCCATGCCCAAGATGATGTCGTAAGGCCTCAACGCCGCTACAAGAAGATCCCAGCCGAAGCTCTCTCCTCCTATAGTAAGCTCACACTGCCGGCACCAGTGCGTAATCGTCGTGTCTGCTCCCGTAGGAGTCTCTAGCCGTAAGGATCGAGCCAACGACTCTGTCGGAATCTCCGAACTCTGAACAAGGGCAACGACTATGAAAGAATGACTCGCTCATGTGTCTATAAGAACTACAACATCGGTTGAATAGACACAGATAGTTCCTCGAATCATCTTGGGTGCACCGTGGTCGTAGGCATCCACTGCCTAGAGTGGTGCCTGTCTCTGCCCGCCAGCTCCCTGTGGTCAGGGTGGACCTCCAGGTGGTAGTGGTGGTAGAGCCTCAAATCGTCTCCCACCACCTGCTACTCGACCAACTCCTCTGCCTCATCCGCCTGCTCCCTGTGGATAGCCACGATTGACCCTCTACCTCTGCCTGGGCAGCCCCTCAATAGTCTGCTACTCCTCAGCACGGTGGGTTGGGCAGTCACGAGCCATGTGGCCCTGCCAGCCATATGTGTAGCACTGTCTACCTCTAGAAAGACTGGCTCCGCGATGTGTGCCCCGCACTGCTAAGCCAGTGTCCTGAGGTCGTCTGCCTGAGGGTCTGGTCTGCCTGGGCCCATGAGTCATCTGTTGGCTGCCTGCTGCAGAAGACTCTGCTACGTGCCGCCCTGCGGTAGGTCTCGCTACTGAAGAAGGCTCAACAAGGAAGCTCTGGATCAAAAGTGCTCACTCCAGTACTCCTGCCTGAGTCATAATGCTGAGGTAGATCAGTGATTCCCTGATCTCATGCCTCAATCCCTACTCAATGGTCCAAGCCCGGAAGAATGGGTCTCGTACCATGTCTGTCGAGTAGCGCGAGAGATAAGTAAATCTTGCCGAGTACTGGGAGACCGTCAAGCTGCCCTTCCACAGTCGTAGAATCTCCTTGATGTGCACTGCACAGAGGGTGGTTGGGACAATCTCTGAGTGAAAGAGGCTCTCAAAGACCGTCCAGAGAAGAGATAACTCATCGTGAACCTAGAGCATGATGCTCCACCATCGGCCCACTGCCGCGTGCAGTAGGCTCACTGCGAGGATCACCATGAGGTCTTCTGGTGTCCTCACTAACCTGAAAACTCATACCACAGCCTCCAAGCAGTCCTCGGCTGCCTGGGTGTCCATCTCTCAGCAGAACCTCAGCGGTTGCTGGCACTGAAACTTGTGTAGTGCACTAAGTCAACGTGAATTGTCAGCGGCCGGGGCTGGTAGCATCGGTGTATCGGCGGGTAGAGGTACCGCCAGTGCCTTTGCTGTCAAGCGTCCATGTACCAAGGCCTTGTTGCTCGGCGGGCTGTCGTCACATACAACTCTCGGAACCCTAGCTAGCCGCCGTCATGGGGCCATCCAGAAAAGAAACAGGTGCGCCACGGTCACACAGTATACCTGGTGAGATGACATAAAGTAATCATAATGAAAACTTAAAACACAAATGCAATCAATGTTTTCACGCATTAAGTCAGAAATCAGAAGTCAGGGTCCTAGTGTACGGATACGCCAGCCACAGCACCAACACTGGACTGCCTGGACTGATAACCACACCCAATACGCTTAACACTATTTCTTCACATAGAAATTGATCAGAGTCCAAAGTTCTGTGGTAGAACCGAACTCCTCTGATGCCAATTTGTCATGACCCGTCCTCAGTGCCCGTGTCATGACTACCCCAAGCCCGCCTTCTATAGGCCAGGGGCTGGTGACTAGCACCAATGCGTAAATCCCGGGAAAAAGGGAAGGCATTTCCTTTGTAAAGTAAATAATAAGCACCACAGAGCAAGCAAGAAGAAGTAAACACTATGTAAAAACTGAGTACAACAGTAAGTGTGGAAAATTAAGTGGGCCAGGATACAAGCCCAAACTAAAAGTAAAGTACAACTAGAAAGGGGAAACATCAACTAAAAGTAAAGCCGCATCATCGAGCCGTCCACTGGAAATCCCACTTGAAGGGTGAGTACAGATGGCCTCCACATCTCCTAGGGTCCAACCGTCCGCTCTGAGTACGTCCCGCCCAGTGGCCCACCTCCAGGTATCATCCTACTCCGCAAGCCTCAACCACGATCAGCGTTGTCCGTCGTCTGAAACCAACACAACGTAGTGCGGGCATAGCCCGTGCAAGGGTGAGTATTAGCTACTCGGTAGGGACCCTGAGACCCCCAAAGGTCTCCCAGAATCCACAAAGGATAATCCACAAAGAATGATACAATCACGAAGTGACATCGGATACTTCTTAGGTATATGCCCATATATATACCTAAGTCATTAGTTCATGTTCGGCTCCAACATCTGAGCCCATGTAAAACCTGGTCCACACAGGAAAGCAAAACATAAATCCACACAGGATAGAACACCACCATCAACATAGGAAAGAAAAATATGATTCAGCTCACACAGTTATACTTCTTCGTAAGACGATAGAGATGATCAGATATTGCCACTAATTCATCTAAGCCGTTAGACCCACAAAGGATTGATAGGTACTAACCCCCGCAATGACTCACAAAGAATCTGACCCACACAAGATCGATATGTAACTAACCCCCGCAATGACCCACAAAGGATCTGACCCACACATGATCGATAGGTAACTAACCCTCGCAATGACCCACAAAGGATCTGACCCACACATGATCGATAGGTAACTAACCCCCGCAATGACCCACACAGGATCGGACCCACACAGGATCTGTAGGCACTGGCCCACACAGGACCGCTGTGTGCCGACCCACATAGGATTAGACCCACACATGATCTATAGCACTGATCCACATAGGATCGCTGACTGCTGGAGTTGTTGCCATCTAATCCACTGAGGATCTCTGTACAGTCGTCGTCGTCGTCGCAGTCGCAACCAACTCTAGGGTTCTTGTACACAGCAATCTTGTTCGGGAGGGTCTGCTCCATGAGCCGAGGGGCTGATACATCAACTGACACAAAGTCTGGAGTTGATGTATCCAAAAGATCCATATCGTTATTAGGCACTCAACGTCGTAGACGGCGCATCAATCGGACGCCCGATCTTAGAGTTATTGGCCTTTTCGTCCTAGGGGCCTGGTAGGTTTTTAATTCAAAACCAACCCGATCGTACTCACATGGATCCAAAACACGAGTGGAGTAATCCAAAATATCCATCTCACTAAGAGGAATCCAACAAAGTCTACGGCACGTCAATCGGACGTCTGGAGTTCATGTTTTGAGCGTTTCCGCTCTGAGGGCCTGGTTGGTTTCGTGTACAAACCAACCCGGCCGAATCCAAAGTACTCTCAAACCATGAGTGCGATATACTGAAACAAATGTCTCGATCCAAGGATCACATCGCCACTGACGGTGCCTCAATCAGAGGTCCGTATCCCAAGATATGGGAAAACGACCGAAAGAGGTCCGAAAACGGGGGGGGGGGGGTATGGGCCCGGACCGACCCGGATAGCACGACACGGCCCGGACCGGCCTGGGCACGACCCGGCTGGCGCTGGCCGGGTGGCCAACGAGTCGGCTCGGCCATTACAGCCGAGCGAAGTGGGGGGCGTGATGCCCCCGCGCGGAGAGACCGCGGCCCCGCGTGGGGCCCCCCTTGCCGGCGGACGTGGCCGGTTGCTGCGTCCCACTCCTTCTGATCCCGCACGGTCACGGACTGCAGCCTGCCGCCACGGTGGCTCCTCACTATAGCGCATTGGGCGCCGCCGAGCCGGCGAGGCACACCGGCGGGCCGCTCCGCAGACCACCGGGTGAGTTCCGGTGGTCGGAATTGCATGTCGTCTTCGCCAACGGTCCTCCCGGTACCCGTCCTTCACTGCGAGGACCTCAAAACGCGCATACGGCCTACTTCATCGTCGTCCACTGATCCGCACACCAAGAATGAAAGGAAGGTGGGTTCGGACTTGTTCGTTGTTCCGCACCCACCGCGTTAGTGGTTTTAAAAGTCTTCCAACAAATATTTAAACAATCCGCGGATATAATCACATAGATTAAAATGAACAAAACCCCCTACCTCAACATTTTCGTCGAACATGAGTTCTTCACGGAATTAACTGTCGCGGATGAAGAGGATCATCGCGTCACGGAAGGGGCGTCGCTGTCGTCACAGTACACGGCATTGCGTAGTCAAACTCTGAGGATTTAAAATCACACAGATTTAACTACACCATGTAAACCCATGCTGATGATATAATTCACAAATAATTGAAAGAACCGAAAACCACCTACCTCAATTGGTTGTTGATCAAAGATTGTTGCGGGGGAAAGAACATCGTGGAAGAAGCGTCGTGGAAGGAGGATCGTCAGTGTTGCGTCGTCGATCTCCGAGGGTTCGGCATTCTTCGTCGCCCATTGTCGGAGGTCGGCGTTCTTCTTCGTCGACGATGTGTTCTTCACGTTCTTCGCATTTTTCGCGTTCTTCAATGAAGGAGGATGACGATCTTCAAGCCTTAGAGCTTTCTCTCAATCCCCTCAACAAGCAACCCTTCAATAAAATAAGTGTTGGTCTTATTTTATTTCCCATGCCAACGTTTTGGAGTTCATAAAAAGAATACAACAATTAAATGAATTAATTTCAACACTTAAATCATTCAATTAATAGGGGCGTTTAATATTTAATTAAATGCAGTAGTTGAATTTATTTAAAAAGAGGTTTTCAGGGGTGCGTTACGTAGAGGGAAAGAAACGGTGGGGCCCATGCGGGCCCCACCTCACAAATATCCTACCATGTGGGTAGGATATTATGGGTCCCATCTAAACCGCTTAACCTAGGTTAAGACACCTAAGTAAAAAAAATAAAAGTCGCACCACTTTTATTTTTATTCCTTAACTTAACCCCAAAAATTAAAAACCACACCTGAGCAAACGCAACTCCGGAAAAGGTGTTTCTAAGCAATTTCCGGTGCTGCGATTCCATGGTGCCCTCAGAATTTGATTTCGAGCACCGATTCAAAAGTCAGAAAAACCTGCTCGTTCGTTCACTGAACATACTTAAGAAAAAATTCGGAAATGATTCCGGGCACACCGGACCTCGAAATCAGGTGCCGTTAGAAACTGCGTTCTTGTAAAATTCCCATGAAAATTAAGCAAAAAAATTTCCTTGATTTTTACGGGTCTCTACAGAAAGGAAGAAATCCATTACTTGGAAGTGTGATCCGAAAATCTTGGGAGAGGCTTGAAAGAGGCTTCTTGGGAACCTGAGGAACCTTTGAAGTATTAAAGAGAAAATAGGACAGGGGTAGGTCGAACATAAAATGCTTTTGGTGAAGAGGATGTGGGAGTTTGGGTGGGTTTATATAGGAAAGGAGATTGAATTCTTTATTATTTAGTTTTGGGACACATCACATTAAACTAATCAAAACCACAAACCATCCCCTGGATTTTTCCCATGGGTTTTTCCAAAGGGGAGTGGAAAAAATATTTCATATGGTCAATGGATTAACATCATAAAATAATAGGGTTTCTTATGTGGAGGTTAGTGACACTCTCAAGGAAAATAAATTAAAAAGCCAAAATGATTTATTACTCTTGGAGGGTCTACTAAAGTTGTCTAAAGTAAATAAAAAAATCTATATCTATAATATTTTAATTATGAAATATATATTGTCCTAACATAATTTTTATAGTATTTTATTATGTAACACCCCAAGCTTCCACGGTACACATCTCTTTGAATAATACAGTATCGTGTGTTGTATGCATCTTTGAGTTCTAACACACGCCACAACCAATCAAAGTAGCCGTTATGAATAGTAATACCTAATTTTTGAAATTTTATAAATTTTATCTTGCCAAATGGACTTCGTTTTTTGATTCGGAATATCGAAATTTTCCTATGTTGAATTTTTGGTATTTTTCAGAGAACTTCCAATTTTCCTTGAATAGTGAAAATTACTTAAAAAAAACTTTTTTAATCAAATTAATTTATAGTCACAAATTATACTATTGAGTTGTTTTAAAGTATAGTTAGAATATATTTTTACCATTTTATCCAATGGTGGTCATTAGAATTAATTTCACTTTGAAATTGGACATAAACAATTGTCAATATTTTGATATATATTGTTTCTTAAAAACACGCTATTTATTGTGACAGCGGGAATTAATTATGAAATTAATTAATGCAACTTATATGTTTGGAATTTCATAAAATAGATATCATTTTTTAATTCTGAATATTAATTATAGCTTAGGGTGAAATTTTGGCATTGTTCTGAAAAACTTCAATATTTGATGAATAGTGAAACCACTAAGTGGTAGTTAAAAAACTGATTTTTTCTTTTAAATGAAACATTTCCACTTCTGTGACTTGATTTTCAAAAAACCGACATACATGGTTGGCATTAGAAAGTAAAATGTGGTTCATTGGGATTAAAATATTTTTTGGTGAATAGTAACTTTCAAGTTTAATTAATCACCATTAAAGGTAATTAGTGAAATTTATGGTAAAAATGATATTATAAAAATATGAAAATACCTTTACACTTGTCCTACCCCTATTGGATTAGTCATGTCCGACCAAGACAATCCGTGGGTCAACTTGGGGACCCATGGGGCCACTTTGGTAGGAAAATGACATAAATAACTTTTTATTTAATGTTAAAATAAAAATGTCAAAAACATAAGTTGTTTTACTAAAACAATTTTTAAATGTGGTTATACAAGTCATATTGTTGACTATAAATATTCATTATAACACCAAAAAGATTTCATACATCATGATATTTTGTTTATAATTTTTAGACATTAAATAAATTAATTATTTATGACACCATGATGATGCAGTGATTACCTCATTAATTAACGATTTAAATAAAATGAAAAGATAATGTAAAATCCAAGGCTTACACTTGTCAAAAACCTATTGTATGAGTGGACTTAGAACCCTTATCACCTTATCCTCTAATTATATAAGTGTGGGACCTTTATAATCCAAAAGCATTGTATAATAAAGTAACATTTTATTACATTCCAAGAGTGCCCCTCCTCTCCACTTATAAAAGGCACCCACCACTACCACCTTACTCACACTTTCAAAGCCTTTTGGCTCGGCCAAACTCTGCCCAAATACTCTCCCAACGTCCCTCAATTACTCCTAGAAGCCTCAATTTGGGTAGAATTCTTCCCAATGAAGCCTTTGGCTCAAATCAAAAAGAGTTACCCGATTTTAAGGTAATGTCTTTTCTAATGTTGTTTTGTTTTATTTTGCTTCTCCAACCCCTTAAACTCTTTTTATTCATTTATTTTCTAACAAAACCAGTATCTAAAATATACTAGGATGTTGTTATGATAAGGATCATCTAATGGTTAATGAACATACTGTTTCTGTGGGTGGCGAAATACTGCCTCATGAAACGATGATTGTTCAATATTCTTTTAACACCTCTAATGGTGGCCATTTTAAAGACACTATTTTCATATATGATATATATATTATGTTTATGTTTTCCTTATTCTTAGGTATTTCTCATTTATGTCATACTTTATGATTTCCATTATGCGTAAATGCGATAATTTCATTTTAGGAAGTGCGGACTACCGCCCCCTCGAAGTGATTTGAATCGTTAATGCCATATGTGGGATGTATAAAGGATGGAGTAAATGATATTGTATATGATATTATACTGGAATTATAATACACCTTTATAATATTATGATTTCATTCCATTAAATACAAAATTGAAATGAAAGTAGTGTTCATGCGTACGTACGGCATACCGTCTCCATGAACGGTGCATTTCATTTCTTACCTCTAAATGTTATGTAATATTATAAATGAATGTATATACTGGATATATATGATATATATTATATCTACATCATGAATATAATTCTGGATATAATTGATATTTCACCACATGAACAACTTGTAATTATAAGATGTTTATTTTTGACTCAAGTACATAAGATCAACAAAACGACCGTTATACACTTAAATAATTACATAATGTTCATGACATGGTGATAAGTGATATAAAAGGACTAATGAACTTGAAAAAGGTTCTTAAGAAGGTATAGATTAACTCTAGTTTATTATTCAGGAGATCAAAGAACGGTCGAGTGAATTCAGACACGAGTTAAGGGAATTTCTTAACCCAATTTCCATTCTTTGGGTTAATCTCCTAATTTTAAATTATGTCATTATATTATTATGTCCTATCTTGTATTTGTACTTTCTTTATGTGTACTTATAGTGAATACACAAAATAGATCTATGTTATTTTAAAAATTATCTTTTAAGGACTTCGTCTTAAATTGAGTCATATTTGGTTTTATACACAACTTTCTTTTGTACGGTGTATAAACCCCTTTGACTTTTACATTTATTCAAAAGGAATCTTTTTTATACGAAGCGTTTTACTAAACAAAAAAAATGGAATGTTTTTCTTTCCATACATATGTGGTGACAATGAATTCTCTGCCACCGTAACCATTATTTGAGTTTCGGTTTCCTCTATAAGCCATCACTTTTTTTTAATGAAAAATAAATACAAAGTTTTAACTTTCTTTTATTTTGGTATTGAAAATGGGTTTGAAAGTGTTTTTATTATATCAATGTGTTGTATTGATATCTTGTGATGGAAATGTGGAAATGTTATGTTTCCTTTATTCATCTTTTATATGATACGATTATGTTATGGTTTATGATATGTTTAAACCTATTCATATGAGGAATGCATTGGACTTAATAAGTGACAGGTGGAGCCCACTATAGCTCCTCGATGCATCGGTAGGTCTCATGAGACAAAATAGTGTCTTGGCACGAGGCTGTGACAAAATCTTATTTGTGGTCTTGGCATGAGGCCTTGGCTACGTGGTTATGATAGTCTGGCATTATGCATTCCATCATTATGAAAGTGGTTATTGATATTTCATGTGATTATTCGACTAGTAGAATATCCATGTGAATAAGAAAATTGCATTATCTCATTTTAATTTTTCAATATTATGTTGAAGTTCAAGTTTAAAAAGGCTTTTTTTAGTTATACATTGCCTTAAATGTTAATGTTTATTTATGAAATCTTCCGCTATATTGTTATCCTTACTGAGCATCTAAGCTCACCCCTTTCAATGTTTTAATATTTTCCAGGATGTGAAGAAGTATTTTATGAATGACCTACAGGGATAGTCCAAAGAGGATAGAAGTGTGGACTATGAAGACTTTGTTATTTTAGTTTTTTCCTTTATGATGTAATGTAACATTTATGAATGTATCTAGTGATTCCAAGGCTACTAAACTAATCGGTCTTTCGAGACTTTATCTTTTGTGATCATGCCAATGTTACGAAGTAACGCACCGACTCCGAGTAGCTGGGGTCGAGGCCTTACTGTTGGTATCAGAGGAAGTTTAGTACAAACCTTGGAAGCTAGATTTAGATAAACTTTGATTAGAGCACGTAGACCTAAGATGAACTTTTATGATTAGTATAGAAGAACATCCTAGAATTTTGTTATTATAGAGATGTTGTGAGTTTTTTGAGCAATACATCCCTATCTGGATACGACCAGGTAGAGGCGGCTCTGGCACAGATGTACCTAGGGGTAAAACCCGAAAACACCGCTATGAGCTAGACTCTAACGGGGACTGGTGCACGACAACGGGCCTTGCTGCACTCTTGGATACGACACTCCCGGGGGATATGCTTAGGATAATTCTCATTTTCTTTACAAACCACTATGAAGGGTTATGAGTATATACTTACTCAAAGAAAACTTTTTTTATGATTAGGGATTATATACATAAATAGTTCAATTAGTGTTAAGTGTTTTACAAGTATGGAATTATGTATTTTGATTCATAAACTAATCTAGTTTATGCCATTGTTTAGAAATGGCGCCTAGTGAGAGGAATGAAAACCGTATCAATGCATGCACTTCGTGTAGGGATTTCCCTCCTGCTCAAGATAATTTTTTTGGAGCTGGAGATACAACTGGTGCTGATCAACTTATTACCATACTGGGACAGCTCACTCAGGTTATGAATAATAACCTTACTCGTATGGAGCACCCTGATCCGCAACGTGGAGGATCAATGTTAGACCGCTTCATGAGGCAACAACCACCAACATTTAATGGGGTTACAAATCCATTAGTAGCTGAGCAATGGATAATATCCTTTAAAAAAATATTCCACGCCTTGGGGAGTAGCAAAAGGGAGAAGGTTATCATGGCAGTTTACCGCCTCAATAGAGATGCCGATCAAAGGTGGTCATTGATTCAAAATACAAAGGAAGATGAAGAAGCATCAAGTATGGAATGGAGAGAGTTCAAAGATCTTTTCCTAGAAAAATACTTTCCACATGACCATCGAGCTGATATGGAAAGGCAATTTTTGAGTCTGAGACAAAAGGAGGATGAGAATGTCGCAATGTATGAGGCCAACTTTACAAGGTTAGCGAGGCATGCTGCGGATTATATACGTAACCCAAGAAGTAAGATCGATTGTTTCTTTGATGGGTTAAAACCATTTCTCCATCGAGCATTAGTATCACAATCTTTCTCAACGTACGAAGATATAGTCTCGTGTTCTATCAAGATAGAAAAGGAATTCTCTAAGTATTATGATAACAAAGTAAAGAAAGAGAACAAGAGAATGCTGGAACAAGAGACAGATAAAGGGAAAAAGGGAAAGAAGTATTTTCCAATATGCGATAATTGTGGGAAGAATCACCCTAGTAATTGCCTAAAGGGAATGGGAGATTGTTATAAATGTGGAGAAAAAGGTCACCAGGCTCGTGATTGTAAGGGAAAGAAAGAGGCTATCAATGTTGAATTCTAAAATTGTAGGGAAATGGGTCATTATGAAAATGAATGTCCTAAGCGTCAGGGAAACATACATCAGAAAAGGCCAAGGGATCAAAGAAAATCTTATGTTGTTACTATAGTCGAAGAAGAATAATTAATGTATTGGTGCTTTTGGACTCATGGATTATATTCTGGTTATTAGAATAATGTGATATATATATAAGTATTGTACTACAGTACTTGATGATTTCATTAAGGTTTTAATATGATGAAGGTAATCATATGTTTAGTATGTGACAATAATAGAAACTTTAAATTGTTTGGGGAATCTGATAAATTGATTTTGGAATTAAGAGACCTTTTAGATAAAGTCTGGACAGAGGTAATTTGGATAACTATAAATGATGGGATGGATTAAGTTGAACTTTCAATAGTATTGTTTAAGGTTAAAACATTTCTAAAGATTATTTTTGGAATATTATAATACTATTATTTTTAGGAAAAGGACAACCTGCAGGGTGGGGCATAACCCATCGCGTCGGACAAAGCTGCAGGAATCGAACCCACAACCATAGTGCGACAGGCCTTTATTACCTACCACTAGCCTACAGGAAGTCCCTACTTATTAAAAAATAGTTTACTAATGTAAATGGTATGTGTTAATATTTGGAACCTTATACAATTAGGATAAATAGAATATTTTGGAGTTCTGTTACCTTTTATAGTGAAAGATGGGTTTGTGGTAAAAATTTATTAAAGAATGAAAGTCTAATAACAAGTATGTATATTCCCTTACATTCTTAGTAAATCTCCAAAATAAATTCCTCAACTTTATAAAAGGTAACTTAAAACAAAAACGTTTCTGGTTAACTTTTCCAACTGGGGATTCAATGAATATTTAACCAATCAAAAGTTTGTGATTTTCTTATGGTTAACTTTCTCCTAATCCAGTGTTCTACAACTCTCCATCAGACCTTGATGGTTTGTTTTTATTCCATATCCATATTTTCATATAATTCTAGTATGGGCTATCTCAGGTGACTTTTTTACTTCTCTTTCTTTCTTTTAATGTAATATTTTTATTAACCTTATTTCCGATGTGGGTTTTCCACAAAGGTATTTTTTATTTTCAACATTTTGTTTTCAAAGAAAAATTTCAAATTGCAAGGATGAAATTTATTGAAGGAGGGGGGAATGTAACACCCCTAGCATCCATGGTACACATCTCTTTGAATAATACAGTAGCGTGTGTTGTACGCAGCTTCGAGTTCTAACACATGCCACAACCAATCAAAGTAGCCTTTATGAATAGTAATACATAATTTTTGAAATTTTATAAAATTTTATCTTACCAAATGGACTTCGTTTTTTGGATTCGGAATATCGAAATTAGCCTATGTTGAATTTTTGGTATGTTTCTGAGAACTTCCAATTTGCCTTGAATAGTGAAAATTTTGATTAAAAACTACATTTTTAATCAAAATAATTAATAGTGACAAATTATACTATTGAGTGGTTTTAAAGTATAATTAGAATATATTTTTACCATTTTATCCAATGGAGGTCATTAGAATTAATTTCACTTTGAAATTGGACATAAACAATTGTCCATCTTTTGATATATATTGTTTCTTAAAAACACGCTATTTATTGTGACAGCGGGAATTAATTATGAAATTAATTAATGAAACTTATATGTTTGGAATTTCATAAAATAGAAATCATTTTTGAATTCATAATATTAATTATAGCTTAGGGTGAGATTTTGGCATTGTTCTGAAAAACTTCAATTTTTGATGAATAGTGAAACCACTAAGTGGTAGTTAAAAAACTGATTTTTTCATTTAAATGAAACATTACCACTTCTGTGATTTGATTTTCAAAAATCCAACATACATGGTTTTCATTAGGAAGTAAAATGTGGTTCAATGGGATTAAAATAATTGTTGGTGAATAGCAACTTTTAAGATTAATTAATCACGATTAAAGGTAATTAGTGAAATTTAAGGTAAAAATGATATTATAAAGATATGAAAATATCTTTACACTTCTCCTACACCTATTGGATGATTCATGGCCGACCATGACAATCCATGGGTCAACTTGGGGACCCCATGGAGCCACTTTGGTAGGAAAATGACATAAATAACTTTTTATTTAATGTTAAAATAAAAATGTAAAAAACATAAGTTGTTTTACTAAAACAATTTTTAAATGGGGTTATACAAGTCATATTGTTGACTATAAATATTCATTAGAAAGCTAAAAAGCTTTCCTACGTCAGGATATTTTTTTTTAATTTTTAGACATTAAATAATGAAAATTATTTATGACACCATGATGATGCAACATTTACCTCATTAATTAACGATTTAAATAAAATGAAAAGATAATGTAACATCCAAGGCATACACATGTAAAAAACCTATTGGATGAGTATATTTAGAACCCTTATCACCTTATCCTCGAATTATATTAGTGCGGGACCTTTAGAATCCGAAATGCATTTTATAATAAATTAACATTTTATTACTTTCCAAGAGTGCCCCTCCTCTCCACTTATAAAAGGCCCCCACCACTACCACCTTACTCACACTTTCAAAGCCTTTTGGCTCGGCCAACATCTTCCCAAATACTCTCCCAACATCCCTCCATTACTCCTAGAAGCCTCACTGTGGGAAGAATTTTTTCCAAGGAAGCCTTTGGCTCAAATCAAAAAGAGTTACCCGATTTTAAGGCAATGTCTTTTCTAATGTTGTTTTGTTTTATTTTTCTTCTCCAACCCCTTAAACTCTTTTTATTCATTTATTTTGTAACAAAACTAGTATCTACAATATACTAGGATGTTTTTATGATAATTATTTGGTTTACACTTAAACACACCTTCATCTAATGGTTAAAGAACATACTGCATCTGTGGGGGGCGAAATACTGCCTCACGAAACGATGATTGTTCAATATTCTTTTAACACCTCTAATGGTGTCCATTTTGATGAAAATATTTTAATATTTGATATATATAATATCTTTATGTTTTCCTTATTATTATTTATTTCTCATTTATGTCATACTTTATGATTTCCATTATGGGTAAACGCGATAATTTCATTTTAGGAAGTGCGGACTACCGCCCCCTCAAAGTGATTTGAATCGTTAATGCCATATGTGGGATGTATAAAGGATGGAGTAAATGATATTTTATATGATATTATACTGGAATTATAATACACCTTTATACTATTATGATTTCATTCCATTAAATACAAAATAGAAATGAAAGTAGCGTTCATGCGTACGTACGGCTTACCGTCTCCATAAACGGTGCATTTCATTTCTTACCTCTAAATGTTATGTAATATTATAAATGAATGTATATACTGGAAATATATGATATATATGATATCTATATCATGAATACAATTCTCTATATAATGGATATTTCACCACATGAACAACTTTTAATTATAAGAAGTTTATTTTTGACTCAAGTACCTAAGATCGACAAAACCACCGTTATAAACTTAAATAATTACATAATGTTCATGACATGGTAATAAGTGATATAAAAGAAATAATGAACTTGAAAAAGGTTCTTAAGAAGGTAGAGATTAACTCTAGTTCATTATTCAGGAGATCAAAGAACGGTCGAGTGAATTCGGACACGAGGTAAGGGAATTTCTTAACCCAATTTCCATTCTTTGGGTTAATCTTCTACTTTCAAATTATGTCATGATATTATTATGTCCTATCTTGTATTTGTACTTTATTTATGTGTACTTATAGTGAATACACATAATAGATCTATGTTATTTTAAAAATGAACTTTTAAGGACTTCGTCTCAAATTGAGGCATATTTGGTTTTATACACAACATTCTTTTATACTATGTATAAACCCCTTTGACTTTTACGTTTATTCAAAAGGAATATTTTTTATACGATGCGTTTTACTAAACGACAAAAAGGGAATGTTTTTCTTTCCGTACATATTCGGCGACAATGACTTCTCCGCCACTGTGACCAATATTTGAGTTTCGGCTTCCTCTACACGCCATCACCTTTTTTAATGAAAAATAAATACAAAGTTTTACCTTTCTATTATTTTGGTATTGAAAATGGTTTTGAAAGTGTTTTTATTATATCAATGTGTTTTATTGATATCTTGTGATTGAAATGTGGAAATGTTATGTTTCCTTTATGCATGTTTTATGTGATACAATTATGTTATGGTTTATGATATGTTTAAACCTATTCATATGAGGAATGCATTGGAATTAATAAGTGATGGGTGGAGCCCACTATAGCTCCTCGATGCATCGGTAGGTCTCATGAGACAAACTAGTGTCTTGGAGCGAGGCCTTGACAAAATCTTATTTGTGGTCTTGGCATGAGGCCTTGGCTACGTGATTATGATAGTCTGGCATTATGCATTCCATCATTATGAAAGTGGTTATTGATATTGCATGTGATTATTCGACCAGTATAATATCCATGTGAATAAGTAAATGGAATTATCTCATTTTACTTTTTCCATATTATGATGAAGTTCAAGTTTAAAAAGGCTTTTGTTTTAGATATACATTGCCTTAAATGTTAATGTTTATTTATGAAAGCCTCCGCTATATTGTTATCCTTACTGAGCATTTGAGCTCACCCCTTTCAATGTTTTAATATTTTCAAGGATGTGAAGAAGTATTTTATGAATGACCTGCAGGGATAGTCCGAAGAGGATAGAAGTGTGGACTATGGAGACTTTATTATTGTAGTTTTTCACTTTATGATGTAATGTAACATTTATGAATGTATCTAGTGATTCCAAGGCTACTAAACTAATCGGTCTATCGAGACTTTATCTTTTGTGATCATGCCAATGTTACGAAGTAACGCACCGACTCCGGGTAGCTGGGGTCGGGGCCTTACATATTACAATAATATTGAGTCATTATGATGTCATAAAATGCAATATATTTTTAAAAAGTATTTAATTTTTACCCAAAAATTATAGTCTAAAAAAATTATAAAAAATTCACCATTGGATATTTTAAGAATCCTGATTCAAAAAATAATATTCAATTTACTAAATAACTTTCTAAATATGTGAAATTTTTCTTTTAAAATAAAAACTGATATTTATCGAAAAATCAATGGTTTTGAAATAAGTAACTTTCAAACCTTAATAAAAATTAAAATTGCATTAATAAAATTATATTATAATTAATATTTAATAAATGTAATTTGTTAATAATAATAATAATAATATTTTACTAAAATATTATTTAATTATTAAATCCATTAATTTATCAAAATAGATTTCCTAGTTCAATATTAACGAAAAATACTATTTGTACTTTAAAAACTATTTACAAGTTAACAATAAAAATAATGTATATTCTCTATCCAAAAATAATGTACATAGTCATAGTGCTAGGGTATCATTACATAACCCCTTATAACACCCACTTGAGACAGAAGGGTAATGTGTGTGATAGTGATAGACTCTTGGGGTGGCTCGGATAACATCCCTCGGGTGGTAATCTCTATTAACTTCCACTTATCCCATAGTCAGTTCTGCTCAAGCATAACGTGTTCAAGATCAGCCTGAGATTTCTCAAGAGTGAAACCCAATGATTCCACCTCCTTTCCGAGCTACGATAAATGGTCATCGTACAAGGAAAGTCTACTAGATGAGGTTAACACTTCCTTTGGGTGAGTAAATTGGATTTGTTAAAGCCCTGTATTTATACTAATCATTAGATCACTATTCAACGACTATATTAGCAATGGTCACAATTTTGAATTGTATTTTAAAATCCAAAACATAGAACCAAATATGTTAATAAATTTAATATAACCACAATAATACATTTATATTTACTTAGAGGAATTTCCATTATTGAACTTTGGTGTTGTTGCATCTTCCCTACGTTATATGACTTCCATTATCTAATATTCCTATGAAAGGTCATTGTATAATGGTAATGCCTCATTATTGAGTAAATGTGATGGGTCTGTTATGTGCATAATAATGAGGGATATACAAAATATGTCACGTACTTGAGATATGTTAGGTGGAAGTGCTAGTCGATAAACTGTCTCTCTATTGCAATCAGGGAGCTCAAAGGGACTGATGTATCTTAGACTAAGCCTTCCATTCTTCCAAAATCTCATCACTTCATTCCATGGAGATGTGTTGAAGAATTTCATGTATCTTACTTCAAAATCTATGTCTCTTGTATGATTATCAAAGCTCATATATCGACTCTGAGTAGCATTGGTATGATACTAAATGATATTAACCTTTTCCACCATTACCTCATCCATTTCAAGACCTACCAGTTTACATTCTCCATTATTATCACAACATTTAGGTGTTCTGCACATGTTCCCAAAAATGGATTCTTATGGATCCATTAGGATGTTTCTTTTTCAAATTCTCTTGAAAAAGAACATGACTAGATGAATATGTTCATCCCATCCACCATTGAATTCAAATGAGAATTCTCTCAAACTATCCAAAGTGTCAAGATAGTCTACTCAGATTGTCCATCGATTTTAGGATGATAAGTCATGATTAATTTCATCTTAGTATTTAATGAAAGTTATAGACTCTTTTAAAACATATAGGTAAATCATGAATGGTGATATTATATAATCGATACTGGTGTTCCATGTAGCCTCAACACTTATCTAAAATATATCCATACAAGATGATGAAGTGAGAAGTCCTATTGAATCAAAATGAAGTATACAATAATTGTATGATAATCATCCACAATCCCGTCCGCAGTATTCTCTCCTGATTTCTTTATATGATCTAAGTCAAATTACATGGTGATGTTTTCCCAATTCCATGTAGGTATGGGTAATGGTTGCATCAACCCCTTGAATTTTTCCCTCTAATCATTCAATTGATGACATATATGACATATTCATTTATATTATATTACCTCCTTCTTTATATTTCAACAATAATAGTTTTCTTAGATATCTCAATAAATCATTTATTCTTACAAGATGGATAGATAACGTCAAACTATGTGCATCATACAAAAAATCCTTATTTATTACATAATTTAATAGTACACATAAGAGTGATCCAAATCATACAAATCCTACTTCATTAACATTGAACTCCAAGGGTGTACCATTTATTATATTTTCCACATTCATTGTAATTCCCCCATAATCTATTTGAGTTTCCTTTACCTTCTTTATAATGGAAAGCTGCGAAATCATTGTTGATAGGATTTAGGATTTTCCCTCCATTATGATTCCCATATCCTTGCTTTCCAAATATAAAAATTGTGGATCTCACTCAATTATCATCACTTATATAATTGTTTTTATACAATCTAAATTGATCGTGCTCAAAATTATTCTATTTCCCAAGATAATAGTTAATTGAGAAGCCATAGTCCTTTGACCATCAATTACCATCTTCCTTAACTCATATTCATATCTTTCTATTTGAATATACAATTAAGGGTTTTGTGATCCATATATATTTAAAACATCTCCCCAAATAGATAATACTACCATATTGTAAATTAAAAGATCAATGCCTCATACTCCAGATCATCAGTTGGGTAGTTCAGTTCTTGATCTTTCAACTACCATGAAGTATATGAAATCACATTTTCATTGTGTAATAACACACATCCCATGACCTTATCGGAAGAATAACTGAATTCCATGAAACTTTATCTACTTTTTTATAGTTTGGTAATATGTACAACAATAAGCCTCCATTATAACATTTTTAATCTAACTTCACATTTATCATTCCATGAAAACATGGCACCCTTCTATGTTATCTTTGTAATAGGGTTTGATAGTCACATTAAATTTATAATAAATCAATGATATTACCCAGCTAATCCAAGAAAAATTAATATATTTTTCATATATTTTGGTCTTAAAACTCCTTAAATTACTTCTCCCATTTAATGGTCGACATATATCATATTGCATGTGAGGGTATTCCCCATGATTGAGACTTCCTTCAACCATAACAAACATTTATTATACTTTTAATAATGATTAAAAATTTGAAATGTCTTTTTCATAGTGCTTTGATGCCCCTCGTGATCCTCCACGGTTTTGGCGAATATTATAATATAATCAAAAAATAAAATAATGAAAAATTCAGGGTAATCTATAAATACACTATTCATCATGTCCATGAATTGTTTTTTGAGAATTACTGAGTAGTACTCGCTTTATAATGAAGTCATAGTTCTAGTAACTTGTATGGAAAGATATCTTGGGATACCTCCCTTTACCCTAATTTAGTAATATCCTAATAGTAGATACACATTGGATATGTCTTGTGATCCTTGTAGCTATTTTATGAAGTCATCAATCCATGTTAGGGGATACTTATTTATTGTTGTGATATGTTTTATCTCATGATAATAATTATAATGGAACATTGGCACATCATTCTTTTTAAAGAAGAGGACAAGTGAATCCCACAGTGAATCACATGGGGTATGATACAATTATCCCGATCCTCATGTAGTTGTTACCTCTTCTCCTCAGGTTATAGAAATGACATTATATACATAGTCATGTATAATTGAAATAACATAGGTATATGCTCGATTGAGAATTAATCCTTTTAGCTCAGAGGAATTACATGAATTGTTTTGGGAAACACTTCGGTTTATTTTGTCACATTGGGAATTTATTGAAGGATGATCTCTTTGTTATAAACATTCATTTGAGAAATATATACATGCTCATTAGAAAATAATGTCCATGATTGATATGTTGGTGCTAAATAATATTTTTTTATCTCATTGATGTTTTTTAGAATTGAAGGATGATTCATAATATGGAGACTGATTTTCATATCATGTAAATTTATTGTGGATCTATATAGTGAAATCCAATCCTTATCCACAATTGTGTTAAATTTCCATAGAGGGAGTATGACAAGTTTATACAGGAATTTCAACCCACAATGATTTATTGGTTAATATTTATATAATTGGGATTCAATAATTAGCCCATTTTTATTTTTCACCAACAGTGATAATTCTATGCTTTGTGGTTGTGTTTAAATAGTTATTCTAAACACTCCTGATACAAAGGAATACATTGACCAAGAATCAAAATGTATGTTCTATATTATTATATGAATAACTTGTGTACCTATGACCACATCATTTTGGGGATCTGGCTTGGAGTTTATGATTGAAAAAGATCTCCCTTGATGCCTTGATGGTTTATGTTTATATTCAAAAACCCTTGGCTTATTTCATTGATTTGAAAAGTTCATTTTTTTCCTTGTAGTTGGTGAAATGTAGAATTTGATGAGGGTTGAACAAATCATTACCTTTCTCAAATTCATTAGTGTTTTTCTACATTCATAAATTTCTAGCCAGGTGCCCTTTCTTTCTGCTCCTAAATAACTTCTTCTTCCTTCTTATAAAATATTCTGGGTGATACTTTTTCATATTTGAAATGTTGGATGTTGAAATTCCTTAGAACTGTTATATTACTCAATTGGACCTCTAAAATTATAATGAACTTTCCTATTTTTATCCCCATTATACCATTGAGATTCTCCAATAATCATTTTTTACATTGAGTGTACATTGTATAATTTCATCTTAGCTATCAATTTCTTCGATCTCTAGAGGGTTTGATAGACTATGTTTTATCACATCAAAGAAGTGGTCAACCATGAATTCAAAGATAATGAAAAAGTTGGATTTATATCATGAAAGTATTTTAATGTTATTCTCATATTCAAAAATAGATTAGTCATATTCTTTTCTTAAGTGAAATTAAATATATCTCCATTTTAAGTTAGAGTGTTCATGGAAAATATTTATTGATTTTTTTCCAAGAATTCCATTCACCACATTGCTTTGATCACTTCCTTTGGATTTCAATTTGTGATAAATTTTCACAATTAATTTGAATTTAAATCCATATGAAAAAAATAGTATAGAAATATCTTTCTCATAACATTGAAGGATGAAGAAGATATTCTCAATGGATTTGATCCATTGGTCCTTAATAAAGTGATCAGATGATCAAATTAAATTTATAATGCTTTTTCTCACAATGATCTCAATTGAACCATTTTCTTTCTTCAAGGTATTTTGGTGCTCGACCTAATCCAGGTTTCTATGCCAAAACTATGTTTTCTGAGAGTTTGTCTTTATAATGTTATGAATTCCTACACCTATTGTGTTGTGGATCTCATTTTGGGAGTTATTATGTTGTTCTACAAACTAGATGTCTACCTAATTTCTCCATTTTTCTTCCACTCTCTATAATAATAGAAACATATGGATGAGTATTTTTAAAACCTATTAAATAAATAAATGGCAATCTAATGAAATTAAATTGATAACAAATAAATTACATGTATTTCATTAACTAATAAATTTCTATGCTTTAATATATCGTATCCTGGAATTATTTACTATCATATATTCTTATGGGAATTTTTTAAATTAATAATGGATTATAATACACTTATGGATTTACCCAATCATACATCATGGGAGTATAAAATTAGTTGTTTAGTGAGTCCAATATTCATTAACCAGTTCATGGTTGCGTCTAGCTCACAATGGTGTTTTTTTTGTTTTACACATATGTACATCTATGTCATAGACACAACCACTTGTAGAATCCAGTTATGGATTTATTTTCTTCATAAACCATAGAATTTATACAATACCCAAATTTCAGTATTTTTCACAATCATAGTTTTATCATTTAGGATTTTGGAATAGTTTTCAAATCCAAATCCCATATATTACAAAATTATTCATCAGATACAAACTATAAGAACATGCTATTTATATCATATTAATAATTGACGTATTACATAAAAGTACACATAATACATTTAGAAATATAGATAAGTGAAGTGTATTTTGTAATTTGGTATAGAGAATAATATCTTGATCATGCGATACAACAACATTATTGAACATATGCATAACATGCTTCTTAAATTACACGGAATTTAAATCTGAATGGGTTAACCTGGGGACATACATAAGAAAGCCGTGAGATATAAAACTGTATATGGGAATAAACAAAGAATAAGATGATAAATGTTATAATATAGGAATATTAATTGGGAATTAAAGGTGTGATAATCATAAAACCGAATAATATGGCACGACATAGCATGATAATCTTAACATTGGAACTTTGGACACAACAAAAAATCTTGAAACATAAACATAGATCAAGGATAAATTCTAAGAAAACATGATGAAAAATGTCCCATAAATCAATTTGGATCATTCATAGGCCAAACATGACATCTCATGAGACTAGAATTTACACAATGCATTAGATCACTATATAATTTTGGGCACACCTGTCATGTTCATTTCATTATCACGCTTAACTCTTCCACATTGATCCTAGAACATTGATTCAATCAAAATTTTATTTAATTCCATTATCATGGTGCGTGGATTACATTATATAGGTCCCATTTAATATATTTATATATTTATAAAGTAATCAACCATGATAGGATATGGATATTTTATTAAATATATAATTGTTTTGGAATGGAAAATCGCAGTGAAATTTCGAAAACATAACGACAACACATAAAATTTAATAAAATGGGCTGATGAGAGAGAAAGGGGTCTATAATAATTTATCAATAAAATGGTAATTAATATAAAAATATAATTATATATACCAATAATAGGAGTTGTAAAATAGAAGGTATAAGATAAGAATAGACTTCGAAATAGATGATAGTGAGAGGATCCCTTCCTTGAGTGTGTGACTCCAAATGATTTAGAGGATATTCTTTATGAGATTAGAGGCCCCTAAGAGGACACTAGAGAGAGAAGGGATGATTAGGGACATTATCCAAGGATTTTTTATTGGAAATTGGAGCATGGGTATGTTTACATATCAAATGATAGGGGAATTATTTATCATTTCACAAACATAGGATTTGGACTCTATATAAAAAAATATCCAAAATAAGAAACCATTACATAGTTTATTCTCATGGTTTCCTTCCGATTGAATTGGTTGTAATTGTTTTATAATTCCAAGGTACTAACTGAATAAAATAATATGATTAATTATGTGGAAGTTAGTCGAACACATAATGAAATGATTTTAACAAAATATTATATATTAATGTGTATGGAGGATTAAAATGCATTATTAAGTTAATCAAATAAACAATAAAACATATTATATTAACGAGAAAAATATATATGTTCATTGATACCTTTTATAGTATGTATTACATCACTTTTGGGTCATTATGGCATCATAATAAACACATAATATTTATACTACGGTAAATTATTTTATGAAAATTTGACTATCTTAAAAAATTATGAAAAATTAACAGTCGAATAATTTCATTATTCTAATTAAAAATAATTGTTTTTAAATATCTTTATTTATATTCTAAACATAAAAAACTACAATTATTGAGAAATGGTGGGTTTTTTTAACAACAAAACCTTTTGAAACATATAAAAATTACATTTTACTACAAAACAATTTCATAATCATTATTATTTAAAAAATAATAATTTAATAATAATAAATTATTGAAATATTAATTATTTTAAAAAACCATTAATTCATCATAAAAAATTATATAGTTGAATATGAATTTTACCCAAAAATAATATTTTTGTTTTATTTTACCAAAATAAAAATCATTTATAAATTGAAAATAAAAAAATGATAATGCATTCATTATTCTATAAAAATAATTTACATAATCATGTTTTTACGTTCTTCATACATATCATATTAATACATCAGAAAACTCACTGATATTATGGTGTGTTACATTGACACATTCATGGTGTGGTTCGACGTACCTTGTTTGTGTCATGATATCGAGGAGCATGAACCCTTTTCAGAATATGATTCATTCATACATATGTTATTGGAAATAAACTTGGGATTTGTCACGGGAACATCTCAATGATGAAATTTCCAATGGATTATCTGATAAAACATCATCATCATGTATGCTCCAACTGGTTGAAATCATCATTTCCATTGTCTACGTAAATTGGATTTGATAAAACCCTGTATTAATAATAATCATATGATCATTTATCAATGACTATATCATAATCATTAATGATGCATAATGGTCTTTTAAATCTAATAAGATATAATAAATCCAAATAAGTCCATGTTTTTATATAGACGTAATATATAATGATTAATTTAATTAAACATCAATAGAAATTGTATTTTAAATGATTGGGTACTTAAAGATATATAGTAATTGTTCCTGCAAGAGAGGAGTACATATTGAATAGGTTAAAACCATTCACATATAGATGAAGTCATTCTCCATATCATTTTATCAATTCTTACAGTTCATTGTGTTGAAAATTGACATTTTCCTTACAATGGAGATGAATTAATAATGGAATCGATGATGAATGTATTAACATCCTACAACAGATCTTGCAGGAATGATAATGTACCAAATAATGGTTGGACACATCATAGGCTTCAAAAAAATATCAGACATTTCTCCTCCCATTGATATCAAGGGACCATCATTGGGCCACTTCAGAATACAATGTGTATGATATTCTATTTCGGGTTTCCCATATCCTCAGTAGTCTAGAAGGTAGGTTTGCTGAAATTGGGTGGTAGAAATGTTCCATCCACCCACTCAAGATATGGATGCATCTAAATCTATATATGTGTGTGAATCCCTTACATGGATTCCATTAAAATATCAATGAACTTGATGAAGTGATGTAACATAGAGGGTACAACTGGCTGAGATACCTTTGAACTATAGGGAGTGGGTGGAGGTCGACGAGGCGGCTCCACCTTCTTCCTCAACATGTTCTTGATTCATCCTTACCCCGAATAATTTTCCTAACGAGTGATAAGTTTATCCACATCGGAGGGATTTGTGGATCATTTTCATATTCATCATCCACATAGACTGGATGCCAAGATCTAGATCCATTCTAACACTCTGATGCCGCTCTTGATGAAGATTGTCACTTATGGGAGGATGGATATTCACCACATCATAATGATGATACACATTTGGTATATTTCGTGTAATTTTATTTTTGTTGAGGTGTTGCATATTTTATATTTCACCCTCATATTGTGATATTTTTTACTCGATATGAGGATCCTCAAATATTCTCGGTGGTGATTGGTATGTGGTCATGTAGTTCCCTTTTTCATTGGCAGTGTTCTTCCATGGAAGTGAAAACTCTTTATTTAAAGGTTCCATTTTTTATAGCCTCATCCAGTTCTGGGTGTGTGCAGCCTCAGATGATCTATCCAGATTTCCCACCTCTCAGGTTAATTTTTTTGATGTTTTGACAATTTATATTTTTACCTTGGTAAACAATATCTTCCATAATGATAGTGAATACATTCAAAGAAGAATATCAAGAAATAATTATTATTTTATTTCATTCAACACAACATGATTATTCTACATTACCATCATTGGGGTCATTATTTAAACCTTTTTCCATATTGGTCCATTTTGGATTGTGACCAAAGAGGGTTATTGTCACCTTCATCATACGATCCTACCATCATTGTTAATGAACAATGACCTTAAGGGAGATTCTAGTAATGTTTGTCTAATGGGACCCAAATAGCATATGATTTTCTTATGTTCAGAGGATGAAGTGGGATGTGTACTATAGATATTTTCCTCCCAACCTGTAGTGGAATTATTCCCTCTATGGAAATTATAATGGTTAAAAATCCCCTAGACTTATGGATTAAGGGTTATTCTGGGCCACAATTAGCATTGATTCGTCCTATTATTGATTATCTAATGACTCGATTCAGGTATTTTATGATTCATTATTTATAAATTATGATATTAGTTACCCTAACCTATGGAGTTAGGGTTTCCCTTAAATCACAATTGATGTCTCTAGGACCATATAAAGGGACGATAAACATAGAGACTCTGATTGGGATAAATTTTCCCCTAGGCTAGCGAGATGGCGTTTTTCTACAACTAATATGGATATGTATTGAATAATCTTGAGAAATAATTATCATAGGGGTGGTAGTGGTTGTAGATGTTCCCATTTATTGGTTGGACATGTCTTTTTTTTGAAAAATACTATATCTTATGTTACTACAGAACATTTGATGTGGCATAGTTGTTCCCACTTAGGTGCTAGGTGAGATCAAATCCATGATCAGAACCATTACTTATTGGATGTTTTATGGGAGAAAACAACATTGGTCTATATGTCGAAAAACTAATCTCATGGATTCTAGGGGTGAAGTTCCAAGACTAGTTGTACATCCTCCCCCTCCATTATTATTGTATGGGAATTGATGAAGCACGGTGATTTTGTTGTAGTGACCGAATCATCTGAATTTTACTTGGAACCTAGGAATATTTGGAGGCTATGACATTATAGGACACTAAATATGATGGGTTCCATTATTCAAGAGGTGTAGAAAAGTGTAGTTATCATTACTCACACAATCGTTGAATGCAGATTCACGATGTGGATTTTGAGATAATCTATCATGTTGTTATGATTCATTTGAGTAAATAATGTTCTAGTTATTCCCTTTGAATTTATAATTTTGGATCTCGGGCCATGGATATAGTGGTCAAGTCTATCTAAAAACATAGTATCAATATTTTTTGAATGTGAAATTCAGATCCTGGTTAATGGAGATGTGGAGCCTTTATGGTCTGATGAGTATCCCACATATTTTATCATAGATAAGGAAAAAATCCTTTCCTAGATCATCTGGGATCTCATAGTAAGATGTGGGGTAGGTATAGAACATGAGGGGGATGTTTTTTTCAGAAAAATATCTTTATATGTCAATTTCATCCTCCACTTCATCAGAATTGCATGCCTCCTTCTAGTTAGACCATTATAAGATTCTTTAGAGGGTCGCCTGATAAATGGAGTGGAGTTCTTTTGAAAGTTGATGGGGAACCATATGATGTTGGCCATTATTTTTCAATAAGAAATCTATATTAAGGGGTTTATGTTTTGAATATCAATCTATATTGAGGTTTCTTGGAATGGATATGATTTCCTTATCCACGTTAGATATCATTTTGGGGAGTTTGAACATATTTAATCTCAGGATTAAAGTCCCTACAATACATCTCCACACTACCATGAGGATGACTATCAAAAAAATGATAGTCTTATTAATTGGTTGATGAGTTTAAGAACCCTTGTTGTGTTGGTAATGTGTCTGGAATTTCCTCAATCACACTATAATTTAGAAAATTATGAAAATGGGTATCGATTTGCTTTGTGGACAGAATATGCAAACCTCCATTTTTTTAATTTTGTAGGGATATGAGCCTACTGAATGAAAATTTCCAAAACATGATTATACCTATATGTTGTTGTGGGAATAGGATCCCTTTGTAGAGAAACTACTTGAATTTTACATTGATTTGTCTCATTATTGACATAAATACGAACATGTACTAAGGAATGTGCCATTCTCAATTGGTGAGCCTCGATTAAAGTATGATTATGAGCTCGATAGTGATCATTTGTGATATACAACTATTCATTCAGGGTAGGGATATGAGCCTCTCTAGAGGATTGGGTTATTGTCACCAAATGAGTCTTGGTTGGAAGAATATATGAGCCTATTACAAATATAAATTCCCTAATTTAATATACTGATGGACTTCATGAATGATAGAAGTGATATGAAACTCCTCCTATAATGCCTCAGAATGATGCTTGTGAATTTAATCATTTGTGTAAGTAGTAATTTTCATATATCATCTATGATCTACTAGAATATTCCATGAAGATTCACTGATTGGAATATGAGAATGTACTAAGGCATGTTCTATTATCACTTGGTTAGCACCAGCCATAACGAGGATATATGCACAATCATAGGCCTTTAGAATATGAATCTAGAATTATTGATCAGAATATGAGTTTCTCTCATGGTTTTTTCCCCACTTACATGATAATCCCCATCATTAAGTATGATGTGTGCCTGATACTTGGCCTTTGGATTATGTCACCAGTCATTTTGGATAGACATGTTCTCATGTCATGAGGCAAGTCTCTCTCTCACCTGGTGGTCCCTGGTTGGAACAGTACTATGAGATCAGACGGTTGGTTCATCCTTTATCATAATATGCCGATAACCCTTATAGATGGCAGAATTAATGTTCTCTTACTTTGGAGTAGCCCCTTTCTCATAAGGATCAGAGTGATGAGTTGTCCTGGTTGTAGTTATAGGAGTTTGCACCTGTCTGAGAAACTAAAACATTGTTGGAATATGCTGATGGAGTTCTTCAGTTATCTATAAAATTTATTGTTATTTTATCAATGTGTGTGAAGAGAGATAATACAAAAAAATTCCATCTACATATTTACTAGAATATGTATTATATTGAAGCATGGATATACTCCCACTGATTTCGTCCTTATGCCACCAGAAAATGCTGATGGGCTTCACACATGGGGGTAGGAATATTCACCTCCCTCATGCCTACTACATGGATATGTCGAAAAACATGTTCTGAGTTAGAAGGAATATGATCCTTCAATCTGGTTACTGCCAGAATATGCTGGTAGTCTTCATCAAAGAGAGTTGGGATATGAGACATCTCATGATTATCCATCGTCTCTGCCACCCCTGATGTGTCTTCCTTGCTGCTCGTGCAAGGGCATCAAAGTTGGAAATGTGTCCAGTGGTCCCCTCAGTAGGTGACTAGTGGGTACCTATGGGATTATGGTGGTGATAGATATTGATAGGATAACTCTATGGAGGAACCTTAAAAGAAAGGGATCTATATTTGACTCTCTATTCCACCATCATCAGGTACTGAAGGTTGCAGTTATTGTTCACCAAGGATAAGATCTTGAAGTAGTTTTTTGTGGTTACGAGGGCGACTACATTAGCTGCAACATTCCATGGGTGATGCAGATTGACATATTTTTGGGATTAGAGAACCTCAGAAGAAGATTATTGGGTCAGCATAGTACCATAGGGATGTTACTTTCGTACCGTAGTGTTCACCACCTGACATTGGAGATGTCGAGTTGGTGAGATTATTATTAATCTAGATGGGGTTATAGCCATATTTGATTTACCATAGAGACTGATGGATGAAGAATTAATTGTATTTTATTATGTTATTTTTTAAGAGATCTATATCTATAGTAATTAATATAATAACGACCAAGGTCACCAATTAGTGTAATATTGTATGCATCATTTTCTCATTCATATATGCATGGTTAACTCATTTTTCTCTTAATTGTGATCTTTCTATTTTATTCCTATTGATTTATCAACATGAGGATGGAAATATCATGTGTAAACCCTTGTGATAGAGGATAATATCTATGATTAATGTTAGACACATCTTCTATGTTTTGATAGGATATGAAAAACAAATTTGTGTGTCCTATGATTAACCATATATTATTTTATTTGAGATTTTTTCTTCGGAAATTCATTTTTCTGTTGGCATGTAGTGTGAAATAAAATTTCTACTAATGAATAATAAACAAATCATTTTGTTATTATATATATTCCTTTTAGGTTTACCATTTTTTATGTAATTAGATTATCTCTTTGTGTGTTTGGCTCAAACTGGTGAATGATTATGGTGGGGGGCATCATTTCTTGCACAATCATTAATGTTGTTTCACTATTTTCATTCATAACAGAAACACATAATGGTTAACCCATCTTTATAAGAGTAAATAGGTTCTTTCAAAATCTAGGAATTCACATGGGATTTCATGGCTGATGGAACTTGGTGACTCACATTGGTTTACAGTATGAGAGGTTGGGCTCATCACAACCTCTTGGGGGAAATTGTTGCATACTTTGGGACTCTCTTATATATTTATGATATATTGTTAAATCTCATCCTAACCCTGATATGGGATCAATTACCTAAAAAAATCATCCATGGGATATGTATCTCTTTCTGAAAAAGATGGGGATATTATTAATGAATAGAGTAACGGGGAAGTAATTGTTGAATCCATCTGAATTTATCGAAGGTTCTTCATCTTCTTTTGATAAATGGGCATGTTATCAGTCGTTAAGTCCATATAACTTGTTTCTTCATATTTATTATATATGTGGGGGAAATTAAATTTTTTTTAACATGATATTGTGCCATTTTGTGGAATCCTATATATCCTAATTTTGGAAGGGCCACATAGTTCATTAATCCTATGCAGTTTAGCGTCATATGTAAAATATATTTAGGGTTTCTCTAGTTCATTAGATATTAATACTTAAATCCCTTGGGGAAATCCTATATATCCCAATAACGATGATAATTAGAGTCATTGTACATCATTTATGACTTTAGGACTTACCCAAATCTAGATATTGTCATATGGGGTAGGTTTATATATTTCCACTCATCGGGTCATTTCTATTGAGATTTCGATAGTTGGAGTTGATATTAAGTGTTAATGATATGACTATTTAAACTCTATAAGCCCACATCAACTATTCATTTTGGGTTAAAAAGGGATAACATGTAATTCATGTCACATCATAAAGATGCTGGGTTTATGTAATCGGACATCCCATAGGGAGTTCAATATGGATATCGAGCCTCAATAAGGCATCCAATGTATCCTAGTTATGGCAGGAATCAGAGTTATAATAATTTTTTGTCTCAATACACTGATGAATGAGGTAGAATGATCACCCCATTTGAATAATTAAGTCATGATAGTTTAAATTGTAGTAAAATAGAGGGACCCACACTAAGGTGGATTCCTGTTTGATTTTCGACTCGGGCCTATGGATGGAATCCTACATAGCCAAGTTATAGAAGATAGCAAAGTCCTCATAGATCAATAAATCGGGTCTAACACACTAATATTCCACATTTATATGGGGCATTTCATATTATGTCATTGGTTGAGGATTACACTTGGAGGTTTCCCTATTTTTCAATTCTTACACAACAATTACGGGAATGGTTATCAAGTCCTAGGATGCACATTCTTGGTGGAGGTTTATGGTTAAAATGATATAATTATTGTGACTCCCTATGCCCACATGAGTTATTCTTAGTGTTAGAAATAAAGGAAACAAATGATCATCCTAATTACTCATCGGTGTGGGATTTATGTGTAAGTAAATCCCATTAGAGGATAATGTAGTTATCAGAACTTAGAATGAAATCCATTGTATCATTGTTATATCAGGAATCCATGTCACCATAGTTTGGTTTATTGGGGATTTAACATTGTTTTTCCTTATTGACTAGGGAATTTAAATTGAGGAATTATATGTTTATCTTGTCTGAGGATACACTATGATTTGGCCACTCTTCCTTCATGTCGTACACTAATTTTCCATTTGATATTCTTTGATTTTCAACTTGGTATGTATGATTGTGTCTTACTGAAATGTCCAATGTCGATATATGGTCCAATTGACTTGTTTAGAGTACATCACATATAATGAATGTAATTTTAGTGGGTTTCTCCATGATCAAGGCTGGCTTGTCTGGATGACATTGCAATACATGGATGATTGACCCTAGAAGCCATCACATGAACTAACTAAGTTTTACAAAGGCTGTCAGATGTTCCAACTGACATGACCATGAATCATCATGAGATATCATTGACACACATAGTGTTAATCATGATAGTAGAAGACAAATTTAACATAGTGTTTCACATGTGCTTCATGACATTTTCGGGGGATATCAGGAAGCACGACTTGCATGTTTGAGGCATATCATAAGGGTCGACAAACATACTCAAATGCTTCCTCAAGTCTCAGCTAAAATCTATTTGTGTCATTATTTATTGTCGGTGAAACATTTAAAGAACATTACGAGACTTTAATGGTGAACCTGGAGGGTTTTTCAAGACTTGGGTGACATGCCTGGTGGGCATGTTATGAATTTCTCTAAAATATCTGGAGGACTTCACATGACACATATAGTATACAAAATGATCATCATGCGATATGGGCATCATGTATGGGTGTTTCATGAGTCTTGGATGGTTCATGAAAATCCAATGACGTTCAGAGTATATGTTATATTAATAATTCTCTGAAATTTATAATTGTATTAATCTCTTATATTGTGAATGCTATAGATTTGATCAGTGTTGGATTATTTTATGTCTCAGATGGACTATTAGGTTATTGGGATGTCCTTTTCATGCCCTGAAAAAAGCAATCCATGTGATCAATAAGTGATCATGTGATGTTATTATGAATGCTTCATGGTTTCTTATACTGTTCTCCAGTAACTTCAATAATGGAAATCATTCCATTCATGACATCCACTACTCCAAGAAATCTACTCTTGAAAATGGATGCTAAAGGGAAAACTTCTCATCTAGATAATCACTATCTTTATCAGGGTAGGAAGCATATAATTTTTCATGCTAGGTTTGGAGCTTCATCAGCCTCAACACCCATGTAGTTCAATTCTTTGTGAATAAAAAATCATGCTAGCCTATGTGTGAGTATTAGACGGGCTTTGGAGTCATGTGTCTTCATTGGTCTCTACTACAGATCTCTTAGGGTCATCACTTGATTTAATGTGAACATGAACCCATCCCATTAATACATAACTTTTTGGATTGTCACCAATTAATGGTGACTTTTTTTGAATTATTCAGCCATACTAATGGACTTTCATATTTTCATATTTACATGACCAATTTAATTTGTGAGATCATGGCACTTGTTGAAAGGTCTTCAGGTGGTCTTAGGTTGATTTGTATCAGAATTTTGATGACACAAGGATGGATTTTCAGTAGTCCATCATGGGATTAGGCCGACTAGTTCAAAAGACTTACAAGACCTCACTATGAATATCTATATCACTTTAAAAGGTTTTTATGTTTGTGATAGGCTCCCACGGTATCTTATTTCTATTTCCATTGTTTTATTATACCATGGTCTGTGGTCAGGGGAGATTACATGTGTAATGTTGATGAAAAAAACTCTACCTATTAGTGATGAATCACATGACTAATAAAGGTAATATGTATATCCACAAGAATTTCAAGGAAAATTCTATCCATTTTCCATTGGGAGACAAAGAGTATGTGTGAGGTCACCAAGAAATACCTGAAAAACTTTGTGTGAAGAAGATTACATGAAAATATGATTTTTTCAGATGAGGCAGACAGGTCCTTGGGGTATCACGGTGGATTTTGGATCAATACAACTGCATCAGGTGATGTTTACGATAGAGATCAGATTCTTCCTCATACCCTTTTATTATTTTTTATTTTACAATGACTTGGGGTGTCTTGAAGGATTTCTTGAATGTCATCACGGGTAAAAATTCTCCCCATTGGTGTTCTGTTTCCCAAGATTTATGATCAAGAGATGACTCTTCATATTAGTCATTCTCCTCCTAATTTTTATTGTCTTTCAGATGGTTTTTCTTGTTCATAGTGGTTGAAAAACCTCATGACTTGAGGGAGCTCATTCAACTACCATTTAATGTTCGCTGATTTTATGTGGTTCCATAATGATAGAAGGCATATTTGTTGTAGGTATTTCATGGGATCAATCATAGGGTATGCACTACACATGGTTACTTCACGTGACATTATGATGGTGACCAGATCCCATGTTCTTTATAGTATTATGTGATTCACAAGTCTTAGATTCAATATCCTTCGTTTTCATTTGTGGGGAAACTAATACTCATATACATGTATTTTTGACTTTGGGAATTTTTTTAACCTCATTTAGAGTGTGTCAATAGTTACATCCAAAAGAATGTGTTTGATAAACATTGAACACTATTTATCATGATAATGATGTAGGGGTTTTCTATTATATTATATTTCCCACTCCACAATACCACATAAACCACAATTTATATGAATGGTTCCTCAATGAATATTCTCAAAGGGGACTACAAAAGTGATAATTTATTGTGGATTTTGTGAGGAACATGTGGTATAATTTTATAAATAATCCATAACCTCTTTCAGACTATTGTTGAAAAAGTCATTGTTAATCTTTGATCTATCTAAAAAAACACTACTTGGGGGCTATCCCCATAATGTAATATTTTGTTTGCTAGACTTAAATTAATTTCCTTTTAACTATTTTATTTCTTCTGGTAGAAAATAACTATATGGATTATCTAAAAGGAAGTTGATTGTTAAAAAATCTATTGACATACAAGGAACTATGGTAGAAATATTTACAATTTCCATGGGATGAAAAAAAGATATAATCCTATCGAAACATACTCTCAAAAAATACTCTTTGTAACTTTTTTGAGATTTAACTTATTAATATAATTTTCTTAAATTTAAAATTTTATGGAACATAAAGAAAGCTTCTATGTAAATTTCACAAAGATTATTAATATAGTTTCCTGTATAAATTAAAATGATAAAATATGGTTTATTAGGGAACTGATTATTTTAATTTTACAAAATATAATCATTCCCATTAAAACAACATGCTACTAAGAACAATGTGTTGGAGAATTTCACCTAATTATTTTGAAATAGTGAATCTAATATTTGTGAGATGGTTTCTTTCCTTGTTAATATACAATGAGTTGGAAATTATGATGACCTTTATTTAAAAATTGTCATAACCCGTTAAAATTAATTTAGATTCAAAATAATTCAATCTATGTAGCATAAGTTTTTATTATTAATTTTTCGTAGATGAATTGTACGTTTTTTTAACCATTTTACATAGATTTGACATGAATTTTCAAGAGAGATAAACGTTCATGGGACATGAATTGAAAATATTTTTACTGTGTTTTTTTGTCATTCTAGTAACTATATTAACAAACTATGAACAAATGAATTATAATTTTTTTTCCAAAAATATTATCATACCTTCTGATTCAATATATTATCTAATGTTTTGTTTTATGTGTGGGGGAGAGGTGACTTTCCCTATGTGATAACATGTTTTAATTATCATGCACATGAAATATATCCAATTTTTTCAAATATACCTCCCATAATGTATCATTTTATTATATTCTCTTCATTAATAAATAATCATTCCATGTCATAAATTGTGAAAATAAAAAATTCCATTTTTTCTTCTTAGGGAAACATTTTCAAAAAATTTTTAAAAAATACCACTAGTTATGAGTTTGTAAAAATTGAATTATACTTGGGTGGTGTTTTCTACTGTTTAATGGAAATAATATTTTAATAATAGGAAAGGAACTGTGATAGGATATATTTATAAGGAATTATAATTATAACCTAATGTGATAGAATAATTAAACATAAACCTAGTAACTTATGCATGTTGAAATGGAACACCTCAGGGATCCAACTCAATAGAGATTATTATAAGTCCTTTTATAAAGGATTAACATGGGAAATTTGATTTCCATGTGATTCTTTGAGATATATTGATCTTGGCGTGCATTGCCAATAATCTAATCCATTTGTATATTTTTTTATTTTCTATATACATTCATGGATGGGAAATATTCAATTAAAAGGGCCTATGTGAGGGATGATCCCAATAAAGGCTCACATATGGAATTCATAATATTTTTTATTATGATATGAAAAACATAAGAGGGAATCCTGACTATAGTAAATATTATATTACCAGATAGATTCATCTCAACTAATTGTTTTTTATGTAATGGTTAAAGGGAAAAATTATATTTATTCCCTTACACTTCCCCCTCCACCTGATGGTAACTATGATAAAAAGGTAGATAGTTCACATTCTGTCTTACAATTAAAAAGTGGTCTATGGAATGATATGATTATAAAAATGTAGTGTATATGGTGTGATCATGTGAGCGATTCCGAGAATTGGGTGAATTTTTTCATAGTGTAGACGAGGTATTAGTGAAGGTGCATTGACATACTGATGGATTATTGGTGGATATTATACCCAATCAGGGATTATCAAATTTTCTTATACTAAGAGAGTTCTTAGTGAAGGTTCATATCCATCATGAGGGCTTAGTTGAGGTTTTCCCCCATATTGAGGTAATAGGGGGTCTTATAACGTGTTATGTCATAGTGAAGGTGTTTTTCCTTAGTGGGGACATAAGAAGATTGTTTAACCCTATAGAGGAATTAGAAAAAATATTTATCAATAGTGGGATAATAAAAAACATTCTTAGCCCTATTGAGGGAATATTTATAGTGATCATATCATGTGAGGTCTTTACTAAGGTCAAAAAACCTAGTGAGGGATTAACACAAGTGCTATTCCATAGTGAAGGTCTATCTGAAGTTCTCTTCCCTAGTGTGGGATTAGAAAATGTTCATCTCCATTATAATGACATATATATAGTGTGTATCCCTATTGTATTATTATATAAAGTGATTAACCCTAGAGAGTCAATAACTAAAATTATTAGTGCTCATGACTGATTAGCTAAAGTTATTATTAGTATTGAGGGTTTCAGTCATGGGGTGGTGCATGTCCCAAATGTTTCCATGGGAGGGTTCAATGTAGGTTTGGATTGTGTGCATCGTATGTTCCATTTTCTTTCAACTCATTGGAGGGTAGGGTGATGGAAAAATCTTTTAGGGTCCCTATGGAAACTGGCTTCCTAGGAGAAGTGACCTAAGAGAGTTGTTTCCAAACTGAATATCTAAGGGTTAATGGTCGACTAGGTGAAGGCCATGGGGATAATGGTCATCCATGTTGGGACACAACTAGCTATTAGGTTTAGAATATCCCTTGTGAGTTCATTTCATTTTTTTATAGAACTGTGGGATTAGTGAATGTTCTTATTCTTATTGATGAATTATAAAGGGTTCTTTATTCCAAATGTAGGCTTATCTATTGGGGTGGTTCCTCACCATAATTTTTCCTAATGAAGGGTTGTGGAGTGGATAATCTTTAATGATACTATATTACATAGTCTTTCGATCTAAAAAGGAATGGGTGAAGGTGCACTCTATGTGGGGGCCCTATGTGACTCATTTCCCACGTAAAGGGCCCTTAGAGGCTAGTCACAGATGTGGAGATCCTTTTGTGAGTGGCCTTGTAGGGGAAGGGTCCAAAAAAGAGGTCAACCAGGTGTAGTATTTTTAATAGGTGAGACGATAGAAGATCTCATCTCTCTCGTAATTCAGTCTGCACGGGTTTTAGTAACCTAATATTTAGAGGTGAGTAAGATTTATTTATAGTCCACAACAGGGGAATGAATAAGTATGAGATTCAAGGGGTATAGTACCCATGTAAATGGAGTATAAAATATAGCCTAGGTATCCGGAGAGGACTTGGTAAATGTAGGATAAGTGATCGGAGAATTCATTGGGTATGTATGATGATAAAGCAGTGGAGACATTTCTGAACAAGGGTGAGTGACTAGAGGAGACCTGGGTGAATGGATAGTGGCACAAGGGGGGGGAGGGGGGTTAAATGAATTTAAAAAAGGAAAATATTTTAAAATTTGATATTTTACATTCTTTTGGATCTAAAAAAAGATAATTTGAAGCGTTAGAAGAGAAATAAGACATTGGATATGGTGTATAGACACCTTAAATATGTTCTATAAAGGAAATAATTTCTAGAATGAACTCAAAATTGGGTTTCATGACATTGAAACTCACTTCAATAACAATTGATGAAATACATGTAGTAATCAAAAAAGTATTTTTCCATAAACAACTTATTTAAATCATGAAATGTTTCTGAGGAATCTATACCCCAATGTGTGTGATAAGTTTTTTGGTACATTGAAATCCAATTTTTTAATACTTTGGTAATGAAGATTATTTTATACTCAAACATGAGGATTGATTTATATCTATGGATTACATATGTCATTCTAAAGAATTGTTTCTATAATGTATATTTTTATTTCAATGAAACCCCTCATTATAATGGTTTTCACTCAGAATGAAAGAATTTGATTCTATGTTAAATTTAGGGAACATCGAGGCCTTCCAAAATCATATTATGGGATTTATATTTATCCCACTAGTGGAAGGATTATTTCCAATAGTAGTATCTCCAATCAATGATTTCGGGGGTTACATTGAGAATAATATTTCATCATGGTGTTTGGGTCCTGAAGAGGAATAATCTTAACTGAATGAATAGATATACTAAAATAGAAAATGGTCATATTACAGGACAGAAAAGTGAGTGGAAGGAAATGGGGATTACGATTAGATACATATTTAGATGTCACTACATGTCATGTGAGAAGAAGAATCAAAACCCATGTAGTTCTTATAATGGATACCATATTTAGATAACGTTTTGGAATAATGGTGAATCACTTTTAGTATTGCTTCATAATGTATTAGGACAGTGATGAAGGCTACCATATAGATCTGGTTCATATGTATCAGAGGGGATATTCTCATATCACTGTGGAAACATGGATATGGATCCATGTGCATGTGGAAATGCATTGCAAATATGATTATCATGAAGAGAGGTTGGATCATAAATGGTAGACCACTATAAGAAGTCTATGGTTATATATGATATTCCATTTTTCATGCCGTTTTTTCCTTGAAATTGGGACATGGTACCCGGATATAGGTCATGATGATAAATGATATAATTTAATTTTTCCCTTGGTTGATTGAAATATAGAGGAGATTGATTTATTATTGTTCTTAAAGGAGCTCCCTATGAGATTTATATTTATTTATTTTCTTCAAAATTTGTTCCTACGTAATTAATGGTGAGGCCTTGATGGAAGAAGAAAGGAATATTCTCATGATATTTTTTAAGGATATTATCGTGAATAGTTTAATAATTATTTATTTTTCCATTAAATTCTCTTGATTTACTATGGATATATACAGTGTATTCTAAATGACAAGAGGATTAAATTTTGGGAAGGGTTCCCATTATGGGTTCTCAAATTTGAGAGTATAATTCCACATTCCATTTTAATTTTATGGTCTTGTATGTTGAACAAATGTAGAAGGTGATTAAGGTCAGAAAAGGTTGAACATAATATATAATATCCTTGTTATATTATTGGGAATAACAAACATGGACTTAATAAGTGCTAAATATTGTATATATAGGGAACCATATGGAATGGTTCATTTTGTTTAGGTTCATTATGCTCTAAAAAATGGGATGTTGATGATTGAGGTGGAACATATTTTACCATGTAGTGCTACAATTTAAATGAGCATATAATTGACATCAGAGGTAGATGAGAGAGTCTATATAACACTGGAATATAGAAACCCATGATGAATGGAATTATAAATTCAATATTAGAAAATCTCATTGATAAATTCACTTATTTTATTGTCAAAGTACATAGAATGAAGGGTGAATTCAATTTTTAATCATAAGGCTTGGAAAAGTATGTCTTGTAGTTTTTGGACAGATTAAAATTAATATATTTTATACATTATTTTTCTAATATAAAATCTCAAATTATGGTTTTGGGTACTCCATAAAAGATGAAAACCAATATAGGAAAGGTAAAAAGAATATAATTTCATAATCTATATTTTAATGTTAGATTTTTTATGAATGTGTAACATCTACGATATTTGAATCAACATAAATTGCTGGGTTATAGAAAATTTAAATCATAACCAATTAAAATTTGTGTCAATTGGATATGTAGAATTTTTTGAGTAGAATGACCTTTAGTATTGATATAAATCTAATGCAACTCTCAGTTAATGGATATTATTGGGAGTTGGATGGCCATTACCAAACTGGCCTTAGGGATAACATACAGGTAATGTAATGAGAATATAAAGAGAATAATAATAATTAGTATTGCTTGAAAACTAAGACATATTCATAAATAATAACTGGATAGAGTAGGATTCCTAATACCACACTTATTACATAACTGTTACAAAATTTTCCATACAAATTAGTAATAGGAGCAGTAATTGACTCAAGGTTAGTATATTCAAAGAGATGTATAGAAAAAATTGAAATTTATTGGTTTCAAATCAGACATCAATGATATGAAACGATTTCATGGAAAACATGGATACTCAACAAAAATTTAATCATTAAAAAGTTTATGCCACATTGTATTTAACACCTTATTAAGGTGAAGTGAAGCAACATTTTATTCTTGATTATAAAATCATGTAAATTAGTTGTATGTAAAATGTGATGGGGTATAAATTTATAGAATGAAATGGTCTGCATGAAATATATCATGTAAAACTTCATGGGAAATGGGTGATCAACTCTAAGTATTTCCAATACCAAGGGATATATAAATCATAAACATGATTTTGATAGGGTCATGTTGTGTAGAAAATAATATTTATGAAATTTTTATGCACTAAAATATTCCTAATCAATAAAATTTAATGGGTCAACGAGTACAAACATGAATTATTTATAGGATTTCCATTATAAGTTTACATCCTTACAAAACATAATGATGATTTTGATTTTTATTATAATGTATAACAATTATGACCATGAATTGATATAATTTATGTTCGTACAACATTAACCAAACTTTTCTGAGGCATAATATCACACAACGTGGAACATGAATGGTTGGAGAAGTTGTACTCCTTGGGTGAGTTAAAATTAAACAATAATGTAGAGCCCAATGCAAGTATAGATTATCCACTAGGGGTAACATTCACGATGTAATGCCATAGTGCATAGATTAAATGTTTTGGTATAAGTATATGATAGGGGATCACGATGTCACTATGTATCACTTTGGAAAGTGAATAATTCTAAATATACTTATCTATATATAACTTCATGTGTAGATCTAGCTTTTTTACAAGGATTTTCCATTTCTTTTAGATTTTATTGATGTAAATTGGTTCTATGTTAGCATTCCTAGATGTCAGTACATATTTAATATTGGTGATAATTAATCATGAAAAAACAATTTTAAAGAATGATTCATTAAATATATCTTGCATATATGTGAGTAATATAGTTGTAATGCATTAATTCTCAATTAAACTTGATTACCATATGCCAAAGACTTCTATATGATTCTATCTCGCATGACGCGGATATTCATTTTATAATTTCATACTGGTATGATATTAGAAGAATGAGAAGCTCCATTGCTAGTACCTAATATAGAAGACTCTAGTTTCCTTGTTAATGGTTTATTAAACCCTGAATTTGATTTAAAACTAGGGACACATATTTGGTACCCTAATATATATCTATCTATCGTGTAGGTAATGGTTCACATATAATGTGACATGAATCATGTAGTTTAATGTCACAAAATAAGGAATCATATGTTAATAAAGTTAGGTTTTCATAATGATGAGCTATTGTTATGTAGTTTAATGTCATGTAGCTATAAATTTTAATCATGAAATATTTGGTCATTCATCACCGACTGAGATTTCGGGCATTGAATAAAATGAATCTCAATTATGTGAGTCAGAGAGACTCTCTTAGTCCTGTAAGACCACATGAGTCGTGAACAGTATGAGAAATAAGCATCAACATGGAAAATAATTTGAACCATATGAGTTTGAAATACATGTAACATTTGTGGGACATTTCACTCCAATGTAAGAAAAAATATTTTCATGGATTGGGATCTCATGCAGGGGCATGGATGAATGTTATTTAAATTCAAGGGCGGTCCTTCAATAAAATGTCATAGAATTACTACATATACTATAATGGGGGAATCAATACACGTATAGTTCTTTATAATATAGTCCCATATATATATATATGACCATTGAACATGTATATGACATGTTTTTATATTGAGGATGGGCACAAGATAGAGAATTTAGGAATTGCAATGATAGGAATCAAGAAACCTGTAGTTATTGAAATGGAATGGTATCCTACATAGACATGGAATGTTTATAAGGGAATGTGGTCATAATTATATAGGGAAATATTATGTTGTGTTACAGAATAATATAAATTGTTCAAGATATCATGTAGTGGATAAAAACATTAAATTAAATATATTTCCCTTAGTAGTGTATAGTAATACATGATGTAATTATTCCACACATATAAATATCATATAATAGGGATGATAACCATGTAGTTTAACATTATTTAGTGAATAAATAGGTTTGATGTAGTTTAAATTATTTCATCCATGACTTGGATGATGTGTAGTTTAATGTTTTACTATTAAGTCATGTTAAAAAAAGATTAATGTCATGTTGCCTGGACAGTGGTGTCATGCCGTTTAATGTAATTCAAAAAGGAATCAAAACATAATTAATCTGTAATAGAGATCATATGGTGGTGTGATATTAATTCACAATAATGAGGAATGAGTCTCAAGATTCTCTAACTTAATATGACTTAATCATCCTATTTTTGTAGGAAGTAGTTAAATATAAATAAATCAATATTTATTTCTCCAAAAAGTTATTGATAAGGAATAATATCTAAATGTTTTTTCTTGACCACCACCACATATCTCTTGATCCTCTGAATGTATTAATGGATTTTATCCATTGAATATGTGAATAATTCAATAACAGTAATAGACCAAAAAATATATCTTTTAGTATCTACCATGGACTGAAATACATAGTTGGTTATTTTGCACAATATTTGTGAACTACACAGGGATATTACAAGATTTAAGTAGATATTTAGGTATGGTTGACTATAATATCCAATTATTTATCTTATTTTGATGAAAATACATAAATAAATTTAACTTCTAGATTTAATTCCATAACTATTGGAGGTAGGGTTTTCATTTTGGATGTTCTCAAATAATAATTACCATAATGAAAATTAATACTTGGATTCATTTTCAAATTATTATCTATATCCCAAATAAAATAAATGGTATATTTTTCTTTTTTAATAGTATATTCACTTCTCAACCTATATTTGGGAGATAAATGAAAATGAAACATCTCATTTTTTCACATATTCGTTGATATTCAGGGGTATGTGTTTGAATCTATTGTTTTACAGTAGATTCCTCATTCTTGATCATTTTAGGAAATGATGTTGTGACTACTTCTAGGTATAAATATTCCCAATTAGAGGATTTAATAAAAATAAATTTACATATTACAATGGGAAGTGTGACTTGAAAATATAATATGCACCAAATCGTAAGGGTTTTGGTGATGTTGAACAATGTTTAGAATTCTTTTAGGGAGATTTTGAGAATTTTGAAAATAACATAATCCCATATTGATGTGGTAGTTCACTAAAATTATGACATCATTAAAGGTTTCTCAATGAAAAATTATTTGGAAGAGATCTATGAATCATATTTAAAATTATTTTGGTAGGAACACTTATTTTGATTCATTAATTGAGAAATATGTTCATCAACAAAGGTGGTTTATCATACTCAAGGGGCCAAAATAAAGAATAATTATTGATAGTATTTTCTTTATCAATGGTAGGAAGACTGGAGAATGATGTGAGTCTCAAAATGGAACCCAAATATTAAATCACATATTAACATTGGAAATATTCACCATCAACCTTTTACACTAAATCACAAAATGTTAGATAATAACATCTTTAGTGGTAATTATGTAACCCCAATACCGTATTCCCCAATTATTGTAGTAGGGGATGATTCGACCTACATTGGATCCAAATATCATAAGAATGTATAATAATCCTTATTAATAGTGGGATCATATGAACTATGTGGATTTTATTAAGACATCGTTGATATATATTGATGGAGAAACTGGTAAACTAGTGGTCCTCTTTAGTGGAATATCTCATTTGGGGGGTCGGTCATATTTATTAATTTGGTTGGATTGTTTCAATTAGAAAATTTGGTGGGTTGGTTCCAATTTTACCATTTGGTGGGATGATTACTATTTTATCAGTTGGTGGGATGAGGACTGTAGCGACCCCCAAAACCGGGGTGCTTAATGAGACATGATATACTTTACATTACATCATTACAAAATTAAATATCATGTCTCATTTCTACAGAAGATCGCGAGGTTCGGGATTCTGGGAAACCAGTTGCATCTGATTAACTTCATTAGTATCAACCGTGCCTGAAAAATTTGAAACAAAATGTAGGGTGAGCAAAAATGCCCAGTAAGGGGTTTTTCATTTTTTTTAAGAAAATCCTTTCTTAAAGAAGTCCTTTTGAAAAGAAAAATACTTTGCTAAAACATTATCATTTCTTAAAAACATGAAATCCATCTTTCTTTGAAAACCACTTGCACAAAGAAGCACGTACTTGAAATGAGATCTAATGTAAACATGATCAGAGTGCGCAATATAAGCAATGCATAATGTTAAAACCAATTCTAAAATAATTCTATGGCTAAGCAGGGAAAGCATGCATAACATGGTTCTTGAGTAAAACGCAGATCATCTAACAGTTTACAATATGGAAAACCAATTCTTGTTACATGATGTACATCTTCATGATCATGGGAGCCTTCAACTAGGGGTTGTACTGTTAGTTGAACTAACCCCTGTTTATCCTTTATCATTACATGTAGAGGGAAAGTATAATCCTGGACTTTGTCATGACTTTTCATCATGACCGTATAACATACTTAACAGGTCGAGGCTCACCGCCCGCCCTGTTTCTTTAGCACAAGTCAAGGCTAACTGCCAAGATCGTCGCACATGTTCGTCTCATGAGACTCTTTCTTTACCCAATGCATTGGAGCACTATATAATTCTGGGCGCACCCGTCACATCATTCTTGTTGCGCTATATAATTCCGGGTGCACCCGTCACATGTAAGTCCTACACATCCCTCACATATCTTGACATGGCCATTCATTCATAGGGTTTCATGCATTCTTAATTAAACCCCATTTTCACATACTTATTCATTCATGAGGACCATTTAGTCATTAAGAACCCGATGACATGCATGCTAAAACTCCGTTCACATAACAAGTTACCTTGAATTTAAAAACATAGGTTTCAAGAGAATGAACATATTAGTTAACATTACATAACATCATAGTACCCAATTAAAACATAGTCGTTTACACCTATCATGATAAATGGGTATTGAGGGTTTTTACCCAAAAATGTCTTATAAAAACTTTTTATTAGCACTTTAAACAGGCTTAAGTACACACTTATGGATACATATATGCATTTGTAAAAAACAATCAAGGAGTCCATGTTAACCATTTTCACAAAAAAAATCCTCATTTATCCCGAGCAGTGATAAATGAAAGTTCTCAGTTTCACGAAAGAATTTGAAGTCCAACTAACCCGTAAACCTCGTAATGCTTTATAAGACTTGTAAACATGGTCTCTAATTTCATATTGAGGTATATACACATACGTGTCTGTATATACCACAATAATATACATCATTCACTTGCACAATTTTACTTATTCACCCATTTACTTAAAATATCCATTCTATAGTAGGAAAGAAAAGATCATGGGGTATAAACAATTAGAAAATACTGATTATCATCCTATAATATGTGTGTTTGAAAGTATATATTTATATATCAAGTATATATAAATATATACATATTTATATAAAAACCGATTCTTGTAAAAGAGAAACCCAACCAAAATTATAACCGAATTCTTTCCTTGCTTGGAGAGGGGATGCAGTCAAGGTAAAAGAATCCGAAGGTATAAACATAGACGGTATGCACATGTATATATATATAACCCGAATATTCTTATATATATATGAAAACCGAGGTATAACACAAAATTTTAAAAACAAGGTTCCACCCTTACCAGTACAGAGAGGAGAAGATGTAGAAATGAAATCCGATGCATAACCATAATATGTATATACATATATATATACATAACATATATATATATATATGAAAATATAAAAAAACTAAATACAAACATGAACCCAAATCGAGCATCAAAACATCACCCTCACCAGTACGGAGAGGAGGAGAGGAAGACTTCGAAGCCAGTGGAATCAGGTGCATAGCCACCGGATGTATATATACATAACACACATATATATACATATATGGGTATATATATAAAAATGAAACTAAAACATGATCCATGAAAAAAAACCTCAAAACTTCACCCTTACCTAAACTCGACGAGGAGGAGGATGAGAAGAGGTAGCACCCCAAAGTCCAGGAGCTGAAGAGGTCAAGGGAGCCGGTCCTTCGGCCTTCGGTGCAGTAGGGGGCTTAAAAAACGAAGATGGAGAAGAAGACTTCGGGGAGTCTTCGGCCGAGGCGAGGTGTCCACGTCAGCTTGTGGAAAGGAGGGAGAGGCTTGGGTCCACTCGCTGGCCTAGGGGACAAAAACGGAGCCCCTATGATCTCTGGTCTGGCGATGTGCGGAAGGAGGAGAACCGCGGGCGCGAGGAGGAAGAAAGCTGGAAGAAAAACGGATGGCCGAGATCGCACGCGGGTTGATTGTGCAGCTCAGAATTGGCGCGGTATTAAAAGGAAACAACGGCCGTGATCAAGGGGCGGAGATGATCGGACAGCTAGGAGATGTCGCGGCATAAAAAAACGCGGGGTCTTCTCCCTCCCCCCTCTTCCCACGTTTCGTTTCCCTTTTTTTGTAATTATTTTTAATTTATTATTATACTTATTATAAACTTTAATATTATTTTATCTATCAATTATTTGTAGCTTTTATTATTTTAACTATGGTCAAGATTCGTTTAATATAATTATTCATTAATTCATCTCTACCCATGATATTTTCTTTATTTTAAATACCTTAAACCCACAAAATAAAAGATTTTATTTTAACATTGTTTATCAAAACATTAAATGAACCATACCATTAAACGTTCATATTAAGCAGCAAAAGAAACTAACGTTTTGAAATTATTTCCAATGTGATAATTACAAACATTATTATTGTTTTAAAGATTCAAAATCACCAATTATTGTTGCAAGCAAGAAAAGTTAATTATTACATTAGATATTATCATTTCAATATTATACCACAAAATTTGTATATCAAGAAACCGAAACGTCGACATAATTTCAAAATATTAAATTTAAAAGCAAGTTATAAACATTTGTATTATTATTACTTATATATATAATTCCGAATTCAGAAAATAGGTATAAGTCATTTAACATACATTTTGTCACAACATAAATATATATACATGTACATCTACAAACTGAGAGTTGGCACATATATATATTTGTAAAAAAAAAGTAAAACCACACCAATTCAGTATAGTCCACCATTTTTAAAAAGAAAAATAAATTAAACAAATATTCACTTTCTCAAATTAAATATATATATATATAACAAATAGTGGAAATCTTAGTGTCAAATACCATTGTTTTGCAAATTAAAACTTTTAAAATATAACAAGTTAGGAGAGAGCCAACGGCTACATTTTTATCCGTTGGTGTTTAACGGTCATATCGGGATGCTTATAAAAAGGGTTTGGTCTCGGTGTCCCTTACTCCAAGTGACCGAAGAATATAAAGTAAGATGGTTCGTGTGTTCCCCTTGGTGCTGAGCACGGTCGCGGTGGCTTCAACAATTCTTATGTTCCTAATGATGGATGCTCAAAATCCCTACCGTATTCTTGGGCTCCTAGTAGTTTTGAGCAGTCTTCCCATCGTTGTAATTGGGTTCTCGGTTGGGATATTTTGTTAGTGATGTTTGATCGTGGGGAGTTTTAATCGTCAAGATGTTTCTTAATAAAGGGGGTATTTCATTCATGCTTGTTGCTACGAGTTTTCATTTATTTTCATTTTCTTTTTATAGAAAGATGGTCCAATTAAAGGTGAAACATATCATTACACGAAACATGAATTCTCTGGTTGTTACATCATCTCCCCCTTAAAAGAATTGCGTCCTCGCAATTCTATTCGTAAAAAGTCAAGAAAAAGACTTCGGTCGTACAACGTTACCAAAACTGAAGGCCTGACTCGGTTAACGGAACCCCTAAACTGGTACACATCTCGGCTGTTTCCCTGACCCAGATACACTTTGAGCAATATGACTTGTACTCCTGCTCGTGGGCACTACACACAGGCTTCCACAGGGTGGCCCGTGAAATAAACAGCTCTGAGATGTCCGAGCGGACGAATCCCCTAGTAACCCTTCGAACTTCATCACCCTCGAGGTAGTCAAGGGGTACGACGCGATTGAGAAGGATGACTTTCAAGATCTGGAACATGTAGGAGGCATTGAGGTGGCCATCCTGAGCTGCTATGAGAAAGAAAGCTCTGGCGGAGAAGTTCCGTGCCATAGAGAAACACTGAAAAAGTCCTTCATGGTATCTCCCCCTTTGACTATAGTAGGGGAGATGGGTGGTTGCAATGAGGTGAATCACATGTTCATTCTCCTGACATGCGCGAAGAATTTCCGGACTATTCGCTATGTCCAGAAGACGTTGACAGGACCCTCGTAGGTGGAGAAAAGAGGGAAAGTCCACCATACAAGTTCTGATCAAGATAACCTCTACCAACTCGTCAGGTAGAGACGAGAGGTTAATCTGACCTGCCATCTGGAAGAAAAGGTAAACAAGAGAGTTCACTTAACAACACTAAGAAGAAAGGGATCATAAACTTTTTTAATTAAGAAAGTTTACACATTGAAGTCTGAGTTTTCCAGGCGGACACCACAAAGAGAGGCGAAACTCTCTAACTCCACAAACCATACACAGGATGAACATATAGGACTAAACTCATGGGGACATTTATATCGCCTCTTGAGTTTCGCGTGAGGGGTGTGAAGTTGGGAAACATCGGTGTACACTTCTTGCCTAAGAGACACACATGTGGACTCATTCTCCAACGCTCTGAAGTCCATTAACTGGCCCCAGAAGCCATAGTGCAGGACCTGGCACAGATAAGATGCTCGAAGATCTCCGGTAGCAGCACCTTCTTGGAAAGGGTTATCTAGCATTTTGCCAAACTCCATGCCAGCTGTAAACACTCGGAAGAGTCCTTCGTGATACCTTACTCGACGTGCATACGAGGGAAACTGGGTCATCATCATTAGGAGATAGTCCATACCGATTCCCCGGTGGAGACTAATCACCCTAGATGAGTTTGACACATCGTACAAGTGCTTACCCCTCATGCGAATTTGGGCATAATTCAGGAATTTTTCACGGCTAGCTAGAGATATAATGTTCTCTAGAGCCTCGGTGGGAAGTGAAAAAAGGTCGGTAGGTACATCGGCCATCTGAAAATTATTTTTACTTAGTTAGTCTTAGCAATATATTTATATCACCTGGTTTTCCAGAGTTTCCTGAACCCATCCTCTGATACCAACTGTAGCGACCCCCAAAACCGGGGTGCTTAATGAGACATGATATACTTTACATTACATCATTACAAAATTAAATATCATGTCTCATTTCTACAGAAGATCACGAGGGTCAGGATTCTGGGAAACCAGCTGCATCTGATTAACTTCATTAGTATCAACCGTGCCTGAAAATTTTTAAACAAAACGTAGGGTGAGAAAAAATGCCCAGTAAGGGATTTTTAAAAACATTTTTAAGAAAATCCTTTCTTAAAGAAGTCCTTTTGAAAAGAAAAATACTTTGCTAAAACATTATCATTTCTTAAAAACATGAAATCCATCTTTCTTTGAAAACCACTTGCACAAAGAAGCACGTACTTGAAATGAGCTCTAATGTAAACATGATCAGAGTGCGCAATATAAGCAATGCATAATGTTAAAACAAGGTTACTTCAATTCTAAAAGAATTCTATGGCTAAGCAGGGAAAACATGCATAACATGGTTCATGAGTAAAACACAGATTATCTAACAGTTTACAATATGGAAAACCAATTCTTGTTACATGATGTACATCTTCATGATCATTGGAGCCTTCAACTAGGGGTTGTCCTGTTAGTTGAACTAACCCCTGTTTATCCTTTATCATTACATGTAGAGGGAAAGTATAATCATGGACATTGTCATGACTTTTCATCATGACCGTATAAAATACTTAACAGGTCGAGGCTCACCGCCCACCCTGTTTCTTTAGCACAAGTCATGGCTAACTGCCAAGACCGTCGCACATGTTCGTCTCATGAGACTCTTGCTTTACCCAATGCATTGGAGCACTATATAATTCCGGGCGCACCCGTCACATAATTCTTGTTGCGCTATATAATTCCGGGCACACCCGTCACATGTAAGTCCTACACATCCCTCACATATCTTGACATGGCCATTCATTCATAGGGTTTCATGCATTCTTAATTAAACCCCATTTTCACATACTTATTCATTCATGAGGACCATTTAGTCATTAAGAACCTGATGACATGCATGCTAAAACTCCGTTCACATAACAAGTTAGCTTGCATTTAAAAACATAGGTTTCAAGAGAATGAACATATTACTTAACATTACATAACATCATAGTACCCAATTAAAACATAGTCGTATACACCTTTCATGATAAATGGGTATTGAGGGTTTTTACCCAAAACTGTCTTATAAAAACTTTTTTATTAGCACTTTAAACAGTCTTAAGTACACACTTATGGATACATGTATGCATTTTTAAAAAAAAAAAAAATTCAAGGAGTCCATGTTAACCATTTTCACAAAAAAATCCTCATTTATCCCGAGCAGTGATAAATGAAAGTTCTCAGTTTCACGAAAGAATTTGAAGTCCAACTAACCCGTAAACCTCGTAATGCTTTATAAGACTTGTAAACATGGTCTCTAATTTCATATTGAGGTATATACACATATGTGTATGTATATACCACAATAATATATATCATTCACTTGCACAATTTTACATATTCACCCATTTACTTAAAATATCCATTCTATAGTAGGAAAGAAAAGATCATGGGGTATAAACAATGGGAGAATACTGCTTATCATCCTATAATATGTGTGTTTGAAAGTATATATTTATATATCAATTATATATAAATATATACATATTTATATAAAAACTGATTCTTGTAAAAGAGAAACCCAACCAAAATTATAACCGAATTCTTTCCTTGCTTGGAGAGGGGATGCAGTCAAGGTAAAAGAATCCGAAGGTATAAACCTAGACGGTATGCACATGTATATATATATAACCCGAATATTCTTATATATATATGAAAACCGAGGTATAACACAAAATTTTAAAAACAAGGTTCCACCCTTACCAGTACAGAGAGGAGAAGATGTAGCAATGAAATCCGGTGCATAACCATAAGATGTATATACATATATATATACATAACATATATATATATGAAAATATAAAAAAACTAAATACAAACATGAACCCAAACCGAGCATCAAAACATCACCCTCACCAGTATGGAGAGGAGGAGAGGAAGACTTCGAAGCCAGAGGAATCAGGTGCATAGCCACCGGATGTATATATACATAACACATATATATATATACATATATGGGTATATATATAAAAATTAAACTAAAACATGAACCATGAAAAAAAACCTCAAAACTTCACCCTTACCTAATCTCAACGAGGAGGAGGATGAGAAGAGGCAGCACCCCAAAGTCCAGGATCTAAAGAGGTCAAGGGAGCCGGTCCTTCGGCCTTCGGTGTAGCATGGGGCTTAAAAAAAACGAAGATGGAGAAGAAGACTTCGGGGAGTCTTCGGCCGAGGCGAGGTGTCCACGTCGGCTTGTGGAAAGGAGGGAGAGGCTCAGGTCCACTCGCCGGCCTAGGGGAGAAAAACGGAGCCCCTATGATCTCTAGTCTGGTGACGTGCGGAAGGAGGAGAACCGCGGGCGCGAGGAGGAAGAAAGCTGGAAGAAAAACGGACGGCCGAGATCGCACGAGGGTTGATCATGTGGCTCAGAATTGGCGCAGTATTAAAAGGAAACAACGGCCGTGATCAAGGGGCGGAGATGATCGGACGGCTAGGAGATGTCGCGGCATAAAAAAAACGCGGGGTCTTCTCCCTCCCCCCTCTTCCCACGTTTCGTTTCCCATTTTTTTGTAATTCTTTTTAATTTATTATTATACTTATTATAAACTTTATTATTATTTTATCCATCAATTATTTGTAGCTTTTATTATTTTAACTAGGGTCAAGATTCTTTTAATATAATTATGCATTAATTAATCTCTACCAATGATATTTTCTTTATTTTAAATACCTTAAACCCACAAAATAAAAGATTTTATTTTAACATTGTTTATAAAAACATTAAATGAACCATACCATTAAATGTTCATATTAAGCAGCAAAAGAAACTAAAGTTTTGAAATTATTTCCAATGTGATAATTACAAACATTACTATTGTTTTAAAGATTCAAAATCACCAATTATTGTTGCAAGCAAGAAAAGTTAATTAATCTATTAGATATTAACATTTCAACATTATACCACAAAATTTGTACAACAAGACACCGAAATGTCGACATAATTTCAAAATATTAAATATAAAAGCAAGTTATAAACATTTGTATTATTATTACTTATATATATAATTCAGAATTCAGAAAATAGGTATAAGTCATTTAACATACATTTTGTCACAACATAAATATATATACATTTACATCTACAAACCGAGAGTTTGCACATATATATATTTGTAAAAAAAAAAGTAAAACCACACCAATTAAGTATAGTCCACCATTTTTAAAAAGAAAAATAAATTAAACAAATAATCACTTGCTCAAATTAAATGTATATATATATAACAAATAGTGGAAATCTTAGTGTCAAATACCATTGTTTTTCAATTTAAAACTTTTAAAATATAACAAGTTAGGAGAGAGACAACGGCTACATTTTTATCCGTTGGTGTTTAACGGTCATGTCGGGATGCTTATAAAAAGGGTTTGGTCTCAGTGTCCCTTACTCCAAGTGACCGAAGAAGATAAAGGAAGATGGTTCGTGTGATCCCCTTGGTGCTGAGCACGGTCTCGGTGGCTTCAGCAATTCTTATGTTCCTTATGATGGATGCTCGAAATCCCTACCGCATTCTCGGGCTCCTAGTAGTTTTGAGCAATCTTCCCATCGTTGTAATTGGGTTCTTGGTTGGGATCTTTGGTTAGTGATGTTTGATCGTGGGGAGTTGTAATCGTCAAGATGTTTCTTAATAAAGGGGGTATTTCATTCATGCTTGTTGCTATGGGTTTTCATTTATTTTTATTTTCTTTTTATAGAAAGATGGTCCAATTAAAGGGGAAACATATCATTACATGAAAGATGAATTCTCGGGTTGTTACAAGGACCATTAGATCATTTCTTTGGATGATGATCGTTGTACAATTTAGTGGTATAACATCCATTTGACCATTGGGTGGGATGGTGATTGATGTAGTGTTTTTTTGGATGGAACCCATTTTAATATTTAATTGGATGGATCCTATATTTTTTTAAAGGATGGCTCCATTATTCTATTGGGTGGGATGAAACCTAATTTTCTATTTGGTGGGATGATGCTCGTTGATCAATTTTGTGCTACAATATGGTGAGAAAAATTATTCTACATTGGGGATTATGGATTAACAATTTACAACATGAGATATAAAATTTTTAATGGGAATATCAAACTTACTGATCATATTTCGTAGTATATATTTGCAGAGGAATTATTCTTGGATCATTTTACCCAACATAAAATTTTATGGGAAGTCACTTATATGAAATTTTTTTCCTGATTCATAAGGATTTCATAATTTTGGAAGCATGATAGGGTTGGATTCTATGGAAAAGGTAAAAACCTTATAACTAAATAAATATGGATTTAATAAATTTTATATCCTTTTTGATTTCAAGGCCACCTCACGTAGCCCTTTTCAATTTTATGGTGATAGTTAAAACATCATCATAATAAATATTACATATATCTATCATCATTTATTTATATGATAATTCCATGGATCAATCGATAAAATTTCAAGCACTTCTTTCTATAGTCATGTACTATAATAAACCACCATGGTACGTCAAAGGAATACGACTACCTGAATGCTCATCCTATATATTTTCCATGAAAATCTCTACTAACCATTCTAGTAGAATTTCTATTTTCATTAAATATATTAGACACTTCCATATTTCAATGAATTCCAATAGTCTCTCATTTTCATGATTCTTTCATTTAAAATATTCATGGTAGGTCATTTTACTCAATTTAGCAAAAAAATTGAAGTTTGGTTTTTTGAAGAGTTTATTCCAACTTGGTATAGTCCCAACTGCCTGGTTATAAAATGAAGAAAAATTAGGGACACCAAAGTATTACAAAAATAGTCAAATATTGCAAGCCTCTTATTGTAACAGGGTTCCCAACACAATGGCACAATGGGAATATAAATCATAAATATTCTATTAGAGATATCCTAATACATTGAATGATGATAAATTTTGGTCCCAAATATTTTATAATAGAATGAATAAAATCCAGCAACTTGATATTATACAGTTTCTATTGTTCTGCCAATGAAATTAATTATCCAAGGGAATCCAAGTAGGTAATGATATAATCCCATAAATTTTAGGATATCCCTGTAAGATCTAATCTTGGAAGAGTTTCCTCAACTAGAAGTTGATGTCTTCTCTATGGTTAGAACATTAGGTTTTCATCCAGAACTCTATTAAAATTGGTTGATTGATTATATATTAATTTGATGTGGTGATTTGATTCTACCATTATGGGTTTATAATTCATCTTCTATTGAAGTGGTTTAGTTGAGTGAGGAATGGATCTTCAACATGATGAAATTACTCAAAGGATTTTCCACTATGAACCATATTTTTTGTCTTATTATTCTCTAATATTCACTCTTCGAGTTGGGTAGTAATCTAATATTCTAAGATTTCTTTGCCAAGATCAAATAATGTGTTGGTTGTAAATGTATCCATAACATTTACCATTTCATCATAACTAACATTCCATGTTGGAGACTCTATATATTCCACCACATCGTCACATTATTTTTTATTTTAATTATAAACAACATTAGTTGGTCAAATATTGATGACATTTACTAATGAAAATAATGTGGGAAGAAATATATAATCCATTACAAGATGAATATATTTGATCATGGTATATTTCTCCCCAATTGATGGAACTTTAGATGAATTCTGGGTTAAAAATGATAAAAATGTCCCCATCTATATGGTCTATGCTTCTTCATATGATTATTTTTTCACTAAAGATATTAGTGAAGTTTTTTTATTCTTTTGTTTAATGGTTATGAGAGGTTTTTTCTATTCCATAATTAGGGCACACCATTCTGCCTTAGATGTGATGGAAGTATTAGGAACATGGACCAACAATGGATTTGTAGAGATTATATTCTCATAGAGGGATCTCAATTGAAATTAATGAATCGAAATGGAAACGAAATTTAGTGTTCCTTCATCAGTTTCATTTAGAACTACTGTCAGACATCAATTATGATGACAATAATGGATAGGGCCCCTCATAATATGTCCTTGGATGGTTTTCCTGATGTTGTTGAAAACCTTTTCCACATCCCTATGATAGTTAATGAATCGGTCATTATTCACGAGGGAAAGGATCCCAAAACAATTGGATGTGTAAATACGTTCCACATTCTTTTTAATTTCCATTTCATGGTAAAAAACCCTAAAATTATTTATTCTCGATATAAATTTTTAGCTTATACTATTATTGGGATAATGATATTATAAGTTTACCAAAACACCATGGAAGTCCATGAATGGTTCTGGAGGTGTTGTGTTGATGATAGTTTATGTCGAGGCCATGGGGGTATGGTGTTTATTTTAGTAGAGCATATGTTCAAAGCAACAACTAATTGTGAATAGTGGCTGGAGTTGACTTATATATAAAACCATACTATCAAATGATCATGTTTTTTAGTATAGGGTTGATGTTTTCAAAATGGATTTCAATGATTCTAAGAGGACATAAAAGGGTGACAAAATATGTAACCCATTATGGAGGATCAAAAATAAGAGGGCATGGTTGATCGATCTCCTTCACAATTAAAGGTTTCATGTCATTCCATTTTGTTTTATATGAGAATGGACTAACAAATAATTGTGAAAGGATATCACAATTGAATGATTTATTTTTGTTTAATCATTTTTACTTCCAAGAAAAAACTAATGATGTCCACACCAGGAATATTATTTTATTTAATGGAGTCCTTCCTTATCAAGGTAGATTTCCAATGGAAAATAACCAGAGATGTATCAGAATATAAATTTCTCAAGAGGATAGGAGGTTGGGCTCATTGAAATAGTTTTATGAGAACTAATTTATACCCTAAGACTGTGTTATAGATTTAAGATGTATTCATGATTCATTACCAAATCTCATTATGATAGTAGTTACCCCTATGCTAATGATCTAATAAACCAAGGTTTTCATGTAAAACACTATATATAAAATATGTTCTATAAAAGGGACAGATTAATTCCTTTGTTTTTGGTTTAAAGTTTACAGGATGGGCTCCCTCTATTTTACTACTGCCCAAGGTGGGGGTTTGTGTTTCGGAGTTGGTATTGAACCTAGAAGAGGCTTCCTAGGTATCATGTGATAATCCTATTAAAAACCAACATTGTTTGATTGAATTGGTCATGGGTAAAGTAAATTCGGTTTCAATATCAAAGGGGAATCATATATATCCTACAATGAACATCAATATGAACCCACATAGTTCAGTTCAATGGTAGGGGATGACACCAAAAAAGAGGCCCACAATGTTGTCATAATCATAATATTGATTAAATGATAATTAAAGATATCTAAGATCTCGTGTTTTATATTCAGCATGAGAAATATAATATTGGAGAATAGTAGAAACATTAAATAATTGTGTACCATTTGATTTTAATAGAGGGAATACATATTGTGGCTATATAGGGAAGACTCTTGTGCCATAAAAGGGAATAATATATAAAATATGGTGGTTCATATGCATGATATTAACTTGAGATACCGAAACTAATTAGTCGGTGAGGTGAGTTGATTGAATCTATTTGGGCTTAGACCTAGGACGAGGGTTATATTTTCGAACCAAGAAGAATATATTCCCTCACAACATATTAAGAAATGATTGGGGATTAAATAAAGGGGGATTCCCAAATCCTTTTAATGGATTAAACCCCAGGGATTCTCTATTAGTATTAATCCAAGGGGATCATCTGTGTTTAGACTCATAGGGAATGATAATGTCCAAAGAAGGCTTATTTACTTAAGTATTATAATAAAATACATTTGGAGAGATATTAACGAGTACTACTATGATATCTAAATCACAAGGAGGAATCGTAAATTGAATAAATATGATATAATTCAATTGAGTCCTTCAAAATTAGGTGTTTGAAGGTATGGTCAGGTGATACACATATGGTTATTCGTGTGATTATTTTCCCCTCACTTCGTTAAATAATTACATGACGAGGAAAGGAGATTTTTATGGTTATGACTTATACCAACCCGGATGGCCAAACCAAGATGATAATTTCAACATTAAGTGTATCTGGTTTGAATGGGATCCCATGTATGATACTTAGGTGAATTAATACATATCCATAGAGGAGGATTAGAAAAGGTTCTTATCCCTACTGAGTTCATAGCACAAATGAAAATCCATAGTGAGGGATTAATGAAGGTTATTATACCTAGTAAGGGATTATCTACAGTGATTAGGATCAGGTAGATATTTATAAATTTTCATGGACCTATTTATGTATTTTTTAAATGTGTGTATACATCGTGATGGATTAAAAATGTTTTTTATGTCATCATCGAGTTGTGAAATGGAATCTGATAGGCTGTGGATTTTAAAAAAATCACTATTGATCAATGAAACTAGATTATATCCATTGATGTGAAACCCAGTAAAACAACCTGAGTAAAAATGTAAATAAATTTTTGTAAAAAAATTACATCGAATATTTTCTCAATCAATATAAATCCATTTTAAATTTTCATTCATCCATGTTGTCATTTCATGGAGTTACAAAAATCAAATTCTTCTATATCATCCATAGGGACATAAAGATTATGTGGGTATCAAATTCATCAAAATCTATATACCAGTATGGAGAATCAAGGGTGCCTTCAATAACCCAATGATCATTGAACAATCGATCCATCGATTCGTGAAGTTAAAGATCTCCAAACGATTTGGATTGAGATATTCTCTCTCTTTGAATAGGTATAGGGGAGAGAGGATCTCTAGAAATCAGGATGTGATTAGTACCATTCATGAGAGACTCCACTCACTTATATAGTGAGGTTTTAAATGGAAAAAATGGCACCTCAACCCCTAAAGTTGTGTTAAACAAAAAATAAACCATAAATGAAACATTTTGACAACAAAACCTAGAGGTAAAAGAAATAATATTTTTATCTCATTCATGTGATATAATAAATATATTACGTGACAAAACATATTATTTTACATGACCCATCATTCCACGAAATATTAAATGAAACGTGAATTTTAAAATAATATTCATTCTTATAATATTTATCAACATTTATATTTTAATACATGAAAATACATTTAATAAATTCATTGAATACTAATGATTAGAAACTATAATAATATGAATTTATTTATTCTTCATAATCATATATTTACAAACATCACTAGGAGGCCATGGATGATGCCACCTTGCCCTAAACTCACATTCATCAGAACAGACGAGATAGTTGAATACACATTATATGATACCCTCTAATCCCTTATCACGATGGTTGTGAATACTATTAACAACCCAATATTGGAGGCCATAAATCAATCGCATCCCCTAAAATGATATGGTATAGTTATAAAAATGAAAACATTTCCTGGGAACAATGTTATTTCTTTGTCTTGTGGTATCTCATAATGTAGGATGAGCATATTGTGTCATCATCTCTTTATTTGATTATTATTAATTTAACTTACAAGTTGATTTTACCTTATTTTACAATGGACGAGGATTTAATGAAGGTAATAACATCATTATCAACTATGCCTGAGATGCCACTTCCTGTTAAAGGTGGATATTTTTCAGGATAATTCAAACAATTACTTACCAAAAAATACACTACCAACACAATAATCCTCACTATGAATTCAATTACATATGATTTTAAATTAGAAAAGTATGGGATCAAATGATAAAAAATGATGATTGTCTAAATTAAGGACAATATTACATGTGTTCAAAAATAGGAAGTACAAATGACACCTAAAACATCTGGGGTCCCTTTGGGTGGGTTAGTCCTAATAATCCCATATACAAGATATCACCATCTATAAAAATCATGATAATATGATTCAATTATTATTATCCAATATAACCTATTAATAAAACATAACCTATGAATGATATGTATTATTTATCTAGATCATAAAAATATGTTTGTGACTAATGTAATATATCTAGAGGCTCACATTATTGAATGAGATATTCTATAACCTTTGATATGTTATCTAATCTATAGACATTTCCATATAAATAGTGGATAAAGATAGAGTAACAATATTATTGTATGTTTACATCCTATATAACTCACATTATACATTATTTTTTAAACAAAAATTAATATTAATGATAGGTCTATAGAACCCACTATTGAGACACTTCAACTTGAACTAGAGGTCATGATAGGATTATATTTTTGTAGAGTGATGAATTTATTTATAGGCCTTCCACTTCTCCAATGCATGACTACTCTACAGTTTACGACATCACCTCCTTGCGTAATAAAACATAGGAGATGATATCCCCAAGTGTATTTCTTTCATCTAATTCCATAACATAACAACTAGGATAGTAACCGTAATAGGATTACCATAATTTATATTATATTTACAAGATACATTCTAGGAATGATTCCATGATCTTGAAAAAAATATTTTTTAATAAAAAATAACTCATCACCTACATTAGTGGATGAAACACATTCGATATTTGTAGATATGTATACACTGATGTGAATGATGATAACATGCTCATTATATTAGAATGATAGTTATATATTATAATATTCATCGAATGGATGACTTATTTTTTGTCCCCTTATAACTATTATACTTTAATCTCCATGTATAAGGCACATATCACATGTACTATCTCATGTAGAACTGGGTAGTTATGATTTAATCTATTCTAGTTCTCCCTATTATATAAATATTTTCCTACCATAATGTATATGTTTAAAATATCATTTCTTGTAACTAGCTTAAAAAATGTGATAGATCCATCATTGAAATATATAAAATTCAACTCACTACATTAATAACTTCCTTTACATCTTGTATTTTTTATGGGAGAGATTTATTCCATGTTACATTGGAAACAATTCTCTCTCAAACTTTGCTGACCTGTATTTTTCTATTCCTTGTCATTATATGTACATTGAATTCGTCTATGAATCCCAGAATTCCTACCTTAGTATATGTTTTTTCCAAAAAAATAGGTTTTTACATTAATTCAATCTATGTATAGTAACAATTATTCTACTCAATACAAACCATATGACTAATAATTATTTTACACATGTTATGAACATATTTTAGAAGTAAAAATTGGGGTTTCCAATAACGTCATGTATCCATATAGACAAAATTCATAACTAATAAATATCGTTTGATCATATTTTAGTTTTTATTAAAAAAATAGATTTTTGAAACTACACCCCATTTTGGCATTCTACAATGTGAGAAACCCATTATAGATGCATCATATATACACTTTATTAGAATGGTTGTCTTCACATGAAATTACCAGTATAATTATCATTGAAAGTGGCTATAAAAATTATAATTATCTTGTATTATTGTATGATGCCTTGGTATAACCTGTCATCCATTAATTTCACGAATAATTTAAAATCAATTTATATTATAACTTGAATTCCAACCATAATTTGGAAACAATAAGCATGTATACTTTGATACATGGAATCTGTTAATGAATTTTAATTGATCACACCAATCTTAACTTGTTTTCCTGTTATTGTTACTTGTAGTATTTTTTACTCAAAATTAATAAAGTATCACCAATCATAGTGAATGGAAACCCATTACAATGTTTTTATCCCAACTATACTATATGTGTTTTAATAATATTACATTTTAATAATCTCTTATGGAACATGTTCCCATTCAAACTCTATATATATATGTACCACTAACTAAACAAAATTCAGTCTTTCACCCAATATCTTAAATAGAGAAATAAACCCTTTTATAGTAACATAGTATATTACTTAACTATAAAATTCATATATTTCTGATTTATATAATATCATATATGAACATTATTTTTCTAATTGTGATTAATTTTGTGTTTATCTTGATTCATTAATTTGTATAACTTAACAATCACTTTACATATAAAAAGGGATCATGAAATGATGGATTTATATTACACTATGACTCATAATACATACATTAGTCATTATATAGGTTTCATGGCTTTGGGATAACAACGCTCTTTTTGAAGCATGTCATGAAAAATATTATACGTGCCGTAATGTTTTATGAATCAAAACATTTATTCACATTTTTATTTTACAATGAATCTAATATGAATTCAAAAATATGTGTTTCTTAATTTATCCATGCAACATTTTATTGATCATTTATTACTTATAATACTCATTATTGATCATCCTTAGTAACATAAAAGACTATATATATATATTAGGAAATGTGATGTTAGGAATAAATCCACTAAACATTTCATGATCGATGAATTCACATTCAATATATTCATTGGCACATGGGACTAAAGTAACTCACAACATCTAACAAAGAATATATCATACATCATTTTCACATTCATTAACAATAATTAAATGATTTATGTCAAGTATATTTACCACTACATTAACCATGGTGTAGTTCACGCTATCTAGCTAAACTATTCAAAATATCTCCAGCCTTCCATTATTCCTGATGTTTTCATTATCTAAAACTATTTAAGTAAATGTTTAGATAATACCTAAAGTCATTAAATACAATGAGTCAACAATCGTACTTGGAATAAAATTGGTAAATAATTACTTCTACTTGGTAAAGAATTATCTTTCCATAACTGGGTATAATTGAGTCTTACATTTTAACATTCATTAGGAATTTTCATTGATTCATGAAATACTAAACTATTAGGTGATTATTTGAAAACACAAACCACATTAAATCCAAAATGTAATTTTGTATCATTGTGTCTAATGGAAATATGAGAAAAATATTTTTGTTATACTCAATAAAATTTGGACTAAAATATTTAAACAAGAATATATGAAGACGTTTACCTCTCTCCACTGACATTGGAATAACCCATTTATATCCTCTTGGAGAATTGATATTAATTTATGTCAATTATATTTCATTATATGGGTAATGTGTTTAAATATTATTATTTGATAGGAATATTATATTTTCACACCCAATAAGTGAACCAAAATAAATACTTATAAAATATTTTTTAAAGACAACCCATGCAATGAAGGAAAAATTTATATGGACTCAACCTAATGGCTAGCATCCCAAACCCCAAACACCCTGCCAGCACATCCTCCTGCTTGGGGTATCTGAAATATTACTTATTATTGAAAAATATAGTGGAAGAAGAATCAGCTACTTTTTCCATCAATTTAATTCATCACATTTATACTTCTATGGACTTATCTCATGACATGTAACGTAACTAACCTCATCTATACTTATATTCCAATTTTCATAAAAATGAGTTAATATTCCTTTATAGTCACACTTTTATTTTCTCTTTTACATTCCATTAAACATGTTCACCATAAGTACTAAGGATTAATATTTTATTATGTTATAATTTAATTGTGAAACCTTACCTAGAATGTAATGAAGAATTTTCTCCAGATATTTATTTTTGTGGTCTAAAAAAAATTTGATTATTAGGTGAAAATGATATAAGAAATGAATTTAATAAAATATAATTACCCATCATTCAATTTTTATGTATCTATTATAAACATAACTTTAGTCATATGTCCCTTAAATTTCTTCGAACAAAAATCTCAGATATGAAGTAAAATATGCTATAATCCATGTGTCAACAACTCCATGTAATATGGTTATAGAATTATGATGTAAACATAAAATTCATTATATATGAGTCTCGTATAAGAATCATTGAAAACCATACTTATTGAGGTTTCTCAACATGTAGTTGGGACTCTAGAATCATGGATTTCATATATCATTGTACGTTAAACAATAGAAGGTTCTACTATATAGAAACTCATTCCAAATAAGATATTTTATTTTTTCATAATTAAATTTATTGGACTTGTTATATAACATTGAATTTTTCTAACAAATAAAATATGGAATTTTGAAACATTAAAAATGATCTCATATTACCATTTATATTGTTAAAAAACCTCATATATTAGAACATTAGATGTCTACTGATTATCTTTACCATTATCTTCTAATGGTTCTAATTATTCAATAGTGGACATCATGGGAGCAGGTTCTCTAAATTTAAATTATGGTTACACTTCCTCATAAAAATCATTGTCCTCGCATTGTTTATAACCAAAAAAGACTATTTTTTTTATTTAATGATTTAATGCATTTAATTTTGAAGAACATTTTGGGGGATTTTCAATGTTTTCCACTTCCCTCTCTTCATCATAAAGATCCATTGAGAATTAAGAGGTTCTGTTCCAAATATTACAACTACAAAAACAAAGCAGAGGATTCATGCCTTCAAATAGGTCTTTTACCTTCTAGAATTTCATGGAAATGAGATAAATAATTTCTTTTTTCCATTTAGACCTCACCACTAGTATCTCTTGAAATTTTCTGTTTGTATATTAATTTTAATGCCTTTTCTTTACTCACACGAGTTGTAGAATCTTTGGGTTTGACTCTCATTTCAAATTCCACCATGCTACTCAGCAGATCATCCAGAGAGATCATGGATAGATCTCTTTGCTCAAGGGATGACTCCTTCACATTGTAAAGGGGTGAATGTATTTTAAATATTTCCGTTAAAATGTCTATGTCCTTTATGTCTTCACCTAGTCCAAACAATTCACCTACAACATCAGTAATTCGATTATAGAAGGTGTTTGTATTCTAATCAGGGTTGGTCTTTGGTTGGTAAAACCTGATGTGAAGTACTTGAGGTTTAACCTCCTTCACTTTGTTGTCTCCTTCATAGATATTTTCATGTTCATCCGACATAGACATCACTGAGGTGCATCTCATCACCATTAGATATATGTAATATGAATGTGATACGGTGATAGCATTCTGCGCTTTTCCATATGCATCATGAATTTTCCTATCTGTCTCAGTTATATCTAGCCTGATTGGATCAGTAACAAGTATTTATTGTAGAGTATAATATAATAATTCAATTACAAGAGAACTTATATGATATATGATTATGTTCATATAAATATTAAAATTACTTATATTGAAGAGGGGGACTCCACTTACATGTGATGAATTCTCCATGATAAAAATGAATAGATCTAACACAACTAACCTCCCTCTAATACCACTTGTTGGACCCTAGGATACACTTGGAGTGGAGGGGATAATCATTGTGTCAAAATTTCCTTAAAGATTGTATGATATTATTCCTACATTGGTACGAAAGTGTTAAAAATTTACAATGGATATGAACATAAATTAAACAAGAACATGCAATGAGACCACAAAACACTTTTACTTTGTTCACCACAGAGGGATACATCCAAGGGGAAGACTCTGACATTGTGTCAGTCATACCAAAATACCCTAATCATCACTAGTTATAGTGTAAAATAGTTCAGACACAGTCACTCTGTTCTGGGAACATTTCCTTTACAATAATTAAGGGACAACTCACTACATCCCGTGGAAAACTTTTTTCGACTCCCCCTTGCTCACTGCCATGGGGGAAGTCTTACTCTATTTATTGACTTGAGGGTCTCTTCACCTGATATTCATTGAATTCATTGCAGTAGACTAGGATGAGACACTCCTTGAATCAATGTCTAGAATCGATGCTCTTAAAAGCACTGATCACAGAAATTAGATATTCCAAAGCATTTCAGAAGCTTATCACTACACATGCGTGCAATACCCGAACATGCGTGCTAGATTTGTGATTTTTCATGCAAGATGACTTCAGTGAAACCCCTACATTACATAAAACCCATATCTTTCATGAAACCAAACCGAAGGGTTCACTTGGACTTTTTAGACTAAAGGAACACCTTACATGCCAGAATTACCCTCTCAAATTCATTCTCACAGAAATAATTCACGCAACAATCCAACCAAATTTTCGTTTGAAAATTCATTATTCTTCTATAAGGTTAGCCACCAATTTATAAGCCTCGATGACCCTAGAAACTATTTTCTGATGTGTTTGTGTTGGTACATGAAAGATTCTTCCTAAGGGTACAAAATCCCATTTGACGTCACATTGGGCACGTAAGATTCTTCCACAGAACATAATCATTCACCCACATAAAAGACAGGCATGCGATTTTTTCAAGTTCCATATATTGATGCATTGATCCAAAATCAGGCCTTACACACATGTATCGAAATACCCTCCAATATGTATGGGTTTGTGTCCTATGATAAACTAGTTTTACATTTATTACATCGATATTTAATTAATTATTATATATTGTTCATTGTTCTGGATAATTATGATGTAATAATGTTCTAGAGTATTTGTTGCATTGATAAGGTCATGGAAGTTCCCCTCTATGATAATCACCATGAAATGCTTTAAAAATATTCATAAATATCGATTTTAGGTTGGATGACATGATGTGATGGGACACATAGCATGCAGACCATTAGGTGTGAGTACTCGTAAGCTGATGAAACTTCCTCTCATGAAAGTTGCACTTGGTAATCTACAAGATATGAGATTGCGAGAACAAACCAGCTAGTAGGAATTATTCATGTTTTGGTTTCATCAGATATTTCTATCTACGAGTGTGTGTAATGATCATTAGACCTTCATATTATCTTTAATACAGGTAATGACATATGCACTTTGATTTACTGATAAAAACCGTCAGGAAGACAATTGGTGTAAAATTGGGTATGTTAGGTGCGTCAAGAGTGGAATGTTATTAACGGATATGTCGAAGAAGGATTTTTCCCTTCCATTTCTGGAAATTGATATCTTGACCCTTTGATTGAAATATAACAATCATGTGAAATTCCATGGCCCTGGTGTAACGATGAGTTTATTTCAGGTAGTCAAATAACAATGTATCAAGAATAAAGTTGATGACCCAGTTATGAAACCTTCTTGATAAGATATTGAGACAAAGAGATTATATTACATAGTGATAGTTAGTATTTTGATGTCATTGTTGTGACTTTGTGTTCTTTATTTTGGGTTCCTTGACCCGTTACTAGACAGTACTCTTGGACAATTGGAAAACCCTCTTAATGTTAATGGGAAATAATCATATAGGGTTACACACTATGTTTTTTGTGGTCTCGGTTAAATTCTATTTGAATTTAATTAAAGAAATAAATATTATTCTCAAGACCGTGAAAAAAGTTTATTCAAGATAAAATTCTCGCATAAATTAAATAAAATATATTTATTTACTTATTTTGTTGAACATTTAAAAAATATTTATTTTCTACACTATAAAGAAAATAATTATTTAAGATAATAAATTATATATTTACTTATTCTGGTGTTCAATAAATGGAAGTAGAGTTCGAGTGGACCATGGTCGGTCCAGTATTAATATAATTACTTTCAAGACGATATATAATTATTTAACTAGTTGGTACAAATTAAAATAACGCTGTTATTATTTTATGACGTCTAAAAATAATTATAATTCTGTTTTGCACAAGTTGGGGAACCATAATTAATGACACAGTATTATTATTAAATTCATGGGTTATCTCTAAGTTCATGAAGGCATTTAATTATTGCTATGAAATTAAATACTGTAAATAAAATTCCATGTGTATAAATTGGAAAACACACCTAATGTTCCACATACAACACCACACACCCATTGAATAGAGAATTTTCGATCCAAACATATTCTCTCTCTAATCCTCCTCTCTCCCCTATTATGAATGAGAGACATTCTTCAAGGCCGAATAATATGCAAGCATGAACGTCCGACACAAGACAAATTATTAGCCACTATAGAACTCGAAGAATGAGCGGTGTCCATCAGAGGCCATCACTACACATGTAGATCACCACTAGAGGGATTCTAGTTTGGATCCTTACAAGCACAATGAGATAATTTAGAAGGTTCATTCCATAAGATCAACATCATCAACGAAGAAAAATAAAAATGATCCAAGTATTATTTTTCATTATGAGATTAATTAAAATAATTATAAACATGATGTGCATGATCTTCTATAAAGGTTTCATGCCTATTTCTTCTTTATATAAATATTTTTATATATTCCATGGAGACTAGCCTTCATCATTGTACTGATCCCAGAATAATCATTGATCTTGGTGAAAATCAATGTTGGGTGTCCCTCCAATAATGCTTCTGTTATACCTGGATCCTTTCAAGTGGTATCAGGGGGAGGTTACATCAAAGTTTATAATTATTTAAATATATCTTTGATGACTTCTGCATTTAATAATTTTTTTTTCCAATTCAAGTTAATTGTTTTGAAAATTTGAATCTCGAGATGTATTCCTCCTCTTTCGTTTCTTGTTCCCCATACATAATATATCTTTTCATTTAACTTTTATTAAAATAAAATCTAGGATCTCATCTGGAGGTGCTAAATTTTTTTTGATATACACCACCAAATCAAATGGCAATTATTCGACAGTAAACACCAAGTAGTCAATATTTAATGCATAAGACCTGTCCGAAAAACCAGGCATTGTGTTTGGATCTTTATAAGTTTTAATGAATCTATTTGTTGACCAAGAACAGATGGCATGCGGTTTCCAGATTACCCACCACATGGCCCAATGGGCATGGCATATAGTCCCTTCGGGTAAGGGTTGGACTGTATAACCCTTACCCGAATTTCTCGTATTAAGACTATGTAATGAGGAACTACAGAGTGTGGGGCCCAATGAACATGCACTATACTCTAAAGATTTCTAAAGTATACCCACACTCCATTTCCCAGGGCGAGTACTTCAGATAGACAGCATAAAATAGTACACACCATGTAGCATGAACTACACGTCGTATAATCATCCAATTTATGTAGATTTAATATAATTTATTATTATATTATACAAACCCTCGAGATGTGTATCATCATAAAGGTGTAAAATCCAAGGCACAACACGAGAGAGGTGTTTTATAAAAATGTGTTTAATTTAACATCTCCAAAATGTTCATTTCCACTAATTGGGTAGTTGTGAAAATGAATTCACCAGGTTTCCACCAAAGTACAAGGGACGTACACCGATAATTTTAAATGAATTTATTTATCTATAATTATGTTGGATGAGAATCTCATGAAGGTTTAGAAAAGGGTTTAAGATAAAAGGATTGATTAATTAAAAATGATAATTAAATGATTCAAGCATGATTTATCTTAAACATGATTGTTTAAAGAATTTATTGCATGTTTTATTTATGTGTCAATATCGTTGGAGGTATGAATGATCATGAGCTAGACCAAGAACTTTATATGTGGATGATTTCATTTTATTTACTTATTTGAATTAAATTTGTCTGTTGAGAGCCTTCTCCTCATTAATATGTAGGGCCTTCTTTCCCAAGGTTTTTATGTAAAATCCCTTTTACCCCCCACCTACATATGAGTTAAAAAATGAATATGTAATTGATGGAACATCCAAGCTAGTGGAGGTGGTTCAAGCTAGAGCCGAGATGAAACTAATCCTAGGAGGTACAGATATGGGATAGTGGAAGCAGTAAACACGAACCCAATAGGATAATGGTGTTTCTACCCCAGGTCAGGGTTAGTTTATCAACCGCTATATAAACTAACCATTTCAAAATCTCATTATCATTCCATTTCCATTATTTTATTCCTTTTAGATGCGTGGTTTATCATTATGGATGTGTTTTCATGATCCCATAATTAATTAATTAAACAAGCATGCAGGATAGAACTAAAATAAACCATACTTATGCGTAGATATTATCAAGACATGGTTAATCACTTACGAAAGTTCCACATAATATTAACAAGACCGTGATAATAATAATAATAATAAATTCATGCATAAGAGGTAAAAATAAATCAAATAAAATATTATGTCAGTAAAAGACTCCCATTACCTGATTAAGGAAAATACCCAATAAAACTATGTGATTGACCAACCCTTTTTGGGACACTTACTTTTATACAGGAATCCCTTATGAAAGATTTGAGTTTGACTTAACCACATTACAGCAAGAAGGGTATCCCTTGTTAGAATTAGTTTAATATTGAAAGAAAGAGTTTAGGAAATCCAAATTCATGATTTCAGGATTGGGGAGTCCACACAACATATCAAGGAGGTTCAAGAGTAACACCCCATGAATTCATATTACGATATGTCATTAAAATAATTCAATATCTTGCGCTACACGCAACACCGAGTTCTCGAGCACCAAAACTTACCAAACTAGCTGTTCAAAAGGCGGTTATAAATAATATTAACTGCATTTTGAATCTTGTATTATCTATATAAATTTAACATCCATATTATCTTTTTTTTAGACATAATATAGGAAAAAATTCATTTTTAAGTTAAAAGAATTAATTTAAAAAATGCAATTTTACTACCTTTTAATCAAGACCCCTTTTTAAAACCAATATTTGACACATTAATATATTCAATTTAATGAAATTAAATTAATCTTGAGGATAAGGGCATAAAAATATTGTTTGGATAAGTTTTTGATACTTTTCTGATAAACCTCTTATTTTGACACATAATGATAAATAATATGTTTAATTGAAAACTACTTTTTTAATAAAAATAATTTATAATGTTAAATTAGGAAATTGAATGGATTTGAAGTATAATTAGATTATATTTTTTTATCATTTAATACATTTATTGTTATTATAAGTAATTTAACAATTAAATTTTACATAAACACATGTCAATCTTTTTATATTTTTTACATCTTAAAAAGACCTAGTTATTGATTTAGAAACTAGACTTAATTTTAAATTAATAAATGAATCTTATATGTTTTTAATTTTGTAAAATAGACTACATTTCTGAATTATGAATATCAAAATTAGCATAGGGTGAATTTTTTTATTTTTCAGAAAACATTCTAATTTTGATTAATAGTGAAAAACACTACGTTATTGATTAAAACCGACATTTTATTTAAATAACTATTTATTTAAAATAAATTTAATTTAATTCAAAATTGATATATAAAACCTATATATGTTAAATGCAATTAATTGGAGTAACATTATAATAAAATTAGATCTATAAAGTTTTATTGAACTTTTTACCGTTTTTATCCACCTACTAGGAGCATTTTCTAATTTGCATAAAACATAATTTTATAGCTTATGTGAGTTGAATTTCTAAAATTTAAGTGACATAGTTGACTTCAGAAAGTAAAATATTTTTAAATAAGATAAAAATAATTTTTTTAATAGTAGCTTTAATGTTTTATTTACCACTGTTTAAAGTAAATAGGGTAATTAAGGGTAAAAATGCTATTATAATTACCCTAAAACATTTATTTATTCAATTAAATAATTGTAATTCATCAAAAAAAATTTAAAAAAATATGATCCTTCTTGATCAACTTGCATTAGATTAGGACATTTATTATTATTTTATTTAAAAATGAGTTAAAAGTGTTAAATTCAACATTTAATAACTAAACAATTTTTAATATAGGGTTATACATAAGATAAATTCGACTATAAATATTAAATTGAAATCTAAAAACATTTCCAACATCATGGTATATAATTTCTAATTTTTAGACATTGAGAATTATATTTTTTATGACACAATGATATGTTTTAATTACATTATTAATGAATTAATCAAATAAATGGTATTATAAATATTAAAATAAATATAATTTCATCATTTTAATGAAATCCATGAATTTTCTAGATGTATATGACATGTTAGGGTTAATTAAATATATCTTTTTTTAAGTAATCATGTTTTGAGGACTTTCACAAGAACCAAATACAAAATAGTGTCAAAATTGACATAAAGAGTTTTTTTTAAAAAAATTATATTATTAAATTATATAATTTTTTTAAAAATATATTGTTCTTCCAAATGTATTAAATAATACTATATATGTAATTAATGAACCACTAGAGATTTATTTGGGAGTTTATAATTTTTTTATTAACCATATAGTGTAGGAATAGAAGAATACATGTTAAAAGTAAAACTATTTAACCAATAGTTAAATAAAACAGATAATGTTGTTATTGTAACCTAAAATTGTAAAAAACATATTTCTTGAGAGTATTTAGATGCATCCCAATCTTATCATAGAAATAAATCAGTTTGGATCAATTATAAACCGAAAATTATTTTAATATAAAATAACATTTTAAAATTTTTCTAAAGTGACCATCACCTCTCTTCTAAAAGGGTACTTCCCCTTCTCTCAAAATCACTCTTCCATGGCCATTTGGATGGGCCAACCCTTGGCCAAATATCCTACCTACATCCCTCAATTCAATCTAGATTCCTTACTTCGATTAGAAAGACAACATATGGAGCCATTTTGATCAACTCAAAAGGAAACACCCAATGAAGAAGTAATAATCTAACCACCCCCTTTCAAGTTCTCCTCTTCTTCCAATTTCTCATTATATGTTTTTTTCATACCAAAATAATAAATCAAGTCCCTTCTACATACTGTGATGTTATTATAAATATGGTAAAACCATATTCATTATTCTATCCATCCTGTAAATGATAATTTCATTATATGTGCGTACGCACGACTTACCATCTCCATGTCGTGGGATAATTTGTTATTCCATGCTATGTTATTTGGATGAATATAATGATGAGTAATTTTTATATAAATAATCAATATAACATGATAATGTATCTGTAAAATAAGTATACCATCCAATTCAACAACTTTTAATCATTAAGGAAATTACACTGTCGCTCGTTTGTAAGTATGACTTACTGTCTCCACGACGCGATAAGATTAATTTCTACATATAACCATTCAACAATGATTATTAATATATATATTTTTAATAATTATTTAATATATGAAATAATAAATCATGTAAATAATATATATATATATATGTACTTACAAATATCTTATTCAGTTATTTCCATTCAATACGATATGAAAATGGAAACGTCGTTTATGAGTTTGTACGACCTACAGTCTCCATAAATGGTTTTTTCCATTTCATATATCTATATACTATACATATTTATATTTTAAATATTTGTGATATATAAATCATATGTCATATTCTAGAATTACTTATATCATGATCTAAATGATACGATCAAAAATAACATGTTAAAACATGTATGATAAAAAAGGTGATTATTTCCCAAAATGATAATTTCGCATGGAAATTATTATTAAATCGGTAGTATAATGCCATAAATGAATCATGTATGATATAATAAATATAAATATGATCCTAGAATAATTAAATAAAATACTATGATCATTTTATAATAGGTTAAACCATCCCTCCACCAAACAAAAGTGCAAGGTAGGGTTTAATTCCACAATCTATTTATTATCCCAGTTTTTTTTATGTAAGTATCTACTGGGACATATTTATTATCCATGTCCTTGTTTCATAAAAGATTTTTCAATGGGATTATTTTTAAGGGAATTTTTACTAAAATATCATTTTAAATGTTATAAAGATGTATTCTTCTAAAGCTTTCTCATTAATGTCTATGTTTTCAAAATGGTTTTAAGGATTTATTTATATTCACATGAATGTTTGAAAATGTAAATCCTGTTCAGTAGATTCAAAGTGGAATGGGGCAATTTTATTAAAAAATATCTTTTAAATTACTTCCTTTATAAATTATGGTACTTTTAAATGATATCATGAAAAAGGGATATTTCCCTTAGTGATTTTTACTGATCATTTTCTACTACGTAAAAATGTTTTAATACATATTATTCTAGAACGAGGTTGATTTATTATGATATAAATCATCCATATTGAATTGAAGGTTATGTGATATGTTTGACTATGGATGTTTTATTTTTATACCATTCATGATTTATATATAATGTATTGATATTTCGTATAATAGTTTTAATATGAATGTTTATGTTTTGTTCAATCCTTTTCATATGAGGAATCCATTGGACTTAGTATGTGATGGGTGTAGACAGCTCTGGCTCCTCGATGAATCGGTAGGTCTCAGGAGAGAAACTAGTGTCTTGGAACATGGCTTTGAGAAAATCTTAATTGTACTCTTGGCACAATGCCTTAACTACGTGGTTATGATGTCTGTCATTATGAATTCCTTCATTATAAAATTGGATATGGATATTGCATGTGATTATTTGACTTGTTGAATATCCATGTGAATAATTAAAAATATTTATTTTATTTTTATTTGTTTTATTATGCTGAAGCTTATGTTTAAATGGTTTTTTTCATGTTTTATACATTTCCTTAAATGTTCAAACTTATTTTTGAATGTTTCTGCTATATTGTTATCCTTACTGGCTGATTTAGCTCAACCCTTTATTATATTTTATTTTCCCAGTATTCCTAGATGTGTATTATGATTGATAAGAAGGGTTAAGCTAGAGGACTAATTCTGTTCTCAAAAGATCATTTATGTTTTGTTTTATTTTCTAATGTATAATGTAACGTTCAAGTATGTAATCTCTTTTCCAAGACTGCTAAACAGATCATTTTTTCAGGACATGATTACTTTTAATCATGCCAATTTATTAAAATAATGCACCGACTCTGGGATTCTGGGGTTGGGGTGTTACAGTTGGTATCATAGGAAGATTATCAACAACCATGAAAATAGACTTATATAAACTCTGATTAAATAATATAACCCTAAGATAAACATTGAGGATTAGTATAGAAGAACATCCTAGAATTTTGGTAAGGTATGGATTTTGTAAATTTTCTATTAAATAAATCGTATGGATATGAATTGGTAGAGGCAGCTCTGGCATAGATGTACCTAGGAGTGAAAACTCTAACAAGGGGTTTCGGGCTCGACCGGGGGTATCCTGGTACAAATAAATGGGCCATGCTGCACTCTTGGTTATGACACTCCATGGGGATATTCATAGGATAATTCACATTTTCATTACAATCCATTATAAAGGATTAAAAAGTTTATACGTCATCAAAAAAAACATTTTATGATTATAGATTATATGCATAATCATTTCAACGTACATTAGGTATTTTACAAGTTTGGAATTATGCATTGGGATTCATAAACTAACATAATGTATGCCATTGATCAGAAATGGTTCCCAGTAGAAGGAATGAGAAATCCAACAATACTAATGATAGAAATATTAAGCAGGATCAAATCCTTCATGGAATTTATCCAAAATTTAAAATGGAAATTGTCTCCAACATATTCTCATCATATGAAGAAATAGTTTCATGTGTTTAAAAGATAATTAATGAATTCTATAATTCCTATGGGTTTGAAGGGAATCAAGAGAAGAAAAGGATGGAAGAGAGAAGGAAGGATAACTAGAAGAGGGTAAATAAGAATTTTCCCATATTTGATAAGTTTGGAAAGAATCACCTTTGTAAATGCATGAAGGGATTTGGAGTTTGATATAAGTGTGGAGAAAAAGGAAACCAAGTACGTGATTGCAAGGGTAATAAAAAAGTTTCAAATGTACAATGCTTCATCTGCAATGAGGTGGGACACTACGAGATTCAATTTTCATGTCATTAGAGTATACCCCAAATGCTGCTATTAGATAATAATCATGTTATGATACTATCAAAGATGAAGAGGAATGATTAGACTTCATATTGTGTTATTAAATTATTCGGTCATTTGTGTATTTTATTAATGATGTACTTTTTATAAGAATGATATTGTAAATAAGGATTGTACTGAAGTACAATTTCACTAAGGATTGAGATTTTATGTTTCTATGAAAAGTGACTCAATAGAAAGTTAAACATTTTGGAAAATACATGGTTGAAGGAAATAAAAACATTAATATGTTTATGATAATGATTTAATGATTTTTTGAAATCATATGATGGATTCCGATAAATTATATTGGATATTCTTGACTACCATGAAACTAATTAATGATTTGTGTATTACATCATTGTTTGAGTTTACAACATTTTTGGGTATAAGGTTTGTATACAGTCTTATATAATGAATAAATCAGTATGAATGTAATCAATATGGTTATTTGATAATTCAGAGTGTTACTGTGTTTTAAATGAATACATGATGAAGGTATTCAATGTTATTACGTGGAAAAAAGGATATTGATTGTCTTAACATCATTATAAATTTTGGACTGTGATTTTGGACCAATGTATTTTGTATAAGTCTAAAGGATGAAACCAATTAAGTATGAAATTGGATACTATTTTTAAGGTTAAATTATTTCATGAGATTATTTTTGGATTGTCAGAAAAAGGACTACACGGAGGTCGAGCGATGACCTGTCGCGTCCGGCCATGCCGCGAGACTTGAACCTGCTACTGAAGGGAGATAAGCGTCCATCACCTACCACTTTCCAATGTGATGCCCTAGTTTGTATAATGTAATTTTATATATGGTCTAATAGATAAATTATAAATTAATTTTTTGGAATCCTATACAATTAGGATAAATAGAATATTTTTGAATTATATTATATTTTGGAGTGAAACATAAGTTTGTGGTAGGAATTAGTTGAAAGATGAAACTATACTTTTGAAGTATATATTTTTCATCTTATTCTGTGAATAAATTAATTCATAAATTTAGGGATGGGATATAAAAAAAATGTGTTATACTAATACCTTATGTTTATTTTTGAACCTATGATATTTTAAATCATCATAGATTGATGGCTTTGGGGACAATAATTTTATACTTGTTGGTTATTTATGACCTCAATCAATCCCTAAAAATATTGACTTTTTTCCCTCCAATTTTGTGTCTCTAATTTCCTCCTATACTCTATTAATTAAGATCATAATATGGTTTTGACTTTTTCTTTTCCCTTTCCCTCTTACTAAGACTAAATTTTATTAACCCAATTTCTGATGTGGTATTTCCACCAATGTATTTTCCTATTTTAACAAAACAAATTCAAAGAAAAATTTCAAATGGTGAGGAATCAATTTATTAAAGTGTGGGAGAATGTAACACCCCATGATTTCATAGTACATTATCTTATTAAAGTAATTCAATAGTTTTTTCTACACACAACACCGAGTTCGAGGGAACTACAACTTATCAAAATAGCTATTAAAAATCTGTTATGAATAATATTAAAAAACTTTTGAATCATATATGCACCATTTACTTTTAACATCCATATTATGTGTTTCTTTTTCATAATATAAGAACAAATTCATTTTTTCAAATAAATGGTGTATTTTTTATAAAATGAATTTTTACCACATTTAAATGGAGAACTTTTTTTAAAATGAATATATGATATTTTTTTATATTTAATTTAATGAAATTAAATTATTATTATGTATATGGACATAAAAATTTTGTTTGGATAAATTATTGGTACTTTTATGATAACTTACATATTTTTATGAGAGTAAATAATACTATGTTTTAATTAAAAACTTCTTTATTAGTAAAAATAATTTATAATGATAAATTATGATTTTGAATGGTTTTGAATTATAATTAGATTATATTTTTATCATTTAATGCAATGTAGGTCCTTATAAGTTATTCCACATTTATATTTGATGTAAACACTGGTCAATCTTTTGATAGTTTTAACTTTATAAAAAAACCCACTTATTGGTTTTGATAATAGATATTAATTTTAAATTAATAAATTCAACTTATATGTTTTTAATTTGATAAAATGGACTTGATTTTTGAATTCAGAATATCAAAAATAGCTTACAGTGAATTTTGGATTAATAGTGAAAAACATTGAGTTATTATTTAAAAGAGACTTGTCATTTAAATAATTATTTACTTTATTTAATATTTTTATGTAAAAATATATATATAATACCTATATAAGTTCAATTTAATTCATTTGAGTCATTTTATAATAAAATTTGGTGTGTAATGTTTTTTGATCTTTTTACCGTCTTTTACACACCTTCGGTAAGCATTTGCAAATTTGCATAAAACATAATTTTACTGCTTCTGTGAGATAAATTTCAAAAACCTAATATACATGGTTGACATAAGTAAGTAAAATGTGGTTAATTAAGATAAAATAAGTTTTGGTGAATAGTAATTTTTTTTATTTACCCTGGTTAAACGTAAATATTGTAATTAAGTGTAAAAAAGATACTATAATTACCCTAACACGTGTAGTAATTCGATTGGATATGTATAATTCAACCGAAAATAACCTTAGGAAAAAATATGATACTCTTTGGTCCAGTTGGATTAGATTAAAACATTTATTATTATTATTTTGAAATAATAGTTAAAAGTGTTAAATTATGTTTTTAATGACTAAACCATTTTTAATATCGGGTTATACATAAGATAAATTTGACAATAAATACTACATAGATAAGAAAAAGTATTTCCTACATCATGGTAGATATTTATAATTTTTAGGCATTAAATAATTAAATTTATTTATGACATAGTGATGATGAATTTATTTCCTTATTAATGAAAGAATCAAATAAATTGAATTATAAATATTAAAATAAAAATAATTTCAATGTTATAATGACATCTACGAATTATCTAGGTGACTATGAAATTTTAGGGTTGATTCAATGTATATGTTTCGAAGTAATAAACTATTGATGACTTTCATAAAAAATCAAATACTAAATAGTGTCATAATTGACATAAATGTGCTTTTAAAAAAATATTATATTATTAAATTATATAACATTAAAAAAATCTAGGGATAAGAAAATGGGTATAAATAATATTATATATGTCATTAATTAGGAAATTAAGGTTCTATTGGAAATTTAGAATTTGTTTATTAACCATATAGTGTAAGAATACAACAAGACACGATAAAAGTTATACTATTAAACAAATAGTTAAATATAACAGATGAGATTAATATGGTAACCTAAACTTCTCTAAACTCAATTGTTTGAGAGGATTTCGACCAATACCCCCCTTATATTTGAAATAAATAATTTTTTTTCAATTATAAACCTAAAATTAATTTATAATAAAATAATATTTTAATATTTTTATAAAGTGACCATGACATCTCTTATAAAGCGGTACATCTCCTTCTCTCAAAATCACAACTCCAAAGCCATTGGGCTAGGCCAACCCTTTCACAAATATCCTCCAAACTACTCTCACTTCAACATATAGTCCTGAATTTGATCTGGATGTCAACCTATGGATCCATTTTGATCAACTCAAAAGGAAACACCTGAAGAAGAGGTAATAATTTCACCACCCTCTTTCAAGTTCTTTTCTTCTCCCACATTATCTTTCATTGTTATTTCATTACCAAAATAATAACTCCAGTACCATCTATATATTTTGATGTATTTATAAAAATGGTATACCCATACTCATTGTTCTACCCATCCTATGAAAGATAATGTCATCATTCGTGCGTATGTACGGCTTAATATCTCTACACCGTGGTATAATTTTTTATTCAACACTATGTTATTTGGATCGATACAATGACAAGAAATATGTATATAAATTAAGAAAATAACAGGGTAATGTATCTATAAAATTAATATACCATCAAATTACACACCATTTAATCATTAAGAAAATGACATCGTTGCTCGGGTGTACGTACGAATTACCGTCCCCACGACGCGATGATATTCATTTCCACATTCACCATTCAATGATGATTATAAAAATATATATTATTAATAAGTATTTAATATATGTCATAATAATGAAACTAAATATATATATATGTGTGTGTGTGGGGGGGTTGAGTGTGTGTACTTACATATATCTTATTCACTTACTTTCATTCAATACGTTATAAAAATGGAAAAAATGTTTATCCGTACATACGACATACCGTCTCCATAAAATGCGTTTTACATTTATTATATCTATCTACTGTACATATTTATTTTATAAATATATATGATATATATAAATCATGTGTTATATTATGGATGTATTTAGATTATGATCTAAATGAAACGATCAAGAATAACAAGTTAAAACATCTCCGATAAAAAAGAGATTATTACCCGAAAGGTTAATTTTAAATGAAAATAATTATTAAATGGGAAGTATAATGTCAAAAATTAATCATGTATGATATAATAAATTTGAATATGGTTCTGTTGTAATGTAATAACATACTATGGACATTATAAAGGTGGTTAAATGAACCCTCGACCAAAAGAAAGTGCAAGGTAAGGGTTAATTACACAATCTCATTATTATCCGAGGTTGTTTTTACGAAAGTATCTACATGGAAATAATTATTATCCAGGTACATGTTTCATAATAGAGTATTCAAAGGGATTATTTGTAATGGAAGTTTTACAAAAAATTCATTTTAAATGTTTTAATGATTTATTCTTCTATAACATTCTCATTAATGTCCATGTTTTTAAAATGGTTTTGAGAATTTATTTATATGAACATGAATGATTTAAAATGTCCATTACTTTCAGAAGATTCAAAGTGTAATAGAAAACTTTGATTCAAAAATAGATTTTAAATGAATTTTTTTATAAATTATATGTCTTTTTAATGATTTCTTGAAAAAGGGATATTTCTCTCAAGGATTTTTTCTGATCATTTTCAACTATGTCAACATTCTTTACGATATATTATTATTGATTGAGGTTGATTTATTATGATAAAAATCTTCCATATTGTATTGAAGGTTTCGTGATATGTTTGACTATGGATGTGTTATTTTTATACCCTTCATGGTTTATGTTTAAAGTAGTGACATTTCGTATCCTAGATTTAATATTAATGTTTATGTTATGATTAAACCTTTTCATATATGGAATGCATTGGACTATGTAAGTGACGGGTGGAGCCCGCTATATCTCCCCGATGCATCGGTAGGTATGATGAGGCAAGCTAGTGTCCTGGAACAAGGCCTGGATAAAATCTTATTCTTAGTCTTGAAACAGGGCCATGACTATGTGGTTATGATGTCTGGAATTATGCATTCAATCATTATGAAACTGGATATGGATATTGAATGTGATTATTAGACTAGTAGAATATACAAGTGACTAATTAAATGGAATAATATAATTTATATTTCCCATATTATTTAGATGTTTATGTTTAAAAAATGATTTTTTATATATTTTAATACATAGCCTTAAATGTTTATGCTTATTTGTGTATGTTTACACTGTATTGTTATCTTTACTGTACGTCTGTGCTCACCCCTTTCTTATTATTATTTTCCTAGGATTCCAAGATGTGAATTATTATTGATAAGCAGGGTTAATCTAGGGCATTAATATATTTATCAAAAGATAATTTATATTTTGTTTTATATTTAGATTTGTAATGTAACGTTCATGTATGTCATCTATTTTCCAAAATGGCTAAACGGATCTGCCTGTTGGGACCTGAATCCTTGTAATCATGCTAATATATTAAAATAATGCACCGAATCTAGGCTTATGGGGTTGCGGTGTTACAGCTAGCCAATTATTGTCAAATACCTGCTAATGTTATTAATATTTTCATAACTTATTTTATACCCCTTTACTTATTTTATATGAAATGTGCATAATTTGTGTGAAATATTAACATTTTAATATTATGTATAATTTTTGAGCATTTTTAGAAGTAGTCCAATTGAGTCAATTTACTATTTTATTTATACCATTCACCCTACCTATTCAAATTGTGTGGTTACTGTTTTTAAGATTCCTTATTCAATTTATCTCATATCATAAGAAGGAATCATGGTCCAATTCGGCCATTATAAGGCTCATATAGACCCACAAGATGACCACAAGAATTTGTGAAGAAACTGGACCAGCAATGATGATTGAATTACTGGTCTCACTCCTGAATACCATAATTTGTGTAACTCACCCATGTGTTCAGGATTATCCAAATGAATCATGGGTAAAAATGTTTGGTCCCAATTATATGAACAAGGGGCCCAAATAAAGAATTTAATTCCAGCCCATCATTCTGGCTGAGAATTTAAATCCAGACAGTATTCATCACATATATCATGTTTAATCATCAGATAGAGCTGAGATTTAGCATTGTGAAAGAAGAGATATAGTCAAAAGACTTTGTTGAAGATACAATTCGTTTTTGAAGGCATCTTCCTATTCAAAACCCCTATCACATTTTAGAATTTAAAAAGACTGGATTGAAATAAATAGATTAAAATGATTAATCCACCGGCCATAACATTGGATACATAGGTCCAAATGCTTCCAAATGTTGAGAGTAGTCAGAAAACATTATTATCTATAACTTTGAAGAAGGATATATCTCGAGATTAGGCTTTCTGAATGTCCAAATTGTCAATCTAAGTTGAGGGACTGTTTGGGAATGCAAACAGTCCACTTCCTTAGGCTATAAATACATCCCCCTCCACTCCTTCAATGGGGTTGGTATTTCAGAAGAGAAGGGAATCAATTGTCACGACCAAAGCTTTTCCAATGGATTGGAAGGACCTTCCATACTCATGTTTTCACTTGACATACACTTCTTCCACTCTTTGTTTCTCTTCACTTTTGTGTTGTTCTTCGTTTGTAATCTTGTAAGATTGTGTTTTGTAATTCAGTTTTAATGCAAGTTTCTTCTTCAATTTCTCTTATTCTCATTCACCTTCTGTAGATTAATATTAATGTTCTCGAAATAGATTAAATACAGTTGAATTCCCTTTCTTTCTTTTGCTTACTCAATCAATTAGATGTCTGTTTTTATAATTATCAGCATTGTTCGTGTGTGTGTGTTTGACACACCACTCTTTTCTTATCCCTTTATTTTTCATCTCTTCTTAAATTATAATCATTATAATTATAACCATGTTATTTAACACCCAAATTTTTGAGTAAATATCTCATTTGGATGAGTTATAATTTAGGTATGTTAAGTGATTGATAGCTTTTGCTCGATGAATATTCTTTGAATTAACATTGTGTACGTTGGACTTAACATGTCATGGATGAATGAATTGTTTTGTATAACATGTGATTTCAATGGATTATTGGAAATGTAAATACACCAGCATCAATAAGCTTTTATTTAGATTAGAACCTTAAGTTATGTTAATGCTTGGATGAAAGCCATAACACTTAGGAATTCTAATCAACGTCATCTTGTGACATGGGTGTTAATTTAATGCAATATAATGCAAAGCTCAAATATATCACAAGCTTAGCTACCTAATGATCAAATCACCCAAATATTTATCTATTTTTAAAATCAAAAATCATCCATAATTTATTTCATAAGCTCTGTAAACAAACCCCCCAATCAGAATACAATTAATTAAAAACAAACGACTATTACAAAGTATCATTGCTGATGATTCGACCCGAGTGCTACTATGAACCTTAGCATATCACCGGAACCTTGACTGGTCAATAGGCAACAATCAGACACATGTTTCATCTAATTACCTAAATACCTTCTAATGGCTTTACCTACCCTTTTTGGGGTGATGAGATGGGGAATATGGATCCTTACCATTAGAATGTCAGGACAACTGGACATTCTGATTTCAATGGTGAGGGCTATTTGGAATTGATAAAATATTGGGAGAATTAATAAAATTTATTAGTTCTTATAAAATTTAATGAAGAATTTACTAATGTTATTATCTTTTAATTGTAGAAAAAAATGATAAACTCTTCAACAACACTGTCCCAATGATCAAATTTGGATAAATTACACATCCTTGGGATATAAATACACCGACCCCACTTTTGTGTTGTTCTTCGTTTGTAATCTCGTATGTTTGTGTTTTGTAATTCCGTTTTAATGAAATTTTATTCTTCAATTTATCTTATTATCATCTACCTTCTATAGATTAATATTAATTTTCTTAAAATAGGTTAAATATAGTTTATTCCCCTTCCCTTCTTTTTCTTCCTCATTCAATCAAAAGTCTGTTTTGTTTAATTATCTTCTTTGTTCGTGTGTGTGTGTGTTCGACACACCAATATTTTAATTTCACTTTCTTTTTATTCTCTTATAAAATTATAATCATAATAATTATAACCATATTATTAAACACCCAAATGGCTGAGTAAATCTCTCATTTTAGTGAGTTATAATTTAGGTATGTTAATTGATTGAGAGCTTTTGCTTGATGAATATTCATTGAATTAACATTGTGTATGTTAGACTTAACATTTCATGGATTAATGACTTGTTTTGTTTAACATGTGGATTCCATAGATTATTGGAACAAAAAATACACCTCCATCAATAATCTCTGATTGATATTAGAACCTTACATTAAGTTAATGCTTGGATAAAAGCCTTAACACTTAGGAATTCTAATCAACATCATCTTGTGACATGGGTGTAAATTTAATGCAATATAAAGAAAAGATCAAGGATATCACAAGCATAGGTACCCAATGATGAACGAACCCCAATATTTATCAATTTGTTAAATCAAACATCATCCATAAATTATATCATAAGATCAGCAAACAAACCCCCGAATCAAAATACAATTAACTAAAAACAAACGACTATTTCAAAGTTTCATCGCCGAGGATTCGACCCGAGTGCTGCTATACACATTAGCAGAGCACCGGAACATTGACCAGTCGATAGGTGATAATCGGCCACACGTTTCAAAGGAAACTGTTTTTGGGGATGGTGATTTATGTAGTATTTTGTTTCTAGTTAATGTAAAAAATCCAAAAAAATACAAATATTGAAAAAAAGATTGAAAAACAAACACAAAGAAAAACCTGCCTTCTCATAACAAACAAAAACTGATAAAAAATGGTCTTCATCATTCTTCCAAATATTTCTGAATGACCCATAGCCTCCCAAAAAATCCCTCGAATTTGACTGAACATGAAATTGAACAAACACTTTTCCATCATAGGAGGAACAAAAGAGATAATCAAATAATTCATGAACTTGTCTTTGTCCAACCATTTAAAATAGATATGTCCAATCCTAGGGAACAAACACTTAAAGAACTTGTTTCCCCTGATATGAATTACCAACCTCATGGTACTCAATATTTAAACATAGAGGCTGACTTTGATCTCAAATCATGTTTGATTCATCTTCTCCCTAATTTCCACAGTCTAGCATATGAGGATTCACATCTCCACCTTAAAGAGTTCCAAGTAGTGTGCTCTACCTTGAAGCATCAAGGGGTTTCTGAGGAACAAATCAATCTCCGAGAATTCCATTTCCCTCTATCTGACACTTCCAAGTCACGGCTTTATTACCTCCCTACTTGTTCCATAACCCAATTGAATTACATGAAGTGACTTTTCATAGAGACATTATTTCTTTCTTCTCACACTGCTTCTATCCGAAAAGAATTATGTGGTATCCGTCAGTTCTCAAGTGAATCACTCCATGAGTACTGGGATAGATTCAAAAATCGTGTTGCAACCTTACCACACCACCAAATTCTTGACCAACTCTTGATACAATACTTTTATGAGGGTTTATTGGAAATGGAGAGAACTCTCATTGATGCCGCAATTGGCGGTGCTATTATTGATAAAACTCCCGCAGCTGCAAGAGATCTCATAAGTTACATGGCTGAAAAAACACAACAATTTTATACTTGAGAACATGCCCAAGTAAAACAAGCCCATGATAATCAATCAATTGATCTGAACAAGATGTCCGAGTGGATGTGTGAACTTACAGGTCTTGTGTGACAACTAGCTATGGAAACCAAATCCCCTAACTCATCTTCTTCAGAATCAATGTTTCTTGGACCTGTCAAAAACAGTGGAATCTGCAACTCTTCATCGCGTCCAACAGACACATGTCCACAACATCAAGAGGATCAATCTAATTCATCAGGACCAATGGATTTCAATGCATCAAATGCTCATCGGAACACCAACCCTCAACTATCAGGTCAGTTTGTTAGAAACTTTAACCAACCTCACACTAAGCCCTTCCCTTCTTACTATAACCAAGGCCTGAGGTATGGTAATCCCATCTCTCATCCCCCTCAATTCCCTCCCCAAAACCCAAACATGTTTCATTATGGTCAAGGTGTTGGTAATTTCCAACAACCTTATCCTTTTATTCCTCAACCTCAAAGGAAAAATCCTCCTCCTGGATTCCATTATCTTAGTGATCCTTCCCAATTCCAAAACCAATACAAAAAATTTCCCATGAACCAAAATCTAGGTAATCCCTTTCCGGGAAAAGCCTCTTCTTCCAAGCAACCTTGGGAAAGTGTAGTGGAATATCTCTCCTCCTTCCCCCATTCCAACCTCAATAACATTGAAAACAAAATCAGTCAACTTGCATCCCACCTTAGTCAACAAAAACCGTCCAATTCATCCCAACTCCCGGATCAACCATTACCTAACCCCAAGGGTAATGTAAGTGCTATTGTACTTAGATCGGGAAAATAAATTGCTATGCATCAAGTTACGTCCTCCAACCCTCCTTTATATGATGACCTATAAAATGAAAAGAAAAAGAAACATGAAAAGGAACCATAATCCATTCCCTCACCTCCATCCATTCCACTTAGGAATCCACTTCCTTTTCCTCAAGCTGTTTCTAATCCAAGGAAGTCTTTTGAACTTGATCCTGAAATGCTCGACATGTTTAGACGTGTTGAAGTCAACATTCCCCTGGTATATTCCATTAAAAAAATTCCTATCTATGCCATGTTTCATAAGGAGTTGTGTACCCACAAGAGGCAACATAGGACATTTGAAAATGTTTCAACCCAAGACTCCAAACCCATTAAGTTCAAAGATCCAGGGACCATTACAGTTCCATTCCAAATTGGATGTTCCAAAGTTGATGATGCACTCATAGTCCTAGGAGACTCAATTAATGTCATGAACAAATCTATATTCTCTAACCTTAGTCTTGGTCCCAAACATCTAACATGTGTTTTCATTTAGTTAGCAATTCAAAGCATAGCCAGTCCTGAGGGAATAATTGAGGATTTCCTTGTACGAGTCAATGATCTTATCTTCCCTACTGATTTCTATGTCCCTGACATGTAAGGTGAGACAAAACCTTCTCAATCTCCCCTAATTTTAGGAAGACCATTTCTCATGACTGTGAGAACCAAGATTGATGTCAATTAAGACATCTTATCCATGGAATTCAGTGACCAACTGGTCAAGTTCATCATTTTCCAAGCCATGGGATACCCATATAAGGATCACTCTCCATTCTCAATCCATGCTTCTGAGGACACTTCTAAGAGTCAATCGAACCCCAGTCCACCATGTTCTTCATGTTCTAATGACAAAAGATATTGTGAAATCTGCACCATGATTAACAAAGTCATAAATGGTGAAGTAGATGTGGACCATTCATTAATAGACTCTATCAATATAGAGGATCTAGAAAACTCTATTGAATCCCATGTCAAATCTGATCTCTACTGCACAACCTTGGACAATATTAAGAAGAATGAATCTGAAGAAACTGAAGTCTGTTCTTCCATTACTGAGTTTTCTAACCCACAAATTAAAGATGAGACTGATCTAAAACCTCTACATGAACACCTAAAATATGCATTCCATTTCCATGATCACTCATATCCTGTCATTATCTCTTCTTCACTTACTAAAACCGAAGATTCCAAACTTGTTCAGGTGTTATATGAAAATAAAAAGGCCCTACGTTGGACCCTAGATGACATACCTGGAATCAACCCTACCTTTTTCATTCATCACATACATCTTGTGGAGTTCATCCAAACCAATTAGAAAACCATAAATAAGAGTCAATTTACTCATACATGAGGTAGTTAGGGAATAGATCACCAAGCTTTTTCAATCTGGTATTATCTACCCAATTTCGGATAGTGAATGGGTTTGTCCAATTCATGTTGTACCTATGAATAGTGGAATAATTATTGTCACAAATGAACATGGAGAGGTAGTGAAAACTTGAGTGAAGAAAAAATGGCATGTGTGCATCGACTATAGGAAATAGAATGTTTAAACAAGAAAAATCACTACCCTCTTACATTCCTTGATCAAATGTTGGACGATTAGTCTGAAATTCACCCTATTGATTTCTTGATGAATACACTGACTACTTCCAAATCCCAATCGCACCTCAGGACAAAGAAATGACTACTTTCACATGCCCCTTTGGAACATATGCCTATAAAAGAATGACTTTTGTACTTTCTAATGCTCCTACATCATTCCCGAGATGTATGATGAGTATATTTTAAGAATTAATTGAACACTGTATGGAAGTCTTCATGGATGACTTCACCATTTACAGTGAGTCATTTGAATCTTGTTTGAATTCACTCTCTCTAGTCTTTGAAAAGTTTGTCATGTGTAATATTGTGTTAAATTTTGAAAAATGACACTTCATGGTTGCAAATGGGATATTTCTAGGGCACATAGTTTCAAAAGATTGTATTGTTTTCAATACTGCCAAAATTAAAGTGATCCAATCACTTCCTCAACCCACTTATATTCAAGAAATTCGTTCATTTCTTGGTCATGTAGGTTTCTATAAAATACTTATCAATAAGGTTAGTAAAAGTTCCCTCCCACTCACTCGGGGGCTCCTAAATGATGTCCCTTTCCATTTCGATGAGGTTTGCAAGAGATCCTTCATTGAACTCAAAACTGCCCTTACATCTGCCACGATAATCCAACCCCCAGAATGGTCCTTACACATTGAGTTGGTGTGTGATGCTTCTAATAGAGCCGTTGGGGATGTTCTTGGTCAAAGAAGGGAAAAAATTATTCATGCCATCTATTATGCCTCAAAAACATTGGATGAAACTCAATCTCACTACATTGTCACTGAAAATGATCTTTTAGTAGTTCTTTTTTCCATTGATAAATTTTATCTCTATCTCTTAGCTGCCAAATTCATCATCTTCACAGACCAGTCCGCAATAATGTTCATACTCAAGAAAAGTGATTTCAAACCGAGTCTAATAAGATAGATCCTAATGATCCAAGAGTTTGACCATGAAATAAAAGATAGAACAGGAAAAGATAACCCTGTGGCTAATCACCTGAGTAGAATTTCTAATTCTTCTCATTCTAAAATCATTGATCCTGAATTCCCCACTGAGAACCTTTTATTTATAACTCCAAAGTTTCCATGGTATGCTCCAATTGTATATTACTTTGTTTCTAGTGTTTTTCCTAAATTTGTTTCAAAAGAACAAAAAATGAAGTTGAAAAGTGATTCAAAATACTATTTTTGGGAAGAAAATAAACATAGGAAAACTGGGGCTGGCATGGTAACTAGGAGATTTATTGATGATGATGAACATTCATCCATCTTATATTTTGTCACTCACTTCCTGGAGATGGCCACTTTGGACCACAATGGACCTCCCTAAAGTTCATTGACTATGGATTATTCTGGCCTTCACTCTTTAAGCACTCACAAGAGTTCTTTCAATCATGTTCCACTTGCCAAATTTTAGGCACAATTTGAAACTAAAATTAAATTCCCCAAAACCATTAATTTTCTCTGAGATCTTTGATTTTTGGGGTCTCGATTTCATGGGACAATTTCCTCCTTCCAATGGATTCCCATACATCCTTCATGCGGTTGAGAATGATTCTAGGTGGATCGAGAACAAACCCACGAGAAATATTGATTCACATACTCTTAGTGATTTATTAAAGACACACATCTTCCACCGATTTGGCACACCTCTTTCCTTGATAAATGACTTAGGAACCCATTTTTGTAATAAAACCATGGAATTTATTTTAAAAAAGAATGGGGTTGTACATATAAATTCAACTGCATATCACCCCGAAATAAATGGCATGGCAGAACATTCTAATAGAGAAGTAAAAAAAGTTCTTGTGAGAATTGTAAAACCCACCAAAAAATAATGGCCCGAAATACTTGGTGACGTACTTTGGGCTTATCAAACTTCCTATAAAACACCCATTTGGATGTCTCATTTTTGGAATGTTTTTGTTAAAGCATTTCATCTACTATTTAAAATCCAACATAAATCTTTTTTGGCATTGAAAACCAGTACATTTGATCTTGAAAAATACAATGATCAAATGATTGTTGTAATTGGATGAACTGGAGGAGCTTCGACATGATTCTTATGATAATTGAAATCATTACAAAGAAAAATAAATGGCAATCCATGATAAACACATCATACGAAAGGTATTTCATGAAGGTTAAGATCTAATGCTCTTCAATTATTGATTTCAGCTTCACCCAGGTAAGTTTAACTCTCCATGGGAAGCACATTTTGTTATTACTAATGTTTACCCATTTGGTGCAGTGTAAGTCCATGACCCCTCTTCCAAAAGGACATTCATAGTTAATGGACATAGGTTAAAGCATCACCATGAGAGGACACACAATCTTGGATCATCATCGACTTTCACTTGATCCCCAACTTCTCCAGTTCACCTACCGCTAGATGGAGATGGCGACCTGCTAAATCCAAACCAGGGGGCACCTATTTCCCTTTAACTCTCTCTGTATCTCTTCCTCTCTCTACCTATTTCTTCTTCTTCCTATATCATTCATTTTTACCACTTTCATCATCAAACCCTTTCTTTTTCTTTTTCTATATTATGTTAGTGTGTATTTTAAAGAACACTAAAAAGATTTAAAAAAATGAAAAACAAAACCAAAAGAGTCATACTTACTCACCATGAATTTTCAAATTTTCTCCATCCATTTTGGGGAGTCAAAAGACATGGTTTTATCTAAAAAAATTTATGTTTTCATCATGACTTTGGAAAATGAATTTTGTGTCAAAATTAACAAATTTGGAATGCCCAATTTTTTATTTGGAAAATTCTTTTCCCCAAACGTGAGAACCAACATTGTCTTTCATGCCAAGGATACATTTGGCCATTGTTTCAAAATGTGTGTTTTCACCCCCATTTGTGAGTCTTGAGTTTGTGGTCCTTCAAGCTGAATTTCCTACTTTTGTGTGCACTAATATGATAGAGGCATTTTCAGAACCACATGAGAATCACAATAGCAAAATAGCCTCCCATTTACCTTACATTAATCTTTCTTTTGAAATCCTTTTTGAGTCTATGAAAACCTTTTATTTGATAGCCATTTTACAAGACCAATACCTTTTCCCACCTAATATCAACATGCATTTTCAATTCTATTTTTGAAATTTATGTATGGGGGGTATGGATTTCGTTTTTGGTACACTTTTTTGATTTAACATTGTTATCATATTCTTGTGGGAAATAGTCAATTTTATTGTGGGGGGGAGGTTGTCATTCACATGGTTTTGGGGAATGTAATGTACATTCATTTGTGTAATTTTTTAAATGTTATTGACAAGTGTTTAAAAAATACAAAAATAAAAGGAAAAATTGTATTGTTTCATGGGTAGGTCAAAAATCACTCTTCTTCAACCTTTTATCTTGTTATAACTATTACAATTAGTGTCACGAGGAGATCAATAATGGGATGGGATATGAGTGTGAGATCTTTTCTATGTTCACCTTTCAAAAAAAGAGAAAAAAGAATAAAAAAACACTTGCATTATTTTCATATGTCATTTAGAGAAGTTTTGTGGTTTGTAAATATTTCATCTTCTCATCCCCTTCAAATATTTATCCACCATTTTTTATTTCTTCACCAAATCATTCCCTTTTAAATATGGGTTTTCATTTCCTTCCATGTCTTATTTCAAAAAAATGTGCATTTCTTTTTCAATGTTGGTGTTTTACCCCTCTTCTTATATTTCATTGACACTATATTCCTAACATCCCATAGCCACAAAAAACCCCTTAAAAAGTCCTCTTTATTCTTGTGCACATTATATAGGGATTTGAAGTAGAGAGCTCTTTCAAACTCTATGATCTTCACTTTTGGTTAGTGAAAGGGTGAACCTCCACAAATGAATTTTATCATCTTGAGAGGGGTGACATTTGAGTGTCCACAATTTAAATTTCTAAATTTGAGCATGTAAAAATGAGTTATTTTTGGAACATTGTTTCTATAACAACTTGTGGTGGACTTCCATATGGATGAGTGAAATAGTCTGAACCTCCCCTGATTGGAGAAATTTTTTTTTAATATTTGTTGGTGAGTAAAAATGATTTTTTTATGTTTTTATATTAGTTTCAAATGAAGAAATGAACAATAATAAGTGTTGGGGATTTGATGTTATTAATATTTTCATGACTTATTATATACCACATTTACTTATTTTATGTGAAATGTGCATAATTTGTGTGAAATATTAATGTTTTAATACTATGTATAATTTTTTAGCATTTTTAGAAGTAGTCCAATTGAGTTAGTTTAATATTTTATTTATAAATCTCAACAAAATTATTCAATTTTTGTGGTTATTTTATTTTATTATTCTGTATTCAATTTCTAACATATCATTAGAAGGAACCATGGGCCATTTCTTCCATTTGAAGGCTCATATGGACCACACAGGATGACCCAAAGAATTTGTGAAGAAACAGGACCAGCCATCATGATTGAGTTACTGGTCTCACTCTTGATGCCCATATTTTGTGATACTCCACCATGAGTTCTTCATTATCAAACCTAATCATGGGTAAAAATTTTAGTTCCCAACTCTAAGAACAAGTGGCCCAAAAAAGCATTTAAATCCATCCCACCATTCTTGCCGAGAATTAAAATCCGGACACTATTCATGACATGTCTCATGATGTATTCCTCAAATCGAGCTGAGCATTTTCAATGTGAAAGAGGATATATAGGTGGAAGACTTTGTTGAAGAGATCATTCAGTATTGAAGCCATATTAATATTCACAAACCATTTCACATTTTCAAATTTAAAAAGATTGGATTTAAATGGATAGATTAAAATTGTATAATCCATCGACCATACCTTTGGTTACATTGGTCCAAATGCCTTCTGAAATTGAGAGTAGTCAGAAAATATTATTATCTACAACTTTGAAGAAGGAGATATCTCGAGATTCGATTGGATGAATGTCCAAATCGTCGATCCAAGTGGACGGACAGATTGGGAATGCAAACAATCCACTTCCTTCGGCCATAAATACATCCCCCTCCACTCCTTCAAGGGTGTTGGAATTTCATAAGATAGGAGAGTCAATTTTCATGACCAAAGCCTTTCCAATGGCTTGTAAGGACCTTCCATACACATGTTTTCACTTGAGAATACCCTCCTCCTGTCTTGGTTTCTTTTCACTTTTCTGTTGTTCTTCGTTTGTAATCTTGTAAGATTGTGTTTTGTAATTCTGTTTTAATGCAAGTTTCTTCTTTAATTTCTATTAATCTCATACAAAATCTATAGATTAATATTAATTTTCTTAAAATAGTTTCAATACAGTTGAATCCGCTTCCCCTCTATTGCTTACTCATTCAATCGAAAGTCAGTTTTTTTAATTATCATCATTGTTCGTGTGTGTATGTTCGTCGCACCACTCTTTTCTTATACCTTTATTTTTCTTATCTTCTTAAATTATATTAATAATAATTATAAACATATTATTAAGCACCCAAATTTCTTAGAAAATCTCTCATTTTGGGGAGTTATAATTTAGGTATGTTAAGTGATTGAGATATTTTTCTCGATGAATATTCATTGAATTAACATTGTGTAAGTTGGACTGAACATGCCATGGATGAATGACTTGTTTTTTTTAACATGTGGTTTCCATGGATTATTGGAAATATAAATACACCACCATCAATATGCTCTGATTGAGATTAGAACCATAAGTTATGTTTAGGCTTGGATTAAAGCCTTAACACTTAGGAATTCAAATCAACGTCATCTTGTGACACGGGTGATAATTTAAAGTAATATAAAGCAAAGCTCAAGGATATCACAAGCTTAGCTACCTAATGATGAACTCGCGCCAATATTTATCAATTTTTTAAATCAAACATCATATATAAATTATTTCATAAGCTCTTCAAACAAACCCCCCAAATCAGAATACAATTAACAAAAAAACAAACCACTAATACAATGTAATATCGCCGAGGATTCGACTCGAGTGCTGCTATACACATTAGCAGAGAACCGGAATTTTGACTGGTTGATAGGAAATAATCGGCCACGTGTTTCACTTACCTACCTAAATACCTTCTTATATCATGACCTACCCTTGTTGAGGTTATGCTAAGGGTAATATAGATCATTACCATTAGAATTGTCAACACAACTGGACATTCTGAGTTCAACGGTGAGGGCTATTTGGACTTGATAAAATAGGTTGAGACTCAATAAAATTTATTATTTCTTAAAAAATGTAATCAATAATTTTCTAATGATCTTCTCTTTTAATTGTAGAAGAAATTACAAACTCATCAACAACACGGTCCCAATGATCAATTCTGGATAAATTCTACATCCTCACCGACAATAGCTTTTAGGAACGGTTTTGATTCCTTCAGGTTATCCTACTCCATTAATGAAAGTATAACATTCTAGATTCATCATTACCTTATATATGTTCAAAAGAGGCGAGTGATGAGAATTTTTTGGTCTATGAGAAACATATGAATGACATGGTTGATGTTCAATGTTATATGATATCATCAATGTCCAGTGAGCTCATGAAGCCTCATGGAAACATTGATTCTTAATTCATGATCGAACACCACCATGGTCATTACCAGGAGAGATCAAGACAATAAGATTTTGAGATCTCTAAGGAACTCTTTCTGATTAATCTTGGGGAATGTTCCCCATATGGCCCTCATGTATTCAAACTTATTGGCTACATTAAGCACCTAGAGGTTCTTGGGATTAAACACCCCGAAGAACTGTGCACTAATCTCATTCTCACATGACTCCCTCAATGATTCTCTATCTTTGTGTTCAATTTCAATATGAAGAACACTGATATGTATCTATATGATATTCTTATCCTCATTCACCATGTGAAAAAATATATGAAGCATGAAAAGCCTTCATTCCTTATGGTGAATTAGAGGAAAGGGAAGGTGAAGAGAATTAAGCACAAAGCTTTTTCACGCCCTTCCAATAAAAGGATTATCAAATTGGAGGCAAGGTAAAAGGAGGTTGTTTGTTTTACATGTCGCAAGAAAGGCCAATTGAAGAAGAAATGCACCCATCTTGAGAATCAAGGGGAAGATTTAGTTGTGTTTGTTATCAAATGATGTATATCTATTTCTACACATTGTTTATTAGATACATCAAGTGATTCTCAAATATGTATCCAAATACAGTGACCATGTAGATTTAAGACGATTGATCAAGGATAAGTAGATCTATGAGCACCTAACAGATCCTGAATTTCTTCTATAGCTATTGGTGACTACCACCTCATGTTGCCAACTGGGATGATCTTGGTGTTAAAGGGTTGTTTTTATGTTCCCTCTGTAGCCAAATAAATAATTTCTATATCCAAACATGATATATATGGAATTATTTTCAGGTTTGGAAAGGAATTTTTATTCTTTTATAGAGATAGATTTTTTTTGGTAGGGCACATTTATACAAAACTCTTTATCTGTTGGATTACACAAACCAGGTAATGGAAATCGATGATAAAGATACTTTACATGACTCATACCGCACCAAGATTTGGTATCATGGGCTAGGTTATTTAAACGAGAAACTCTTGAAAAAGTTACATCTATATAGATATGTATTTTTTTTATCTAAAACCACATGGAGTATGTAATTCATTTTTGAAAGGAAATATGACCAATGCCCCATTTTGTGTGAATGGTGAAAGGGATAAAGAACATCTTCAATTGGTTCATACAGATGTGTGTGGACCATTTCCAGTTGAAGAAAGAGGAGGGTACTCATACTTCATAAATTTTTATGATGATTTTAGTAGGTATGGATATATCTACTTAATGAGTATAAGTTGGATTCATTAGTTTAGATCAAAGAATACAGGAATAAAGTTGACAACCAGCATAGTTAGAAGATTAAGAAACTCCGCTCAGACTGTGGTGGAGAATATCTTAATTAACACTTCATTGATTACTTACGGGAGTTTGGGATCCAATCCCAACTCACTCCTCCAAAAACGCCCTAGTGGAATGGTGTGAGCGAAAGGAGGAATCACACCCTATTTGACAAGGTGAGATCAATGATGAGTCATGTGAGTATTCCGTTATCCTTTTGGGGATATGCATTACAAACAACAACACATGTACTAAACCAAGTACCATCTAAATGGATAAATGGTATTCCATACCAGTTCTAGAGTGGAAGAAAATCCATGTTGTCAAATTTACATGTTTGGTGTAGAGAATTGTTTGTTAAGGCATCTTCAGGTAACAAAATCCCACCCCGAGGCACAAAGTGTACCTTTATAAGATACCCTAAGGAAATAAGGGGCGCTTACCTATACAAACCCTTAAAAAAAGGTTATAGTATCAAGACATGCTATATTCCTTTAGAGTGAGAAAATATCCAAAAGTGATAGTGGGAGTGAGATAGACTTCAAGGATATAGACTCTCAATGTACACAAGAGTTGGTACATTAACAAATTCCCCAAAGCATAATGGAAGAATACTTTTTTCAAAAGAAAAAATTACTATATAGGAATATAAGAGATGTAATAGAACCCAAATGGTAGAGTTTTCTAGTTATTGAGGATGGTGACTCATTATTAGTTGATAATAATGGTCCTCTAACCTACAAGGAAGCAGTATGTGGCAAAGACGTTTCCACGTGGCAAGAATCCATGAATTCTGAATTAGATTCCATGTACCAAAACCAAGTATGGATTTTGGTAGATCCTCCTGTTGATGTAAATCATGTTGGTTGCTAATGGTTATTCAAGAAGAAACTAGAAATAGAGGGACATTTCAATACCTATAAGGAACGACTGGTTGCAAATGGTTTTAAACAGTATCACAGAATTGACTCTGATGAATCCTTCTCACCAGTTGCAATGCTGAAATAAATCAGAATTCTACTTGCCATTTCGGCTTACCATGACTATGAGATTTGGAAAATGGATATAAAAATACAATTCCATAATGGGAACCATCAAGAAGATGTCTATAATACACAACTTGAAGGGTTTGTGAATCCAAAGGGTGCCAATAAGGTATGCATGTGGCAGAAATACATTTATGGATTAATGCAAGCATCCAGGTCCTGCAATATTTGTTTTTGATAAAGCCATAAAAGAATTTGGTTTTATCCAGAATAAATGTGAGCCTTTTGTCTACAAACAGTTTAGTGGTAGTGTAGTCATTTCCTAATAGTATATGTTGATGACATATTACTTATTGTAAATGAGATATGAATATTAAATTATGTTAAGGCATAGATGAATCGATGATTCTACATGAAATTCATGGGTGAAGAAGTATATATTATAGGGATAAAGATACATCGAGATAGTTCCAAGAGATTGATGAGCCTAAGTCAAAGTACATACAATGATAAGATACTGAAGAGATTCAGTATGGAACAATCAAATAGGTTATTGTTTCAATCATCACATGACATTCATCTTACCAAGAAAAAATTTCCTCAAGCACAAGTGGAAAGACTAATAATAGAACGGACTCCATAAGTATCAGTGATTGCATCAGTAATGTATGACCTTCTATGTACTAGGACAGATGTCACCTACACATTGAGTATGGTAGGAAGATATCAAGTTGACCTAGGTGACCACCAATGGATAGCATTCAACACTATCCTAAAGTATCTGAGGCTTTATAAGGATATGTTCCTGGTTTATGATGGATATGAGGACTTAGTCATCAAAGTATATGCAGATTCTTGTTTCTATACTGATCAAGATGACATGATGTCGTAAATGGGATACATCTTCACTTTGAATGGAGGTGCTGCGAGATGGAAGAGCTCAAAGTAGAGTGTGGTCACAGATTCTACAGTAGTGTTTGAATATATCACAGCTTCTGAGGTAGATAAATAATAAATTTGGATGTGAATCTTCATCCAGGAGAAAGATGTGATACCTAGAAGTAAATATCCCATCAAACTGTACTATGATTATACTGAAGAAGTGGATCTCACCAAAGAACCGAGGACACACAGCTGATGAAGAACATACATTGTAAATATAATCTCTTGAGTGATTTTTCTCAGAGAGGGGAAGTTGAAGTGAGTAGTATTTCCATGCAATACACCATGACTAAGCCCTCGAATAAATCCTTGAATCAGCATTAACATGAACATCATTTGAGTTCTAGTCGACTGAACGTCGTAGGCTTCTGGCTCTATTCCAAGTGGGAGTTTGTATGAGTTGGCTTCCTCGAACCAACTAGTTTTACTTTGATTACATGGATATTTAATGTATTATTATTATATTGTTCATTGTTAAACATAATTATGATGTAATAATGAAGTAGAGTAATTATTGCATTGATAAGGTCATGGTAGTTCCCCGCTATGATGTGAACTATGAAATACTATAACAATATTCTTAAATACTGTTATTCCATCGGATGACATGCTGTAATGGGAGACATAGCATGAAAACCATCAGGTGTGAGTACTAATAAGCAGATGAGACTTCCACTGATGATGTTCAAACTAGGTAATCTCCAATATAGAAGATTATGAGAATAGAACCGCTAGTAAGAATTCCACATGTTTTGGAGACATCGTATATTTCTCTCTGCGAGTGTGTGTAATGATCCTTAGACATTAATATTATCATTAATATGTGTAACGACTTATGCACATTGATTTAATAACAAAAACCATCATATAGACAGTTGGTATGATGTTGGGTATGTTGGGTGCAACACGAGTGGCATGTTATTAATGGATAAGTCGAGGAAGGATTTGTCCGTTCCATTTATGGAAGTTGATATGTTTTCCCTTTGATTGAAATATAATCATCATGCAAAATTAAAAGGACATGGTGTAACGACATCTTTATTTTACGTAGTCAAAGAATGACATATCAAGCATAAAATTTGATTACATGGTCAAGAAACTTACATGATGAGATATTATGACAAAAAAATTATATTACACAGTGAGCGTTCATATGTGGATGTCATTGTTGTGACTTTACGTTTCATCTACTGGGAGTCTTGACCCATTTCTAGACAGTGCTCTTGGACTTTAGGTAAGGCCGCCTAATGCAAATGAGAATGAGTCATAGAGGGTCACACAATAATTGTTTTTGGTGGTCTCAGTTAAATTCTATTTGAATTTGATTAATAAAATAAATATTATTCTCAAGGTTATGGAATAATTTTATCCAAGTTAAAAAGATCGCATAAATTAAATAAAATATTTATATTTATTTATTTTATTAAAAATTTAATAAATATTTATTTACAAGTTTGTAAATAAAGTATTTTTTTGGGAAAATAATTTTTTAAATGAAAGTGGAGTTCGAGTTGTCCATGGTCAGATCGGTAGTAAAATAATCATTTGAAAACCCATATATAATTATTTAACTAGTGGGCACAAATTAAAATAATTTTGCTTTTATTTTGTGATGGGGACTTTTATTTAATATTTTTTTGCGCTAGTTGGCGCAACATAAATAGCGAAGTTGTATTATTATTAAATGAATGGGTTTTCTCTTAGTCCATGAATGTATTTAATTGTTTTTATGCAATTAAATATTGTAACTGAAATTCCATGTATATAAATAGTCATTTACACCAATTGTTCCATATACCACAACACACACCTGGTGAATTGAGAATTGTTGATCCAAACAGTTTCTCTCTCAAATCCTCTTATCTCCCCTCTCATGAATGAGAGACGTTATTCAAGGCTCTAGAATAGGTGATCAAGAACGACTAACACAAAACACTCGATTCAAAGTGCTTGCACCTGGAGAACGAGCTATGTTGATCGGAGGCCATCAGAGCATGTTTGGATCACCACTAGAGGGATTCTATTCTATATACATAGAATCAAAATGAGATAATCTGGAAGGATCACTCTCGATGATCAACATCATCATGGAAGAAAAATACCAAAGATCCAAGTATTATTTTTCATTATATAATTAATTATATACATTATGTGAAAGATCCTCTCAAATGGTTTTAGGCCTTTTTATTCTTTATCTAAATCTTTGATTATATTCCATGGAGACTATAATTCATAATCGTATTGATCTTTTAATAATAATGGATCATGGTAAAAATCAATGTTTTGTGTCATTTTAACCATGCTTCTACAACACCCAGAACCTTTGCAATCATGCATGCAACACCATTTTCCAGAAACACTTTTCTTCATATTCTAATTTTTAGACCCATACATTTGGGAACAACTGGGAAATGATGCCACATTAAAAACTATTACCTACATGAGCTGTATGACCCATTTACAGGAAAAATTTATGAACTTCCAATAAGGATTAACAATAAATTCAAACCATACTATATTTATTGCATATAACAGTCATGGATCCAATGATATTCCTCTTTGGGTTTTTTTGGAAATATTTAGATAATTTCAATAGATAACCATCCACTAAAAAACCGGATAGTCAAGAATCAACTCATCCAACACTATATGTCTATGTGATCACTGTCCAGGGTAGAAAACAAGAGGGAAAGCAATAATTGGGTACCTGTGTTTTGAAATTCTTAAATACATCCAATCAATTCTATTATAGTGTCCGAGAAGTATTAGATTCCCTGAAATTATTCCTTCTCCTCTTAACACTATGTTTTCATCATTAAATAGATGCATTAAATGTCCTAAATTTATATTTATTCACCCCCATTGGAAATAAAGACAAAGAATAGAATTTTTTTCATTATACAGCTAAGAAACACAATCCCCCTGGATAATATATCCCCCTTAAAAGAACATCACATTCAAAAAAAGATTAAAAAATTGAACATAATTTGAGAGGGGAAATTTTTTAGCCTCCTCATGGACTTGGATGTGTATGAAAACTGAGGTTCAATGAATGATACTTATACACAGCTGATGATATCAGGTTGGTCAAAATGTCAGCCCCTTGATTATCAGTTCCCACATTGTCCATTATGATCAGTCATTGTTCATCTTTTTTCTTTTATGATGTGATACCATATTTCAGTATGTTTCGTATATGAATTATTAACATGATTCTTCTTAAGATAAATTAGTCTCTTGTTATCACAGTAAATCACCATTGGTTATTTCACCTCATCACCCTTGTCAGTTAGTTGTTGCTTCATACAGAATAATTGAGTGCATGATTTTGTAACAGATATATAATCAGCGTCCACAATACTAAGAGATGTAATTTCCCAGTTCTCGCTTAACCGGCCAACACATTTCTTCTTAATATTCAATGATCCCTAAATAGTGAATTTTCTAACCACTACATCCCAAACCCAGTCAGCATCAGATAACACTAATAGTTCACCAAATTTCCCTACATAAAATTATAAGCCATAAATATGAGGACCTTGAATGTGCATCATGATTCATTTCACTTCCACTATAGGTTATTCCTTTGGATAACCTTGAAAAAGGTCTGCAAACAATGATTCATAGAAAATATTCTTCCATTTCATTATTACATATAGCAGGATTCCAATCAATATCTTGTACTTGGTTGGATCAACATGAGTCTCATCCTTATGCTTTCCTTGTTTGGTTCCAACTGAAATGGAAGTCGACATTGGTTTGGAGTTATTCATATTAAATTTTTTCAATAGCTCGATCACATGTATTTCTTGAGTAATGAATTTGTAGTATTTCCTGTATATTACTTGATGTCCCACGAAGTATGTTATATAACCACTTATTGTCGTTTAAAAATATGATTTAATGTGAATCGAAAATTCTTCCAATGATCCATTCCTGCTTCCACTAAAGATAATATAATCCATGCATACCAATACACTTAACTGGTCCTTTTGAGATTTTTTCACATATAGATTGTTATCCACTCTTCCTCATTTAAACTCATACCTTCTCAAATAGAAGTCCAACCAAGAGTAACACTACTATGGTGCCTATTTCAGTCCATAGAGATATTTCATTAATTTTAAGTCCTTCAGATCATCATTTCCATGAAATAACCCTACATGTTTTTCACTATATACTTCTTCTTCCAAAACTCCATTAATGACTATTGTATTGACATCCATTTGATAAAATTTATAACCTCTTCGGATTGCATTGGCATGAAATATCATGATTTAGTGCAGTCTCTCTACAAGAGAAAATCTCTCCTCAACATCAACACCTTTGATTTTTGAATATCCTTTAGAGACCAATCACGCCTTATTTCTGAACACATATTTCAACATGTAATAATTTTTCTTGAAAATCCACTTCGTACTAATCACATTTTGACTTTCAGGTCTCTATAAAATATCCCATGTCTGATTTTGTCAGTCTGATCAAACTCTTCAGTAATTTCATTCACTCATACCTCATCCTTTTTAGCTTATTCAAATGAGGATGATTCCAAAACAGATAGAAATGCAGATTGTGAATAATTCCTCATTCTCTATGTCTATTTCCCGCGTGAACTGTATGATCCTCTTCCTGGAAAACATCATGAAATTCCTATACAGATTAAAAATGCACACAAAACATAATCCATTTGTAGCATATAATGTAGCGGTTCCAGAAATTGGCTAATAAAAAATTAAATTTTATTTGTGTTAATGATAAATGCTATGTCAATAAAATAACACTAGTTAAGGGTATCTAAATGTTCATATCCCAAGAAAATTCATTCTAATGGTCTATAGAAATTATAATAGAACTGTTAAATGGTGGGGACCACTATAAAATTCAGATTATTTTTGGGATGGATAAATACTCAATTTAATAATGACTAAGAACAATAGTGTTCCACAATAGTAGATGTCTAGGCGAAGGCTCTCTCTATTAAATAGACCAAGGTGGATAGTTTCCCATGTAAATACAACTAGGTGAATGATCACCTTTGTGAAGAGTATCAAGAAACTAGTCACCTACCTGAAAGACCCCCAGTGACAGGTCCCCTATGTAGGGATTCACATAGGTACATGATTTTGAATAAGTTGGGAAAATTTATCTGTGAGCCCTCTTAGATTTCCATCCACTTTGGTTGTTGTATCATATAAATTGTATATGAGGGGGTCTATTTTTAGGCCAAGGTGAGGACCTAGGTGAGTTGGAGCCTTGCTTGATAAGGGAAATCATAAAATACATGTCATAAGTAGGATTTTTGACTAGAGGAGACATAAGAAAAGTATGTAGAGAAACATTTGAGATCTGGAAAATTAAAGATGAGTGACTATAGGAGACCTAGTTTAATGATCCTAGGTTAAGGTGAAACAAATTTATTCCCTATTTTTTAAGGCCATATCATTTGATCTACCTGTTATTTTGGGATATACAACTAGTGAAATCAAATCATATGATGTTAAGTACACCTGTTGATAAGACGTATGGAACCTTTGAAAAGATTATCCATGGATGAAAAAATATTTTACAACCTTAAAAATGGGTTTCAAGGTGTCAACTACCATTTTTATTACATTTAGTTAAATATATGGCCTCCTCAAGGGTGGAGGTTCCAACCACCACATGAATAGAATGAGATATATTCTAGGAATATCCATCCATATGTTTTTGAGTAGTTTTATAGTACATGTAAAGAGAATTTTCATTTAGTTTGGAAATGGAGATATATTTCTCCTCCACCTCGACTTGTGTTTTTCGAGTGATGACTACATCATGATTTCAATGGAAATGTGCATGGTATGATTTTTTTGACGCACCCCCTCTCTAATGCATTTTATTCTTTTAGAATGAATATTATCTATTTCTATGGTATATATAGGGCACTTTGATTCATTCATAAATCATATGTAGGTCTTTATAGTTTTTTCTATTAGTGGAAGGATGATTTCCAAAAGTTGGATCTCTACTCAAGGCTTTTGGAGAACACCATGTATTGAATATCAACTGAAGGTGTTATCATTCCCAATATGAATAGTATTGACATAAAGAATAAATATTTCTAACTAGGAAAGGATCAACTTATAGGATGGAAAATGAGGTAATGAAAGGGGATTTGTGGCTGGATCCAAATCTAGATTTCTCTGCATATCCCATTATAATAGGAATGAAGCCATACATATTTCTTATAATGGATCCCTTATGAGGATAATGTTCACGTATCATGGTGAAATATTTTTACTATTTTTTCCTTGGTAAATAACAGTATGATAAAGGCTCTTATGTAGGTTATGATCATAATAATGAGAGGTTATAATTTCATTTCACTATAAAATGATGGATATGGACCCATATTATAGTGAGGTACAATCACCGATCTAAATATCATTTCAAAATTTTTGGACATACTATAGAAAGAAATATAATAATTTTAATTTAATACAACATAGACGGTATGTCATTCAAATTTTTTTTTTCAAAAATTACTACTCGGTACACTCAGATAATTCCTAAGGATAAAATATGTGTTATAAGGTTTTTATGGTTGATTGAACTATTAAGTTAGATTGATGTTTTCTAGGGATGAAAATTTTCCCAACTAGATTTATATTATTTTATTTTCTCACTTAATTTTTCAAATCAATTAATGGCATGGTCTACTATGACATAATAAGGATATTTCATTGGATCCTCTTTTGGGGTTTTCTCTTGAACAGTTTTATCAATAATTATTTTATTTCCCAAGATCATGTTTTTTATTTGATATGTGGGATGAATACATCATGATAATAGAGTTTAATGTTTTATAGGACACACTTGATGGGATTTAAACATGTTGGGTAAAATGATCTTTTCATTCAAAATTATAATGTCCATTAGTAATAACATTGTAGCTTCTGTTTTTTGGTCAACAAATATTGTCCATAATGTATGATATTTTGTATACAGACATTTTAATAAAACCTGATGTGAATGAGAGTCAAATGTAATATTTATAGTGTAATCATGTAATGATGAATGAAGTATATGGTCATAGTGCTCATAAAAATGGGTAGATGATATTTTTAATCGAACATCTTTAACCAATTAGTTATACAGTTTGATATAGCATATATTTGAAAAATAAGTTGGGTGATACAATCTATAAAACCTTGTAAAGGACTAAATTAACATTAATGGAGAGGTGAATTATATTATATAAAATATAATGGATATTCACACATAGTTTAATATCAAAATTCTCAGAAGAAATGGGGGAATTCAGTTCATCATCATAAGTCATAAACCATTATATTATTTAATTTAATTAAATATAAAAAGGAACATTTGTCTAATAGGATTTTCCAAAAGGAGGATCTCAACATGAATATTTGGGTTCTACGAATGAGATGAAAAACTAAGAGGAATGGTAATAATAATATAATGTCATAATATATCTTTAATGGGGGGAATATAAATAAATGTGTGTCATTGAGGGTATTTTAATATAGTTAAATATTTGGGTTATAAAATCTAAATGTAATATCCTACAAAGGTATGAGTCAATTTTAAATGGATACTTCTGGAAGTAGAATGACCCTTAGTAATGGATGAAAAATAATCCCATGCCCAATCAAAAGAGACCACTGGGAATAGGATTCCCATTACCACACATAGTGTTAGGATAGCATATGGGGAATTGGTAGAGTCTCTATGATATGAAATAATAATTTAAAGTGTTCAAAAAATAATTACATGCTCTATAAATATAAATTTGTGGGAGAATACTAGCCATTACCACACTCATTCAATCTCGGATATCCAATTTTTTTATGAAAAAGTTAAGTTCGAGGCTAGATTTAATTAGGGTTAAGATAACTTAGGAGAGGTATATCAACTAAAATAATTGGATGGTGTTGAATAGAACATCAGAGGTGTGAAGTGGGTTTATATAAAACATGAATATTGAAGGACATGTTATGAACCCCACTATCTATGCCATTATGTATTGAACACTTTATTAATGTGGTGGGATAGAACATATTCATGAGTACAAATTCACATAAATTAGTGATATATACAATGTGAATTGGTAATTTTGTTAAGGGTATCTAGTTAAATACAGATTATATTATGTCCAATTTCAATTATAAGGGAATATCAATAATAAATTGTTGCTAGACCTGGGTTTCTAGTAAGAGTAGCCGTTATTTTTCTAGGCTCACATAGTGAACCCCACTAGATTTGTTCTGAATTTTTAAAATTATCTAAAATTTTATGAAATTATATTTCTAAATGACTTAATGAGAGAAGATTTGAATATTTATTTGGATTCCCTTTACTGGGTTTCATCCAAAAAATACTATCTGACACTTTTGATTTTTAGTTTAAATAATAAAAATTAGGGCCTTGATGATATCAAATTTATAGTTATACCTCTTTAGAAAAATATTTCTGATGTAAAAGGTTTCACAACTACAATGAATAAAGAATGGAAGTCCTACATTGAAAGGGTGAAGTAAAATAACATGAATTTTGGTCCCATTTCTACTATAGATCATCACATGGGGTAACAAACACAATTTAAGGTCGTAGTGCATTTACCCATATTATGTGGATAGGACTAGGACATTGGATTTGGGTATCTCTGTACATCTCATCAGAATGAGAATAATTCAAATCATAGTTATCAATAAGTAACTCCCCACCGAGATCTAGCTTATATGTTTGGTGGATGTATTTTTCTTTTTTTAGATGGTGGTTGGTCCCATGTTACAATGCCTATATGTCACTATATATCACATAGTAATGGTAATCAATCCGGAACATAGTAATTTCAAAAGATGATTCCTTAATGAAATATTTCTCATTTGTGAGGAATATAGAAAAATGATATTAATGAACTAAGGCACGAGCAGAATTCAAAGACTTCAACAATGACCGATCCCTTATTATGTGGGGTTACATTTTGGTATTACATTTAGAAATGGAATTGAAAACATTTTATTCCCCATTGCTAGTGCACAACATATAATACATGTGTTTCCTTGAAAATAGAGTATTCAACTGTACCATTTATTTATAGATGCGTATGACATACATTGTTTACTTACACATATATAGATATCATCAAGGTAATGGTTCATGTAAAATTTGATTTTTTTAAGATTTTTAATTTCTTGATATAAGGAATTATATGTTTTATTGCTTAGGAATAGGTTTTGAGGACCTATAACTATGATTTTTACCAACTAGAAAATGTGACATAGTGTTAGGAAATTCAATTCAATGATGTCAAAATGATGTTCTATGAATTTAAATTACATTTATCTCATTCACACTATTTATCGATACTCTTTTACTCCTATAATATTAGATGACTAATTCCTAATAAAAGAAAATAGTGAAATTTTTTAAAATCTTTTGAACCATGTTAGAGTGCATGAAAAGGAACATGTTGGGGAATACTTATTTCAATTCATGAAATAATCACCACATGGGTTTTTATCTCATGGAATGGTAGATTTTAATATGATGAAAATTATTAGTTTGGACTTAATATGAGTTTGATACATCACTATGTATCACAAGTTATTGGAATCAAAGAATGTGTTGTTCATTAAAATAATGTCTCCTTCACATATTAGACTCTATAATGTTGGGCGTACATTTTTTACATAAGGATTAGGTCCATGATATTGAATATAGTTATCTCTACGAATATGGTATTGATTAGAACCTCTACACATGTAATTATTTGAAATAAATTATTCTCAATGTAGATCTAGCTCATATGCGGGGAGATAGGGCAATGATTCTATACGAAAAAAGTAGGATTTTTTCAAAATACTTTAATGTGGATCGAGATCTCATGTACTTGGGAAGAATACATAATGAATAGGAATCATTCATCTTTATAGAATCATGGATGATGGTATTTTACCCCATATTTTAATATATTGTGATAGGAATGGTAACTATGTTGTTTCACATCACATGATGAGGTCATTTTTTATTTGTATTTTAATGTTTTTACATTAGGATAGGGTTGTTATGCTATTTAAAATTCATTTCATTGGGACCTATTCATGATATATTAAATCCATGCTTCTCAAACAATCTTTATGTGTATTTTAATGTCATGCTACAAGTACCAATTCCATAACTCATTGCGCATGGAGATGTTTTGGTGGAGTGGGAGTAGATCACTTTCATGTAGCACAAGCCTTAGTATTATCTAAATCTATGAATCGTTCATTAAACTACATGGGGAGCCAATAATTAAAAAAATAAATCCATAATTGCATGTCCCAGTTAATAGTGATTATGAAAATAATCAGGATGGTATTTCATGAACAGCTTTATAGGTTTTATGATCCTTGGAATCTTGAGAAGGTTTTCCTCCAGTGAACATGCGAATTATAAAACTACATGCTTAGACATTAATGAATATTAATTTTATGTTTCTACCATGAATATATAGATAAAATTTTATATTTCTCACACATTGTGTGGTTATCATGGATCACACATGGTTAATGTAGATATTCAGGTACGATTGACACTAGTATTCCATCATCAATCTAAATTTCAAGAAAAATCATAAATATTATTAGCTTCATGGTTTTTCCCAAAAAAATCATTTGTAGCAGCTAGTTGTTTTTTATTTAATTTCAAATATACCACTTCATATGGATTAATTTATTGGAGATCAATAAAAAATTTCTCTGGGACATTTTTGAAATACAATGGAACATTCACTTTTTTAAAGGAATATTAGTTGAATTATATATATATAAGAGTTTATAGATAATGATGATTCCCCTTGCTTCCAAATTTTCCAGGATTAGAATTGGAACTTTTCGAACATTAGTGACATTGATACAGTTACTAAATCTCCATAAATTTGGTGGAATACATAAATATTCCATTATAAATATTAATTTTAAGCCGACACATAAATATAATTATCTTTCCGATTTTATTCCCAAAAAATGGGTGCTAGCAGCTATATGTTTTTTTTCTATAAAAGATACCACTTCAGATATCGTAATTTATTGGAGATCAATCAAAATTTTCTTAATGATGTTCTTCAAATACAATAGAACATTTAGTTGGTTCCACATGTTTCATAGATTATAATTTGTAGATGTTGGAATATAGTGACATTGGGGCAATGCCTAAATATCAATAAATTTGCTGTAATATCTTGCGGATTCCACAGACTATACAATTTTCTAATTAGTGGATGGAAAATCTAAATCTACACCTGCAAAATGCTATAAGGGACATGAAAATATTGAAATTTCCACAGCCTTCTATGATGTGGTGTTTTGGAAAGTGGTCTAGAATTAACCTGATGAGTGGGTGATATTTTTTAAATACTCCCGTAAATATGGGACGGGGTACTCCACTACAAGGAATATTTATATAGTGATGAAATCTTAACATGCATTTAAATAACATCATTTTATATAAATATTTAACACATTACAAATAAATATACTATAGGACTCTAATAGTTTAGTTTCTTTGGAAACATATATCAAATTATTCTAATTTTGTGAAATATCATGAAAATATCCCATAAATATCTTCCACATTTGTACCCCTACTTGAATTCTTTGTTTACAACATGTTCAATGGAAGCATAAGAAAAGGGTGAGATCATATTCTAGTTCAGGGTAAACAATAGATATATACAAGCATAATATGAGCATAAGTTTACGAGAACAATATATTATCATTAAAATAACATACCTTTCATATCAATGATCATAATAAATGGTCATAGAATAATGATTGGTACTTTATAAGACATGAATATTAAGGGTGATAATTCATCATAAATTAATATGGTATCGTAATATCCTATTATATAAGCATGTCACGGTTGTAACCATATAAAACAATTTCATGTGTTATAATTAAATACAAATACCATTAACATAGTAGATTAGGGAATACATGTTTCCCCTTATATGGATCAGGACACACCAGCTTCCCATAGTGTCACAGGACAAACCTATTCCCCATTGGTGATTAGGAGACACCTGTTTCCAATTTTGGATTAGGACACATGTGTTTCAAATTTTGTTTCACAACATATATGTTTCCAATTTTGTATTAGGTAACACCTATTTCTTATTATATATTAGGGAACACATGTTCCCTATTAAGATCAGGACCATTCAATTGTTTCATGTACTTAGATCAAGAGAAATAAATTTGTACACAATGCATTAGAGGGATATATTGGTCACACCCATCACATAAGAATATCATACATATATGTGATACAATATAATAAAACATTCATCATATCATGAACTCTAAAAAGTGACAGGTTTCATAAGCATCATATCATAACCCGTGAAATTAAATTAGTATCACAAATATTATATCACATCATACACTATTGAAAAGATACTAATTTCATAACCACTTAATTAAATCATAATAGTAGTAAAGAAGCATTTTTCAAAATAATATTAAACGTGTAAGATGACATGATTTCAAAAACAGCATTCCATCAAAAGAAAAAAATCTATGAAAGAATATTAATGGTCTTCCAGGATCATGTACCTATTAAATCTTAAACTATATAAATGGATGAAATATTAGTTGGATAAGGATTTTGAAATATCACAAAGAACATAAATTTTATTGTCAAACTACTTTTTAAAACATGAAATATTTTTGAAAAACTATTCTTTAAAACCACGTTGAAAATATATATAGGAATCATGAAAATTCATTTATATTTATTTTGAGGAAAATATCCTTTCCTCTTTTAAAAAATATATTTAAAACATAATAATTCTGAAAAAAATTTACTTTGAAAAAAACATTGAAAACATATAAAGAATTAGTTGAAAACCATATAATACATTTTTAAAAAAAATCTTTTATGTCCACATTAAATTAAATAATTTTTTCGAATACTATGGACCAAAAGTTCTTTTATAATAACATTTGTACATTTTAGAAGGAATATTCAATGATATAACGATCGGGAAAATAAATATATGCCATACATTCATTTTCCAACATACAATGTTTAGAAATGATCCTTGATTGGAAATACAAAATGAGATTACTTTTAATTTTTTATTAAAATTTAAAATAGTGGTTTAAAATGTAATCTACACAACATAGTAAAAAATTATTTCTTGTACTTATATCAAGAGAAATAAATTTTTACGCAATGCATTAGAGGGATATATTTTTCACACCCATCACATAAGAATATCATACATATATGTGCTACAATATAATAAAACATTCATCATATCATGAACTCTAAAAAGTGACAGGTTTCATAAACATCATATCATAACCCATGAAATTAAATTAGTATCACAAATATTTTATCACATCATACACTATTGAAAATATACTAATTTCATAACCATTTAATCAAATCATAACAGTAGTAAAGAATAATTTTTCAAAAGAATATTAAACGTGTAAGATGACATGATGTCAAAAACATCTTCCATCAAAAGAAAGACAATCTATGATAGAATATTGATGGTCTTCTTGGATCATGTCCCTATTAAATCTTAAAATATATAAATGGATGAAATAGTAGTTGGATAAGGATTTTGAAATATCAAAAAAGAACATAAATTTTCATGTCAACCATCTTTTTAAAACATGTAATATTTTAGAAAAACTATTCTTTAAAACCACGCTGAAAATATATATAGTAATAATGAAAATTAATTTATATTTATTTTGAGGAAAATATCCTTTCCTCTTTTAAAAAATATATTTAAATCATAATAATTTTGAAAACATTTAACTTTGAAAAAAACATTGAAAATGTATAACGAATTAGTTGAAAACAATATAATAAATTTTAAAAAAAATCTTTTAAGGCCACATTATATTAAATAATTTTTTTGAATACTGTGGAACAAAATTTCTTTTATAATAACATTTGTACATTTTAGAAGGAATCTTCAATGAAATAACGATCGGGAAAATCAATATATGTCGTACATTAATTTTCCAATATATAATGTCTAGAAATGATCCTTGATTGGAAATAAAAAATGAGATTACTTTTAATTTTTTCTTAAAATATAAAATAATGGTTGAAAATGTAATCTTCACAACATACTAAAAAAATTATTTTTTTAGAAAGCATGGTTTTTGAATAATCCAAAATTTTGACTCAAGAGAGAAATAATGTCATTTTTATTAAGTACATTTGTTTAATTCTATTAAGTACCAAATATTGTAAAATAGTACAAATAAATGAAGATCTCGGGACTAACTGGAGGAAAATATAATTCCTGTTCTCTATTGAAATATGGATAATAATATTTCATTGATGAATGAATGATAATAAAGAATCCTAATAATGGATGACATTACTACAATAAATTCTTACCACTTAGTAACATTGAATCAGACACTCATTGTAAGAAGATGAAATTAAATGAAACTAAAAATATTATTAAAAGAAGAATGTTAATGATATAACATTTAATATTGAATTGTATACACCTTGTGAAAGACTATTGGTTCCTAAAATTACTTGTGTCTAAAACTATGTTAATTGAGACAAAATTAATTTACCGATTCAGTAAACTTTGAACTATAAACCCTATGAATGTCAGAACATCACAAATATATTTAAAAAACATAACATTATTTATAAAAACTATATAATATATCCATGGGTATTATATAAACCACAAAAAACACAAAACCGGTAAATAATTAATCAATTTCATAGAAATAGAATCCAGATGAGAAAACCCTTACCTTATAACTTGACAGTCATCATACTAAATTTAAAAAAATATATAAAAAATAGATGATTATTATTCCTCTACCACATGACCATATTATTATATATCATATCATATAGGTTTATGTGTATTTTATATTATCTTTTTATTAAAAATTTCATGTTAATGTTTTGTTTCAGGTAATATCCATTTTTTTATTATGCGTTTTCACTTATTAATTATGATCTTCATACATAGATCATTATTTAATAATTTTTCAAATGTAAAAAATGTTAAAAATTAAATATATATTCAATATATAAATATTTATAATAATCTATGAAAATATAAAAATATGAAAGGGAATACACCGTCTCGAGAGTCAGTTGGTCATATATACGCAAGAAATATATTCAAATTTATTAAGTATTGAAAGAAATAAAGAAAATGAAATACATGTATTAATAAATATTATATCATTTAAATAGAATTATAATTTTATATATGTCATATATTTTTCCCAAACCCATCCAGAATACATTCCATGTAACGTATGAATGAATCACATAACATTGAGGGGATTATAGTACACACATCCACAAACGATGTTATCGTATTTACACAAAATGGAATTAATGAAGGTAAATGTTATATAATACATACTGAATAATCAAAAAACCATAAATATAATATATATCATATAATAATATAAATTATATTATTATTACAAACCATTAATGGTTTCAATTGATGAACATATAACATTGATTCGTGAGGCGTTAGTCCATCGTATAGACAAATGATGATTGACTGTAACATTTAATGGTGGTGTGGGGGAGTATTGGTACAATAATTAACATTACAACATCGTATTATATTTAGGATATTGAGGTTACAATTTAATATGTAATAATAATATTTTAGGGGATGCATAATGAATATAAAACAAATGTTATTTTGAATGATGTTACATTTTCTATGGGTAACTCCTTTTGGTTTGAAACAAAGGGAATCCATGGATAACATTATAAACAAAGGGAGGATTATATGATTAACTTAGAGAAGTTGGTATGATATTTTGGAAGAGTTTTTCCAAGCCAATAGTTATAAAGAGTTGTAATGTGATGGGGGAGAGGAGGCCTTTTATAAGTATGGAAAAGGACTCATTGGGTATTCGTGAAAACATTCAATTGATCAATTGGTTTTACATGTCTCTCTAGGGTTATATATGGACCATTATAAATAATTATAGGTTTCATGGATTAAAAATTTTAAAAAAATAATCTTTAGACAAGATTATGTTAATTTTTACATATTTTTTTCTTAGCTTAGTCGTTAACTAAGATCGTTTTTATAGTAATCACAATAATTAATTTTAATAACATTTAGTAATATCTTTTTCGAAAACTATGTTGAATATATTATAAATTATATATTATTTTGATTACAAATATTTAATCCATTTTTAAAAATTGAAAACACATAAGTAGTATAATTTAAATTAAAATAAATCCCCCAAACAGGATGAGACAAAATGTTTTTAAACAAAATTGTTTACAAGTTTGAAATATTTTTAGATTACAATTAAATGTGAAGTTGGTTAAAAATGACCTAAATCAGATTAATTTATGTATATTTTAAATAATTAAAAGAACCAAATTAAAAATTTCTTTTATAACATTTATAATTTATATTAAAATGTATTATTCAATTAAAATTCAGTATTTTCACTATTCATCCAAAATTGTAGTCTTTTATAAAAATTTATAATATTCACCCAAATATAATGTTGAACATATGAATTAAAATATTTTGTATATCATATCAAATTAAATTAACAAAATCCATTAAAATTAATTTTATTACTGTTCATAGATGGAAAAAAATGACTCCATCAGAGAAAATTGTATTTTCAAACATACAAAGACTTTTCCAAAAATTATATTTTTTATTATCAATATATTTTATTTATATAAAAAAATTATATATAATATTTTAAAAAAATTATTATTATTTATATTACTATTATTTATGAATTTCATATAACTATATTATATTAATAATTATAATAATTAAATGTTGCTTTGTAGAAACTCAAATATGCATGAAACGGAAGCCTTGTCAATATTGTGTGTAGTGAAATCGTATCTTGATGTAGTGTATAATTAATTATTAAATTTTTATCTCATATATAACATGAATAAATTGGTTATTCCATAAAAAACTATATTCATTATTTTTTGAAATTAAAATTATTGAAAATTTAAAATAATTTAAAAAGATTCATAGAATCTCGTGTTGTAACATTCTACCCCCTTTAAATTTAATTTCCCCATAAAATTCATTTAGTTTATAAATTTATTAATACATGAAAGTTACATAAATATAATCTCACTTAATAAAAATGAATAAAAAATCAGTGAAATTATAATACTGGAAACCGAACGGCAACAAAATGATAGTCGTAACTAGGATTCCACATTAGAAAACATAGGTGGATGGTGAAGATATGGAAATGGAAGAAAGGTGTAAATAATATAATAGATTTATAAAGCTAAAAGAGGAATATATTGTTTGTGATCTATATATATCTAAAAATCACAAAACCATAAAATTAAGAACTGTGAAGGATGACATTGATATCATAAAAAATGATGATAATAGGAAAAAAAATTTATTTCAAGACCGTGTTTTCCTAATGATATAGAATTTTTTTGAAAAATATATGCATAAATGATTTTAGTACAATGTCGCCTATTTGTTTCTTTGATTAACTTCCACATCATCTGTTATTTTAATGAATTAAGGTGAATTTTTAATCTCTCATGCACTAATGTATCATAAGATCTATAAAGGATGATAATTGATATCATATATACTAATTTATCATCATAAAAATATTTTTAATGTAGGTTATATTATATATAGAAATTTTAGTGTGGTGAGATAATATATAAATATTTAAACATTATCTAAATATTAACTTAATCCACACCAAAAATGATTGTCCTTATAACACTTCTAAAAAATAATTCTACCTTTATTCCTCAAATAATTTGTTATGTTATACCAAAAAATTTTTATTAGAAATAAGGTTTTTTCATTGGACCAACAAAATATTAAATGTGATTTTATTAATCCAAAATCCTTATAGAGGGATAAAATCACATGAAACAACAGTAAATGATGAATAAAAATATTATCATAGTGCATATTCATAAAAAAATCAAACATAATGATCTCAAATTAGGAGGGGAGTATATATGAGACCTAATTTTTATGGATCTTTTAATCAAATGGGATTTAATATAATTCCACTTTTTTCATGGTCTTTTAACGGTATTGTGGCTTATCATCCATATAAGCCCTTATATAAGGGCATTGATTAACATAATTACCAATGTCCGGGTATTTTAAACAATGGATTTTCTGTGGTGTATTAATTTTTATAACTTATCTTCCATTACACTAACAATCCCATTAATCATTATTTGACATTCAATGACTTTATAACCCGAAATTATACATTTAAATAACCCTCACAACAACATTCAATCATATCCATTTATTCTTCTTTACAAATTCCTAGCATAATGATGTATGGATGTTCATTCCACCACTTGAGTTTTCTTGAGACACAACAATACTTATTTTTAAAAACTAGAGGAATCTTGTAAATATAAAATCTCTATTTCTACCATCAGTACACATCGAAAAACGTCTACATAAATACTAAAGTACCTTATATCTATGTCCACTCGATGTCTTGGTATCAATCCCCTGATAATTTGATCGATTTCTCATTCAGGAATGATGGTCAAACCAGAAGATCATTGTACATATCTTTTATATTTGTCATCAACATAACAATATATTTACGTTATTATTTTTTAACCTAAGGAATTACTTCTCCAAAAAAATTTGTACAATATAAGGGAAGTAATTAATGAAAAATATACCCTTAAAACATCCCATTAAATAAATATACTATCTTATTGTTTGTTTATTATTATAATATTATCCAACAACTGCTTCGAATCACCTTCAAAATAATTATAAGACAAAATTATTTTTCATTCTTCGAGCACTGATGAATTGAAAATATCATTTCAGTGGTACTGGTCCATTTCTAAATAACTAATGGATCATTAGTAACCCTAAAGGTTGATGGATTTTTCCTTATGAATGATTCAGTAGAATGTTGAACCCACCATTTATTATCTGGAAGATAAACATGACTTATATATATTGAAATTTGTTTGACAACATCAATACAAATTTTCATTCAGACTCTTAGAAGATTTCATTTCATCGTAGGATAACCATCGCCTTATTCATTGCATTCAACATTGACATGGGTAATTTTCGTTCCTTCCATTTAATAAAACCTATTAGCATAGTGTGAGTAGGAATTATCACAGAACAAAAATAATCATAACATATTACATATATGAGTTCATAATAATAACACATATTCCATTAATCTATAACACATTAGGCTTATCCTTAGATAAATCTATAAAAATACCCTTATAAATATCTCTAGGTATCTAACTAATATTTTCACATCCATGTTTCTAAAAGATGAATAATCGTTTCCATTGATTCCAACTATTGTGATCAAGGCTTGATATGCATATATATTACATCATTTTATATGAATTTTTGGAACATTGAAAAATAACATCTCTAGGGACTATTATAGTTTAACTTCTATGGATATATAGAACACATTATTATAATATAGTGAAATATCAACAACCTAACCCTTAAAGAGAATCCCCTTCATTAATCATAATGAAAACAATTTACATAAAATATGGAATGGAAGCATAAGAAATAGGTGGGATCAGATGCTTATTAAGGGTAAAAAGGGGTGATATGTAAGCATAACATGAGAATAATGTTTTGAGAACACAATATTAAAATTAAAGGATCAAACCCTACATATAAAATATCATAATAAAGAGTCATGGAATAATGATTGATAGTTTATAAAACATGACTATTATAGGTGATAAATCATCATAAATCAATCATTAACCATAATATCTTGTCATATATGTGCGGAACCATTATAATTATAGATACCCATTTTAGGGGAAAAGTTCAACTACCAATACCATCAACATAGTAGATCAGGACACACCTATTTCTAATTATGAACCAGGACACACCAATTTCCCATATTGGTTTAGGACACAAATTTTTCCTATTTTGGAGAAGTACACATATGTTTCCCATTGTTGATTAGGACTCACATGTTTAGCCTTGTAGATCAGGGCACACCTATTTCAACTTAAGGATCCATCCCACCAACTTTATTCCCATAATTATATCATTATATATAAATCATTAACAATTTCATTATAGCGATATGTAGGTCTGACACATCACATAAAAAACTCATACATATGCCACAATATAATAAAAAAATCATCATTTAATGACCATAAAAATATATGGGTTTCATAACCATTATATAATTACCAATTAAATGAAATGAGGATCATAAAAATCTAATAACTTTACATCCTTTTGAAAATTGATAGTTTTCATAATCATTTCATCACTGTATAACCCATGAAATGAAGTAGGTTTTAAAAACATCTAATCCATGGAAAAGAAATGGGTTTATAAAAATGTTTCCACAAGAACATAAAGCAATAAATAAATAATTTGAATTGTATTCATTGATCATTCCACCAATAAATCTCAAAAAAATATCAATGGATAACATCTTATATGGAGAAGGATTTTAAAAAATCACATTTGACACATCTTTTCATTAAAAACAACTATTTGTAACATGTAACATCTAAAAAATAAATTTATTTGAATTTAATTGGAAACAATATATAGGAATCAAGAAAAATTATTGAAAATATTTATTGAGTAAAATAAACATTAAACTTTTAATAATTATTTTAAAAAATGTAACATTTATAAAATATTTTTCATTGAAATTTTCCTTGCAAATATATAAATATATCGTTAAAAATCATAAAAAATATTTTGAAAAAACTATTATTTGAAAAAAAACATTATGAAATAATATCCATAATAATAGAAAGTTATTGTATTTTAAAATTACCCTTATAAACATTCAATGGATGCTTCATGGAAATTACGGTGGGAAAATCCGTATTTGTCGAACATAAATTTTATACAGTGAAAAGATAAGAAATGTTTATTTATTGGGAAATGACACAGAGATTAATTTTGAACCCTATTTTAAACTTAAAATATAAATCAATGGTAATAATTTATTGTAAAAATAATTTTATACATTTTTTAAGTAATTTTTATAAAACAAGATTTTGTCAATTATAGAGATTTCTAAACAAAGAGAGAAATAAAGTCAGATTTTCTAAAAAATATTTTCTTTATTATGTTATGTAAAATTAGTGTAAAAATTATAACAATACATGAAGATATCATTAATTAAAATGTGAGATCAAAATTAATGAGTTTTCTGGAAAAATGGAATACAGTATTTCATCAATAAAATCATAATCATAATCATTCCAAATAATCAATTATATTATGAAAATAAACGGTTACCACTTGGTAACATGGAATCATACTCAACATTTAAGAAAGTTAAATTTAATGATCCTTAAAATATAATTAACTTAATGTGATTTATTTTATATCATATCAATTGGAAGTGTATCCACCTCATAGTAGAATATAAGAGAATACCAAGCCATGTATCTCAATTAAGGAAAAATGAGACAAAACTACTTTTCTGATTTGGTATCATTTGTATCATAGACCCCATGAAAGATAGATCATCACATGGATTTTTAAATACAAATAAAACAACATATAATAATTACATAATATATTCATTGGTAGTATATACACCACACAAATGACACGAGTGTTGAATAAGGCATAAATCTCACATAGATAAATGTAAGACGAGAAAACCCATACCTTATGTCTTGACTCTCATAGTACTCATCTGAACCTCCAGTATAATAAATATAATTTTTTAATAAATATACCATAGAATCATATTTTTATATATCATGTCAAATTTTATTTTATTCTGAACTTATATTATTTTTAATGAATAATCTCATGTTTATGTTACATTTCATGTAAAATCAGCTTTGTTTTTTGTATATGTTTTGACTTCTTATTCATGATCCAAATACATATATAATTATTAAATTATCTATATAAATTAAAACAAAATTTATAGATAATATATTCAGTACACAAATATTTATAACAATTTATATAAATATCGAAATATAAAATGTAATACAACGTTAATGGAGAGAGTTTCCCGTACATAAGCATGAATACTATTTCTGTTTTATTGAATATTAAAATAAATAAGTATATGAAATATAAATATACATTTAATTAATATAAATCTAGGCTACTTTTTATGTCAAATTTATCATATACATTTACATAACACATCCTTAAAAAAATTCTTGTAAAGTGTGACATAATCACATCTCTTTGAGTATGCGGTAGTCCACACGTCCAAAAACGAGGTTATGATATTTTCAAAATTTAGAAAGTATAAAGGTATGTGTTATATAAAAATTAAATACAATATAATATATCACTTAAAAACACATATTATATTATTATTACCAACCATAAAAGGTAGTAATGGAAGAACAAATGACATTGGTTCGCGAGGTGGTAGTCTGTTGTACACACAAATAATTACTGTCTATCCCAATTTATAGAAGTATATATATGATAAGGAAGATAACTTCATATAAAACATATCATTATATTGAGTATATTTAATATCTCATTTATCCGTGGAGTAATAATATTTTAGGGGGTAGAGAATTAAAACAAATGAAATTATCTTGTGGAAGTATGTTACAACTTCATTGGGTAACTTCTTTTGGTTTGCACAAATTGGGTTATTTGGAGGGATTTATCTCAAAATGGAGGATTATAGGTTTATAAGAATAAATTTCATATGATATTTTGTTAGGGTTTTGATGATCTTTAATGTTTTGAAAGGTTTTAATAGAGGGGGAGTAAATGAGGCCTTTTATAAGTGGGGAACAAGACTCATTGGGTATTCCTGAAAACCTTTTAGTGCTCCCAAATATTTGCTTTTACAAAAGGGTTATATATGGGACATTATATATAACTGTAGGCTTAGAGGCTGAAGTATTTCCATAAAATAATTTTTAGACATGTTTAGTTTGAATTATACAACTTATTTTATAGGTATAGTCATTAATTAATCTCATTTTTTACCTTAACAACTATAATTAATTTTAATTAACTTCACTTATAATGTTTTAATAAATGGAGTAGAACATAGTATAGATTATATGTTATTCTAATTCAAAGTATAGAATCAATTTTCCATGTTCTAAATATACAAGTGACATAAATAAAATTAAAATTAATCCCACATATTGGGTGAGACAATGAGGTTTTAAAAAAAATGTTTAAATATTTGAAATATTTATATATTAAATATTATGGTAAAATTATTTACAATTACCTAAATTGTATTAATTTAGTTACAATTTATATAATTAAACTTTAAAATAGATTTAAAATATTCATTAATAGTATAAATAAATTAGATGAAAAAGAAGTTTTTAATTTATAGTCATTATTTTTCACTGTTAATCAAAAAAATAAGTTTAATAGAAAAATATATAATGTTCACCATAGGATAATTTTGAGATTATTAATTAAAAAATAATTATTGTCTTTACAAATTAATTAAATTAATGGGTATAAAAATAATTTTTTTATTTTTCACATGACATAAAATTTGTTAATTTGGGAAATATTTTTTCCCAAACATATAATTACATTACCAAAAATTATATATTTTTTATCAATATGTCTTATTTTTATAAAACCATTATAAATAATAATTATAAATGTGTTATTACTTGTCATATTATTAATTTTACTGGAAATGTTATAACAATCTTGAATAAATAATTATAATAAGAAAATAATATTTTGAAGAAAATTAGTGTTTTCTATAATGAAAGCCTAGACAGTGATGTGTGTAATGAAATATTATCATTATGTATTATATAATAAAATATTATATTGGTGAAGTTTATATGTGAAGAATTACATGGTAATTTATTTTAAAAAAATTATTCAGTGTTTCATGAAATTAAAAATATTTTAATTTAAAAATTAATTTGAGAAGAAATTCATAATGTCTCAAGATGTTAAAATATCTATAAGAGGATGTTGGTATTACGTAATGGGTGAATATTCCATAAATAATCATTGTACATTCACTATGTAAACATAGTTTTCTTACATCAATTCTGCAATATTTCTTTTGGAGTAGAAATCCCTCTCATCCTTAAGGGGATTACATAAAATATAATTGTATTTTCTCTTCCCATTTTAATGGTAGTATTAGTTGATGATGACTGGAGTCTAAACATAGACCTTGAAAATTTTATCATCTATTCAAATTGGGAATATTTTCTATCAAAATCACACTCTCATGCATGAAAATATTCTATAATTCCTTAAATTTTCTGTAGTAATAATATTACTAATACTATTTTCACTGATGCTTATAGTGGATAATGAGACATCCTGAGGGGGAATTGATTATTTCTAAAATGTACAATCATCCTCATCAAGATTTCACTGATATAAATATGTGAAATGACTTTAATCATGGATGATAACATTATGATATAGATTTTGGGGAAATAATTCTCCAATTATGTGGAATATCGTATTTGGCGAGATTGTGCAGGTTATGTCATTTAGGAGGATCACACATATTAGATCATTTGGTTGAACAATACCCAATGAAAAATATATTTGGATAAATACCATAATATTGTTTGGTGGTATATGAAACATTGGACCATTTAGTTCAAAATTATTTATGGAATTTTTTGGTGGAACAATGGATATTTTTCATTTCGGTTAGATGGTTCTCGATTTATCATTTGATCATAATGTTCCTATTATACCATTTGGTGGGATAATTCCTATTTAATTGTTTCTTCAGATAGTTCTTATTGTATTATTTACTATGATTTATTATATAATACCATTTACTGACAAATTTCACCTTGGAATGTATTGTGAGGGGGTTCCCATTACTATTCATCTTCCCTTTGGGGAGGCTTGTTAAATCATTTGCTACATGTTCCATGGAATTTTCCTATAGAATCTAAATCTCATAGGTCATATTGTTTTTATATATTTGACGAAGAATCATTCGTAGATAGTGTGACCCATAATATAATAGTTAGGGATGTAATTTCGATGATCTTCAAACCCTTATTGATCATTCTTATTGATCATAGGAATCGTAATCAAGTTATATTCTAGAGAGAAAGGTGAAATAACCAGGAACATAATCATCAAGGATGGAATAAATTTAATATTTCATTCTTTCAAAGTCACATCTCCTAATCCTTATTCTCATGATGGTGAATGAAACTTATTTATAATTATATGGATTCCATAAATATATTAGTATTCATTAATAAAAATTTTCCTTGGTTCTATGAACAACATCCCCCCTAAATTTTCCAACACTCACCAACTCTAAAAATACATCAAGTTACATATAATAATTTTGTGTATTTTACAATCCATCTTGCAGGTTTTCCACTCAAATACCTAGTAATTTTCCAAGAGAATTTTTTTTTCATGAAATATATCAGACACATCCATATATCAATGAAATACATGATTATACCATATTCTAACATAATTAATTTTAAGTGTTCATTGACAATTGATTTCCTCAATGTATATCTAAATTGTAAGAGTAATGGATGATCTATATCTTCATAGCATGTGATATACCAAACTGAAATTTTATTATACCAAGTATATGTAGATCCACATATTTAATGAATTAATATTTAGTTCATCATTGTCTCTTATAGTCCTTAGTTTTCAAGAATATAGCCTCACTAGGAAGTGAAATGGTGGACATGATTCTCTGGATCACCAATCCTAATGGATGCAATGAAATTTTGGTACCCGAAGATGAAAGGAGAAGGTGAAAAATTCACATGATCAATATATGAATTCTTTGGTTTCATAATATCTCATCGTCATTCAAGATAATTTATTTAAGTAATGATATAATAAATTAATTCATCATATATTAATATTTAATCTAAAATTGGGTGTGTATATTGAACTGAAATCTAATGCTTCCATGTGGTGGAATCACTAGGTAATTAATCAGATCTGTTACAAAATGGGCCGATTAATACAATCACAATTTAACTGGATTGGTCGATTCTATAATTATTTGTCGAATGACCATACCCCACAAATTTATTAGTGGATAGAGTTCTGGGATCATTAAACTAATAACTATACTCAATGGATTTTACTATAAAATAATTTAGTATATATCTACTAAATCTCTATTATTATTGCATCAAGCTAAGAAATCTTGTGTTTTACTGAGACTCTATCCCCAGGATTTAATGATGGGTGTGTCTTATATATAGCCACAATATTTCTATTTTCACTATTTCTAATATTTTTGGTTTGGGTCTCTATATATTCAACTGGATGGTTATATTATATTATAGTATTATGGTTTGTGGGTAAAATTCTTCCCTCAAGGTGGAAATTAACAAATTAAAAAAAGCGCATTGAAAAAAAGATCCATGTAGGGGAGGAATATAGTTGACCAGGGTATGATCCAAAGTAATTTATTGTATTATAGTAATCATTAGTGCTAAAATGATAAAAATTACACCATAACTATGTATTGGGGTTTTCACTTGTATATTTCTTCCAATAAGGATTTCAATGTAGAATATTGAAGTATCAGTCGTCTAGTAATGATTGATAAACCCTGGGATACTATCAGGATATACTGATAGACCTCAAGTGCATATGTAGTAGTAGGGAAATCAATATTCCATGAATTTTAAGTGGATGAATGGCTATAGAGGGCTGAACTAATGGATTCTAAATTTGGAGAGTGGGTGCATTCATAATTTCCTCTTCATTTTCCTGTAGAACTGGGGTAATACATCAGTGAAAATGACCACAACGGATAGAATCCCAACCCATGGAATCTATTCCATGGTTTCATTTAAAATAGTTTAATGAATCATCCTCATCTCTAGGACAGGGATGTAATGTGTTGTTACACTTGGGGAATAATATATTAAAACATATAGATGTTAAATAGGTGCCACTAGTTTATTTTAATCCCACAATTTATACAAAATATATAGGGGACTCATTCTATATATACATTCATGAGCGTACACTACTATTATTATTCAGATATTGAAATTATATCACCAAAAAAGTAATTCAAATTCTTGTAATATAATTTAAGGGTTGGTGATAGAGTGTGTTGAGTCCATGAGTCCATGGACTCTGTGGTAGTTAAGGAGTATGTTCATCATGTATGCCTGGTGTGTGTAGTGTATTATGGTTTAATATTTGTATTAAAAACTTTTCATATGATCTTGGAGATCATTGGTGGAATTAATGCTATAATTTTTATTACATGAATTCTTTGAGGTCATGAAAGGGGAATTGAAATAAGAAACCCATTATCATAGCATGCTGAATAAGAGAAAATAGTTTTTCAATCATAATCTTATGTAAAAATTTATTATCATTACATTTTAATATGATAGAATGGGATTACATATGATTTTATAAGGCCATGAAAATTAAAAAATTTATATCAGGTTCAATATTTTTCAAAATAAAACTCCCACAACTCTCATTGGTAAACTCATTTTTACAAAATGAGTACATGATATTTGATGGTATTTTTTAAATATCACATTTCTATTGATATATTAGAAAATATGTTCGATGATATGATTGGAATTTTAGCTCATTGAACAGTTTTTGGGGAATTATCTCCTTCTCCAGGACACTTTTATATTTTTAATAGGAATTCATGATTCCCTTCAAATCCCAGTTTGAGAATTGTTACACATGTTCCAATGATCAAATTAAGACTATATTTTTAACAAAAACAAATAAATGTATTATTGTTTACTTATAATTATCAATGTAATTTAAGATAAATTATTTTAAATAGAACTAGATGGGATATTTGCTGTTTATTACCACCATTTAAGGCATTTGATGTTTAGGATTTTGGATTGATCATATGATAATATTAATCAAAACATATATTGTCTAATTAAATTTTTTAGGATGAAATTATATTATGTTCAACCCGCAATGGGGTTTCCTTCATGTCATATTATTGAAATGAATTAGATCCCACATAGGTCGGTTCAATGGTGAGTGATTACACCATAAACGGAGGCCCGTGTTAGAGGAACATTAATCATGCTAATGATATTATCATCACAAATGACTATTCACACCTGAGTCATTATTTTCATGAAAATTATGAGACCATAAAATACTTTCAATTTTATATGAGACAATAGTAGTTGATATGAAGGGTGGTATTACACAATTAGGATACTAAGAAGGTTTGTCTGATGTGAAAGGGGAGAAAACATGAAATGAAGTGAGGCTTACACATGAGCTATACTGAGATACATAACCTAGTTGGTGAGTCAGGTGTGGGAAAATTTTGGGCTTACTCATAGGAGGGGTACTTTATTTTTGAACATAGAGGAATATATCCACTCATGGAATATTTATTAATTATTAGGGAATACAACTTAAGGTGTTCCTAAAGAATGGTTTGGTCATACACCAATGGGGATGCCTAATAAGTTTTAATACAAGGGGAAATATGAGTTTGGAAAAAAAATGAAAGATATATCCAAAATGATGTATCTCAACCAATAAAATATAAGGATATCCATGTAGTGATGTATTGACATGTAGTGGTATGATATGAAAACCATAATTTAGAATTTTAACTTGATGAAATATTAAAAAATTGATTAGAGGCATTCAACATAAGATATATGAATTTTTGATCTGGGATCAAACCTATATATATTCCCATTAATATCCTCCCACTTCTCCATCTGATGATAACATATTAAAAAATATAAACTTATGCCTAAATATTACACTGGTTATGATGTCCAAAAAATCATCATTATCTCAACATCATGTTTATGTAGTGTGAATGGGTTCCCATTAAAAAAACCTAGGAAGAATGATGATTTCCCTTATTTATTTCGGAGAAAATGTTTTTATCCATGGTGAGGGATTAGTGAATATTATTGGACTTACTATTACATTCCTGAATGTGCTTATCTGAATTGAGGACTTAGAGAATGTGTATGGCATTAATAAGATTATAGAAAATATTTTTATCTTTATCAAGTGATTATTAAATATTGTTCTCCGTAGAAAGGGATTAAGAAATGTTATTAACCCTCTTTGGGGATTATAAAATATTGTTTTCTTCAGAATGTCCTTATAGAATAATTTAATCCCATGTAATGGATTAATTATGTATAATATCCATTTTGACTAGTTATTAAACATGCTTACACCTTGTGAGGGTTTAGCTAAATGGGTAGTAACTATACCTAATTTAATATAGTAGAGGGATGGGTGTAGGATTTGATTAAAATAATCCTAGTAAACCTAGTTTTTAATCCTAGTTGAACGTTGGTAACACTATCTCTCTTATAAAGGTCCATGGGAAACTAGTCCACTTGGTAAAGGGACCCGGGCAGCTTATCACCTCAATGAGAGACTCTGAAAACTAGTTTTCCAATTGAAGGGAATCAGGAAACTTGTTATCCATATGGGGAATCATCCAAGAGGGGACATATGAATTGGTTGGGTGAATGGAGGTATAAAATTTCATGGAATCTCCTCTATATTGGTTTCCATCAACTTAAAATCTAAGGTGATATGGTCAATTTATAGGTCGTGTTGATGACCTGCGTTTCTAGAATCTTGATGGGAAATGTGGTGTGTGCAGGGGACCTGGGAGAAGTAATCATATATATTAAAGAAGGAATATGTGAAGTAGAAAAATAAACATGGTGAACCAACATTAATTACGATGATTAACTCGAGTAAACCCAATCGATTGGACTCGGTAGAAGGTGATATAAATTTCCTTTGCACATTCTAATGGCATTACTTATATTTGATAACTCCATTTTTTTCATTGATGAGCAGTCATAAAAAAGTAATTGATGTGAACTACACCGCTATATGTAGTATATAAACCCTTTAATTATATTTTCCAATCTAATATATATCATGGAATACCCGTTAAAATTATATTTAATGCATAAACACCAATTTCACAAGTATTTTGTGAAATCATCAACAAACACCAATATATTGGTTCCCACAAACACGCCACTGTAAAAAAAATATTTTGATGGAATATATATATCATTTTGTGTATTTATAATTCCATTAAATTTAAATAAAATTTCATTCTCAGTCATTCATGGAGTTACTTTTCTACCCAAACATGACTTGTCTTTTCCAATTGAAGATACCATAATGAATTATATGGCATAGTGTGTGGTGTAATTATTTTTGATAAAAAAAATCACTCCAATATAATATAATTCCCATAGAATGAAAATATTCTAATTACAAGGTAAATGTTGAATCTTTTGAAATTTTTTTATATCATTTGATGGGAATTTCATTTTCCACACAAGTGTAATGATACTTATTAAAAATAGGATATCAACTAAGGGATTTTAGGTTTCACCAAGAGAAGAATATGGACTCATGTTTTTTGGTACCCCCAGAAGAATAATATTGACTGAAGGAAAATATACAATGAACTATAAAATATTCAAATTCTAGGTTAGAAAATTGAGTGGAATGAAATGGTTTTAATGGAATGATCTAGATCTTGTTATCACTACTCATCCAATGTGAACGTGAATCATTATCAATATCATTTTAATAAATGTTCCCTTATACAGATAAAATTAATGACAAAATTGTACCAAAGTTGTACATTGATTAAACAGAGATGAAAAAATTTATTAGTTCTCCAATGTAGGTGTAGTTCATTCATTTGAGAGGGGATATTATCATTTCACTATATAATCGTTCGTTCGGATCCACGTGATAATGTGGGACCTATTCAAATCTAATTCTCATTTTAATAGGTTAGTTTATAAACGGTTGGAAACTCTATAATGTTTTAGGTTTTGTAGGATAGACCATAATGTGTGCCATTTTTTCCATGAAATGCGGACTTGGACCTTTAGAGATGTGTTGTTGGAAAAAATGATCTCTAATTTTTTCCATAGGGAAATGGACATAGAAGCTAGATATATTTTATCTAGGGATGAATAATAGTCCCTATGTTTAGAATAAATATTTTTGTCCACCCTACATTTTTCCTAACCAATTAAATGGGAGGAATATGGGGAATAAATAATAATTTTATCTGGATCCCCGGTGTAGTGTTTTAATATGACATGTTTTATATAGTTTCCACTAGATTCACATGATGTTGTTTTTTATTATATGTAGGGAGTATACCTATAAAGAAGGTTGTCATCTATTGTCAAGGTTTCCCTTTGTGGGTTTTCAAATGGGGAAGTAGAATTTATCTTTCTGATGGAATTTTAAGGTCATTCATGTTGAACCAATGCTTCTGGTATTTATGGTCAGATAACATTTCATAAAGTAAATTTATTTGTAATGTCATGGGAATAACCCATGCAAGAATGAGATCTAAATGTGATATATATAAAGAATACTAAAAATATTTCTTGTGGTATACTGTAATAGTTCTAATGGAAATGGTTTGCTAATGTTTTAGTTTGAACATCTTTGAATAAGTATAATTATATTTTAATTTCATGTGGATTTTATATAAAAGTGTAATGAACTAGTATATACATAGAAATATAAAGGAGAAACCTAATTAGTATCGTGATATCAATTTCACTATATAAAATATCTTAGACAAGTAAACCTAAAATAATGTCATTTAGAATGAACTAATGGTGGTATTTGGTTTATAATCAAAAATATTTGACCATTATGTCATGAACTTTATGGACACAGGATAGAAACCTGTGTCTTAATGGTGTTATTAAATTGATAATCCCAAATTAAGGATTTGGAAACTCCATATGATCCACACTCATATTGAATAAAGGGAATAAGAATATAATGTCATAATCATATTTTAATAATGGAACAATTGTTAAACTTTTACGTGGAGGTAACTTGAATCCACATATTTTTTTAGAATATGGAATGTGTAAATCATAAAAAATTAATTCCCAAGTCAAATAGAAATAGATACTATTGGTATTGTAATATACATTGAAAATAGAGGAAACATAGTTCCACTCTCTATCAATTTAGATTTTTTTGACTAGGTTAGACATTACCACACTTAGTATATGGATAGAATATGAGGAAAAGGTAGAGAATAATTTGGGTAAAATATTCATTAATAATGTCTGAGAACAAATTATATGCTTAGTATATGGAATCTGGTGGGAGTAGGTGTGATATTTTCACACATAGTCCATCAATATTACTAATTTTTTTATGAAATAGAGCATAAAAAAACTAAAACATCATGATTTAGATCTCATAGGAGTATTATATTGAATAAAGGTATTGATTTGTGTATAATTAAATATCAATGATATGAAGTGGTTTCATGGAGATCATGAATATTGAAAATGGGTTTGGCCATCCTAAAGGTTTCACTACCGTATATTGAACCCATTCATAGGATGAAGGGATACTGTATGATATTCTTGAGCACCTGATCACATAAATGGGTTGTATACCAAATAATAAGATTTATGTTTTCTGGGAATTAAAAGGTGCATATAGGACAAATTATTCCCATATGAATTGGGAAAGAGATATCCACTCTTAATATTTTATAGACTAAGGGATCAAGCAAGCATTTCTAGGCTTCTTCTAGTTTCACCGAGTGTCCCCACTAGTATTGTTCCCTTTTAAAATAATATTTTTCCTAAATCATAAATGTTCATGGATTAATGAGAAAATACATCAATTTTACCCAGGCTTGCCTTTATTTGTTTTAAACATTACAAGACATTGTGTCTATTTTTATTTTTAATTTAAGGTCATGGAATTATGACCATAAAGATATAGAATTTAGTGCCTTACTACTTTGACCAAATGTTATTGATTTTTAAGGTAAAACAACTTTTTCCAAGAAAGGTGGGACATACTGTATTTTGAGGGTAATTTAATCCTAACATGAATGTAGATCCCAATATTAGTATTGATTGTCCCTCCAGTTCTGGTCACAAATAGAAATCTCAGGCTGTCATTTTCATAGAAGATATGAATGTCACTGATGCATATTTTCATGACAATGGACAAAATTTCAGCATGCAACAAGCTCAACCTCAAGATAAAAGCAACAAAAATAAAGAGTTTGATGAACAAGTCAGTGATAAAGAGATTCAAAAATAGGTTTATCAATATCTTTATTCTGAAATACTCGATGCTTCAGGTAACAGTAATGGTTAAAAAATTGGAAGTTCCACTTACTTGAAAAATGATTAATGCTTCATAAAAACCTATCATGGATAATGAGGGCATCCTACTGGTTTCTTAAAAGAATACTAGGTCTTTAAGTTACCTCAAAGTAGAGGTTATGAAAACATAGGAGGATACCGATCAGGTGAATCCTCCCCCCATTGGAGATGTTTAGGGGATGAGGGTCAACTCTCATAAAACAAATATTGAGAAACAGACAGATAGCTCTGAATCTGACAAATCTAATGTCGAGACCCTATATGAAAGGATTAAAGATCATACACAATGTGGAGGAAAATATAGAGGCTGGGGGAGAGGTCGGAGAAGATATAATGCTGAATGTAATTCAATATGTGCAGAGGAATGAATGCAAAGTAAATGATTGATGAAAAAGATAGGTCACAAGCTTATGTTATTTGTTGTTTGTTTGGTACTCTCATTCCCTATCGTGTTCTTATGGTTAGACTCTTATTTTAAATAAATGTCCACCCACTCGAAATTTTAATAAAAAAATTAATGCCACTGTTCTTATACAAAAAATTTATGGATAGACTAGTATAAGGGATCCCTTCATCGTTATATAACATGTTGTAATGATAATCAAAATGATTAATGTCCCCTATACGAAACACATCATATAGATCGAGCTTCCATATATGGATAAAGAATTTTATGATTATAAATAAAACATCTTGGTACATCATAGATTGTATAAATGTCACTCTATATCTCATTATTATGAAAATAATCATACTTATAGTTAATTGAAATGTTTATTCCTTGTATAGATCTCTCTTATATTAAATGAATAAAAAGACAATAATTAGTTCATTAAAGGGCAAGACAACCACATTACAATGAATATTATATAGATTATGTTTTCATAAATGGGAGATACGTTTTTATATTTGATTATAGTATGGTATTAGAACACATAAAATCACTATATCTAGAAACTATTAGAAAAGGCTCACGTTTCATTAGAAATGGAGTATTCAACCTTACTATTGATTAACAAATAAATATCATATACTAGGTACATTTCCATGGATTTATTACTAATATAGGTATTGTTTTACATAGAATGGACCATGTTTCATGTTGATTAATGTTGTTCTATAATGATTCCATTATTTTGTAGTAAAGGGTCATGTGATGAGGAACTATTAATATTTAGTTTAATGTAATAAAGCTATGACGTAGTTTTGATAAATTTAATATAACGTAACTAGGACTAAGTTCTATATCATTGAATAAAATGAATCTCAATTAAATTAGTCAGAGAGACTCCCCAGATCTGCCGATCTCCCATTAGTCATACTCACCATGAGAAGTAAGAGGATACATTGAAAATCATTTGAACCACACAAGATTTAATGATATGGAACATTTTTATCATTTATCCTTTCAATGAAATAATGTATATCAACATGAATTTTGATATTATGGGAAAACGTTTATATAGTGATGAAAATTCATGGTTTTCTTAAATGAAGTAACCATGAATTACTACATATCAAACAATATATAAATCATGCCACAACAATTTATTTATATGAATTTTCTTTTCCTATATCAACCTCTAGAAACTTTGGAATGTTTATTTAACTTGTGGATGGACCCAAAAAATGGAATTCTATCATTTATATATATCCAATAATAACATGATAAAATAAAAAATAATTATTAAAAAGGAAAGGAACCATATATATATTCTGCTTGTATATAGAGTATGGGGCCCAAAATAATATATGAAATAAATAGAATGTCACATAAATACTTCTAGAAGCTTCAAGATATATTATATTAGGGAAAGGAAAAAGAAAAATGGCTATACTAATAAGATTAGAGTCATTACTTTCAGAGTTCTACCAGGATGATTAATTTATTACAGTAGGGACCATAACCAATAATTTTAATAACATATGTTTAAGACATAGGTATCATATTGTTTAAAGTCTTTCTTCAATGACATGGATGTTGTTCATTTTACAGAATATCCTCTATGGCCTATAGTAGGATATTTAATGTAATACAACATAGAAAATTTTGTAGTGATGTTATATTTAATGATACAATGACTAATATAAAAATAAATATATCATGGATATCTTTTAGTTTAGTGATAATAACTCTCTTGCACGTGTAATGAGTAATGAGATTAGCTAACTCTAGTAGGAGTTCATCTACTGTCCTCGGGATCTTGTCATTATTGTTGAAGAATATCATAATTTTAAGTCCCATAAGTCATTGATAGATAAAATTATCAGGATGATATTTCATGACTACATCTATAGATCTCTTGTTACTTTTTTTCTTTTGAATGTTTTGATCTATGTACATGTGACGTATTCTCCCACATTCACAGAACTAATTGGTTAAAAATTTCAATGTATTCCATGGATTGATGGAAAACAATTGCTAATTCACACAATTTGTGTGATATGGTCTGGGATATTACATGGATGAAGAAGATAGTAGGGTTTGGTAAACTCAAATATCAATTCAATAATCTATATATGAATCATATCATTAAAGAAAATTAAATTCCTCCTTTTATTCCCTATTATTCAATGGTAGGTGACATATTTTGGATTTTATCTAAAATATACATCTTAATGTTTATTAATCCATGGGAGCATGGTGAAATTATTCTTCATGACCTATATGAAATAATCAATAATGTTATTTTTTAATGGAATATGTCACATTTCATCTATTTTTCAGAGAGGAATGATAATAATGTTTGTTCATTGTGTCATTGTTCTCATTATTATCATCAGAACATGTCTTTTTTTTCTTACTATATGTTATATAATCACAGTCAATTAGGATAAAGATTTATATGAGAACATTGACTATAAAATTTTTCAACTAGAGAGTGGGAAATATGGAAATGAATCTAGCATAATGGGATATAAGACATAAAAATTTCAAAATTTACATCACACTATGAGATGATTTATTTTCAAACAAAGTCTTTAAATCACTCGATAATGGGGTAAACAATTTAAAAGTCCATATTCATTGTGGGATATGATACTCCACTGTAAGTATAATTTATATTATATATTGATAGTGTTATAAAATTGGGAAATGATACCAAAATATTATATTTAACTATGTCATGGGGATCATTAATTTTTTCGTTGATTGAGTGAATATTTTTTAGAAAAAACTGGCCTTATAATCATCAAGGATATGAAAAGAATAAAATTCATTGAAATTCATTCCATTTTTAATTTTAGGATCAGTGAAAATGTTCAAAGTCCCAACCTAGACCCCGATTATTGTATCAGCTATCAACATTTGTAAAATTGTTCATCAAACATTAAATTTAACGAATTAATAGTGTTGAAAATGATTTTCTAAGATGATGGTATGGTATGAAAAATCCCATTGTCAGTATTGGCTAAAGCATATGATGAGAAAACATAATGGATATTGGAAGATTTTAAGAATATGAAATCATCCACATCCAGATTATTTTCAACATATGAAGGGGAAATCTATCACATATAGTTTTAATAATGTTAATGGTGGAATTGGTGAATTGATGCATCCCAATAGTAGATTGTCCTTTTCGGTTTGTCAGTTTCCATTAACTTATTTGGAGGGATGATTCCAATTTTTAATTTTTTGGAATTTTTCATGATGTTCCATTTAGAGTGTTGATGTGTGTAGATCCATTTTTTTGGGATAATTCTCAAATGATTTTTGTATGGTTCTATTGGCTCATTTTGTGGGACAGTATTGCACCATCTAGATGGATTTTTTATATTATACCATTACGTTGTAGGTCACTCAATTGACCATTTGGTGGGACAGTTCCCATTGTATAGTTCATTGTGACATCACCTAATTTACCGTTTAGTGGGATGGTGACTATTTTTCTATTTTGTGGGATGATGCTCATTCGACTGTTTGGTGTGACGGTTACCATTACTATTCTAATCCTCCTTTAGGGAACTAGATAAAAAATATTCCATATGATCCTTGATATTTTCACATGTAATTTTAACATCATGCATCATATTTCTTGCTATATATTTATCAATGAAGAAATCCATGATTGTGTGACCCAAATTTTGGTGGTCAATATACATTGGGAAATGTTATGACCATGCTTTAGCTATTATATTGATTTATCAATATATTATCAATTAATATACTAACGAAATGGTGAATTTACCCAGAATATTCTTAATGTGAAAGGAATATATTGCATCCTTCCTGATTTCATGGTATGTCCATCTCATCCATTTTGGAATTACAATGATAAAATATGTTTCAACATTATATAGATTTCATATTAGTGATGAAATTGCTTCATAAGATCTTTGACATCTCTATTAAAACATAATGTTTATGTTTTTATAATCTTTTTAACTATTATAAACCCCTAGGGTGCTTGAAATGATTAAGAATATTCAAGAATTCATCGTATTTTCTTTACACTCATATCCAAAAATTGTTTCTGATGAAATTTTGTTTCTATGGAATACATATATCCCTTCCATCTAATAGTGAAATCCATTACACTCTAATATTATTTAAACTTTCAATTTAATAGGTTAAAGACAATTTTTTTTAAAACATATTCTTTTAGAGGAAATACCATTGGATATCTTCCAAATTTGAGAGATACCCAATTGTAAAGTTGGTATACCCAGATAATATAGCACCTCCAATAGTCTACAGAATGAATCCAAGTAAGGAGGATTTTCCCTTATTTTTTTCACAATAATAAGTAACACTAGTAAGTGAAACAGGTTAAATTATACCTATTATCAACCATTAAATTGAATGTCATGAAATTTTGGTTCACAAATTTGGGATAAGAAAAATTTGATTCCATACACTTGGAATATAGATTCTTATATTGTTAAACCAAATCAAGTTTAATATAAATAGAACCATCCATGATATGACATAATTTGTTAATTTTAAGTATATACATTTCATAGATAAATTAGAATTAGTTTTTTGAACTTGTTGTATAGTTCTTCCTAGTGGGGAACACTAGAAAGTCGATCAATACTATAGTAATATTTGTTGATTGATATGATTTTAAATCAATTGGGTGGCCTGATTATGCCATCATAGTTCTAGAAAATGTCACCTATTAATGTTGTTATGTTAACGGTGTAATGTCCTCTACTACCTAATTGCTACACAGAAATGATTTTTTCCCTTGAGAAATATATTATTTATCTTCTAATCCTCTACTACACTGGCTTGGAGTTGAGAAAAATAATATTGTACTGGGTTAAAATTATAATGGTTAGAATTGTGTTGGGTAGTAATTGTAGCCACACATTATTCATTTACATTAGTTTTATCCTTTCAGTTGGGAGTCTCTGTATTGTTCACCTCTTTGTCAAATTATTTAATAGTATTATTGTCTATAACAATATTTTGTCCAACAATGATGAAATTAAATATTGTTAAACATGTATCTAGAAATATAGATTACCTTATAGTAGTGATATCTATGATTAGGGTATATTACCACCCAATAGATGAAACTATTAATTAAATTAGGGTTAAAGAGGTTGAAAATGAGACCATTATAACAGGATATAGTTCTACCTAGGATTCATATATCAATAAACATAGTTATGTATATTTTAAAATCTTTCATCATGTGATGACATTGTATTATCCCTAATGTACATTCAATATACACTGATAGACCTTAAATGTGTTGGTTGTAGTAGGGACATGAACATTATATGGAGTTACAATGGTTGTATTCTCATGGTATTCTATCATAAATCATTCTAAAATCTGAATAGTCTGGACATATTCTGCTTCATCATTAATTTATTATATAAATTGTGGTCACAAATTGGTGATGACGAATACAATGGATAAGATCACATTTATCAAGATATTGGGTAGATTATGTGATGTGATTTACATTCTACTTCTCGACCTATGATATGGATTCACTATATGGTTCTTCTTTGGGGATAGGATCCCTAAATAATTGAATATGGAAATAGGATCCAATTTCTTCATCATATCCCATTATTTGTAGGTCTTACTACTATGATTAATCCATTGGAGTCATTCCAAAGCCTCTAATAGTACTATGATGGAGGGATTTTAATTATTCTACCACATTAGGTAATTCACCATTTGGTGATAGAGGATCTAGGTTGATGAAGGTGTACGCAAATGTCACGATTCCATAGTATATATGGAAGGATGTGTGTATATTTGAAACATCCATCAGTCTTTTATAGTGTCTTATGGTGTCCTATAGGTATCTACATCATTTATTATGATTATTTGGTACATTTTTGGAATAAAAACACCAATTGATTTATACGGTGACATGTAGGTCTGTATTGGAAAAAAAGAATCACATCAGTTACACATCACAAATAAGAGTGCATGGTTCGTCAATCAGCATTGCAATTAAAGTCTTAATGTTGGGAAAGATAGGGTCATGATAGAATTTCATGACATCTGATTGTGAATGTATAACATAGTTTAATGACTAATATTGGGTTCACTATTTTTTCCAAAGTAAACTATATTAATTTTCCCTACCACACGCATTACTGGCCATTAAATATATAGATTCTAATGGATGTTGTTCATATAGACATTACTAAATATAATATTTAAATTTCATTTTTCAAGAGGATGTTTTGTTAGTCTCATTAAAATTTTTGGGGGAAATAATTCCTAATATTGGAAACTCATTTATAGTTAATATGTATTCATTAGTACTTTCATAATCCCAGTGTATGGATTGTTAACCCTATGCTAATGATCTTATCACGACCATATACTTGATGTAAACTTCTATATTTATTGGTGTTTCTCTATATATATTTGTTTAATTGAACATGATTTAGTTTTAATATTACTAACTAGGATCATTGGATCTTATTATCAACTAGGTCTGTGGTTGGTGATTTGGATAATGAATTGATACATGAATAAGTATCTTTTGTATCATCAAAAATGAGTAATCAAAATGAATTTAGTTATATATAATAAGGTATGGTGGAATGAAATTATGTTTAAATTTCGATGTGGTGTCCTATTTATCCAACTATTAATAGGAATCATATCCCTCAATATTTTTTTAATAGTAGATTAACAAATTCTAATAGAAGGACCACAGTGGAGGGAAATTAATCATGATGACGAGATGATCATCATATATCTCTATGTATACATGATTCATTACTTATGTGATAAATATGAGACTGTATATGATCAGTCACAGTTTTTGAGAGTGTACATCTATATTTTAGTAGAGGGAATACACAATGAAGCTACCATGAAAATATTCATTTTTCCTGAAAGGGGACACAACATGAAATAATGTGGTTCTTATGCATTAGATACCTTAAGAAACACGACATTTCCTGTGGTTAAAGAAAGGGTATCATTTTGGGATTACACCTAGGGGAAGCCCATATTTTTTGATCAAGATGACTATGTTGACATGACGTATATGAATGAATATATGGATCTAAAAAATGGTGTGATACCCACAGAGTGTCCATGGATTGTATATAGGTGGATTCCCAACAAGGATTAATACAGTCATATAATTATAATACATACTCATACAACATTATAAATCCAAAAGGAGGAATATCAACATATGTCATATAAAAAGATTCATGTAGAGAGATATTGACATGTAGAATTATAATATAATAATAATAATAATAATAATGATGAATAAACATAAAATGAGAAAAAAATAATAAAACATAATGAATGCAATTGACATAATTTCTTAGAAGGTATGGTTGAGGCATAAACCTATGGGGATCACCATGAACAGTTTACCGTACCCCTTAAGAATGTTACATGATGAGAAATGATGATTTTTATGGTTTGAGACTACCCTAAGTAGGAGTCCTATACAAATAGGTGTATCTCAACATTAAGATTATATATTCTGTATGGTTTCACGATTATGTCTCATAGGAGAGTTGTTGCTTATCCCTATTTAGGGGTTGGTGAGGGGGATTATCCCTAGTGGGGGATTAGAAAATGTTATTAGACCTAATGGGGGAATAACCCTAATTTGGGAATAGATAAGGTTCATATCCTGAGAGAGGAATTCGAGAAGGTTTTTACCCTTTCTAAGGTCGCAGAGAAGGTGATTAGCCCAAGTGATGGCATAGGATAATGGTTAGCCCATATCAAAAATTTTATATAGTTGATGGATTGGTAAAGGCTTGATCCAATGGATCCTACTATCCCTTGTGTTTCACCCATATAGATGGACGGGTGATGGATCACTCTATTAATTATTCTTGGTTGATTGGTTTACTAGGAGAAGGGACCCATGTGATTGGTCAACCAGTTGAAGCGCCCTGGGAAATTAGTCGACCTAATTAAGGGACCTTGCTTAATTGTCACTCATTTTTAGACTCAGATAGATAGAATCTTCCTTGTAGTTCAGGTGATAATATATCTAAAATATATCCTATATCATTCCATGTTGGTGTCTATATCTGGAAAATCATTGGTGAGGGGGGGGGGGGGGGGTTATTTATAGGTTGTGATGAGGTCCTAGAATAGTATTAGCTTCATTGTAGAAGAACAAGCATAGGTTACATAGTTGAAGTATTATAAGAAACCATATAACACCTCAATAATTTATTAAGTGTGACTAGGGTAGACCAAGTAGAATTAGTCTAACGAACTAGTGGATTCAGGTGCCAATCGTCAAAGGTGAAGGGGGATTAAATATATCCCCAACATCCATAGATAGTTTATATTGATACATAAGTATATTTTGGCTCTAAACCAGTGAAATAAATTCTAAAAATAAATATTCACCACTAAATTTTGTTTATTCACCCTTTTAAAAATGTTTTAAATTTCATAAAATTCTCATATAACCCTTAATATTGATTTTATATCATTGGCCCCAAATTCATTATCCATTAGTGAAATAGATCACTAAATCCAAGAGAGATATCATTACCTCCATGTCATCATATCTAGAAATGAATTTGATGAATATACATCCCTTATATCTTATGAGATATCACAGTACATGGAAATCATATTACCTTCCCCATTGGTCATATAGGTAATAGAGACATCCCACGTCAAATCCATGACATGTTGTGGTCGCAACGATTGAATACCCACATAAAAAACAACCCATATAGACATATGAATTTTTATCCTGTCCCCCAAGGATATTATCCTTTACTATATTGGTAAATAGTTACTAGTAACAAGCATCTTATTCATGATTAACACCATGTGATAAACCCCTTTAATTTACGTATTTCTCAATAGTGGAGGTTATAGAATCCATTGAGGTCACTATATATTATCCAAAAACTATGGAAAATCACATATATAAAATCATGCCCTGCAAAGTTCATAATCCAATATTAACCAATGACAAAAAAGGTCTACGAGAATACCTTTATTTAAATATCAATGGTGATGTGGATCGTATATAGACCCGTTATAAATCTATGAATGATGAGTTTATTTTACGCACTCGATATACCTTAATGAATTACTTCACTCTCAATAAAGTGGATAACAATGATCAAAATGCAAAATCTGAAGGATGAATCATGGAATAAATATAATGAGAATAAGGCTTCACAAATACATAAGTCCACAAATTGAATAACAATAATCATTGAAACCATTAATTTGGCTCCTCAAAATTATTATTTTACACCCCTCAACATCATTACACCATAGATAATGGGAAAGTACTGGATACATACCACAAACAATAAATAAATTCACAATTACATTATATAGTAGATATTTTGGATAAATATAATGTCAATATATACAATATTAGACAATATAATGATGAATTTTTGTTGGAAAATTCCCATCAGGTTACACCTTAGAGAAAAAGTCAACACTACTCCCACCCATCAGGGTGTATATAATCTTCAACTAGTGGTGAAAATGATCATTAGGTTAGTACCATATCATAATAGTAGGTTTACTCAAATATTGGGTTTAAGTATGAACATTAATTTCCATCATTATGAAAAAAACATCACCCATATCAGAATAATAATCTAGTACTAGTACATGATGATAATTAGAGTCTATTAAATGTATGATGACATTCGAAATATTCATCCATTACTCATTCATTTGAAGTGGTATAGGTAGTAGTACCCCTATTACAACTCAATATTGTTGAGTATATTTCTACTTTATTATAATGTTATGATGGGTGAAATGCCACTATATAAGGTGAATGGAAGAGAAATCCTAAATTTGTAGAACCCACTCTACCCCAAATAGTTTTATGAACCCTATGTTCTTAAAATATTAGGAAATCATAGATTTTAGGTAACTTCAGATGTACATTATTTCCTTATTTTTCCCTATTATGAACCAATGATATTGGTACTAAGCAATGAAATTGAGGTTTTTTGTAATGAATCTAGTTGGTACATAATTACTCAAGTATAGTATCCTCCCAACATGGTCTATTATATAATTCAAATTTCATCCTTAGTAAATGATTTTTATATTTATCTCTTCACTGAGGAATATATTTATTGTTGAATTTGAAAATTTTAAATAGTGTGAAAACTAACAGTGTCAATCATTTTTTTTACAAATGTAATATTTTTTCTTACATGCTCAGCGTCAAACTCCCATAGCTGATGCTACTAGAACTATGTGCAAAAAATATATGCAATGAACATAAGACACATTTAATTCCATGTAAATCTCAATGTGGGTTTTGTGACTTTTAACATCTGATCAAGTGTCCAGAATACAAGATTCGGTAATCCAAGACGATATCATTCCACATATACAGGGGAAAATAAAAAAATTTATTAAATAAAAAACTTTTACTATCCCACTCACCTCGATGAAAGTGCATACAAAGGAACTATGGTAAGATATTCATTTCATGGTGCCACCAATAAATTGGAAATGTGTTAATTACATCCCTAATTATAGGGGAAATGTTATCAGGGTCACCCATGATTCTGTGAATTAATGAACAAAATAAATTTCTTTCATAATGAAAAGGATATTGACTATTTTCATTTGTACAAGAAAAATAATATTACTATAATACTTCATCCATAAAATCCAGGATAGGTCATCCTCATTTACCATTAAAGGGTATGATAGTACTGAAATAATACATTTTAAATGATCAAGCTTAAAGCCAAATTTAGGGTCTATGTTTCAAATATCTAGAATATGGTCATCTAGTAAGTCATGAAATTTAGTGTTCAATCGAGGAGACATTGGCTTCTTATCCATATGGTGGTACTATGACTATTCCATTTTTATTCAAATAAACTATCAATGATAGTGTTCTCATGTTGTGCATGATAGCTCCCCATGGACTATTTTGATACATATGACGATAAAGTGTATTTCAATAAGTGTGATGGGGAAAATGACTAAGTGTTACATGTGAGTTATTCTCCCAACTACCTAGGAACCACCTTGGGAAACCCTAAGGACTTTTAAATTAACGACTATGTGTTTCCAGCAATCATGATAAAAGAAGAAGATCCAAATCCCCCAATCAATCAAAAACTGAAAAATTTAATTTTCCCAAATCTGTGAAAAAATGTTCATTTTAAATGAATTGGGTTCATAAAAGATAATACAATCCATTGTTTTTCTGTTATACAATATACTCTTTTATCATCAATACAAATTAAAAATTCTCCCTATGAAATTTCTTATATCTCAGTATCTCCAAATTTATTACCCTATAGATATGTTGAAATGAGAGAAAAACTCTAAAATGATCCTAATTTTTTCAACTATACTTAGGCACATCTAGGTACCAGAGATTGTCCCTTTTCCCTCATCATTGATGAAAATTCTCTCATATTACTTACTAGTCTTGGGAAAACATCTATAGACTTGGTGATGGAAGAAGAAGAAGATAACTTTATAGACACCTCTATAGAATTTGATGAAGGAATCTCCATAACCATATATGATAATAAGAAGGTAAATATAATAATATAAGTTAACATATATCCCTCATTGATATTTTCATCAAAACCTCATGAAGATCAGGTAATTTACATCTCATTATTGAAGAATTGTCATTATGTGTTCTAATAGAATTATAATCAGATCCAAGGATTTGATCCTGACGTAGCTATCTACCATACAAGATAACTAGATAAAAATTATGGAAGAAAATGGGAATCAAGAAGAATGAATCCATAATATTATTCAAATTTGGAATCTAATGTTCATAGTATTAAGAATTTACACATTATATGGAATCTAAATTAACTAAAAGACATTAAAAAACTAATTGCATCAAGACGATGAATTGGAAGATCTGTTTCTATAACGATTTTCGGTATCTCACCTGACACTACACAAAGGGAGGGTTCTGTTCATAGATATCTTGATCAATGAAACTATGTGATTTTAAACCTTCGCCATTATAAAGAATTATTTTGGGTACAGTTAGATTATGAAGACTTTTAATGATGAGGAATACACCACTATCAGGGTTGTTCAAGGGATATTTTGATATAAGGTCATTCCCTTTTTTTGGATAATGATGTTTCCACCATCTATTTTTCCATTCATCACATCATGAATCACATATTAGGAAGAATCACATAGATATATGTCAAAGACATGGTTGTTAAATCCCAATTGTTCTTTGGCAGTCACACTTACCCTTAAATAATAAGTGATAAATTTTAGGATAATATATTTAAGATGATCCATAAAAAGTGTGCTATTAGATTAATAATAAGGAAAATCCTTAGTTGTGTGGCCTTCCACAATGACACTGATTATTCCCCTAAGAATATTAGTGGGACCTTCACATTTTTGTCTCTCTGTAATCTCAATGGGTAAAGATGGTCTCAAGGATTCATTACTTATAATAATTGTTTTATAGCCCTCCTGTCAAGAAAATTCCCCTGTTCAAAAAATTAATAAATATTGGTGTTTCATAATATTGGGATTATTATTACATGGAAGCCTATGAATGTTGAGTCAATAAGGTTTTCCTTATGACTTTTCCATTCCTTCTTGTTTTGAAAATCACAAACACCTTATCTTTAAGGAAAATCTCTTTTATAAGGAAAAATGCTTTCTTAAGGAAAATCGCTTTTGTAAGGAAAAATGCTTTCTTAAGGAAAATCGCTTTTGTAAGGAAAAATGCTTTCTTAAGGAAAATTGCTTTTATAAGGAAAATTGCTTTCTTAAGAAAAATCGCTTTTATAAGAAAAATTATCCTTACCATATTTTCATTCGTATTATTTTTCTTAAGTATGAGATTCAGATTCACTTTATCGAAGTCATTAAAACCTAGATATAAAGCATTCTGTTAGTACTCGGATTCTGGACAAAGAACTATAAGTAAGTTTCATTCCGAATTCCGGATATGAACTCTGACTAAGTTCTATTCAAGAATCAGGATACGAATTCTAAAGAAGAATTCTCATTACGAAATCTAATGAAGAAATTCCATTCCAAATTCTCATTACGAATTCTGAAGAAGAATTCTCATTACGAATTCTGAAGAAGAATTCTCATTACGAATTCCAATGAAGAATTCCCATTACGAATTCTAATGAAGAAATCTCATTCTGAATTTCTATTACGAATTCTGATGATGAATTCTCATTACGAATTCTGATGATAAGTTCTCATTACGATTTCTGATGACGAATTCTCATTACGAATTCTGATGACGAATTCTCATTACGATTTCTCATTACGAATTCCTATTCCGAATTCTCATTCCGAATTCATCCATTAAACAGAAATTGATTATCATTGTTTTATACACTCTGAATTTATTCACTCCGAACTTTCACTCCGAAATTTCTATTCCGAACTTTTATGATAAATTTTAAAATGATGTCGTGCATTCTGTTACACTTACTTTGTTATAAAACGATGTCGTCCATTTTTTTATAAACTAACCGTTGTCTAAGTGACACGTGTACAGGTCCCTCCGAACTTTAAGGAAAATATGACCGTTGGAGGAGGAGCCGACCTTACCTATAAATAGGAGCTTATTTGAAAGAGCTCGGTGCTGATGGATGAACAATTTGGACTTTGTGCATACATGCTGTTGAAGTGATTTCTAGAGAGAGAGTCTCTTATTAACTCTCAAGCTTCGTGCGACTCCGAATGTTGGTGATTACATTCGAGGGCTTCCGGGGATAGGAAGACAGAGGTGCCGACTACCTTAAAGATCGAGGGCTTTCTTGCTGAGAAAGACAGAGGTGCCGACTACCTTAAAGATCGAGGGCTTTCTTGCTGAGAAAGACAGAGGTTGCCAAATACCTTGAAGTTGAGGGCTTGCGGGGATAGCAAGACAGAGACTCCGATCTTCGTATCGAGGGCTTACCCTGGTGTGGGTAAGACAGACTTGCTTGAAAGTATAAATCAAGGGACCTTTATCCAAGGTTGTTGGATACCCTTCTCTTTGGGTTAAAAGACTATTATCTTGTTACTAGTAGTTTTACTACTTGTTTCTATTCCGCTGTAATTTGTATCTTAAGGAATGTATAACTTTCTTATACTTCCTTACTTACTCTGATTCATTTAGATTCTATACGCTTTAAGGTAGAATCTCATATTGTAACTTTTGTTAAGTTTCAATTTCCGGAACCTTATTTCCGGAACCTACTTTTGAATTCTCTTTCCAAGTTTAGTTCGGTGTTAGAGGTGTAGTGAATTTACTTAGTTTAACTTTGTTAAACTTAGTCCTTTCCTTTTCTTAAGGAAACTTTAGTTATTCATAACTAACTTTAAAGGTTCCAAAGGAATTTTTAAAGTATACAATTCACCCCCCCTCTTGTATATTGAGCATCTCATATTATATTTCGATCCTACAATGAAAACCTCAAGCAATATAGGATGCACCCACCTGTCCTAATGTCTTCTCTATAATAGGTGGAACTAATCTTATATGTGGATGATATGGAGTGATTTCTAAACATGGTGCTCATATAAAAGGATGCTGTCGATAGAAATAAATGTCTCTAATATACTAGACAAACAATGATAGATTATGATACATGATATATAAATATAGGGATGAATGAATTGAACTTATATTTGAAAAACAATCATGACATAAAACATTAAGACCCCTAATGCCCCCTTCATCCCCCATATATACACACTAAAGTACATCCTCATCCACCATATTCTTATCAGAATGCTATCCTGATGGGTAGTAATCCAAAAACAATATGATATAGAATTTATATCAATGAAATCAATCAAGGAAATCCAATTTATTATTTTCAATCAAAACATCCAACCTCATAATGGACACCTGTAAACTATGTGCACCCATATGAAGAGGATTCATATACCAATTACAATCCATAATATGAAATGATGATTTATCATGGGGCCTATAAAATTAGGATATGTAAAATAATAAATTCCTTAATCTTACTTCTGTTGGTATGTGGACTGTCTTTGTTACTTCTTTTAATGAAAATACATCATAATCTATACTACTGTCTGAAGGTTACACATACAATAAGGCTTCATGTCAATCCCTCACTGTTGGCCTATATATTTCATTGTTTAGATAAATATACCATGTAAATTTGTATTTTTTAGTCTAAGATTGTGATTAATTATATCAATTCAAAATAAACCACCAGGAATGAGTATTTTAACCATTCCATATAAAATATAAGAGCTGTAATGGTCAAATACTATTTCATTTTTTTCACATTCCCCATTCCCGAATTATTTTGATGATGTGAGGGATAATTCATCAAAAACCCCGATTAATCCAAACTCATTTGAGATAGTCTCACAGTTCAAACACTAAAGTGTGGTGTCCCTAATCATCATTTGTTAAATGGTGGAGATAAATTATATTATATATACCATATGGAATGGAAATTCAAAATCTATTATTTGATGGATGAACCCCTTATTAGAGTTCCTTCAAAATGGGAGCCTCAAATAGGAATTATATAAGAACGAATAAGTATGACGTCTGGTAGAATATAATCAAATTATGACCCCTCACTAATAATATTATCTCATGGGTGTGTAAAATAATAATGATTAGATATATTAAAATGAAATGGAGTGCTTAAAAAGGTTTTATCTTGATAGGATCTTACAAAAATCATGTTTTCACATAAAATTAGAAGAAAAAATTTATGTTATCTGAAATAGTTTAATTTGGAAAACTAATGAAATCAGAGAAACAAAATATTGAAAATTGATTTTTAAAGAATGTGAATAAATATTGCAATCTATGAAGAATAATTTGGTCATCCATGGTATTGTGAATGTCTTTTTTTTCATAGTTACTTGTTATCAAATCCTGTACTTCCATTCCAATCAATGACAAATTTAGAAAATAATACCTCTCACTCCAATTATCAAATAGTGATGATGAGTATAATCCATGGAAAAATAACATCTTTGTCTTTCATATGTCATATGTGTGAGATAATTATAAAGAATAACATATGTTGAAATAACAAATACATGACCAGGTCTTCTTTATTATAAATAATTGAGAGTGTCTACTAACCATCCTCCTCGAACTATGAACCGAAAAGTACTTTAACAAAAAGTCCTTGTCTATTCAATCATATATAACCAAAATATATAGGATTAAGATAATTATCACTTTGAAAAAAATTAACAGTAATGTACATTTAAACAAAATATGATCATACTTTTCAGGAAAAACATCTATTAGAGTATTGAAAGCTATTGAACATATGAAAGAATTATATTTTATTCAAATAAGTAAAAGAACTCTAGAAAAAAAAACATCACCTTCCCAAATCACATATATTTTTACCCCTCTTTGTTAATTATAGATAAGAAGATTACGAAGATGTGGTAATTACAAAAATAAAAAAAATACTAAAATGGAAATCTTTTTGTAGAATATTTTCATTGAAAATATGTATAATCTCTACCAAATAAAGCATTGAATATTACCGTAATGTGATTATATTAGTTTTTAAAATTTAACATTCTAATTGATCCTAAATATTTCCATGAATTAGGAAACACAAATGAATAGTATTCCCAAATTATTGAATGTCACTTACAGACTCTTCATCTTCTGCCACTTTTATTACTGAATTAACCTTCGAAAGGAGAAAATTTTTCAATGAAATATATTTTGAACATGTATCTTCATGTAGACCATCATATCCATTTGAATAACATAATTTGTTTTTTATATTTATATATACTACATTTAATAAATGATCTTAAATTATATCAATGGAAAATATTGTTAATATTGATTTATTTATTTTGGAATCATGGATTCGAAATATAAATTTTTCTAGTTGGATAATGTGTAGACTACAAAAATATAGTCCACCGAGAAAATATTTAAATTGTAATCAATATTGAAATTTTTATTCCAAAACAGTAGAAGTGAAATAAAATATTTAGAATTAAATAATTATGGCTTTTTTATATTTAGGATGAAAACATCCCCAAAATCTAAAAATGTTGAAATTAATCTCTATTTGATAATTTTGTGGAGATTAAATCATCATAATTGAATTGAAAACTAATTCAAATATTATCTCCATCAACTGTCCCCAAACATAGAACATGGAATCATGGATAAGAAATATTTAAAATGAAATCAATTCAAATTAATTAATCATTACAATGATAACTACCATTTTGTCAACAAGTAACAAAAGTTAACAAGATTGAAAGAAACCATTATTTCACTTTCCATATTTAGTGCCTTCCATAAATTTTGGCTTTAGTTTTCATATCATTCATGAGAAACACAAAAATAAGAATTAATTATCTCCGAGTAGACACATTTAATTTTTCAGTAAGAAAATTTTAATGAAAACCCATTCAAGATTCACCAAATAATTGAATTTTTTTTTAATATTCACTCAGTTTGAGTCAAGGAAATGTGATTTTAATGAGGGATTTTGAGGTATTTTAAAAAAATTATTTGGATAGGATTTATATGTAAAATATTATGATGAATAATAATTGGTATTTCCTCTTTCTATAGCCAAATTCTATGGCAACAATTTTCACTAACATGTGGTCTACACCTCACACACCTTATCAGAAAATCACCGAAAATGATCATTAAAACATTAAAAATGGTTCAAAACATTTAAAAATTTGTAATATAAAAATATATCCACTCAACATCCTTCAATAAAATAGAAGATTGGTTTATATTTTCAAATAAGGAACAATTATAATTTTTATTGAAGTGATGGTGATTTGAACTTCAATTAGTGGGTTACACTTATTATCCCCTACCATGAATGATAATAAATATTTTAATATTTATAAGAAATAGTTCTCTTTGATTTTTGTTTCATATGTTTTATATCTAACAATGTCTTAGATCTAATTATGTTTTAGAATTTTTCTTAATTAATCCATCAAATAACACAGTTTAGTATAATAACATTGAAGTCATCAAGCACATTTTTTTATCATTTTATTTTAAACCCTATGTAGAACCAAGTGATTTATCACACCACAAGATAGATTCCCCCAGAAAGGAGTCTGGGCAGATCAATCATTTTCACATGAAGAGCTATTAGGATAGGGAAACATGGAATGTAATTTTGGGAAACAAATTGTTTTTTCATATATTTTATTATCTACAAGGATTAAATTTATATATAAAACCATAAAAAATTATTAACTTGAATATTAATAGCTTTAAAATAAATAATTACCTCAATCATTTTGAATCATTTCTCAAGAAATTATGTTTTGAAATAACTATATCAAATTATTGTTAAATTAATCATGTATTGGTTCTCTCAAGAAATGAGGTCATCTTAAAGAATATATAAAAAAGTGTTTTAATGAACTAGAAGACAATTATTTTAATGATAAATATGGTTATATGTGGCATAAAATTGAAAAATCTTTTGTATTTTTATGAAATTTTCGATGGATTAAAAGTGAAAAAGTAATTTTCAGCATTAATTTATATTCTATTTCATGTTATAAATCTCTCTTCTCCTTGTTATATGTTTCAAAAATAAAAAATATAATCATTTGATATTATATGTTTCTCAGAAACAACAAAAATAAAAACTAAACAAACAAAAAGATAAAAAAGGAAACACTTATACGAAAAATAGATACATGTATTATAAATATGCATGTTTTTTCACCCTATAAATAACTACTGTTGTGACCTAAATATTTTAAAGTATATTTATCATATAAGTAGTTTTTTATTTTACATAATTTAAAAAATTATGTGTTAAAGACAATTATAACCTGAAATATTAGTAGTGAAATATTGAGTTAATATCATTGGTGATGTTCACTAAATTATAATTGAAGAAATAGATGATAAAATATAATATTTTTAAAAATAATAATTGAATATTGAAATAAATTAATAAGGGAATGAAAAAGGCATATGTCATTGTTTAACCCCCCAAGAAGGCCTTAGGTTTTTACTTCCACCTGACATGTAGTATAATTTATCACACAATGTTTGATAGTGTTTGGAAATAAATTGAGATTACCCACCACATAGATTTCCTTCTATATTTATACTTATTTACTTTTATTGTATACAACCATATATATATATACTGTATAAAATCCACCCCATTAGTAATGAGATATGGATTTAATTATTTTGGAGGGAAAAAATATTAGTCTTCCTTTTTTGGATAAACTCCTCCTGGTACAACATCTCAATTATCATATTGGGAATCCTTTTATCAAACATCTATGTCTACGTAATATTCAGTGGTTGTTGAATCTGGTTCCTCTTTGGTAACATCACGTCCCAGGTGTTGGATACACTTCCCCAATCAATTTTCTCACAAGACATTAGTTATCCCTCCCCATACACAAGAGGATCTGACTTTGGAGAATCAACAATATTTATATCAGGGGATACAATAACCACTTTATAAAATCAGAAAATTAATGATAATAAAAAAATATCCAAAAAATAAAAAAATGAACAATAATAATACCAAAACCAATATTGACCAAAATCACATGATAATCTCATATCATTGATAAATGATCATAAACTAATGTTGTAGATATTTCATTCCATATAATCTTCAAGATTTAAATTAAAAATCAAAAAATTCAGACAAAATTATACTCACAAGTGGGGAATAATATATTTTCATGTCCACTCATCCAAGATCCATCCCAACTCATCCATTAAACTAGGGGAATTTCCCATTGTTCATTCCTATAAAAATTGTATCTATTCGGGTACTAACCAAGCATCCCATGTTGGTTGTGAGTAAACAATATATTTCCACAACCAGAGATGTCGAACATAATATCTATGTAATAAAAAATAATGAATATATCTAATAAATAATGTAAATTTATTAATGTGAACTATTTTCAAATTAAGATTATTCTTTAATTGACCACATAATTTCACGATTTCTTAATGACACATAGACCAAAAATATAATCTTTATCACATGTTGGAGTCTATACCATCCACAATGGGATATCAAATTTTATTCCAACATGGGTTATTATTATTATTTTTATTGAAATTTAATATTCAAACAATGGGGACCTAAAGAAGCAGTCTAGTACCCCATGGGTAATTGGATTAGTTGTACCTATCCTACAACTGATTAATCATAGGTATCAAAAAATATATTATGGGACTATAGTGGAAGTCTAAAACGTCGTGGGTATTTGGAGAATCATTTCCATTTTGAATACTCCGAAAAATTATCACATATCATGGTTCCATGTTTATAACCATTTATCAACCATTACAACAATTCAATATTCATCAAAATTCATAAATCCATTTTTCAACAAAGAATAATTTGTAAATCAGAACTATAATCATATAAAAAACACCCCATCATTAACTATAAATATTATAAACCATTAATCAATAAATTTTTTAATCCCACCATTCAAAAGATTAAGTATCACATATTCAATCAACTTGACTATTCCATGGTGAAATTAATTATTTAACTAATTCAATTTAGAATTCAATTTCCTAACATGAAAAGTGTAATTTCACAATTACATACATGAAAATAAAATCAAGACTATGGGGAATTGAAAAATAAACCACCTACCACACGGTAGTTGATGAATTTTCACCAAACCGAAATACCAAATTTTTTGTAGAATGATAAAAATCACAATGGTGGGTAAATTATTCAACCAAAACCTAGGATGAAGATCCAAAGAAACATGATAAATCAAAACCTAGATCTAAACTTAACACAATCAATGTAAATAAACCTTCTAAAATATGATAAAATAACAAGAGAATAAACAAAACCAAATTTTATGTACCTCCTTGAATGGAGTTTGTTTTACACTCACATTTCAATGATAAAAAACAATGATTATCTTATTATTAATATTTTACATGATGTATGATATAATTTTATACCATATGAATACATCTATGATATTTATTCTAAGTAATATAAGTAGTCAACACTGGATGGTAGACCAAGTTACCACCAGGATTAGCTACCGCCGGACCAAGTCACTCTCACAACCAATAGAATCGATTGGCAAGACCTACTTCCACTAGAGGAAAGTCACCGTTAAAGTCAGTGGAGTCACTACCAGAGGTGAATCACCACAACCTTCATCTTACCACTGTTTTCCATGGAAATTGGTGTGAATGGATGAATGGATAAATATATTCAGGGATAGTCTGACAATGTCTTTACGACTTAGTAAATCATGATCTGAGGATTTTTGATCTCCTCCAATTGAAACATGTATATATTTTCAAAGGATCTTTGTCTTGGTTATCGAAATATAGATACCGTAAATAGATAATATGATATATTACTAATGAAAAAACATATAGTGGTTTTGGTGGTCGATTTTTTGATTTCAAATAAACATTCGAATTCCCAATCTATGATGATCAATGATACATAAGTATAGAACCTATTACAATGATTTATTGAGACATTTTATAGAGATTAACTGAAAAATAAATGTATATTTATACCATACTATGTTATTCTTAAACATTCCAGAACAAACCACATACCCCTCAATAATGCTGTTATGGGACTACAATTATATAGAACACATCACACTGAGAATATTATATACTTATTTGTTATGTATATTTGTCATTTTAGAAATATTTTTTATTCTTATAATCTATCAAAAAAGGTCTCATACAATTCATGGATAATACTTGTTGTTCAGTTCATAGTTTATTTCCCACTTTTTTATAGGACAACCATGTGTGACCTATTCTATTATGAAATCCAATGAAATAATATGGTAGAGGCTTTTTATCTTGGATTGCTTGTTGATATTAACTAAATGCTTAATACTAGTTGTGAATTTACATTATTATATTTATAATATACTTGGAAGTAGGTAATTCCCATGTGGAGGGGATTAACGATGACCTTGATAGTGAACCTCTTGATTATTTTGTTGTGTCCATATGTTTTTTTTTGTTGTTTTACTATCATAATAAAGATAAATTTTTATTGACAGTAAAAATCACTTTGATAATTAATCTTAATTAGTGTTGATATTTTTTTGTCTAAGAAAATTGAAATCTAATATCGAGGTATTTATTAACAATATTTTAATCGGGACCTAATCAATATTTAAGAAATAATTTAAAAGGATAAATTATATAACAATCTTCTTTATTGGTTAATTGGACAATTTATATTTTTTAAGGAGATTTTACTTTAACAAACTATGAATAGAAACTTTGTATTTGTAACTAAATTCACCCCCTATGGAGTAACAAACTCTGAACAAAATTTTATATCAATGGATTAATTTAAATTTACTATTTTAACAGTGATATTATTTGTATGCACAAGATCACAAATTTATTTCATATATAAATTTTTTTTCTTTAAGGATAATAGACCAGAATGATCTACTACTAACAGAACTCTATATTTTAATGGTATAAACTATTATCAATGGAAAATCAAGATGACAAGGCATTTGGTATGTATAGTTTTTGATATATGGATTAAAATTAATGATCAATATTAAATAGCATAAATACCCTAAAAGTGAATGGAATAATTCAACAAAAACAGCTTACAATAATTTTTTTAAATCTATGATAACATTGTTTTCTGCTTTGGGAGATGATTAATTCAATAGAATATTTATATGAAAATATTATTTTTAAATCTGGGATTCCTTATCTGTCTCACATGAAGGAACATAAAATGAAAAAAAGGATTAAATTCATAAAAAATCACATAAGATACATTTAAAATGAAATATAATGAACCAGTTTTAGAGTTGTATCATAAGTTTATTGAAATAGTGAATACTATATACTCTCTTAGAAAACAACTGACATAAATTGATCATGTAAGGAGACTAGTCAAATGCTTACTAGACATATGGAGAGTAACAACTATATCAATTAGAGAATCATGTGATGTATGTAAACATCCAATCATGAAACTGATAAGAATGCTGAGGATTTTTGAAAAATAACTTAAATTCATAAAATTGATTGATGAAGATGAACCAAAAAAGAAAAATAGGAGACTTAAAATCTATTATCAGCAGAAATATTTAAAATGTAAATTGTAAATATTATACTGAAGAAGGATCTCCTAATGAAATCGACGAAGAAATGGCACACATGGCTTAAATATTCAAGAGATTGGTTTTCAAAATTTAGTTAATAAAAAAAATTAATCTTGAAGAGATTAGGATAACAATGGAAAATATAAAAATGATTGGACACAAGATTGGAAAAAGTATGACATAAAATATGAAGTCACGTGCTATGAATTCAATATGAAAGGTAATGTTATTTTAATTTATAAAAAGTATGAGTATATGGATAGAAGATACAAACTAGCCATGAAAGTAACATTGTGTGCCTCCGAAGAATGTCAACTTACTATAACACCAATCAAGAAGATAAATATGACATATTCGGTGTATTCTTTATGGAAAACATATTAAAGGTAAAACATGATCTTCCTATTTCTCCGACTATTGTTTCATATAATTATTACAAGGAATGAAAAATAACAGTGTAGAAAACATGACCAAAAAATGGTCTTAATGATTATTGTAACTTGATAAAAGGCACCTTTCATGACCAAAAAGATAAATATAAGTTACTCATGATACAACATGCCTTAATGGTAATTGTTAAGAAAATCCTTCCTATTGAATAGATGAAAAATGATAAACTATTTAAAGAAACCAATGAATTAAAATTTTTAAAGGAATTTATAAATAAATATATATAAGAATTAAAATGATAAGAAAAAATAAAATCCAATAATATGAAATCATGTTGCTCTGATGTATAAAGCTAGCATAGGTTACTAGTAGGGGAAATGGAAAATTACAAAAACTAGATTCACGTCTAGAACCAATAATGAATGTTCATATACTACCAAAAACAAGTCAAATAAACATAATTATTTATTCAACTATAGTTTTCTTCAATATTTTTATAAGAAACCTATTAGTAAAATATGGACTGCGAAATCACTTATTACTAATATAATAAGAGCATAATGTATTGTAGTACCGAAATAATTTTGGGAAAAAAATTGTGTTGTATGAAATAAATTTGACAAACACCAACAAAATCCTATGGTTTATAGATAGTTGAGGTTCTAGACAAATTATGATGAATATTAAATCATCAATAATTTGATCAATCCTGATGGTGGACATGTTACTTTTGGTGACAATTAAAAGGAAAAATCATTGGCCTTGAAAAAATTGGAAATTATAATTCCGTAATAATTTTCAATTTTTTTATATGAATATAGTATTGAGAAAATATATTATTTTTTCATATTGAATTAAATTCATTATCTTCTAAAAAAATTCTTGTTTATGTGACTTTCACAATGAATTGTGGATTTAGCTTATGATGCTAGGTCATTTCAATATTATTTCAAGTAGAAAGCTACCTAGAAAAGGTTTCTTTAAAGAAATACCGAAGCTTGAATTTTCAAATGATGGAGTTTGTAATCCTTACCAAAAAGGAAAACATTATAATATTTTTTAAATCAATGAAATAATTTTCAACATATCAACATTTACATTTAATCCATATTGATCTGTTTGGTCATTCTAGAGTCTCTAGTCTAAATTGAAAACATTATGACTGTTTCCGTGTAGATTTCTTCTCTAGATACACTTGTCTATAATTTCTACCTCTCAAAGTGAATATTTTTCTTACTTTATTATGAATTCAAAAATATGTATATAACCTTAGATGAATTATGATTATGACAATAAGGCATGATCAAGGAAAATAATTTAAAATAAATAATTTGAATAAATTTGTTCAAAAAATTGTTATTATCACAAAGTGTCAACTAATATGACACAACATCAAAATGATGTCGTAAAAAGATAAAATATTACCCTTCAAGAGGTATTCTTAACCATTTTAAATTAATATGACATGCCAATATAATATTGGTTTAGAGATTTTAATACAACCTATTATAATTGAAACAATGTATTGATTAGCCATCTATTAAATAGAACACCTTATCAGTTTTGGAATAATAAAAATCCATAGCTTAATTAATTTAGAGATTTTTGTTTCAGGGATTTTTATGATAAAAACAAAGGATAAATTTGAAATAAATTCTTACAATAGTGATGAATTAATTTTTCTTGGATATTCATCTTTTACTAAATATAATAGAGTGTTTATTAAGAGAACCAAAACAATGGAAGAATGTATTCACATTCTGTTTCACGAAACAGATCCCAGTGTAGCTATGACTATCTCAGAAGACCCTGAGGATGACCTATCAACTCTAAATCTATATTCTAAACCATTTTAATGTTCTGTTAAACAAAAAGACAGTTCTGCATTTAAACATACAGAAACTGGATAGAAAGAAGACTTTGAGTCAACCAAAACCTTTTCTCAAAGAACCACTTGGACTCATATAAATCAACCATTAGCTGTTATAATAGGAAACAAAGATAGAGGTATACTGACCATAGAAACCTAAGAAATACAATTTTTCATTAATACTTCATGTCATATATTGATCATAAAAACACCAAAAATTCCATTAATAATGAATTCTAGGTTACCTCTATGTGATAAGAAATTAATCACTATGGAATAATCACTGTTTTTCCACATTTTCACAGACATATAGACACAATATTTATTGGAACTATGAAGGTGTTTTAAAAAAGTATGAAGTGTCTATAACTATAGTATGAAATAAATCATGATTAATTAAACAAGGTTATAATCAAGAATAAGTTAGTAATTATGAGGAATCATTTTCACCTTTAGTATGACGTTAAAGCATTAGTATAATTCTTTCATGTGCAGTAAACTTTGACTGAAAACTATATCAAATTTATGTTGAAAGTGAAATATTAAATTTATTTACAATTAAGGATGTATTTGATGAAAAACCCAGGGATTTAAAAATCCTTATTTTCCAAATCGAGATTAAAAATGAAAAAAGGTTCGTATGGTTCAAAATAGTCTCATATTGCTTGGTATGATAGTCTTACCTCTATTTCTATTTAAAAACATTTTCCAAAAGGAATAGAAAATCCAACCCTTTATATAAAAATTATTGGAAATGATGTTTTAATAGTTCAAATATATATGGATGATATTATTTCTTGTCCTAGGAAGATTAAAATGCGGGGATACTCCCATGAGTACTACATAAAAACTAGACCATGATGAAGATTAGAAATTAGTATATAAAACATGTTATAGCGGAATGATAACCACTATTTTATGTTTATCTATTTATCGGATTGGTATTATGTTTATTTTGGGTATGTGTGACCTCTTTCAAGAAAATCCAAAAGAGCTAGAGTTGTTAGCTGTGAGATTATTATTAAAATACCTAAAATATAAAAATAATTTGGAATTTTTAAATCATTGAAGACATAATTTTAATATAATAAGACTTTTAGATGAATGTTTATGGGGACACATGTTGTATAGAAAAATCACATTAAAAACCTATCATATTTTTGGAAAATCTATAGTATCAAAGTGTAGTAAGAAACAAAATTCTGTTTCACTATCTTCTACAAAATATGAATAAATTATGGCAGGAAGTTGTTTTGAACACAACCTATGGATGAAACATACTATACTAGAATATGGATAATAGTTTTTTTATGTAATTGTAAATTTTGATAACAGAAGTGAGATAAACATTTCCAAAAATTCAGTATCGCACTCTATTACAGATAAAATATGTAAGACATCACTTTTTCAGAGATAATTATCAAAAGGTAGATATATCATTAGAATATATTAGAAATGATCACCAACATGGTGATATACTCACAACATCTTGGAATTAATAAATATTAAACTAAATCAAACATTAATTAGGAAACATAAACATTGGATGATGAGCTACCAGTTATAAGTCCCCATTGATGAAGTGATCATTCAAAAGTCACCATTGATGATACACTATTCAAAATTCACCACTGATGAGCCACAATTGCTGAAGTCACCATTGAGAAAGTCACAAATATTTGTTATGTTATCGTTTCTTTATTACCATTTATATTTTCCATAACCAATTAAATTTTCATTAGTTTAATTTTATTAACTTTTAATTAGAATAGATAAACGATGAAAACATCGGGATAAATCTAAATCAATTCCCTACCTTTATCCCATGATCTCCCAAACCATTACATCCCTCTCAAACCAATCTTCCTTACTCCTTATTCCACCTGAATCCTTAAACTACTGAAAAAGGAACATGTGAAGTGTGTTTTAGAATTGATTCTAGATGAGATGAGGTATTCCAAGAATAAAAAATTATCCACATGTAGTTTAGAACCCATTTCACTAAAGCCACATCAAAAAAATTTTGTTTTCAAAGTAAAAAATGAAATTGATGAATAGTGGACTCCATCTACAAATACATTAGTGTTAAAAGTAACAGAACAAAATAATTATAAAAATAGGATTACCATGAATCATTGATTGTATTTTCGAAGTGTGGTCTTGGAATTTTATCAGAATTTGAGAATTGTTTTGATGTAATGTTATAGAATTTGAAGTAGTATAGTTGGAAGAGATATTCCTTTCTCATAAATAAAAGGTGAAAATGTTTAATGGTTCCTCATAAAGGTGTATGTGAGGATTTTAAATGACGTATACCAATTGAAAGTGAAAATTTCAATTATGAAAGAGCTATTCAATAGCTAAGTAGAAATGGAATACATAGAATACAAACTCCATTCGATCAGGATGGTGAAAGAAAGTTGCTTTTGATGTTTGTACTTCTTCTCTTACGTCCAGCCAATGGGAAGATAAATACAATGAGATATCAGGATGTATACATTATGTATAAGATGATGAAAGGGAATAGATTAATTATATAGATATTTTTGATGATCCATATGCAGGATATGTGAAGGAATAGATTTGGATCAAACACAATCATTTATCCCAAAATTATTTTGGTCGTATTAGATGCAAAGAGATATGTCAATGTTGTAGAATAATATGCAGAAAAATTTTCTGGTTTTTGTTTATCAAATTTATTTTTTCTTCAAATAGTAAGCATTACCTAGAACTCATTGAATCTGTAATGGGTATGAGGGACTAAAAGTTTTTCGAAATTGTTCAATCCAAACTATCGTCTTTGAAGAAATAAGAATATGATGGATCTTTGTCTATATTTTGATGACATTGTTGAGTAATCTGATGTTGATGTTGTTGTGGAAAAAGACAAGCCAATACTTGAAGATACATTAGTTGATGAAAAAGTAGAAGCATTGATTTTGGTTAAAGAATGTAGTGATACTGATATTAATAAATCTCCTTGTATTTTATTAAGTGGTCATGTTCGTTAAGTAGGATCTCTGCCTACCAGATAAATCCTCTTACCAGAAAATGATGAACAATACGATTTTGAAGTACCTGGAGAAGATAAGTTTAAATTTTTATCCTATAATACATCTAGGGGTGATAATGGTAATGGAGGTAATGATATTTTTTCTAAACTAGTAGATAAATAGATTTTAAATTTTGAAAATTATAATGAATCTTCTAGTTATGATGATGAGGATCAGAATTATGAAACATATGTTGATATGGATTTAGATGATGGAATAAAGAATTGTTTCCCTAATTAATGAAATGATCAAAATGATTGTAATGATCATGAGGGTAGTGATGATAATGGAGATGATATTTATCCAGAATAAAATAATGTTCGACATAAATCTTATTCACATATGATATCTTTTTCTCTTAGAGATTAAAATCAGCAAAAGGATACCATGATGCCTAATATTCTAATTGTTCTTACAGACGGTATAGAAGCTTAATATATGTGGTATAAAACTCTTAATCAAGATGATCAAATGAATCAATCATATCTAGTATACAACATGGAATCCAATAATATAGAAGTTATTCTTTATATTAGTGACGGGGAGATGGCTAACATTATAGTTAATAAGTTAGTTTCATTGGATCAGTCACTTTCAGATGACCAAATAGAAACTAGAATAGAAAACACCTATGCCCTCAACAACTAAAATTGGTCAATGTTATCAAGTTCCCAGAGAATCACCCAAACGTCCTTATATAATAAATTTTAGTTAGCTATATTTATGAATGGGAATCATGTAAAGGTTTTGATAGACATGGACATAATTATACTAAATCAGATAACGAGCATGATGATTTTTCAAAAAATAAGGATCCCTAGTGGATCAGATCAATTAAGTGGGAGAGTTACAACCTTTTAACCAAATGGAAACTAATAGAAAAAAAATTCAACCAATTTTATTTCATGTTACAGTGATACATAATGGTTTTAATTCTTTTTATAGGATTGTAAATTATGATTTGGATATTTTGAGGAAGAATTTTGTTTCAGACATTACTCATGTCCCGAACACTCATCCATCACCTATTGTGCATCTCATTTAAGAAAGTGTTCTATATTTGATTGAATTGGTGAAATACCATATACAACCACAAAAAAGGATTCAAATTTAGAAATTTTATATTCCAAAAAAGACCATATAAAATTAATATAATAGTTTGAGAAATATTGTAGAGGGTTTGCCATCCTTTCTTTCAGAGTATATGAATTCTCTCTCATAGAATTTTGAAAGCATCATTACTGCTGCATCTAACCCAACTAAACATCCTCCTACTCTGGTAAAACATGATATAGAATATCAAAAATAGATTATCCAAGATGAAATCATAAATACTATGGGTGATGTAAAAACTTGTGATGATCAAATTCGGTGGATGCATCTTCTTGGAGAAAATACACTTCATTTCATAAGAGTTCTTCATGTAGATCTTAGACAATATACAGAATTCATAAACAATATATCATGTAATACTATTAAAGAATATATAACAAACATGAAATGTCTCATAATTTCAAATTTCATTACGAGAACATGAGGATAGAAGCACTAATAGGGGCCTTCAAGGAGATGGTGTGTAAACTAAAGGTTCTCACACCAGCTCTTCATGGATTTAGGGGTATGAGATAAGAATTATTTAATGAGATGGAAGGGGATGGTTAAATAATTATGTACTTCATAAATATCTAAAAACCCCACCTTTATGTTTATCGGACCACTATAATTTCTTGCAAGGAAATTCATGTTTCAATTATTCATTGAACCATATCCATAGACTCAGTTATGTATATGCCTACACTAATCACTGAACCAGACAACGTTATGCCTCCACCATATCACCATTTATTTTTTCTATATTTGAAGCAGTCAGACATATTTGAAAGATTTTTTCTGAGCTCCACTTAATACTGATACCACAATACAATCCATTACTACCACGACCCCAACATAAACTTCTATAGTCACATCACAGGACAATGATAAATTCATAACAAAAGACAAAGGGAAGTAGAATGTTGATTGGCCCTGTATTCTAGAAAAAGAAAATGTTTCGATGTTATTTTATTGATATAGATTTTTGTATTTTTCCCTTTCATTAAGTCCTTTTTTTAGTTGTTTCTTTTTAGAAACTAAATAGCACAAACACCTTATATTAACATATGTTTATCTCTATGTTTAAAAAATATTTTTAATTTTTTATATTGTAAAAAGGGGTGATAAATTTTTAATTTAGTATTATATTATTAATAATATTGTTTTTAATCTCAAATAAATCTCTGATTAATTTTCATTACTCATTTAATGTATTATTTATAAAATTAATTGTTATGTCATCATCAAAAAGGGGAGAATTATAGCACATCTGAGTATGGAGTGTCCTTGTTACTCTCTAGTTTTATTGATAAAAATGATAACTATTTTAGTATTAATGTTTAAAAATGATTTATGATATAATTTTATATGATAATAATACATATATGTTATTTGTCCTGCGTATAAAATCAAGCAACTATTGGATGGGAGACATTATTACTACAAGGATGAGATACTCCCAGACTGAGTGACCTTCCCCACAATTAGAAGACACCTCTAAGACAATATACCGCTAGAGGCGAGTCATCATTACCACCAGTGGAGTAACTGCCATAGTCATGTCACTGCCAGCTTCTTCATTACATACTTTCTGAGGAAGTTGGCATATAGATCAATGGATAAATTGATTTTGGATAGTTTTACTAAGTCTTCACAATACATTAAAATTCGATCTGAGGATTGAGGATCCCCTAAAATAAACAAATATATATATTCACAGAGGATATATCTCTTGGTTACAGAACTATATTTATAATAGAAAGCTAATACGATATCATCTTATAGAGAAAAACAAGCAGTGGATTGTTTGACTGAATTTATAAAATCTCATGAACACGCTGATTCACATAATATGAATATCAAGAACAAAAAAATCATATATACCATTAAATATGTTTATTTAGATATCCGAAATACATCTACTAAAACAAATCTACAGATTTCTATGATCCTTTTTAGCTTCAATTTTCAATAAAAAGGCACATACACCTTGAAAATGATGTTATGTGGACTATGAACATATAGAACACATCATACTAAGATTTTTATATTCTTACATGGTCATTCCATTTAAATCCTGACTAGTATATTGGTTCCCTATTATCCAACACACGATGTATCCTACACATTCTTAGTGAATACTTATCATTCTATTCTTATTCAATTTGATTTACATAGAGTTTGTGGAAAAAGGTCTATGTTTGACTTGTGATATTATTAGTTTTCATGAATAACTATGGAATAGGTTTTCTAGACTGGATAGCTGGTTGTGGTAGACTATATATGAAATCTAGATTGTGGATAAAATTTGTTATATTTTTAATATTCATGGTGGGATGTGATTTCCTAGTATAGGGTATGAAGTCTCACCTTCAGAATAAACCTCAGGATTATTCAATCATGTATCAGAGTTATTATTTTAATACTATATTCATGTTACTGTTTTATAAACAAACAAAACCATTTAATTGATAATTTATTATAACTGCTATTGATATGTTTTTCCTAAGTAAATTGATTTCAAAATATAAGGTATTTCAAAATAATATTTTAAATGAGGCTTAATCATTCATTTAGAAATATTTTAAAAGGATAAATCATATATTGATTTTCTATATTGGTTAATTGGAATATATATTTTCATTAAGGGGATTTTAATTTAACCTAATTTTGAAGGAAAATTATTAATTGGGAACTCAATTAACCTCCTCAAGAGTTACTCACACCGACCAACACCCATGATATGAGATTACATTCTGGGAGAGGATCTGATCCTTCAATTAGATTCTTATAAATTACAAAAATATTGTTCAAATATCCATAAAATCTTCTCTGAGATGTCAAAAATCATTGGAAAATGATTTTTGATAAATATGGTTGTTTAGTGTTAATTAATATGGTGTTCATGTATTTTAAATTTAAATTTGAGTGATTAATAACCCACAATCGTGGTTTCATTTCATGGGGAAAATGGTTTGGAAACCCATATAACATGTGCCTCATATTAGAGGTCACACTATAACTTCTATGTGTTACACAGTTTGAAAAACTTTGGGCCATCCATGTAAACCCCTAATGTCTTAGGTTGTACAGTATTAAGAGGGTGGCTGCATGGTTTGTTCATACAATGCACTAACTATAGGCAGCATCTAGTCTCAATAAAAATAGGGCACATTATTTCTTAGGAAAACATTCATGGTTTTCCCTAAAAAATTTTCGATCATTAATATCACCATGGGCTAATAAAATTATCGAACTTCACCTGAAATAATCCAAAAAATAAAATTCAAGTACTGTTTGACAATAACATAAAAATAATGTACCTATAATCATGTATGGATAATCTATGTAATGATTGATATATTATATTATCAAAACCTTATAGAATCTCTTCATCGATATGTACTCCAATTAATATATAATATTTCGAGGTTAAAAATGTTGCACAAATGAGCAGACATAACTTCTTCTCCCTATCATATTTCACCCTAAAACATTCCATGTTTCCACAAAATCTTAATTTCAGCATCGAATTTCCACAAAACACATTATCATTAGGATCCATAACATGAATAAGATTCTTTTGAAAGGTACAAAAAGTATGAAGCTCAAAAATGACTACATATATCACATTAGTAGTGTCAGGTTGATACATTCAATGTCATGACATTTGCAAAACACTGTTCATAAACATGTACCTCTATGGAAGATCCATTCGGCATCCCTCCTACATGATGCTAACCATAATATCAAAAGGACCAAAAAGTTGAGTCCCCAACATGTCGAGTCTCTAAATCTTATGGTTGCCCTATATTGGTGATAAACATATGAACACATGATCCCCCCTAAAACATCAAGGGGTCTTCGATGTCGATAATCATATGAGTTCTTTCTATGAGGATCTGTAGCCATATAGTTATTAATTTATGATGATTTTTTGATTTCTCATAAATTATTCATAGTCCAAAGAACTCAAAATAACCTCCCTTCATTAGATATATAGGTGATCTTCATGGCCTATTATATAGATCCTCTAACGACGTCATATGAGTTATTTTCTGATAACTATTTTTATAAAACAAATCAATTTGTGCTATGTGCTTCTCCCAATACTCATCAATGATATGAACATGTTGGCATAAAAAATCCAATAAAAAATGTATAGTAGATTTCTACAACCAAAACTTCAATGATTGGAAACCCATACTATGAAATAACTACGTTCTATGAACCTTAGGTAAACCATTCCAAAAGTGTGAAGTGAATCATGAGTGATGATTTGAAACTATGATCTGAAGACCCCTGTTAATATAAACTATCTATAGAATATAAAGGTCTCGTAACTAATAAATTGATAATTTCTTCATTTTAAGAAATAAATTGGATACCTTCATTAGTTGGTCCTCAATTACCCAAATAGAATCAATCTTCCAAGTATTCCTCGAAATACCTATACCAATGTCCATGGTTATGTCATCCCATTTATATTTAATAATTTGAAATGGATGTAGTAAACCACCAATTAATTTATTATTGACCTTCACCTACAGACTCATGCATCATCGTGTCACAAACCCTATAATGTCCTTTTTCATTCCCGACCACCAACACTATCGATGCAGGTAACTATAAATTTTGGTCAAACCAAGATGTACCTCCCATTTCAAGGAATTAAACTCATGCATTAGCTCTTCCCCATAGTATTTGTAACAATAACATAGTTCCATACATCGATGATCTCATTCTAAACTATAGTCCAATCATAAGGTGACTACCCATCTTCATTGATTTCCATCAAGGCCAAAAAATCCATATTCGCATACTACAGCTCTCTAATAAAACAAAAAAGTGTAAAATCAAGTAATATTAATATGTTGGTCATCTTGTATTTTCCTTCTTAACCAAAATATGTATATCATATAGATAGGTAAAAATTTCCACTTAGAACTATACACTTAAACTACGTGATTCTGGGTCTCCCTTTATAAAGTGTCAGCGACACAATTTCCCTTTCCAAGAATATATTATATATAAAAATATTACATTTTATATATACAAAAATCATATATACTACTAAATATTCAAATCTCCCAATAAATATATATACACTAGTCTATTTTCGATGATAAACACATAATATTTTTCACCCAACAGGTAATTATTCCAACATATTAAGGCATCAACCACTACAACCAACTCGATATCACGCATTGGTTAATTCCATTCATGAGTCATAAATTATTGTGACAAATAAACCTTATAAAATCCCATTCCATAAAAGATTCTCCACATAATATCTGAATTTCCTCAAAAGACATGATATACTCCTCACCCAGCTTGGGTATGATCAAGATCGATGAGGTAGTCAACCACTTCATTAACCCCTAGAAATCAGTTTCATAGGATACAATATATTAAAACAATATCCCATCCCTGGTGAATCATGAAATTGTTACATTCAAGTTGGATAATTCCTATATAAATCTATATTAATGAAACACAAAATGAAAAAAACAACACATGTGAAATACATTGTTGTGAAGATTCCAAGAAACCACTTCCAGAACATTCTCTAGTAGCACTGACAGACCATCCTCTGAGATGATGTGGAACAATAATTGTACCCTATCGATCTAGTACTGATATTCAGATCTCATGGTATAAATCTTGTTCTCTCATATAATAATCGAAACAATTTCAATATGTTATACATTATAGTCCATAGTCTTGAAGTACAAAAATGTGTAATCCATGAAAACAAAGAAAAAATGATATAGGTACGGGTGAAATATTATATTCATCAAGGCCATAAACACGGCTGGTGTTCACATTATTTTGAATTGAATCATCATGAACTCATATAGTAAAATCCTTATTGTAAATATTTCTTGGGGTTCTTTTTAATTTATAACCCTCAAATTAGGCTACATTGATCTCAAGTTAATTTTAAAGAAAATATAAGATCCCCTTAAATGGTCAAAGGGAAAATCTATACATGGAATAAGAAACCAGTTCTTCAATTTCATCTGGTTAACCATCCATTGATCAAAAAACAAATGTATGGTCCTATCATCCCTATTAGAAAACATGTTTGGATAACTCCTATGCAATATACTCGGTTAGGTAAAACCCTTATACATCAACTCTTGGAGCTGAGTCTTAATCTCTTAATGCTATATTTGTTTCCATTCTGTAAAGTGGAATGGAAAATGGTTTATCGTACCACATGATATCGATTATAAACTAAAAATACCTCTTTGGTGGAATAACTAATAATTCTATAGGAAACACATCTTGGTATTGGACCACAATGGGGGAATGACATCATGCTACCCACTCTCATCATCCAAGAAAAGGATTTCCACATTAAGTGTAATATCCCATAGTTACTGTTGATTTGGCCCTTCCAGACATTCCTGAATATATCACTCTCAATGATGAACATAAATAATACCCACTGGAGAAATTAATTTCACTATTCTATAGTAAAAATCTATTTGGGCATGGTATTATACCAACTAGTCTATATGAAAAATAATGTCCAAAACATACATTGTTGGTATGTAAAGATCCGAAAGAAAAATTATACTACCCATATTTAGGATGGCACCACTTGCATAAATAGATATCCCTCCCTTGTACCCCCAACAATATTTTGGTCATAACAAACCTTCACTCAATCTCCCCTGTCAGACTAAAACTATTCACAAGTTGTGAAGATATAAAATAATGACCAACTCACGTATCAAATAAAGAACAAGAAAGAATGTAATCTACAAAAATAGCACAAATGATTTTCTAAAACATTTCCTCACTATGAAAAAGTGTTGGATAAACATCATAAAAATATCCAAACCATCTTATCTATGCTTCAATCTAACCCCCCGATGACGCATCACTCATCTTCTATTAGTGTTCTTTCCCGGAAGCACCATCCCTACCACACATACCACTATGGCTAGAAGAACTCCAACTGCCCAAATGACATGGGGTTGAAGACACCATCCTAATGTCTGGACTCTTCCTGGATCCTCTATCATCACCCAAATTTCAAGGGATACTTCAAAACATCTATAAGTTACCCATCAACCCACAAGCTTTGAAAACCATTTATTGATGGGGACAATAGCTATGAATATTTCGCGACATACCATCCTTGTGTCAATATATATTGTGCTTGATCTGATTAGTTGATTCATCTCATAGGAAACTGTGCCTAGAATCTCCTAAGTGGGCATTAACATAGTGATGGATCATAAACATGTAAGACGTAACTAATTGTCATCCTGTAGAATCCTCATTCATCCCACTATATGAATCCATTATTTTAACTTCAAAAATGATATTTTTGATCCCCCACTTCAGAAAACCTTTTCATCCAAATTATATTAACATCGAACATAATCTCAAATTTAAGGCCATCCTAAAACTTTTATCAATTTTTATCTAATATCGTTGTAATTATAGAACAAATAACTACAAATAAATGATGAAACTGACATAGTACCTCATATACTTACTCTTCTAGTTCGACCTCATAAAATCTGCAACATTATCCTATCGATAAATTTTAGGAAAACACTCCTTTATGAAATTCCCTTAAAATTATTTTAATACCAAATTTTCAATATATTCATCCCAGGTCTAAATGTTCCTGAAAAATTTCTCTTGACCATGAAACATATAATCATCATTTTTGACTCTCTTCATATTATATTATAGTAAATGGTCATGGATAATCTAGATAGACTCAATCAAGAACTGAACTACCTTAGGTCAACACTCTCCCGTGAATGTCGAAGGGTAATGTAACCTGGAACCCCATGTCAGGTATGTTCTACTATGGAGAACCCACCGATGGTATCTTTATATAATATTAATGAAGTAATAAATGATTTCATGATACAACTCTCCTAATCTATCATTCAGTACTATCAAAGCCTCAAGTTCCACTTTAGGATGATCATTTCCATCCATTTCATCCATCCATAAAATAAAAAATCGTCATCATGAATGAATATATCTACTATTTCAAACACAGTTCTTTTTTTAAAAAATAATTATCTAATTTGAATGAGATGGTTCCATATAAATCCATAACACATCATTCCGCATACCCCACCACATGTTCAAAATGGAGACATAGTCATTACTCTCAATAATTTTTCTTTATGGTCATCGATAAGAAATGTTATACGTGTATATAAGTAATGTTTCTTATTTGAAATCCAATTGTCTATTACAATTACCATATTTACCATAATTTAAATTTTTTCAATTTTATTATTAGTAAACTTCATGTCTTATTTTACTAAATCTGAAAAAATAATTTTATTTCTAACAACTGACCAAATATATGATTTTCCATACATTTCCAAAATGATGAATGTCACGCGAAAATACTGACTGCTTATAAAAAATAGTTACACTCAACATTTATACCATACCATGACATGAAGAAGATTCTGAATAAAATAATGATCTCACGCAACAAGTGAATCCCTAAAGGGTAAATTAAATTCAACTTACACAGCAAACATCATAAATAGAAATATCACTCTAGGTACATGGGTTTCCCCCTTGGTTGGGTTCTCTACTCCCACAAATGACCTCATGAATGAGGTCCAACTCATCCTACTCTCAATTCTAAAATTCCCAAATAACAATAAAATTGTAAATAGAAGAAAAAATTCCTCTAATACCATTTTGTATTGTTTGGAACTGGGTGCCATATATCGGTGCCCCAATCTGATCGGTAACATGAACTCATGTAATCCTCCCCATATTCTTGAGGCTATCAACTAACAGTAAGGATCAAATATTTATATCATGGGGATTCTATACCATCATTACCAAGGAATAACAATAGTATAAATAAATAAAAAATAATTATAAGATAATAAAATTAACTAAGAATAATTCTATAACCAATAAAGTATAACTCCACATAATAATCCAAAAACATTGATAAAATAAAATAAACCTACAAAATAGGTATTTCATGCCATATATGTGTCCGATTTAAAATGAAAAACCCAAAAATAAAGACAAATTGACACTCCCATGTAATTCTGAAATCTGGTTTTGTTTTATTGTCAATGTTCCCTCCCAACTATACCATCTATCACATGACTCATTCACTTATTCTACCGTGAAAACATTATGTGCATTTTTGTAGGGATCATGCATTCTTAGTAGTGTGTGAGTAAAACTTCATAATACACTACCAATGATATCTAATACAATACCAATTCTAAAAAACATTATAGAGTTGTATAATGAATAATATAAAATAGATAATTTATAATTCTTTAACATTGAAATTATTATTAAATTAACATTATAAAATCCATTGTTCATGATTACAATAGAAACGAAAATTCATGATTTGAACTATGATAGAGTCTGAACCATCTCAATAGGGATTTCACATTTAATTCCACCATTGATTTTAATTTTTCATTTAATTGAATATTCAGATTAATGTAATGTGGTCCTAGAGAAACAGTCTGGTAACCCATGTGCATTTAGAGCATCATTATTAGTCCACCAAATTAGTGATGAAATGTAATATATAAATATATTAGGGGACTAGATTGGAAATATTGATCTTCATGGGTATTTAGAGAAGCATATCTTGTATCACAACTCATTATCAATATCACATGTGAAGGTTATATTTTCCTAACCTTTTAAAAACCAATACCATAGTTAATTATTCCACCCAGCTCATAATTAGATTTATAATCAATGAATAATTTAGAAATCATCATTTCAGTCAAATTTTAAAACTATAGGGGTTATTATGAAACTCATAATCTATTAATAATTTAGTTTCACACAACTATTATCCACTAATTTCATAAAAACATAATTAATTATTTTAAATAAACTATGGAAATTAATTAATTATTTAATTAAATTTATAATTAAATTTACCAACGTGGATATTTTAATTTATAAATTACATAATAGAAAATATAATTTACACTATTAGATATTTATAAATAGACCACATACCTCCAGGTCATCAACTGAGGTTATCCAAACCAAAATCCCTAATTTGATGTTGAATAATCAAAATCATGTTGGTGCATAATATATATGACAAAAACCTAGGATAATGTTCCATAAAAACATTATATATAATTACTGTGATCTAAATTCATTTTCTATAGAAGAAATCATACATCCTTAATATGAGAGAATGAATGGAGAGAAGAATAAAACCAAATGATAAGAGATCACATATCGTAAAAGGTACCTATCATTCAATTATATCTTCCATTTTCATGGATAGGGTTTGTGGAACCTTGAAATCCTTTATAGGACCTCAAAATATGGTGACAAAGTGTTAGGATGAATAACGTGTTTTAAGGTCAAAACTAGGGGTTTCCGGTAACTCAAACTAAATATATGTTGGAAAAAAACCTACGTAAATGATTTCCTATAAAGGGGCTCTCAGTTTTCCAAATGGTTCTCCATAACCATGCACCTCAGCTTTGGGTAACACAATTTATCCTAATTTATTCTATTTTTGATAAATAATGTAAAAACCATCTATGTCCCCACTATCATCAGTTTCATGGTTTGGGGAGGGTTGTTGCATGGTTTGACGAAATGAAAAACCAACAATGCACCTCCTTATATCCCAAAAAAAATAGGGTAGCCATTTTCATAGTGAAAGAGAAACAGTTTTCCATAAACATTATCCAACCATGAATAGCCACATGGGCTTCCAAATTTCTCCATCATCCCTTAAAACAACACCAAAACGAGATAATCCAATGTTTCATGAAAACTATTCAAAAGAGTACCACAAAACCTGCACGATCCATCTTCTGAATTGTTAGGATCTTATATATTAACAGTCTAGGGTAAAATTACGACAGACCAATCCAGAATATTCATCCCAAAAGAGTTAGTTTATTGTTTAAGCATTGAAAAATTAAAAAAAATTAGATTTAGGTAAATTTTAACTCCATTGAGCATCTTGACCATGATCTAAAATTCATTATTGAAGGAATTAAACTAGATTCATCAGTAAATGGTTAATGGATAATATGATATTTCGTCCAACCCATAAATCTACACTATTTTTCTTCATACAAAGAATCATCCAATAGATTTAATATTACATTTTCCAAAAAAATATATATGAGAGGATTTAGAGGTGTATCAAAATAGTAAAAACAAGTGAAATAAATTTTTTATTCCTCTTTAAGTGGTTTCTATGGTAACCTATGTTACTCAATGTGTTCCTCAGGTATCACCTTAGAAATGTGGTAGAGAAGGATATTTATGTGATTCTTCCACATATTTTTTGTATCCCTAATATTTTAGAGGGGTGAAATCTATGTTTTCGTTGTTAAAATAATGACATAACTCTAAAAATTATTCATGGATCATTATGAGTTCCTTGTCATTGATTTATTACATTGAGTATTTGATATCCAAATTTAGTTCCTCAAGGAACACCAGAAAATAGTCTTTATATGCTTTAACTATGTATCTCAATATACTTTTAAAATATTTAGAAATAACCTATGAATTGTGTGGGGATCAATCAAATGATTAATCAATTTTAATTTTAATTTTAATTTTTAATTAAGAAAAATATATTCAAAATTTTATTGTTGTAATAATCTCCCCAGAAATAGCAACATGTCTGGACATGTTATTGTCATATAATGTGGTAGAAAATATTTCCTTTGTTAATGTGAAGTACTATTATTATATATTTTGAAAAACAAAATTGCAATCAATCAAAAGATTAAAAATATATTATTGAATATGTTGATAAATAAGTAATATGGCGATGGTTTTATGGTTAGGTTTGGTCATTGAAATGAAATACTATCCATGTTTCATGTTATCCAATAATATTCTATAATTATGATTAAAGTGAGAATCCACAATCACATCACTTCACTCCCCTGGTAATATAGTGATACTGAGTATAATCCATTTAAAAATTACATCATAGTCTACCCTCCATATATGTTGGAGTGTTGTAGTGGATACCCAATGTTGTCATAATAAATACATGATCGCCTCTGGTTAAAAAAATATACTCAATATTATTTATTAGCCCTCCATCACATATTGAAAATCATTTAGTGCATTAACACGAATCCCTTATCCATTAAATGATACATAAAATAGAAAATATTAGAGGGAGATAATTATTATAGTCCAGTGAAATAAAAATATAAAAACCTAAAAAAATATGATCATACCTGATAATAAATACTACTATTCGAGTTTGGAAACAAATTTAACAAAAAAAGTGTGTCTATTTAAGGATGTGTAGGAAATCATGTATTAAAAAAAGAAAAACAATATCCGGATTAATTCATAATTTTACTACTACATGATACAGGTATATGAGAATTATCACGAAGAAAAAAGACTTACTATGATATTGAAAAATAAATGAAATGAAAGAGATTAATTTTTTAGAATATATCAATTGATTTTTTTCATTATTTTTTCCACCAAATGGATTAATATATACCTAGAAGCTTCATAAAAGTTATAAATTTTATTTACTTTCAAACATCAATATTTCAATTGTTTTGGGCTTTCATATGAAATGGTATGCCAAAATTACTAATTATCTATTTTTTGGTTGATGTGTCTTTTTATCTTCGTCCACATTGAAAAATTTAAAAGATTCTATATGAATCATATTCTATAGTAAAATTAATGTGGGCATGAGGAATCATCTAATCATTCATGTCTATCTAGAATTATTTCATTTTGTTTCATATAGACTAATACAAGACTCTTTTAATGAGGGAAAGTAAATTCTAATGTTGAAAAATATATTAAAAATTGATTTATTTATTTGGGCACCATGTATTCCGAATGAGAACTAGGTTTTTTTGATGAGGATAACGGAAAATATTCATGGATGTCTAAAAATAAATATACCAATTAAAATGAATATATAAAATTTTATGATTGAATCATAGATTTGACAGAAAATATTTAAAATTCGAAAATTAATTAATTTTTTCATTTAAGCTAAAAAACACTAAAGATGATGCAATTTAGAGAAAATTAAAAAAATTTATGGATTATATAGTTTATTTAAGCGTTAAAAATAATATATATAAGCGAATTATGCATCACTATAATGTAATATGTCAATATTTATGCTTGTGGTGACCACGGGCTAAGAACCATGTTCTACATCCAAATTAAGAGGATTGGATTTTTGTGGCAAATAGTGATATAATGTTGTTTCAAATCAATCAATATGTTTCACACCTATAATATTAAATGAAACCCCATTAATATTTACTTATAATTATTAAATACATTCAAATACTGTTATAAGATTTCTATTTGGAGAATGTATGTCATAATACAATATCCCCATGCTACAACAAAGAAGTTTGATTACATTATTGTAGATAAAAACTTCTTCACCAAATGAACTAAAAAAAGACACCTAAAGGAAATAATGATAAATATCATAATCAACATAAAAAAATTTATCATTCTCACTAAATTTGGTAGAACTCATATGATATTGAATGAAAACTACACCAACATCTTTTCATCTATGTTGAAAATGTTTTATATTTAATAAAAACGATGTATTATAATTCATCCCACTATAATAAAATCCAAAATAGAACCATATTGGATTTAATAATGTATATATTGAATATATTTCATAAAATTCTGTAAAAACACAAGATGTATCAACCATCCATATATCAACATGCATTTGGGGCCTATGAAAACTCAAACTGAACTACCACATGAGTGAACACATATTTTATTATATATGAATAATTGGTAGTTATGATAATCAATGGTAAGTTACCATCACTCAAAATCAATCTTATTGGTTAACTCTTATAAGATGTAAAATCATTGATATAGGTTAATTATTAAATATTCCTTGATTATAATAGGTTCTATACATTTTATAATAATGATGTCCATCAAAATCATTTTGGGTAATCTCAAAAAAGAACGTCCACCTCCACTCATTTTTTTATGTGATATGGAGTTTGTTCCTAAAACCCCAATAATTCTTTGTTGAAATCATCTAAAGATGTAATCAAAGGGAGGAGGATCTAATGTCATACACAAGGGAAATTCCAATAGAGCTAAATATAGAGAAAAGATGGATAGGGAACACATCAACCCAAAAACAAATGGAAGGTTTTCCAGAAAATCATTATGAAAATCCTTGGATGAGTGAATGTTATGAAATAATGTATATAAAATACACAACACACAGGTACTATAATAAATACATTAATGTATAGAAAAACCAAGTCCTGGTGGTTATACATTAAACTATTCATCCCCCAAGTCAATGTATTATGAATTCAAAATACACAATATCCAATTCATGGGAGTATGACATGAAATGTGAATCAACCATGTCCTATGATAATGGTTATAAATTGTGTAGCATTTATTCCCTTTATATATGATGTTACAAAGACCGACATATAGTACATACTTCAAAAACTAAAACTCCATATACATCGAAATCTGATGGGACCCAACACCTATATGATATGTAGATCAATTTAAGGATAAGTATAATATAAACATATATATAAATCATTGATAGTGTATACTTTTACATGCCCATACCAACACATAATAAAAGATTTCTCCTCCCCTATGTGCTATCTGAATCAACATTATCAACACATAGTTGACTATAATATCCATGATCACATCAAAAATAACAAAAATTTATATATACCTATATGAGAGATGGAAAATATGGATAATTTTAATTTCAATGAACTATTTGTGGGATGAATCATATTATTTTCAGATATACAATCATATATAGATCATATAAATGATGAGAAAAAACAAAAAATAAAGAGAAATGTGATAAACTGGCATGTTTTAAACCTAAAATTCAATTTTCCCCACCTTTTCATGATTCATCCAACATAAAAATATTATTTTTTATGTTTTACAAATTATGAAAAGAAACTTGATTCAAAAATTTCCCAGGTGGAATATTTCAATTTGAATCTAATAATAATTCCTTATAGCAAGTTAGTAAACTTCACAATATCCATGTCCTAGTCGCATGATGTTAAACTGTATGAATATATTCTTACCATTATACGTTAAACAAACTATTCATTATCCCCATCATGTGATGGATAATAGTGAGGTATAAGGGTTTTGAAGGATGAATATGGGTACTCACTATGGGCCAATATTTATTTCATAATTCTTCTCTACATGGGATCTAGATTCATGTATATGTATTAGTAACATGGTCAACCTATGACAAAGAACATTAGTTCCATATATTCATTTCATTTGCGAAATATTTATGCAAGTGATAATTATACTAAATTACATTATTTAGGCATGATTCTGAACACTATATGATATATAGTGACATCTATGAACATAACCAAAGACTAAACCATTATCATTTTAAAGAATATAGAAAAATATATCTATAATGCATACAATCCAGATCATAATGGGATATTTCAATAGGGGCCCTCTCATTTATGTCCCTATTCCTATTCTTTAAAAAATATTACCCAATGTGTTAGTCATTACTATGTAGGGGACACTTTGTTTATTGAAATAAGTGTGGAGTGATAGTATTCTGTACTGGATATGTAGTGAAACAAGGATCCCACATCATGTTACAAACAGAAATGATAAAAAATCCTTCTACCTTCATATGAATGTGAAATATACATGGGACATTATTATTCCAGAAGTATGTGTGCCTTGATTCTTATTTAAATATGAAATGTTTTATGTCCAAGATCTCCTAATCATGGGCCCATCAATAGTGTACGAAATAATAATTTCCACATTAGAATTCTTTGGGATATGAGAGAAATTTATGTAGAAGATCCCATATTCTTGGTGATAACTACATTTAGCAAGATTTCTACATATAGAGGATATTATGTGATTCCAAAATCCTAGATATATTCCCAAACTATAAGATGATAAAATAACCCCTCTCAGAATGCAATCCTGATCTATGAATGGCTCTTTATTTTAAACACTTATGCATGGATTGATTACACAGTGTAAAAGATATATTGTGAAACTTTAAACCTTTACAATGGGATAAAATACAATAACAAAACAATCACCCTATATGAGAGTAGTATATGTGTCTGGTAGTTACTATATAATAATTACATTTATTCTAATTAGAGTCCTTTAATTACCTATATTTTCTCTAATTTGTATTACATTGGGCTTTGTAGCATGTTTATAACCATAAAAACCCTATAAGGTGTTTTACCAATAGAAAAAGAAGTCTCCCCTATCTAGATTCAAGGTTATATTGATTATCCAATAAGTTAAAGCCTCTGATTATATAACATATCTTATACTACACATTATCTGTAGATCCCCACCTAATATATAGTTGGTAAGTATTCCTATGAGAAAAAAATAACCCTTTTTATGATCCAAAATTATATAGGGGACAACATCTCTATGAACAACACATGGCTTGAATTTTTCCATATATGATACACAGTGACACTTTTCTTGTCCATCCTAGTAAATACATGATCCTTAAAATAATGGTAAAACCCTACTTATTATCAGAATATGTGATAGAACTATTTATTTTACACATCATGGTTTTATCAACCACATTTCTAATAATCAAAAAAATTAAATATTATGATTCCCCATTTCGTGATGATGGGTTGGCCTCTATAGATTTATCGAATGGGAATTCACTATGTTGAATCTCCTTTTCATTCCACTTAAAATGGGTTATATTTTTTATGGCACATCCACTCCATGAAATAAATAATGAACCATTTATATTATAATGTGATACATAGTGATGATAATAATTCCTATTATGTTCATAACAATAAATTTATACCTGAAATGATATTCATACAATAGTGTTTGAATCATCATGATGATGATTCAATCCCCTCATTGTAAAAGACTATTGTAATACATAATTATCATTCATTTTAAATGATTTGGGTCTATGAATTGTAATCCCCAAAAATATTTTTTATTGCAAGAAACAAAATCCATATCCATGCATATGAGTTTTATCTATACAGGGATCCATATAATAATAGCAAATTCCCAGATTATTAACAATATATGATATCTAGTGAAACAAAATTATTTTACATTGGCCCCAATCACAATTTTTTCCTCTTTAATATTTTAGAGGCCTATAATCTATGATTTCACTGTAAAAATATTTGTATAAATCGAAAAATAATTCATGGATCATTATTGGTTACTTGGGCTTGATTTATTTCATCGAAGTTTTGATCACCAACTTATGTTCCTTGAGGAACACCGAAAAATACACTTTATATCATTTAATTATTAATTGACATGTCCGTTTAACACATTTATAAATAACCTCTTGATTTTTTGCGGCCAATCAAAAGATTAATAAATTTTAATATTAATTTTTTATTTAAAAAATGATATTTTCAATTTAATTGTTGGAACATCCTCCCCAGAAATAGCCCCTTGTTATGACATGTCCCAATCATGGGGTGCGGTAAAAACTAATTCCTATGTATAAAGGAATTATATTTGTGATTTATTTTTTAAAAAATTAATGCAATGAATCAAACGTTTGAAAACAAATTTTTGAATAAGGTGATAAAAAAATTATATGAGGATGGTGATATGGTCAGGATTTGTCTTTGAAATGAAATACTATACATGTTCCATGTTATCCAAGAATATTCTATAATGATGACTAAAGTGTGAATCAACAATAACTTCCTCTCACATACCTGGTAATACAGTGATACTGAGTATTATCCATTTAGAAATAACAGCTTAGTCAACCCTCTATTTGTTTGGGCGTGTTTTAGTGAAAACCCTATATTTACGTAAGAAATACTTGATTGTGTTTTGTTTTTAAAAGGGAAAAAAAATTATTAAAACTCCAACACATATTGAATATCATTTAATACTTCAAGACCAATACCCAGTATATTCCGTCATATATAAACTACAAAATATTAGAGGTAAATAATGAAAATTTTCCAATGAAATAAAAATAATAAAACCTGAATCAAAATATGATCGTACATGATAATAAATACTAAAATACAAGTTTGGAAACAAATTTAATAAAATAGAGAAAGGGAATCTATTTAATGAAGTGTAAGAAATCATATATTATAAATATTAAAACACTATCCCCATTAATTCATAATTTTACATCTCCATGTAAAGGGTATATGAGAATAATTAGGATGAAAAAATATTTACAATGACATGAAAAAATAAATTAAATTAACGAGAATAATTCTTTAGAATCAGTCCATTTATTTTTATCATTGTTTATTCCCACCAAATGGATCAATATTTACCTAGAGGATTCATAGGATTTGTTATAAATTGTATTTAATTTCAAGGTTCAATATTTCATTTATTTTGGACTTTCTTATGAAATGTTATGCCCAAATTACAAATTATCTGATTATTTGGATGATGGGTCTTATTATCTCCATCCACATTGAGAAATTAAAAATAAGGTATATGAATGATTTTCAGAAGTAAAATTAATGTGGGCATGAGTAATCATATAATCATTCATATATATCAAGAATATTCTCTTTTGGGTTCATATAGACTAATATATGGCTCATTTAATTAGGGAAACTCAATTATGACATTGAAAAAGAATTTCAAAATTGTTTTATTTATTTGGGAACCATGTATATTCAATTTGAACTAGGTCGAGTGGATAAAGATAAAGCACAAGGATATTAGATATCTAAAAATAAATATGACAATTAAAGTCAATATTGAAAATTTTATGCTTGAATAATAGAAGTGATAAAAAATAGTTAATATTTGAAAATTAATAAATTTAATCATTTAAAATAAAAACATCGCTAAGATTCAAAAATGATGAAATTAAACTACAATTATCAAATTTTAATCGATGATATCTTTTATGTACTCATTATAAATAATATAAATATGATAATAATTCCTCACAATAATGAAATATGTCAATATAGATTCTTGTGGTGATCACGGGCTATGATCCATGTTATACCACCAATTTAAGAGGATTTTCTATTTGTGGCCAATAGTGATTGAATATTGTGACGAATATACCAATAATTTCTACAAATATCATATTCATAGAAACCTCATTCATATAAACAAATAATTATTACATACATTCAAATACTCCTATATGTTTTCTATTTGGGGAACGCATGTCAAAAGACAATATCCCCATTCTACAACAATGTAGTTTAAGCACATTATTATTGGTACAAACATCTTCTCTAAATGGCATAAAGCAATACACATTAAGGAAATCATTATGAATATCATAATAAAAATTAATATTTTTACCATGCTCACCAAATTTGGTGGAACACATATCATATTATATGAAAACAACACCATCATCTTTTCATTTGAGTTGAAATTGTTATATATTTAATAAAAAAGGATGAACTATATTTTTTATCACTATCTTACAGTAAATAATTTGAAGATATTGGATTTCCTAATGTCTATATTGAATATATTACATTGAATGTTTGACACATACTAGAAGTTTTTACCACCCAAATATCAACTTGGCTTTTGGTCCTATGAAACCACAAACTGAACTACCAAATTAATGACCCTATATTATATTATATATGGAATAATGGTAGTTATGATAATATACAGTCACTTACCATGATTGTAAATCACTATTAGTGGTCAACTCTTATAATACTGTAAAATCATATATATATATATGTTAATTAGTAAATATTACTTGATTATAAGTGGTTTTATACATTTCACAACCTTGATATCCATCAAAATCGTATTGGGTAATCCAAAAAAAAGGTCCACCCCCACTCATTCATTTTAGGGGATATAAAGTTGGTTAGTATAACTCCAATAATATTATGGATGAATCCCCTAAATATGTATCCAACAGAAGAAGGGGCTTACGTCATATAAAAGGTCAATTCCAAAAGAGCTTAATGTATAGCCTGGATGGTTGGGGAACACATCACAACCCACACTATTGGAATGTTTGTCAGTAAATAAAACTGATAATCCATGGATGAGTCAATAATAATAAATAAATAATATAAACTACAAAAGAACATGTACTATAATCAATATATTAATGTATAGAAAACCCAGGTCCTCATAGTTAGACATTAAACTTTTCATCATCCATGTCCAATTTGCATAAATTTAAACTACTCTATATCAAATTTTTGGGATTAGGACATGAAATTGTTCATCATCCCAGTAGAACTACAAAAGTTATAAATTGTGTATCATTTATGTCCATCATACATGATATTACATAGAAACACATTTATTCCATAATTCAAGACCAAAACTCTATATACTTGGACATCCGATGGGACCCACAACCTACATGATATGTAGATCAATGTAATGATATGTGAAATATTAGACTATTTATAAATCATTGATTGTGTTAAATTTTCCAAGCCCATAAATTTTTTTTTTCAGAATTCCCCTCCTCGGTGTATTATCTTGATCAATATTACTAACACATAGAAGACTATAATGTCCAAGATCACATCAAAAATAATAAACAATATTATATCGATGTTTGAGTGCTAGAAAAATATAGGGAATTTTAATTTCAATGAAATATGTGTTGGATGAATCATAATATTTTTGGATATTTAGTTACATTTATCTCATCTATTATACCCCCAAACAGAAAAAAACAATTATAGTATATTATAATTTACAATATTTCAATCCAAAAATTAAATTCTCTTGCCTTTTTGGGTTTCATCACACTTCAAAAAATTATGCATTGTGCTTCAATAATATGAAAAGTTACTTGATTAATAAATTTCTCATGTGGACTACTTCCATTTAAATCTAATAATAATTCCTTACTTCAAGATAGTAAAATTCACAACATCCATGTCCGAGTTGCATGATGATAAACGACATGAAATAATTCATTCCATTTGATGTTAAAAAATAAATTTCATTATCCCTATCTTGTAATGGTAAATTGTGGGGTGTAAATCTATTCATGGATTTATATGGGAACTCATAATGGGACTATATTTATTCCCTCATTCTCTTATACATGTGATCTTGACACTTGTATATGTATTAGGAACATGGTCAACCTATGACATAGAACATTACTTCCCCATATACATTTCATTTGAGAATGATTTATGCAAGTAATAGTTCTCATAAATTACTTCATTTAAGCATGATTCTGACTACTATTTGATTTATAGTGACATCAGAGAACATATCCAAAGACTAAACCACTATCATAGTAAACAAAATAAAAAAATATCTCTATAATGCGTACAATCCAGATCTTCATGGGATATTTCAATTGGGCCCCCCAAACTTATGTCCATATTCCTATTTTTTTAAGAATTCAATTATGTTCCCATCATTACTTTGTAAGGGACACTTTTTATAGAAATATGTGTTGATTGATAGTATTCTATACTATATATTTATTGAATCCTAGATCCGACATCATGAGACAAACAGTAAAGATAAAAAATTATTCTACCTTTATATGAATGTGAAATATATAGGGGAAATTATTTTTCAAGAATTATGTGTACCTTGATTCATATTTACAAATGAAAATTAGTAAGTTCAAGATCCCCTAATAATGGGCCCATCAATAGTGTGCAAAATAATAATCCCCGCATTGGAAATTCCTATGGATATGAGAAAAACCTATGTAGAAGATCCCATATTCATGGTGAAAAATACATTTATCATGAATTCTATTTATACATGATATGAAGTGATTCCTAGATACCACATATTTTCCCAAAAAATAAGATGATAAAAAACCACTCTCTGAATGAAAATCCTGATCAATGAATGGATCTTTATTTTAAATAAGAATTCATGAATTGATTCTAAAATATAAATGATATATTGTGAATCATAGATCCTCTAACATGGGATAAACTACAATATAAAAAAACAAAATCCCCCCATATGTGAGTAATATATGTGTCAGTTAATTATGATATAATAACAACATTTAGCATAATTACAAACCTTTTATGATATATAGTGTAACCCATATATTTTTTGTTGGGCTTTGTAGGATGTTTATAACCATCATAACCCTATATAGTGTTTTATCTATAGAAAAATAATTCTCACATGTTTTTCTTCAAGGTTATAGTGATTATCTTATAGGATAAAGCCTCTCATTATATAACATATCTTCACCTTTACAATATCTATATATCACCACCAATTAGATGGTGGGTATGTGTTCCTTTGAGAAAAAAATCACCCTTTTTATGATCCAACTATTTATAGGGTACAGCATACGTTTGAACAACACATGGCATGATTTTTGTCCATATACGATACATAGTGACACTTTTATTGTCCATCATATTAAATCCATAATCCTTCAAATAATTTTGCGACTTTATTTATTATCTCAATATGAGATTGAACTATGTGTGGGACGCATCATGTTTTTTACAAACAAATTTGGAATCCTCAAAAAAATTAAATACGATGATTCCCCTATCGTGATGATGGGTTGGCCACTATATTTTTATCGAATGGGAATTCACTATGTACATACTCCTCTTCATTTCACTTACAAATGGGCTAGATTAGAATATATCACATACTCTCCATGAAATAAATAAGGAACTATTTATATTATCATGTGATACATAGTGATGCTAAGAACTCATATTATGTTCTTAACATTAAATTGGAAAATGATGTATTAACGAATGGAGAAAGTGACACACAGCTCCATGTGGCGTTGCCGACGGCGAATCGCAAAGCTAGAAACCTAGATGACGCTCGGTGATTACTTCCCTCCCCTTCCAGGATGTGGGGGGCGTAGGAACGGTCACAGCCTCCAATCTCACGGAAACCTTTCACTCCTTCCTCAATCCCTAAATCTCTCTTAGAATTTCTGACGATTTATTTTTTCCCGAATGAAACTGATCTTCATCAGGGTGATCCTTAGTTACCAATCTCATTGTCGGAGTTTTTTGAAGCATCAAACCATTTGGATATAACACTGGTGGTACATTTCAATTAGCGAAGGCCCTCGGTTGATGACTTCGACCACTTCATCTTTGGTAAGTGGTATTTCTAAGACCACACCATTTTTGGGATTCTCGAAAAATGCCAATTCATGATTCGGTTTTCCTAAGAAGATGATTTAATTTGATCCTGGTCAAGTTTCCCTCAGAGATGCAACAAATTCTGTTTCTTCCTCCATCGCTGGTCATTTGATCTTTGCATGAATCGCGATCCATAAACCATTGTGGCATGGGTTAGTCTCCCTCAACTCCATCTTCCTTTACCAAATCTTGCGAAGATTCGCATGATTGGTAATATGTTGGGGTTATATCTCTGCTCATATGTCTGAACATCCACTGTAAGTCATTCGGTCAATCCTTGTCTCTATGTGGAGGTGGATGTTGCAAGGCCATCAGTCAATTGGATATGGATTATCATTGGAGAAGAGTTAAGATGGAGGTAGTCTGTGGTCGTTGAATCTTGGGATGACTACTGCAATACCTGTTGCTGACTGGGGCATATGGATTTGAAGTGTCACTTTGAGGTGATGAACAGAAGAACATCTAACTTGAGGGAGAGGGTAGGCAAGTCTCACGGGCTGAGGTTGTTCTCCGCTAGATGTGTTGTTTCTGGAATTGATGATGATTTAGAGAACCGGGTTGCAGTGCCTTCGAGGATCTATGTAGAGGCACCCCCAAATCTTGAAATCTATGTAGTGTTCAATAGGCTTCTACATGATCTGTAGTTGGGTGATGGGGTGATACAAGCTAGTTCAAAGGATTCTTCTGGTACTGGGGAAATAAGATTTCCAATAGGTGTTAATGTAGTTGTGAAGGATTTACATCATGAGGAGTGTGTGACATTATCTATTGAGAAGTCTGAGAATTGGTGTAAGAGAGCAGCGACTGTGGTTGAAGAAATACTGGATGATGTTGGTTGTGATATTGGTCCTTTGGAGGTGTTGGATGTTGCTAATGGGGCACAGGGGAGGTTTATGAATGATGAGGGTGTGGGATTCACAGTTGTTACTGGAAATCGTTTCTAGGAGTTGGAGCAAGAGAATGCGGAGGAGGACATACCAATTTTTGAAATGCAGCATGGGTCTCCTTCACAGGAGGGTGAAAATGGACCAAAAGTTGTGCAGTAGGGGACATTGGTTAATTATGAGTCTATAGAACATCCAAGGTGCCTCGCTGTGATTGACACTAATGGCCAATTCCGGAAGGGTAGTGGAAGGGAAGAAAAATTTCATAAGGTGATCATACATCGGAAATGGGGGGATTTATCTGAGAGTGTCAAAGCGAAGTATGGCGGTATGATCAATCCTTCATTTAGTGATGTGGTCAATGGGGGGAGGACGAAGATGACTGAGACTCAAGAAGTCTTGACTACCACTCCGTGACATAGGTCAAGGAAGGGATACTTCTACCTGCCAAATCTATTGGCCTCTAGGTCTTCTGGTGGAAACACTGAGCTCTTATCCTTGGAACGGATGAATATGTGAAGGAGATATGCTAATGTTCTGAAGCATTATGACAGCTCAGAATGGGAATCAGTTACTATAGATGAATTCTGCTACTAGGGATGTGGATATGGGTATGGTTTTTATGACATGTAACTTCCTCTTTTGAATTGTGGTGCTTGACTACACTCCTTTTCTTTTATTTTAATAAACAGTCAGGTGTTTATCCCATGGCTGAGCTTCCCTGGTAAAATTTATACATGAAATGAAACTCATACCATAGTGTTTAAATCATCATGATGATGATTCACTCCCCTAGTTGTAACAGACTATAGTAATACATAATTATTATTTATTGATAATGATTTACGTCTTTGAATAGTAGCCCCCAAAAACATTTATGGCATGAAAAAATACCCATATCCATGCATAAGAGTTTTAAATATGCAGGTATCCATATAATGATAGGAAATTTAAATATTTTTTTCAATTTATGATATGTAGTGAAACAAAATTCTATTACATTAGGCCTAATCTAAATTTTTTTCTCCTTAATATATTAGAGGGCTAGAATCATTAATTTCATTGTATAAATATTGATATAACTCTAAAAATTAATAGAGGATCATTAAGAGTTCCTAGGTCTTGATTTCTTTCATCGGTGTTTTGATCTCCAACATAAGATCCTTGAGGAACACCAAAGATTACTCTTTATATGTTTTAATTGTGAATCTAAATATTATTTTAAAAAAATTATAAATATCCTCTCAATTGGTGGCGGTCAACAAAAATAATAATAAATTTTAATTTTAATTTTTAATTAAACAAAAAATCTATTTAGAATTTGATTATTGGAACAACCTCTCCAGAAACAGAACCAAGTTTTGACATGGTCCAATTATGGGGAGTGGTAAAAAGATATTTCCTATGTTTAAATTAATTATAATTATGTTTTATTTTGAAAAAAATAATGCAATGAATCAAAAGACTGATAACATTCTATTGAATAAGGAGATAAAAAATAGTGATATGAGGATGGTGGTATGGTTAGGACTGGTATTTTTAATGAAATAAAATCCATGTTCCATGTTATTCCATAATATTCTATCATGATGATTAATGTGTGAATATAAAATAACTTTATCTAACTCCCCTAGTAATATAGTGATACTGAGTATAATCCTATTAGAAATAAAAACAGTGTCTGCCATCCATATGAGTGGGAGTGTTATAGTGAAAACCCTATGTTGACTTAAGAAATAAATGATTAAATTTTGTTTAGAGAAGACACTAAAAAATTTGTATTAACCCTTCAAAACATATTAAAAATCATTTAGTACTTAAACACACATCCCAAGCCGATTCCATCATATCTAAACTAAAAAAATTTAGAGGGAGAAAATAAAAAAAGTACAATGAAATAAAAATAATAAAACCTAAATCAAAATAAAATTGTACATGATAATAAATACTACTATTCGAGTTTGGAAGACAATTTAATAAAATAAATAAAGAGAATCTATTAAATGAAGTGTATGAAATCATGTATTATAATTATAAATGAAATTCACCATTAATTGATAATTTTACTACTCCATGTGAAGGGTAGATGAGAAAAATCTTGTTGAGAAAGATTAACATTGATATGGAAAAAAATTATATGAATGTGAATAATTCATTAGAATATATCCATTGATTTTTATCATTGTATTTTTAACACCAAATGGATTAATATTTACCTAGAGGATTCATATGTGTTTTAGTAAATATTATTTACTTTAAAACATAAATATTTCAATTATATTGGACTTCTTTATGAAATGTTATGCCCAAATTACTAATAATTTATTTTTGGATGAAGTGTCTTATTATCTCCATTCACAATGTCAAATTTAAAAGGCGCCATATGAATGATTTTCAATAGTAAAATTAATCAGGGCATGAGGAATCAGGGAATCTTTCATATACATCCAGAATCATCTCACATGGTTTCATATAGACTGATATAGGACTCATTTAATGAGGGAAGCTTAATTCTGACCTTCAAAAAGAATTTCAAAATTGATTTATTTTTTTGGGCACTATGTATTTTGAATGAAAAGTAGGTCCAGTTGATAAAAATAAAGCACAAGAATATTATATATCTAAAATAAAATTTCATAATTAAAATAAATATTGAAAATTTTATTCTTGAATCATAGAATAGAATGAAAATAGTTAAAATTCGAAAATAAATTAATTTTCTCATTTAAACTAAAAACATCACTAAAATCCAAAAATGATGCAATTAAACTAAAATTATCAAATTTTTAGGCATGATATCTTTTATTTACACAATAAAAATTATATAAATATGATAATTATGCCCCAATATAATGTAATATGTCAATATTGATTCTTGTGGTGATCATGGGCTAAGTACCAGGTTATACCACCAAATTAAGAGGATTGGCTATTTAGGGAAAATAGTTATTGAATATTGTGTCAAATCCACAAATAAGTTTCAAACATATCATATTCATAGAAACCTCATTCACATTAAATCATAATTATTTCACATGTAAAAATACATCAATAATTTTTCTATTTGGGGAATTCATGTCATATGACAATATCCCCATTATACAATAAAGTAGTTCGAGTACATTATTATAGCTATAAACTTCATCTATAAACAGATTAATGCAATATAACTCAAGGAAATCATGATGAAAATTAAAATAAACAAAAATAACATGACCGTTATTACCACATTTGGTCGAACACAAAGTAAATTTATTTACAACTACACCAATATCTTTTCATCTGAGTTGATAATGTTATATATTTAATAAACAAGATGAACTATAATTTGTCTCCTGTCATACAATCAAAATGGAAGGATATTGGATTTCAAAATATTTAAATTGAATATAATAAATAAAATATTGGACTAATACAATATTTATTTACCACAAAAATATTGACATTCTTTTTGGTCATATGAAACATCAAACTGAACTAATAAATGGGTGACCCTATATTATATTATATACGAAAAAAACGTAGTTATGATAATCTATGGGTAGTTACCATCATTCTGAATCACTATTATTGGTGATCTCTTATAAGATAGTAAAATCATAGATATAGGTTGATTATTAAATATTACTTGTTTATAAGAGGTTTTATACATTTCACAACTTTAATGTCCATCAAAATAAGGACAAGTAATCCCAAAAAATAAGGTCCACCTCCACTCATTCTTGTTATGTGATAAAGAGTTTTTTTTATAACTCCAATAATCTATGGATGAATCCCCTAATGATGTAACCAAAGGGAGAAGGAGCTTACATCATTAACAATGTCAATTCCAATAGAGATAAATGTATAACCATAATGGATGGGGAACACATCACACCCCACAATAATGGAATTTTGATAGAAAATCATTATGATAATTCTGCGATGAGTGAATGTTAATAAATAAATAATATAAAACACAATATACACAAGTATTATAATAAATACAATAATGTATTGAAAACACAGGTCCTAGTATTTAGACATTAAACGATTCATCAACCATGTCCAAATTTCATGAATTTAATATACACAATAACCATTTCTTAGTATTAGAACATGAAACTTTGCATCAACCCAGTCCTAAAATAAAGGTTATAAATTGTGTAGGGTTTATGTCCTTACATGATGTCACACAGAACGACATGTAGTTCATACTTCTAGACCAAAAACATCATATAATTGGACATCCAATGGGACCCACAAACTATATGATATCTAGATCAATGTAAGGATTAGTGTAATATAAGCCTATCTAGAAATCATTTATAGTGCAAAATTTTACATGTCCTTAAAAAATACATTAATTATCCTCCGCCATGAATTATATTGATCATCATTATGGACACATAGTTGACTATAATGTCCAAGATCACATCAAAAAAAACTTCTATGTCCCTGCAGGAGAGCAAGAAAAATATTGAGAATTTTAATTTCAATGAACAATATATGGGATAGATCATATTATTTTTGGATATGTAGTCACATATAGATCATCTACTGGATTCCGAAACACAAAAAATAATCATAATATGTGATAATATACTATCATTTAAACCTGAAATTAAATTTCCCGACCATTTCATCATTCATCACACATCAAAAAATTATGTAGTGTGTATTCTATACTAAGAGAATATACATGAATCACAAATCTCACATATGAACCTTTTCCATTTGAATCTAATAATAAGTCCTTGCTGCAAGATAGTAAACTTCACTACATCTATGTCTTAGTCTCATGAAGTTAAACTACATGAAAACATTCATAACATTTGACGTTAAACATCCAAGTTGTTATCCCCATCGTGTGATGGGGAATGGTGATGTTTAAAGCTAGTCAGGGATAAATATGGGTAATCATAGGGGCCGGTATTTATGCCCTTTTTCTCCTCTACACTGGATCTTGACCCATGTATATGTATTCAGAACATGGTCATCCTATGAAATAAAATATTAGTTCCCCATATTCATTTTCCTTGAGAATTATTTACCAATGTAATAATTCTCCTAAATAACATCATATATGCATGATTCCGACCACAATTATATATATAGTGACAACAAAGAATATAACCAAAGACTAAAACAATACCATAGTAATCAATATACAAAAATATCTCTGAAATGCGTACAATGTGGATCTTCATGGTATATTTCAATAAGGGCCCTCCCATTAATTTCCCTATTCCATTTTTTCAAATTACCATATGTGTCAGTCATTACTATGTAAGGGACACTTTTTAATGAAATATGTTTGGATTTATAGTATTCAATTCTGGATATGTAGTGAAACATGGATCCCACATCATGGTACAAACAGTAATGATAAAAAATCCTTCTACCATCATATTAATGTGTAATATACATGTTACATTATTCTTCAAGAACTATTTGTGCCTTGATTCTTATTTACACATGAAATGTAGTATGTCCAAGATCCCCTAATATTGGGCCCATCATTGTTGTCCAAAATAATAATCCCCACATTGGAAATTCTTAGGTATATAAGAAAAACCTATATAGAAGATCCCATATTCGTAATGATAACAACTTTTAGCATGAATTCTATTTATACAAGATATGAAGTGATTCCCAGATCCCACATCTATTCCCAAACAATAAGATGATAAAAATACACCTCCCAAAATGAAAACCTGATCTATGAATGGGTCTTTATTTTAAATAACTACAAGTGTATTTATTCTAAAATACAAATGATATGTTGTTAAACTTATATCCTCAACCATAGGCTAAACTACTATATAAAAAATACAACCCACTTATATGAGAGTAATATATGTGTCGGGTAGTTAATATATAATAACTACAATTAGCCTAATTACTGTATATTTATGATATATAGTTTTTCCCATGAATATTATCATGGAATTTGTAGAATGTTTATAACAATCATAACCAAATATGGTGTTTTATCTTTAGAAAATGATACATCCCCTATCTAGCTTCAAGGTTATAGTGATTCTCTTATTAGATAGATCCCTTAATTATATAACATATCTTCACCTTCTCATTATCCAGATCTCACCACCAAATAGATAGTGGGTATGTATTCATTTGAGAAAAAAACCACCCTTTTTTTAAATAAATTTTTATAGGGGACAAAATCATTATTAACAACACATGGCATGATTTCTATCCATAAAGGATACACAATGAAACTTCTATCGTCCATCCTAGTAAATTAAAAATACTTAAAATAATTGTACAACCCAATTTATTTTCATAATTTGAGATATAAATATGAATTGGAAACATCTTGGGTTCAAATACCACAATTGGAATCATCAAAAAAATTAAATATAAATATTCCCCCTATTATGATGATGGGATGGCCTCTATAGATTTATCGAACGAGAATTCACTATATTGAGACTCATATTCATTCCCCTAAAAATGGGCTAGATTAGTGTATGGAACATACCCTCCAAGAACTACATAAATAACCATTTATATTATTATGTGATACATAATAATTCTAAGAACTCCTATTTTGTTCATAAACATAAATTTATACACGAAATTAATCTCATATCATAGTGTTTGAATCGTAATGATGATGATTCACTCCCCTGGATGTAACAGACTATTGTAATACTTAATTATCATTTATGGTACATGAATCGGGTCTATGAATAGTGATACCACAAAAAATTATGGCATGAAAGAGTACCCCAAACTATGCATATTAGTTTTATCTATGCAGGGATCTATATATTAGTATGAAGTTTCTATATTTTTTACAATATATATTATATGTACTGCAAAAAAAATTCTTTTGCATTTGTACCAATCTCAATTTTTATCTCCTTATTAATTTTTAGGGATGGAATCTATGATTCCATTGAAAAAAGGTTCATATAACTCAAAAAATTATTCAAGGATCCTTATGAGTTCCTTGGATTTCATTTATTGCATCAAAGATTGGATCTCAAAATTAAGATCCCTGAGGAACACCAAAAATTACTCTTTATGTTTTTTAATTGTGAATCATTATATCCTATTAACACATGTACAAATAATCTCCCTAGTGGTTTTGATAAATAAAAAGAATAATAAATTTTAATATTAATTTTAATATAGAATTGAAAAAAAGATATTAAGAATTTGATTATTGCAACAACCTCCTAAAAAACAAAACCTTGTATCGACATGATCCTACCATGGGGTGTGGTAAAAATATTTCATATGTTTAAATTAAGTATAATTATTTTTTATTTTGAAAAAAATAATTCAACGAATCAAAATATTTAAAACATATTATTGATTAAGGTGATAAAAATAGTTATACGAGGATGGTGGTATGGTCATGATTTGTATTTGAAATTAATTACTATCCATATTCCATGTTATCCAATAATATTCTATAATTATGAATAATGTGTGAATCAAAAATAACTTCCTCTCACTCCCTTGATAATATAGTGATAGTGAGTATAATCCTTTTAGAAATTATAGCATATGCTACCATCCATATGTGTGAGAGTGTTGTAGTGAAAGCCATATATTGACGTATGAAATACTTGATCACATATTGTATATAAGAGATACACAATAGAGTTTGTTAACACTCCCACACATATAGACAATAATTTAGTACATTAACACTAATCCCTAGTCTATTCCGTCATATATAAACTAGAAAATATTAGAGGGAGATAATGAAAATTATCCAATGAAATAAAAATAATAAAACCTAAATCAAAATATGATTGTACATGATAATAAATACTACTATTCTAGGTTAGAAACCAATTTAATAAAATAAATAATAGGAATCTATTAAATGAAGTGTAGGAAATCATGTATTACAAATAGAAAAACACACTCCTAATAAATTCATAATTTTACTACACCGTGTGAACGGTAGATCAGAATAATTAGGAAGAAAAAATATTTAAAATGATATGGAAATATAAATGAAATGAATGATAATAATTCTTTTGAATCTATCCATTTATTTTTATCATTGTTTATTTTCCCCAAAAGGATTAATATTTACCAAAAGGTTTCATAAGAGTTGTTATAAATTGTATTTACCTTAAAAATTCAATATTTAAATTATTTTGGAATTCCGTATGAAATGTTATGCCCAAATTACTAATTATCTATTTTTGGATATGTGTCTTATTATCTCCATCCATGTTGACAAATTAAAAAGATGGTATATAAATGATTTTCAATAGTAAAATTTAGGTGGGCACGAGTAATCATCGAATCATTCATATATATCTTGAATCATCACATTTGGTTTCATATATAATAATATAGGGCACATTTAATGAGGGAGGCTCAATTCTGACATTGAAATTGAATTTCAAAATTGATTCATTTATTTGGGCGCCATGTATTTAGTATGAAAAATAGGTCCAATTGATGAATACAATGCACAAGAATATTATATGTCAAAAAATAAATTTCAAAATTGATATATATAATGAAAATGCTATTCCTGAATCATAGAAGTGATAAAAAATAGTTAATATTTGAAAAAAAAGTAATATTATAATTTAAACTGAAAACATCATTAAATCCCAAAAATGATGCAATGAAAGAAAAAATATCAAATTTTAGGGATGTTATATTTTATGTTCACATTATAAATAATATTAATATTAGAATTATGCCTCAATATAATGTAATATGTAAATATATATTCTTTTTGTTATCATGGGATAAGAACCATGTTCTACAACGAAATTGAATGGATTTTCTAGTTGTGGCCAATAATGATTGAATATCATGTCGAATTCACCAATATATTTCAAACATACTATATTCATAGAATCATCCTTCATATTAAATATTATTTTCTAATAAATTCAAAAAAATTTATAAGTTTTCTATTTGGTGAATGGATGTCATAAGACAATATCCATGTGCTACAACAAAGTTGTTTTAGTATATTATTATAGCTATAATATTCTTCTCTAAATGGACTGAAGTAATACACCTCAAGGAAATCGTGATGAATATCATAATAAACATAAATAATTTGACCATGATAACCACATTTGGGGGAACACATAAGATACTGGTTTATAACTAGACAAACATCTTTTTATCTGGGATGAAAATGTTATATATTTAAAAAAAATGTTGAACTATAATTTATCCCACTACCATACGTTAAAAAATGAGAAGATATTGGATTATCAAAAGTTTATATTGAATATAATACAAAAAATAATTTCAAATACAAGAAGTATTTACCACCCAAATATCAACATGCCTTTTGGTTATATGAATCTTCAAACTGAACTACCACATGAGTGACCCTATATTATATTATATGTGGAATAAATGTTGTTGTGATAATCAATGGTCAGTTACCATCACTATGAATCACTTTTAGTGGTAAAATATTATTATACTGTAAAATCCTAGATATAGGTTAACTAGTAAATAATCCTTCATTTGGAATATGTTTTATACATTTCATATCCTTTATTTTGATCAAAATCATATTTGTAATCCCAAAAAAGAAGGTCCACCGCCACTCACTGTATTTAGGTGATATAGAGTTTTTTATTTATACTCCAATAATTCTATGGATGAATACCATAAAGATGTACCCAAAGGGAGAAAGAGATTATGGAATACAAAGGTCCAATTAAAATAGAGCTAAATGTATTTCCATGAAGGATGGGAAACACATCACACCCCATAATAATAAAATGTTTGTCAGAAAATCATTCTAATAATAACTGGATGAGTGAATTTTAATAAATAAATACACTAAACTACATAATAAACATGTACCATTATAAATAAAATAATTAATAGAAAACCCCGGTCCTTATAGATAGACATTAAACTAATCATTGCACATGTCCAATTTTCATGAATTCAAACTACACAATATCTAATTCTTTGGAGTTGGACATGAAACTATGCATCAAACAAGTCCTAATCTAAATGTTTAAATTGTGTAGTGTTTATGTCCTTCTTACATGACGTTACACAGACCGACATGTAGTACATATTTCAATACCTAAAACTCCATATACATGGACATCCAATGGAAGCCACAACCATCATTATCTCGATATCAATGTAAGGATAAGTAGAATATAAGCCTATTTAGAAATTGTTGATACTTTCAAATTATTAATTCCAATATAAAAAAAGAATAACATAATTTTTCTCCCCTATAATTATCGTGATCAACATTATAGACACATAGTAGACTATAATGTCCCATATTACATCAATAATAATAAAATTATTATATCCTATAACGATAGCTAGAAAAATATGGGGGATTTTAATTTCAATTTACTATTTGTGAGATGAATAATATTATTTTTGGATATTTAGTAACATATAAATAATCAACATGACTCCCAAACACAAATAATAATGATAATATGAGATTAGTTACCATCTTTTAAACATGAAATTATATTTCCCAAACATTTCTTGATTCATCACACTTAAAAAAAATAATGTCTTTTGTTTTCCATACTATGAAAAGAATCATGATTCATAAATTTACCATGTTGAAGATTTCCATTTAAATCTAATAATAAGTCTTTACTGGAAGATAATAAACTTCACAACATCCATGTCCTAGTTGGATGATGTTAAACTGCATGAAAAAATTCTTACCATTTGATTTTTAATATCCTAGTCATTCTCCCCATCATGTGATGATAAATGGTTCGGTGTAAATCTAGTCATGGATGAATATGGGTACTCATAGTGTACTAGTATTTATGCCTTCTTTATCCTCTACATGGGATCTTGAACCCTGTATATGTATTTGGAACATGGTCAACCTATGACTTAGAACATTAGTGCCCCATATTCATTTCATTGGAGAAAGATTTATGCAAGTAATAATTCTTCTAAATTACTTCATGTCGGCATGATTCCGACCACTATTATATATATAGGGACATCCAAGAACATTACCAAATACTAAACAACTACCATAATAAAATAATACAAAAAATATATCTATAATCCTTACAATATGGATCTTTATGCGATATTTCAATAGGTGCCCTCTCATTTATGTCCCTATTACTATTTTTTATAAACTTATACTATGTTTCAGTCATTAATATGAAGGGAAAACGTTTTTTAATGAAATATGTGTGGATTGATATTATTCTATACAATATATGTAGTGAAACATGTCTCCCACATCTTTGGAAAAATAGAAATGATAAAAAATACTTCTACATTCATATGATTGTGAAATATATAAGGGATATTATTTTTTAATGAACTATGTGTTCCATGATTCATATTTACACGTGAAATGTAGTATGTCCACGATCCCATAATCTTGGGAACATCAGTAGTGTCCAAAATAAAAAACAGCACATTGGATATCTTTAGGGATGTGAGACAAACCTATATAGAAGATCCCATATTCTGGTGGATAATTACATTCAGCATGAATTATATTTATACAAGATATAAATTGTTTCCTAGATCCCACATCTTTTACCAACCAATAAGGTGATAAGAATACCCCCTCCCTGAATGAAATCCTAATATATTCATGGTTATTTGTTTTAAATAACTATGTTTGGATTGATTCCAAAATATAAATGATATATTTTGAATCTAAGATCCTCTACCATGAGATAAACTACAATAATAAAAAAATAAAATCCAACTATATGAGAGTAATATATGTGTTGGGTTGTTACGATATAATAACTAAATTTAGCCCAATTACCGTCCTTTTATTATATAAAGTGTTTGCCATGTATACTTTCATGGGATTTGTAGCATGTTTATAACCATCATAACGCTATGTGGTTTTTTATCTATAGAATAATATGTCTCCGATTTCTAGAATCAAGGTAATGATGATTATATTATATGATAAAGACTCTCATTATATAAGATATCATCACCTACACATTATCAAGAGATCACCACCTAATAGTTAGAGGATATGTATTCCTTTGAGAAAACCAATCACCCCTTCTTATAATCCAACTTTTTATAGGGGACAACATATCTATGAACAACACATGGCAGTATTTCTATCCATTAAGGATACAAAATGACACTTTTATTTTCCATACTAGTAAATCCATAATCGTTAAAATAATGGTACAACCCTATTTATTATCCGAGTATGAGATTAAACTAATTATGGGACACATCTTCATTTCTGCAACCACATTTGGAATCATCAGAAAAATACAATATGATAATTCCCCCTATCATGATGATGGGTTTGACACAATAGGTTTATCGAATGGTAATTTACTATGGTGAGACTCCTTTTATTATCCCTTACAAATGGGATAGATTAGTATATGGATCATCCTCTCTATGAACTACACAAGGAATCCGTTATATTATCATGTGCTACATAGTGATTCTCATAACTCCTATTATGTTCATTAACATAAATTTATACCCAAAATGAAACTCATATCACAGTGTTTCAATGATCATGATGATGATTCATTCCACTATTTCTAACAGAGTATAGCAATATTTTAATTCATGTTACATGATTTGGGTATGTGAATAGTAATCCCACACAGTATTATGTTGGGAAAGAAAAAAATACCCCAATCCATAAAAATGAGTTTTTTCTATTTGGGGATCCATATAATAATATAAAATCTCCTTATATTTAACAATATATGTTATGTATTGAAACCGAATTAATTTACATTGGTGCAAATATCAATTTCTAAAAACATTACCACGTCTCTACAAATGATCTATATCTACACATATTATTTTCATTTGAAATGTTATATAAAAATTTATTACTATCCTCAATAGATGTATTGTGAATCCCAGATAGATCTAGACATATAAATTATTAATGCCCCAAACTCATTTTTGTTCCCAATAAAAGAACTCGTCATCTATGAAGAGTCTCATCTCTTTGGTAAGATTCCCCTTGTCATTAAGGACTATATTTTCATCTTACCACATCCAAGGTCATTTGGGTTCTTTTTAAAATAACTATTTTTTATTAGATTGAGCATGAACCACATGATATTTTATTTCTAGTTCAATACATTAAGTATGATTCAGAGTATCATGTCTAATGATGACAGAAATAATTTTCACATTACAAGATAGTCAACTTCTGAAGAATGTATGGGTCATAAAGAAAAATGTTTCGTATGTATGAGCCTTTTCTGTATGAGGGACATGATATATGGATAGTCATAAAAATATTATATAGAAATATATATGATAATATTAATGTTATCATGTATGCACACCATAAAACTATTTAGAACAAGATCCTCATTTCATAACACAAAACTGTCGAACAATGGACTACATATATATTTAACTTAAACTGTATTATAATTTTTTTTCATGATAATAAAATTCAATGACCATGATTCCCCATCACTCCTTATCAAAATAATAAAATATTAATACTATGAAAACTAATTTTTGGAGTGTTTTCATCATCATTCAAAGCACCTCAATCTAAAAATTAATCTTAGTGTCATGAGAGTCTAGACATTCCATAATCTTCCATGGACCTTGGAAAAGTGGAAACCTGTCTTCATGGTACCCCTATATTTGAATATTCATGAGTTTGATCTTCTTATAAACCCCTAGTATATATACAAGAATTGAAATAACCATTATAAATGATCCTCATGATTAGTAACAACATCACAATTTATTCCATCAGAACAATGTGATTAATGGTCATCCCTTTCGTTATTGTACCATGGATCTACTCATAAACTTAGAATGATGAACCTTGATTTATTACATTTTCACCACTCAGTCATAGTGGTGTTGGAGTTTTATAAACCATTTGAGCCCATATTTTGATATTATGTAACATATATCAATCATATTTGGTCCATGTATCATGAATTTAAATTGAATGAATATAGGTTAAATCTGTAGAACTATAAGATCTTGAAATTAGTGGTTCATATAAAAATACCCTAAATGGGTACATAAAAAGACAAAAATGTTATCATACATAAAACATGTAAAGGTTGGTTATAAAAAAATTCATGTGTGTTATCACTAATATTTCTATCCATAATTATTTAGAATGATAGAAGGAAAAAATAATTAGTTTTACAAAGAACATTGTATTTATCTCATGAACTTATTAAAAGTTTATCCAAGGCTGCTAGACCCTTTTTCCCATAAAATTCAGGGAATTTATTTATCATATATTTTTTCGTTTTTTATTTTTTCAGTACACAATAAAAAACATTTAGGGCTCTAGAACCCTAATTGTTAAAATACTTTAGTCTATATCAAAAATCATTGATCAAGTTTTTGAATATCATCAAATCTTCCATGGCACTTGTAAAATAGAATATCCAACGTAATGGGAACCTCTACATGATTATTCATTTATTTATCTAGATCAAACTTATGAATAATTTTCCTATGAACATGATATGTAATTTCATTATAAAATGAATAATTTAATCCCAATGAGCCCTAAAAACATTACAGTCTCACTCTTTACCTCTAAGTGACTTGTGGGTATCTCTGGCATGTTTTTCACATCTCATCGACCTTAGTTAAAATACATGGACTAGAAATTTACAGAACCCATGATCCAACAATTAATTTCTATTCAACTTCCTTGACATTACATCACTATATAGAAAATATGTTTTCAAAGATGGGATGAAGTTCCTTATTCTCGATCAATTTGGTGTTCTTCATCATGCGACCATAAACTAAATGACAAGAAGACTGAACATCAAACCCTTAAAAAGAATTCCCTATTTCTATGTGGTAATGTGTAATGAACCAAACATTCATTAATGAAAATTCCACTTGATCAATTTAAATTTCATATTATTGGTATATAAATCATATGAACATCCATCATTTTATGATATAGTTGTTTCACAATGATCACATGATTAGTATAAATATAGGGATTTTACAAATCCAATTTAATTAGTTAAAGGAAGAGATGGCCTCATCCTTTCGACTTGATCCCTACAAATCCCATTTGTCGGAGTTTTGGTGATGAAATAAGACCCTATCACTATGATTATTTGAGCCACCATCGAACGATGTTATCTGAGACACCCCAAGAGTCTGTTACCATCGAATAGATTAATATTTATTCTTATGAGAGGGTTATAAGGGGTTATGTATCCAAACCCAAGCACTATTATTATTTTCAACTGTTTTTATAGTATTGAATATACATACATTTTATTATTGTAACTCTATAAGTAGTTTTTAAAGAACAAATAGTATTTTTTGTTAATTTTCATCTAATCAATCTATTTTTATGAATTAATGAATTTTTGAATTAAATAATACTCTAATAAAATGTTATTATTATTAAAAAAATTATTATGTATAAGTGATCATATAATTTTTATGAATACAATTGTATTTTTTTATTAATGTTTGGAATCCATTTTTTTAAACCCATTAATTTTTTATAACCATTGGTTTGTATTTTAAAAGCGAGAATTAAAATATTTATAAAATTATATGTATAAAATTTATATTATTTTTGGAATTAGGATGTAAAAATAATTAAATATTGAATTTTACATAATTTTCTCTGATAGTTGAATTTTTAGGTAACAAATAAAAATAGTTTAAATATATAATGTATTTTATGACATCATAATGACCCAATATTGATTCAATAAAATACTATAAACTTTATTTCGGCCAATATATGTTTAACCCTTTTAATAATGTGATTTTATGTTTTCTTGATTTGTTTTACAAAGCATTACTGGATCCTTCAAGTCTTATAAAACATTTTATATTTTTAAACTGATTTCCTTGAGAGTGTGACTCACCTCCACATAAGAAACCCTATTATTTTTAGAAGTTAGGCCCCTAGACATATACAATATTTTATTCCCATCACCTTTGAAAAAACCATGAGGAAAAACCATGGGCTGGTTTGGGATTTTGATTAGTTTACTATGAGGTGTCCCAAACATAAATATTAAATAATTCTCTGTCATTTCCTATATAGACCCACACAAATCCCCACATACTCTTCCCTAAAAGCCTTTGGAGTTCTTCCAAACTCTTCCATCCTCTCTCTATAATCCTCCCATGGTTCCCCAATCTCCCAATAAGTCTCTCTCGAGACCCTATCAAGTATTTGGGATCACACATCCAAGTAAGGGATTCTGACTTTCATTATTTATATCCAAGTTTCCTTATATTGTTATTCCCTTTTATATTCAATTATAATTGTTTTGGTATGATTTAGCACCTCACCCATACTTCCCTATTTATGATTTAATACTGAGAGATCCCCTTTCTCTTTCATTAATTACTCCCATGTACAACTGTTATGATGCCAAAATTCCAAAAGAAATTTCTCTCCCCTCATTTACATTAAAGAAATTATTTTGTATCATGAATCTATGTTATGTTACAATTAGTGTGACATGTATCTATATGACCCCATTATTGTAAAATTCATTCTTATATTATGAGACACACCTTTCTCTCCCATCAACCATTTTTATGAATTCTTATGTCATGCTGTTATGCTACCGAAATTTCACCACATTTGGCCAAACCAAAATCATTGTGTAGTCAATACCATGCCCATTTCTCAATCAAGGGTATTCACATTTTTTAAAATTTTCATATTCATTATATAGTATTATGTATGAAATCCACATTCCATTATCAAGGAATAAATGATAATGTTTGATGAATCCATGTTTTATTATACATGTGGCAAAATTATGGATGAAATGAAATGTTTAAGAATTGTGGACCCTAATAGTGCACTAATGCATTGGGTAAAGTGTAATATCATGATATGTCATGTGAAGTTGGTGTTTACTCATTCTAATTCAAGTGAAAAGAGGGTTTACTTTATAATCATGTACAATGAGGGTTTACTCATGTTTCATGTGCAATGAGCCTCAATTCATGCTAATTCCATGTTAAGTGTTGTTGTCACATATCCATGTTATGATTATCATGCATTCTCATAACTTTCTGTTCATCTTTATATTATGCTCAATTGATATTTCAATTGTCTAACATGTATTTTATTCCTCATTTTAATCTTTGTATATTCCCTTACTTATCTTTATAGCTCACCCTTTGTATCATGTCCTTAGGTTATCCCATGAAATACTTAGTACTATGGAATATAGTTTTCATGTAAAGGAGGTTTTCAATAAAGAGACTGTGTTTCATATTTTAAGTTGTTACATATTGTTCCAAATACATAAAGACACTAGACCTATCCATATTATATATTTTATTATCTGATTATTTTTTGTAATAATTCATGTCTATGTGTGTAATAAAATGTTGGGATGTCATAGTTTGTTTGACATGACAAGTTTAGTTATTTTTGGGATTAGGATAAGAAAACCCTAGTGAATTCCATAGGGATAAGACTAGGTATAATAAAAGCATCCCTATGTTTTTTTGAGTATTGAGTATGTGGTTTATCATGAAAATAACTCAATGTTTATATAGGAGAAGTAAGAGGCAGCTATGGAACTGATGTACCTAGGAGTGAAAACTATAACAATGAGTTTCAGGCTTGACCCGGAGTATCCTGGTACCCGACAACGGGCGATGCATCACTCTTTTTTACAAAACTCCAATGGGATATTGTTTGAAATATTCATATCCTTAGTAGGAACCGTTATTAAGGGAATAAAAAAAATCCCCTAAGAACATATGTTAGAAAGTAAATCATGGATATCATTGATTGAAGCCTATATATTCATAAGATATAGAAATAGAAGAAATTTATAATTCATCTGTTTTTGTCTTTGTATTACCCTTTATGTGTTACCCATAAATCTATATTTAATCTAGCCAATGGATTGTAATAGGAGGACTTAGTCTAACAAATGACATGAAGATCAATGCGATAACTATTTTAATGAGAATCCAAATCCAATGGGAGTGGGAATCACGAGCTCTATCATGATACTCTCTCTATTAAATCCAGAATCTAATAGAAACATGGTTCAAGTGGAACGGTCAACCCCCATTAAGAAATAAAATTTCCCTATCAAAAGCATCATGATAGATAGGCCTCATACTTTTAATGGGTCATCTGATCCCTCAATCAACAGACAAGGGACCAACTCCATTTAAAATATATTCTATATCCTTCAATGTTCCAAAGAAGAGAATGTTCTCCTAGCTTAATATCATATGGATGGTGAAGTTGATCAATGGTGTACATTGATATAAAAATTATGAGTCCTTAGTAGGAGATCGATGGATTTTAATGAAAGGATATATGGAAAATGTTTTTGGAAATATATTTTCTGTGCACCCTACGACTAATGATATAAAGGGAATTCCGCGACCTCAAGAAAAAAACACCATGAATCCATCAGATCATTTGGGAAAAACTTCACAGGGCTTGCACAATATGCCTTCGGCTTTGTCATTATCCAAAATGAAAGGTGGACATCTTCTTTAGTTGGAAAAACCCAAGCATACAGAAAGCCCTGGTGATCTGTGACATAGAAAACTATGAGGAAATTGTCTGGTGTGCCCTCAATGTGAAAAAGGAGATCAGTGAATCTCAAGGGTATCATAGAGATACAAAAACAATTTAAACTTAAATTCTGGTGATCCGATGGATAAATCCAACGGTGCAATGAAAATCCATCACCCCACTTTCCATATATGAAGAAGGAAGCACCCTAAAAATTGCCTAAAGGGCAAGAGGAAATGCATTTGGGGTGGGAGAGAAGGAACCTGGATATTAACTATCGAAAAAAACCACCACGGCTGCAAAAGAGGAGAGGAACACTATATTCAACACTCTATGGATTTTTCATTGCTCAAACTACAAATAACCTGGTCACCTTGCAATTCTGTTCCCTAAGCGAAGGGTTTTCATAGGCGACCATCAACCTCAAAGGCATCAAGGTTGATATTTTTCCATTACTACTGCTGAAGTGAACCCCAAAAACAATGTGGTGACTGGTATGATAGTTATTCATTCAAGAATATAGAACATTATTTTTTATTCTAGTTCTACAAATTTATTTATATCGCCAAATTTCAGTAGAACAATACCAACAACACCACAAATCATGGATGTAATGATGTCGGTAAGTATGGAAAATGGATAATTCATTTCATACCATAAATATAACTCCACCATTTCATAATTTGTGTATTTAACTTCCTGGTGAACTTCATCATACTATCTCTGGTGGAATTTGATGCAATTCACGGCATGGATTTTCTTTCCTTACATAGAACGAACACAAATTTCTGTGAGCATAAAATCACTCTCCATGTAGAGAATCGACCCCTGATACTATATAAGTGCAAGGATGATGATGAATCTTCATTAGTTACATCATCTCAAGCATTGATATTACTGCCCTATGAGCACACATATTTGGATTAGATAATTGTGTCCAAGGAATCAACTATCCTTGAAGACATACATATTGTGAGGGAATTCGCTGAAGTGTTTCCTGCAAAGGTTACTGGTCTTCCTCTTATAAGAGATATTGAATCCTCAATTGACCATATACCAGTGGAATTGACAAAAACAATGACTCTGTATAGAATGGTTGTTGTAGAGATTGAGGAGCTAAAGAAACAACTATAGGAGAATCAAGATAAGGGTTTATACCCTAAAGGGAATCACCTTGGGGTGCACTAGTCCTCTTCGTTAAGAAGAAAGATGGGTCAATGCGGCTTCGAATTGATTATCACAAGCTCAAAAAAATCATAATAAATAACAAGTATCATTTTCCATGAATTGATGACTTGTTCGATCCACTGCGTGTAGCACAATACTTCTACAAGATAGATTTTTGGTCAGGATATTATCAAGTAATGGTGAAGAAGGGAGAGATCCCCAAGATAGATTTTTGTAAAAGATATGGAGAGTATGAATTCATAGTATTTCTTTTTAGACTCACTAATTATCTAGCAATAATCATGGCCATGATGAATAGAGTTTTTATAAATTACCTCGACAAATTTTTGGTAGTCTTTATAGATGATATTATAATATAATCAAAAACCAAGGAGGATCATGAGGAGCATCTAAGAACTGTACAAGAGACCTTGAGAATGGTGAAGCTCTATGAAAAGTCCAACAAGTTTGTGTTTTGGTTGAAGGAGGAATCATTCTTATGCCATATCATCATAGGAAATGGGATATCTATGGATCCCTCGAAGACATCTATAATAGAGGGATGGTAGGGTCCAGCATTGGTTTAAGATATCCATACTATATTAGGGTTAACCTGATATTAGCGACTAGTTGTGAGAAATTTCACATGATTTTAGAACCCTCTTAACAAGCTAACTCAGAAAGGATTAATGTTTTCATGGAGTGATGAATGTGAATAAAGCTTCAAAGAGTTGAAAAATAGGCTTATCACTGCACACATGGTAACATTACCCACAAGTGGAGAACGTTTTGTTGTATTTAGTGATGTTTAGAAGAAGGTCTTGGGTTGTATGTTGATTCAGAGTGATAAAGTAATATCCTACTCCTTAAGGGAGATGAAAATCCATGACCAAAACTATCACACACATGATCTAGAGTTGGCAGATGTGATCTTTGTGTTGAAATTTTTCTTGAATTATCACTTTGGGGAAAAGTGTGAAATAAATATTGAACAAAAAATCCTCAGGTATATATTCACACAGAACCAGTTGAACATGCGCTATCGAAGATGGTTAGAGCTTATCAAAGAATATGAATGCTCAATCCGTCACCACCATGGTAAAGCAAAAAATGTGGTAGATGCTCTAAGTAGAAAGGTCCCAGTGATTCTATCATTAAAGAGAATTGAGAAGGATCCAATCGTAAAAGATTTGATGAAGATTGAAATAGGAATCATAATAAAGGAGACATCATCAATCCGTTAAAAAGGATTGCTGAACCGCCTCTTTTGGAAAGTGTAAAAGATACTCAAAAGGATGATGTGGGGATTCAGATGAACGTGGAAGCTATCAGAAAAGGGATATCCAAAAGAGTTCAATGTTAATAAAGATGGAATTGTGAGATTTTGGAAAAGAATATGTTTTCTACTATGTCCGGAGGTGAAGAAGGAACTTTTGGATGATGCACATCGTTCACATTTCTCATTTAACATAGGAAACACAATGATGTATCGAGATCTACGATAGAATTAATATAAAGATAATATGAAGAAGGTGATCACTACGTATACATAAATGAGAGTGGTGTGTCAACATGTGAAGGAAGTGAGGCATAAGTCTAAGGGGATGATTTTACCATTGCCTATAGTAGCGTGGAAATGGGAGAAAATCACCATGTACATTGTCACCAGACTTCCGATGAAATCCAAAGACAACAATGCAATCTGGGTTGTTGTGGATCGTCTTACAAAGTCTACACACTTCATTGAAATTCAGAAGAAATTCTCATTAGATCAATTGGCACAAATATACATCAGGGAATTGTTAAGGCAACATGGAGTACAACAATCTACTATATCCGGTCGAGATCCAAGATTTATATCTATATTTTGGAAAAGTATTGAACATGCTTTGGATACTGAACAGATATTTAGTATGGGCTATCATCCTCAGATGGATGGACAATATGAGAAAACTATTCAAACACTTGAAGATATGTTAAGATCATGTTCAATGGACTTATAGTGGAGGATGGGATCAACATCTTCCTCTAGTTGAGTTATCATATACTAATAGTTTCCACTCGAACATCTGAATGGATCCTTATGAAGCCCTATATGAGAGGAGGTGAATAACACTGACATGTTGGGATGAAGTCAGTGAGCGTAAGCTGCTAGGACCAGTAATGGTCGAAGAATAGGGGGAGAAGGTGATAACCATTCAGCAACATATCAATCCAGCCTAGAGTTGATAGTAGAGTAATGAAGATAACCATCGATGAGACCTTGATTTTATATTTTGAGACATGGTATTTCTATGCATATCTCTAAGGAAAAATGTCATGAGATTTTTAAATAAGGGGAAGTTAAGTCCTAGGTACATCGGCCCTTTTGACATTCTTGATCATGTCATGTTTGTGGCCTATCGACTAGACCTTCCACCTGCCATTTCCAAAGTACATGATGTCTTTCATGTATCTCTATTAATTAAGTGAATACCTGACCATTCAAATGTACTCTTTTCAAAGGTTGTACAAATATAGGGTGATGTTTCTATGAGGAGAAACTAATGAAGATCTTACATCATTGAGAAAATGTTCTACAAAATAAGACAATTCCCCTTGTCAAGGTGTGGTGGAAAAACCACGAGTTTGAATAAGTGATGTTGGAATCAGAAGAAGAGATGAAGCAAAGTCACCCACTTCTGTTTTAGTGTGGGAAAAGGAAATTTTGACTAATTAATTTTTTAAGGGGGGAAGATTTTAGCAACCCAAAAATTCATTAATGAAAATTCCTCTAGATATATTTAAATGATTTATTATGGGTATATAAAATGTATACCCATCCTTGCTTTTATGTTTTTTTATTTTAAAATACCGTTTTAAATTGTTACCATTGATAATATAGCTTTTGAACAATGATCACATGATTATTATACGTATAGGGATTTAACAAATCCAATTTACTTAGACAAAGGAAGTGATGGCCTCATCCAATAGACTTCCTCCACACGAAACACATTTTAGGAACTTGGAAAGGACGTGGTGTTATTGTGATTCTCCATCGACCATTCCCATGCCGAGCTTCAACACATTATGCTTGAATAGAACAACCTATGAGAGAAGTGGAGGTTGATAGAGATTATTACTCAACCGATGTCATCCGAGCCACCCCAAGAGTATGTCACCATCATACACCTTATATTGTTATTACCTATTATTTTCAATTATAAATATTGTGGTATGATATCTCACCTCCCCCAAAATTCCCTATTCATGTTTGAATAATGATATATCGACTTTCTCACTCATTAATGCCTCCCATGAACACCTACCACTATGCCAAAATTCCAAAAGGAATTTCTCTCTCCTCATATATATTTATGCAATTATTTTGTATCATTAATCTAAATTCCACTACATTTGTATGTACATGTATCTATATTACTCACATAATATCCATTTAATGTACATATAATGAGACACCCCTTTCTCTCTCAACACCATTTTTATGATTTATTATGTCACGTCATTATGCTGACGAAATTGCACCACGTTTTTCCAATCCAAAATCAATATGTAGTGAATACCATGCCAATTTCTCTATTAAGGGTATTCAACATTATTCATGTTTAAATTTTTATTATATATTTTAATTTATTAATTCCACTTTCCATTAACGTGGAATAAATTGTGTTTTTTAATGTATTAATTTTTTAGGATCCACGTAGAAAACTTATTCATTAAATGAAATGTTTAAGAAGGGTGTACCCTAATACCTCACCAATGAATTGGGTAAAGTATAGAATCATTATACATTATGTGCAATGGGTGTTTACTCATTCTATTTCAAGTGAAATGAGGTTTTACTCTTGCATCATGTGCATTGATGGTTGACTTATTCTCTATGTGGAATGAGCTTTGGCTCATTCTCATTCCATGTTGACTATTGTTGGGAAATATCCATGTTATGATTATCATTCATTATCATTCAATTATGTTAATTTATATCTTGTTCTCCATTGTCATGCCTATTTTATATCATGTATTGTATTCCTCATGTCATTCTTTTTTTATTCCCAAACTAGAATTTATTGACCACCCTTTTTTAATGCATGTCCTTAGTTTATCCCATTCAATACAAAGTATCAATAAATTTATTGTTCATGGAAAGGATGTTTTCAATAAATATGAAATGTTTCAGGATCTAATTCAATATGTAATGTTCCTAATCCTGAAAGACACTAGAGATCTCAATATTCTATGTTGCATCAATTATAGATTTTATGTAATAAATCATGTGGAAGTGTGTAATAAAAAGAAGGGTTTCATTTAACGTACTCTATATATTGGCCCATTATTTACATCTATATTCACATGAAACATTCCATATGAACTTTCTCTAGGGTTCGACAACCCTCCTTGGATGAACTATTTTCTCGATAGAGTACATCATTTCCAAAGGGTCTGAATCTCCTTATTTATTGTATGTAACATTGGAAAGAGTGTAACCGATTTTATGGGGCCATCATCTTCACCATTAATATAATATCTTAGCACCAAAATATGAGACCAATTCCTATCAACTAAATTTAAATTTTCAATTAAAAATTACCACTGATAATTTAGATCCCTAACATCATTACAGAAATTATTATCACCCCTGTCTGATTTTTTATTATACCTAGGATGTTTTCCTCATATCATAATCAAAGGTTCAAAATATATGATTTGTGATTCACAAAACCCATATTAAAATATCCAATTGTATTGTATTTTGTCTTTATAGTGTGACTATAAACCATATTCATTTTTATGTAATATGTTGGTTTCCAAAGCCCCTCTTGAAAACAAATCATTAATGAGATGATGCATTGTGGTTTAACTAATATGGATTATTAATCCTGGAAGTCCAATTTAATTTCATAATCATCTAAATTCATCATTAATATCTATATAGAGAATATTGGGGATCATATCTAGAAATATGGAACTCCTCATTTTTGAAATAATATTTGACAATAGCTTCTATATATAATATTCCATTCTTACGAATAAATGAATATTCACCATGATAAATGGTCATTCTATCATTATTTTCAATGGAAATATTTATGTGTAACTCATCACGGTATTATTATTTTGGATTATTCTCAACATACATATCTCATTTCATCACCATGATTAACAAAGTTTCACAGCTGACCCCATTTTTTTATAACCTTATAATTAAATATGTGGTATTTTTTCACAATATATGGACTAAGATATATGAAATTAAACTAATGAAATATATTCTCTATGATAAATTAATGTAAACTATAACAATATATTGTTGATAATATATTATCTTAAATTAATATATTATATTTTCCCAGGTAATCAAACATAAAATCTAGTAATATGTGGTCAAATCTAAATAAATGTAATCTATTTAAATATATTGTCCATGCTATATGACCTCAAAAAATTTAAAAATATGTTAAAAACTATATTACCTTAAACTAAAACAATATATTTTCCTAGAATTATGAACTTAAACTATAACAATATATCATAAACAATAGAAATATATTGTCTAAAATATATAAACTTATATTATAGAAAAATATCTTTCAAGATATAGGATGTTAAACTAATAAATTACATGGTCTATTGTAAATTATATTACACTAAATAGATATATTCTCTAAACAAAACAACATTAAACTAAAAAATATAATGTATATTCAATATAAACTTATTGTACAATAGTCAGAGATATAATGCCTTAAAATTCAACAATATATGTTCCATGTACATTACCCTAAACAACAATAAAATATAATCCATGATATATGATGGCTGAATTTTTCATTATTAGATAAAATATGCTCATATTAAAATACAATAAAATCATAAGACTGACATACATGATCCTAAAATTCCAAAGCATGGAGACATAATACATGTCAGATTGAAAACATGAAATATGGAAGACTAATAAAAAGTTGATCCACTTCTCGCTAGAAAAAACATGTGTGATCTTCGAAAAATTGTGCATTAACAAAAGAAAAAAAGATAAATGCGAGATATATATATTTTGGTCTAACATCCAAAATGTGAGTCAAAATAAATACTATATTCCATTCTATCAAATGTCTCCTAATATAAAATTTAGTAAAATTTTAGAGATAAAATAAAATCACCCAAATCTTGTGAGGAAACTATATGGCCTCAAAAAAGGATAAGAGATTCTATCTAGGCCTCTAGTCTAAAATTATATAAGATAACTCCATCTCCATAACATATTTTCGAGTCACCTTTATAAATAATATACTTTTAGAAGGAATGGAACTAACATGTCGATCATTATATATATCAATGACCATTAGTTAGCTAGAACAAGGAAGATGTTCATTATAGACCAAAATTTAATTGACATAGATTGGTTTACTATTATTTATTAGGGGTTAGTTTTTATTGATATTTTCTATGAAATCAAGTCATCATGATTTAAAGAGTATACTAAAAGATAAAATAAATTAATATTGATAGGAATATATGTAGATTGAATTATTTATTTATTGATAAGAGTAAATCGAGAGAGGAATGTATAAATATTGGGGTCTCTCCTATAATCTACCAAATAAGAGGAGGTTCCTAAAATTTATTCTAGTAAAACAACATCTAACCAAACATGTTCACATATACCGGTGTCATATATAAGAAAATATTGGAAGGGAATAATCAATATATCAATTCTGTATCCCCCGATGAAGAAAACAATAATTATTTCTTCCTTGATGAAAACCTCGAGTGCCAACATCAACACCACATCGATGAGTCCACAGTTCTCTAACACTATAATGTCTATAGTATTTATTATATAGTAGTGTATGATATAACTTTAAAGAGTTTTTAAATCATAAATTTACATAAATTTAAAACATCATGGTGACATATCGCTACTATCACAAGCTGGGAAGCTTCATTCATAGCCTGATTTCAATATTTCTTGGTTGAAGATGATGCCTCTATCACCTCTACTCTTAGCTCAAGTCTTCTCTATTTTTCAATAATTGAAATGAACTCCTTCAGTATGAATTAGATAGCAAGATAATGGAACACTCCATATCTAAGGGAAGGGATACATTTTTGGAGGTGGTGAGAAGTCCAATTAGGATCTAAGAATCATTTATTATATGTATAGTGTAAAAATTTGATTTTATATTTTTCTTGTTTTATTAAATAATATATTTCATTCCATACCAATTTGTGATATATGAATCAATTGAAATCATAAAAAAATGTATAACCTCATGGTAAAAAATATTTTCATGGCTTAATACTCGGTAGGAGTATCCATAGTGGCCCAAACCATATTATAGACATTATTACATGATTCAATAAATCATATTATATTAATACAAAAAAAGATTTCAAATTTCTATTGTATTTGTAATACTATGTTTATAATACCCCAAAAGAATCTAAATAATGGAATCCTTATTTTATTCAACATAGTGAGCTCCGAAAATTAATTTGACACGAAAATAAACATTATATAACTAATGGAAGATAGGACTAAATGGGGTGATCTAAAAATACATGAATGATAATATTCATTATAGGTAATCATAACATGTGTGTCAAAGTTATAACATGAAATTATAAAATATAAGAGATTTGTGTATTCAATGAAACAATAACATAATGAGAATCGTATCATGATATCATGTAAAAAAATTTGTTGAAAAAGTGTAAATCATGAAATAAACATAATTCAAGGCTATCTTTTTAGACAACATCACAACTTGGACATATTCAACTAATAAATTAGGTTCACTCCCAAATCTCATACATGACATCTCATGAGAGGAAATCATTTCCCAATTCAATATATGGATATATAATTCCAATCCTATCCATCACATTCATATATTTTACATTAATATATATGACATATAAGTAAATAAATCATAATGAATAAATATAATATTTATCCATGGAATTAAATAATTTTCATAATATTATCACATAACATAATCAAAAGTCATTTCTCTAATAATACATATGATAAATGGTCATATGGAATCTATAAACCCACTATATGAAAGAAGAATGAGAAATTTACATATGTAAAAGATATATATAATGAATTTATAATCATTTCACATAAATAAAATCAGCCATAATGTGAGTTAGATAGTGAATGGTCATAGTTCAATGAAAAGTGTGGTTGAGATATATCTCATTCCTTAAACCTAATTAATCACTTGAATTATTTATCGTATTTAATAATAAAAATATATTAATTATATTAATTATTTTTAATCATTATAATTAATAATATTCATTTTATTTTATCAGTTATAATGAATATATAATTATTGAATCATTTTGGATCATGTTAGACATTTTGATGATGTTCAACACATATATCCACATTCACAGTGGAAATTTGACTATGGTAAAAGACAATATTAATTATTTATATGTAAATAATTTTAATTTTTATACATTAATTATAATTTCGAAACAAATATTTATGTATCATTATAGAAAATGAACTCTGGTATATTAAAGAAGTCGATCACATGTTCATACACATGAGTAACATTTCAGTTTTTAATGATATTTATGGAATGAATGAAAGTGTTATTTTATAGTTCTTGAATTATAGATTAATCATAAATATCATACGATTTCATTAAATTTACATCCACTTACCATCCATGTTATGTGATAATAAAATAATTGAATAACATCACTTCGTATGGTGGTAGTATACTGTACAGACGAACGACATTATCATATTCAACAGATGTCAAGGTATGAATTTTCATGTTATCATAATTTCACATATTGGGTATTATGTAATATTAGTATATATAAATATTATATCCATCTTTATGAATATTCATGATAGTTGTTGATGGAATATGAATTACATCACTTCACAAGCTAGTATTCTTTTATACACATTATCGGTGGGTTTGTTTCCAATTTGAGAGAATGGGAGATGGATTTATGGTATTACATTAATGTAATATCATCATATTATATGGGATACAATTGGTTTTTCAATTTCATAGTGGTTAAATAATAATTAATGTATGTGGGGAATAAATAAAATAATGATACTCAGTTAAGAATGATACCTCGTATTCACATCACCACTTTAGGATTGTTTATATAGCCTACCTATATTAGTGTAATTATAAAAAAAGGATTATAAATAATGTGTAAGGAATTAAGGTAAATATTTGAGGATATATTTGATAAAAAATTCGGTTTTTGATGGATGGAGATTATATGAGAGTGGTTTTCCTTTTTATAAGGAAGGAGGAGTGAAATCCATTAAACATACAAAACTATTTAGTGTTGTGAATTCACTCTCAATAATCATTCTTCCAAAATTGATAAATGATGGAGCAGTATAGTGATAATAAAATTAAAAAATTCTACCAGAAAAATAAAATTGTTTAAACATGATACCCTATTTACCAATAAGGTTACATAGATTTGATGTTTTATATTATATTCCTTTATAAATATTTTTCATTATTTTGGCAATTCATAAAGACCAAAAATTAAATTGAATTTATTATATAAAATTTATTATAATAATAAAAAACAATAAATACATTTTATCAAATAGAATTCATATAATATGGATAATTATTTTTATAATTAATCTCGCAAATGTGTGAATACAAATGATTTCATGAAATTAATTTTCAAGCATAATATGATGTTATAAGAACAATTTTAAATGTATTCATAGTTTAATTAAATTAAATTAACATTTTTAGATATATAATATATAAATATATTTTAAATCAGTCATTATTAGGGGTTATTTCCACCAGTTAATATGTAGATATAGTAATCACATTATAAGTATTTTTTGAGAACCATTTTTAATGTTAAAAATAAATATATACTAGAATATTGGTGTATTATGATTTGAATATAATAAATGGGTTGAAATTTAAATAATGAAAACATATGTAGGTTAAAATAAACCTAATACAATAATGTGACATTTAAATTAATTAATTTATAAATTGAATTCTTTTTTGGGTTCGTTTGTGGGTTCACAGTTAACCAACACAGGTGTTTCGAAAAAATCCAAAAATATTTTTTAGTGTATTTTTCACCATTAAATGCAAAATATATATTTTCTAAAAAATTACAAAATATAAAAATTATTAATTTCAAAATGATATTTTTCAAAAATGATTTTAATTTTATTAAATATAATATCTAAATGATAAAATACTAAATTCTATTATTGTATAACAAATAAACTAAAAACCATTTTTTATGAAAACATATCTTTTAAACAAATAAATGCATTTATTAATATATATGATGGATTCGTTCTGAATAATTTATAATTTGGATATAATATTTAGATCCATTTAATAATGTTGTTAATTATATTCAGACCTACTAATTTAACTAAAAGGTTATAAAAGTTTTGTTTCAATAATAATTTATCAATTTGGTTCAATGTTTCATATAACATTCACTATCAATAATAGTGAAAATATAATGTCCAATGTTGATGAGTATTATTGTTTTTATTGTCAATATATGAGAAGTAATCGAAATAAAATTTAAATGATGTCTTATATGATAAGTGAATAATCTTGGAATTTGAATTTTGAAATGATATTGATAAGTAATCAAGAAGGCCGGTGATGATGCATGATGAATTATTATAAACTCATTGATTGTGATTTGGAAGTTCAATTATCAATGAGTGGGGATATTTCTTGGATAGTTTTTATGTATTCGTATCATTTTATGTCACACATTAAGAATTCATCATTTTAATTGCATAGACTATTGTTGAAATTATTTGATCGTCAAATAGATTTGATTATTTTACTAGGTGAGTGTACATTGTCATCAATATTTTCTAAGAAGATTCCCATGATAATATACATTTTCATGATGTATTTTTTTGAATTAATATTTGATTATTTTCCATGTAGAGAATTTAAATTGTATGAGGAAGATAAATGAAGTCCCTGAAATATGAACCTTATTGTATGAGGAGTTCCTAATTACATTAATACCATGAATGTATAGAGATTCATGATGAGTGGATTGTTGATGGAATTCTATAAAAAAGTCACTGTCATTAAACAGAAATTTTAATAAAGAGAAGATGTGGATTTAAAATTTCAATAGAATATATATATTCCATGAAATACATAAATATATAATTTTAATGAAGAATGATAGAATAAGAGAATTTGGTTTGAGTTTTGATTGGAATTATATTTTTTGAAATATTTTTTTATTTTGTTACACAAAATAATTCATTTTTATCATTGTTCCTCACTAAAAATTATTAAGCCTACTAGCAATAAATACATAGAAAGACTCAACCTCAGTACATTTGGAGAAAAAGGTCAATCACCAAGAGGGATCCCATCCTACGACAACCAATAGGTTACAGTGGAGAGATCACAATCCAACCAACAAGTGGTATGGGATAGTTATAATACCCTTAGAGCACTCCCATATATTGGGAATTGATGATAATTGAGAAGGCCCTCAAGTTGGTGAGTTTATGAGTGCACATGTAGAATCGGTACCGGGTTGTACAGAGAGAGGTGGGAGATATTTTTTAGATAAATATCAGAAAAATCGCACATGATATAGACCTTTTGATCAACTGATAACTATCGATAATCTCTCATGCAACATAAATTTGATAGAATCCAATAATATTCCCTACATCTTTGACCATCGGTGGACTAGAATCCTCAATAAAACTATACTACATGGCTATTCGCATTCTGATCATCATATCTGATGTTTCCAATGTGCCATGGTTTTTGGATTGAACTTAATTCAGGCATAAGATCCACCACCTCATCTACAGACATTAAACTCAATGAATATGATATTTTCATGTATTAAAAATGTAGTTTTAGTAGATTTATCAAACAAATATCCCCCATAGATGTGTTCAATGATTGAAAAAAGGAGTGTCTTATCTCAAAGTAGGTTCATAAAGATGAGAATATATGTTTCTCTTCATGGCATGATGATTCAAGAATACTAAGATATTTATGTATTTACGAGTCCACGACTCACCTGTATTTTTATAATTTTAATGATTCTTTGATGAAGATTAAAATTGGATATAAGGAAGTGTGATCTTATTATAAATATAGAGGCACTGAGACGAGATTATTAGCATCCCATTGAGTGAGAATTATTTCAATTTCATTAAGCATTGTTTTCATGAATATATGATTCACGAAGAGTGGTTTCTAACTAGCATATCCACTTGCGCAGATGAGGATAATCCCACCGTTATTTTAAAAGAATGAATAAATCTTGAAGGATCTTTATGCAGAACTTTGTTCCCTGAAATCAAAATGGATGACACAAAAGTTATTCCATTTATTTCATGATGATATGATATGTGAACCCATTCTAGTTAATGTGTTTTTTCAAGGATTCATGAGATAGTTTATCCTCAAACTGTATCATTCAATGAAGAAGTGGGCTCCTTGGATTTTAACGGAAAAAATGTGTGAGAAAGAATAAGATCATATACAGTATTATATGGAGCAGGCAGTGAGCATATTTTTATGTTCATTCATACGTAGAAGACAGTACACACAAACAGTGTGTGTTGTGTGAATAAGGAAGGGTTGACACTCCCATCATGGGTTAAAGATAGTTCATGTGTAAATTCATGGATCATTTATAATACATAGGAACAAAACTAAAATTGGTATTTTCTATTTTAATCTATGATTAATGGTGAAGGATAATTGTTTGTTTGAATCCCATGCAACTATTTCATTCTATACACCACTTATACCATGTATAAAATAATTATTTTGATAGTACACATAAATTATTGATAAATGATTAGGTTAAGTATTAATAAATTAATGACTAATTGATAATACTAATGTATAATAATATTTCATAATATATTCATTCCTGATACATTAATTTTTTTGAGAAATCCAGAATAAGGGAAGAAGACAACTTGCTTTGTTCTGGGAATTGTTAATGTTTTCTATATGGTAAAAGAGTTAGTTAAAGATGAAGTAACATAATCTACTTATTGATTAAAAAAGGCATAATTAATAAATAAATAAGTATTCAGTTAATTTTAAATACCTTCAGTATAAGAACATTCTTATCCAGTTGATATAAATTCATCCAATGTAGTGAGCATATCTTGTTTTTCAAGTTTATTTATTATCTTTAAAGAACATGTGGTACAAGTATAAACAATTCCATGTTGATAGGTTGTTAATGTATAATGAAATACATTAAATTAGAAATATCGATTAGTTCATATTTTATATTTGTGATCTAATTCTAGGTGTTTTTAATCATTACAACCCAACAGTGATAACAAAATCTAGGAAAACACAATTACTTGATCAGAATAATGGTTAGTCCATTATACCAATACATGAAAAAATACTTATGTTTTATTGTTCTTTTATAATCATAATTCCATATGTATGTGATTGTAACCCATCCACATTAGATCAATTCTTTATAACATGGGTAAAGTTTCAACAGTAGTGGTGTTAATTGAATGAAAGTAAAATCAAGTACATTGTTCGTTGCACTGATTGAAACCCCTATCAATGTTCTTGCATGATCTATCTAAGCACCACAAGTGGTATTTTAGGGTTGGTATTCATCATATTGGATCAATGTTTTTTCCTAGTTGTGTTTAAATGGTTACATAAAATGTGCTGATTTGAATAATATTCTGAAGCGCCTCATGTTGAAAATATAATCTCTAGTCTTATTGAATAAATCATTAAAGTCTCTGTAACACCCCGAGATTTTATGAAAAATATTCTTTTTAATTTCATTAATATCTTATGTTGTATGCTACACTAAAAGTATCTTGCACAACACGCATCATTGGCTTGCCTTGCATTACACGCAATCGCGACCTTCCTCGATAACGTGTGTAGTACGCAATACCGAGTTTCACTAAACAACGATATGCTATTAAAATATTATTAAAACTATCCGTTATGAATAGTAATAACCAATTTTTTAAATTTTGTAAATTTTATTTTTAAAAATGGACTTCATTTCTGGATTCGGAATATCGAAATTAGCTTAGGGTGAAATTTTGGTACTTTTCGGGTAACTTTCATTTTCTGATGAATAGTGAAAATTACTAAATTTTAATTAAAAACAACCTTTTTAATAGAAATAATTAATAGTGATAAATTATTAATATTATTGGTTTTAAAGTATATTTAGAATATATTTTTACAATTTAATACAATGTTGGTTATTGGATGTAATTTCACATTTAAACCAGACATAAACAACTGTCAATCTTTTGATAGTTATTATCTCTTAAGAACACGCTATTTGTTTTGACGATGGGAATTAATTTTTAAATTAATTAATGCAACTAATATGTTTTGAAATTGGTAAAATAGACATCATTTTTGAAATCATAATATCAAATATAGATTAGGCCTAATTTTTGGTATTTTTCTCGAAACTTTCATTTTTTGATGAATAGTGAAACCACTAAGTGGTAGTTAAAAAAACGAATTTTTCATAAAACATAATTTTACCGTTTCTGTGAGTGGAATTTCAAAAATCTGAGAGACACGGTTGATGTCAGTAAGTAAAATGTGGTTCAATAAGATGAAAATAATTTTTGGTGAATAGTATCTTTTTACCACGGTTAAAAGTAAATAGGGTAATTAAGGGTAAAAATGATATTACTATTACCCTAAAACATGTCCTAATTCTATTGGACAACTGTAATTCGTCCAAAAACTACCTTAGGAATAACATATGACCATTTTGGCCCACTTGGAATAGATTAGGACATTTAGTATTAATTTATTTAAAGAAGGCTTAAAATAGTTAAAATCAAAGTTTAATAAGTAAATCATTTTTAATATGGGGTTATACATAAGATAAAATCGACTATAAATATTCATTAGAAATATAAAAAAAGTTCCTATATAATGGTATTTTATTTGTAATTTTTAAACATAAAATAACATAATTTATTTATGACACAACGATAATGCAGTAATTATCTTATTAATGAAATATTGACATAATTGATGTTAAAAATACCCAAATAAATTTAATTTGAGACTTTTTATGAATTACACTAATTTTCTAGGTTAATATGACATGTTAGTATTGATTTAATTAAATTGGTTCGAGCTAATCATTCTGCTATGAATTTCACAAAAATCAATTACTATATAGTGTCAAAATTGACATAAAATAGTTTTTAAAACAAATATTAAATTATTAATTGTTATTTTATTCGTAAAAATCTAAGGTTCGGCCAAATGACTTAGATAAGGTTATATATATTAATAATATAAAACTTGGGGATCGTTTGGCTTGATATAGAAAGTTTATTATCCTTATAGTGTAAGAAAACAATAAGACACGATGAAAGTTCAATTATCTAACTTAAAGTTAAATCTAAATGATAAGGTTAAAATTGATACCTAAACTTGTCTAAATTATATTGGATGAGAGGATTTAGACCCCTACCCACCTTAGTTTCGAGATATATCAATTTGGAGATATTAAAAACCGAATTTTACTTTATAATAAAATAATATTTTTAGTTATTCCAAAGGTGCCCCTCTCATCCCTTATAAAAGGGCACCTCCTCCCCCTCTTCCTCAGAGCACTTTGAGCCTTCAAGCTCGGCCAACCCCTGCAATTTTCTCCTCTACAATTCCCTATAAACATCGTAGAGGTTTTTTTCTTCTTCAAAGAGCTATTTTAGTGCCCTAAAAGGATGTCTCAAAGAAGCACTTCAAAGAAGAGGTAATGTCTGTTACCGATTATTTCATCTTTATTTCTTCTTCCACTTCTTCTTCTTTAGTTGTTTCATTATGAAGTAATAACATCAGTATCACTCATATACTGATATGTTATTATAATTATGAAACAACCCTATTTCACCATCTATCCATCCTACGGAAAATGAAATCACCGCGCGTGCGTACGTACGGAATACCGTCTGCACGCCGTGGTGTAATCTATTTTCCACCACCACCTTACTTGGATGGGTATAATGGTGTACATAATAACTATATATGATTATTGTAAAGTGATATTGATTCTGAAATAGTATACATACACTCCAATACAATTCAACGATCATGAGAACGATATCATCGCTCATGCATACCTACGGACTACCCTCTCCACGACGTGATGAGATTCATTCTCCACGTTAACCATTCATGAATGATTATAAAGTATATATAAAAGTAATAATGAAATATATGACATAATAATGATACTGGATTTATGTGTATATATATGTATGTCATCTACTTAATTCCATTCCACTCAATAAGGAAACAAATACAGCGTTCATGCGTACGTACATCCTACCGTCTCCATGAACGGTGTATTTCATTCCATTCACTGATCTATTATATATATGTATATTCTGAATATATATTATATATAAATCATGTTTTATATTCTAGAATTAAGTAATCATGATCTATGTAATCATATGAATAATTACAAGTCAAAACACGGACGAAAAATGAAACAATTTTACCCAAAACACTCTTTAACATGGAATTTACAAAAGAACAGGTAATATAAAGTCATAAGTGAACCATATATGATATCATAATAATTAGTATGATTCTTGAATAAGTCAATGACATTATTTAAATCATTATATATGAGGTTCGGACACTTACAAAGCAAATCGGACCTAAGGTAACGAAAATATCACAATATCATTTTTATCCAAGATTGTTTATACTTTAGTATTTACTGGGGTGTATTTTATCATCCACATACATGTTTCCTCAATATTTAATATTATTTCAATCCACCTACAGTTGTTTAAATCCAATTTTACCCTTCAGTGAGTTTTTAGTAAATGATATGAACGGAATCTTTTGTCGGTTTTCGTACGAGGTACTTTTTGACTTTTCCGAAAAAAGTACGAAGAATGTTTTTTAACTTATACGCCATGAATGGATTTTTAAAACATTATTTCCAAGAAGCTTCCTTTAAAAGTTTTAAAGTTTATTTATAATCAACTTCTTTAGTTTAAAATTGTATGACATGTTAAAAAAAAGGAAATTGTTTTTTGAATTTGAAAGGATATTTTCCTCAAGAATGGAGTTCAAGTGTTTTATCAAAATTATTTTCCATCTAAGATAATATAGGGTTATGTTTATATCCCTATTATTACATTTATTTGATTATGTTGTTATGGAATTATTTTTATGAATTCCTTTATCTTATATAAATTTTTTGATGATGTCACGAAGTTTAAGATTCCAGTTTTTATTACATGGGATATGCAATGATGTATGATTTATGATTTTGTGGCACACATAAGAATGGTATCATTACGAGATGGGTGGGACCTATATCTCCCTCCAATTCATTGGGTAAAGATTTTATATCTCATGAGATAGACATTGCTGGAACGGTAGGTTATACCGGTTTAGTGAAACAGGACTGAAACGAGGAATGAACTCGGTTCAGAAATGGACTTTGTCTACTAAGATAGTCTTGGAAATGAGTCTCGACTAACATGAAATGATTCTCTATGATTATGTGTGTATGACAGAAAGTTTCATGTTTTATGTTATGATTATTGGGATTACATTTCACTACTATGATTTATCCCATGTTATGAAATTATGATATCTTTTGCAGGTTAAGATTTCCAAAAGATATGTTCTTATGAATATAACGTGATTGATATTTCTTTTGTTTACCCATACTGAGCATTTGAGCTCACCCTTTTATGTTTTCTTTTCCCCAGGACATAAATAAAGGATTTAGGTTTAGAAAAAAAGAATAACTTTATGGGAGATGTTGAAGATCTTTCACCACGATTAGAAGATTATATTCAGAGTTTCCAAAGACACTAAACTATTACGGTCCTTGTGTGTGTGTTTTTGTTATGTACTAAGTATTCCACAAAAGTAATGTAATGTCCATGTACGTCAAGCTTCGGGTCTCTACAGTTGGTATCAGAGAAAAAGTTTAGTCAACCTTTGGAAACTAGGATGCGAAAACGTTAGTGAGATCCCTAGAGATATTTCTAAGGTATATCTAGGGATGTCCCTAAGGATAAGTATACATATATGATATAGTCCTAGAACTATGGTAACAATATTAGATTAAACCAAAGATGTTAGATATTGATGCTACTCCCCCTTTATTATGATTTTTGCCTCTCACACTATTTTTTTTGGGTTTTAGAAAATGGCTGGAAACAAGATGATTCACGATAATGGAGGATATGATGGAAAATGGAATGATATTCTTCATGATCAACCAAATGAAATGGGATTTGGAAGTCCAGACATCACTATTATGCCGAATTAGAAATCTCATAATATGATCAATAAAGTAAAATTTGGTAAGTTTCCTGACTCGGCTAATAAGATAAGGATGGAGTATCATGATGATCATAGAGGAATGAAAGTTCAATTTCCCCTATGTAAATCATGTGGAAAGAGGCATCAAGGAGAATGTTTCAATGGAACTGGAAGATGCTTTGGTTGTGGAAAAGAAGGACACAAAGCCAGTAAGTGCAAAGGAAAAGGTTCAGTTAACACCAGGGATGAGGATAATGTTATTTCTACGACATCAAAAATGGCTAAATGTTTTAAATATGGAATGTACGGGAATTATGCAAACCAATTCCCTAAGGGAAAGTCCCGTGAAGAGAATCAGTATGGTCGTATGGGTAATATTTATGTGGATGATGATGAAGAGACTACAAATGATATGTGGGATGAAAGAATTGTTGAAGCTTGGTCAATGGTTTAAGAATTTAGTGGAATGATTACATGTTTATCATGTGTAATGTTGTATAAGTAATATCATGGTACTATTAAATAAAGAGACATCTAAGGATTGTTACACTGTTGTCTTTCCTTGAGTTTTGAAAGTGTATGATTAATGTTACCAGTATCCATGAAAGGTTATTCAGATATTTTTGGAATGTAGATGATATGCGCATAATGAAGGGATAATGAGAAAATTAAATGTTTGATAGTATTCATGAGCTCATGACTGATATAAGGGGAAGGTTATATCATGGTTTGAGTATATAGAATTTTTGGATTTTGGTATGTGGAAAGAGTTAAATTTTGACAGCATTCATGTTTTCACTAAGGTTTAATGGGTATTCATTTTTCAAGAGAATACATCATTAAGGTATTCACATGATTGGAATGTGACCAACAAGATATATGGGGGATAAATGATGGTATTCACATGATTGGTTGAAGACATTTCAAGTAATCGTTTTCTTTATACTATGAGCTTGGACCGAAGTATTTTAGATAAGCCTAAAGTTTGAAATGGATTATGTTAACCATAAGTTATTATTGTTTAAGGATAGAACTTTTTTAGATATTATTTATGTGATGTTATAGTAATGTAGTTTTAGAAAAAGGATAACCTACAGGAGGGGCGACATCCCATCACGTTGGACAAGGTTTTGGGAATCGAACCCACAACCAAAGTGCGACTGGCCTTTATCACCTACAACTGACCTACAGGAAGTCCCTGTTTTGTAGAAACTAGTTTTATTATATTAAACAGTGTGATATATGAAGTATAAGTCAATTTTAGGTACTATATATGATTAATCTCACTGTAGATGGACTTATGTATTTTTTTGGTAACTTTTCTAACCTTTTGTTTGAGATAGATGGAATGACCCATCATTCTATCACATGATCTGCAGACACATCATGAATGAAAAATTCAACTTCATTTCTTTAAGAGATGGAGTGGAAATTGTCCATAGAACGACAAACGGTGACACTATAACAAAATCACGAAAGTATTTCTTCTAATTCCAATTTCCTCAACTTTAGGGAAATGATCTTGAAAACCAAAAATGTTGCCCTAGTGCTCTTATATCTGATGAAACAGATGGTACCATAGATCGTCACAAAGTTATGGATTTGTGATTGCTGGATTTTCCATAGCCATTTCCTCTACCACTCTCCATCAGAACTTGATGGTTAGATTTCTCTTCCATATCCATATTTTCACCTATGTGGAAACCTAGTGATTAGTTTATTTGGGTAACCATTACGTTTCATACTATTGTTTTTAAAGATTGGTTTTGGTATTCCTTTTTATGATGTGGGTTTCTATTAAAGAAACTTTCAAATAGTAAACCATTTATAACCCTGACGAATTTCGAGGGCGAAATTCATTTTAAGGGGGGTAGAATGTAACACCCCGAGATTTTATGAAAATTATACATTTTAATTTCATTAATGTCTTGTGTTGTATGCTACACCAAAAGGAGCTTGCACAACACACAGCCTTGACTTGCCTTGCATTACACGCAATCGCGACCATCCTCGATAGCGTGTGTAGTATGATATACCATGTTTCACTAAACAACGATATGCTATTAAAATATTATTAAAACTAACCGTTATGAATACTAATAACCACTTTTTGAAATTTTGTAAATTCAATTTTTCAAAATTGACTTCATTTCTGGATTCGGAATATCAAAATTAGATTAGGGGAAATTTTGGTATTTTTCGGATAACTTTCATTTTCCGATGAATAGTGAAAATTACTAAATTTTAATCAAAAACAACCTTTTTAATAGAAATAATTAATAGTGATAAATTATTAATTTGATTTGTTTTAAAGTATATTTAGAATATATTTTTACAATTTAATACAATGTTGGTTATTGGATGTAATTTCACATTAAACCAGACATAAACAAGTGTCAATCTTTTGATAGTTATTATCTCTTAAGAACACACTATTTGTTTTGACGACGAGAATTAATTTTTAAACTAATTAATGCAAATGATATGTTTAGAATTTCATAAAATAGACATAATTTTTGAAATCATAATATCAAATATAGCTTAGGCCTAATTTTTGGTATTTTTCTGGAAACTTTCATTTTTTGATGAATAGTGAAACCACTAAGTGGTAGTTAAAAAAATGAATTTTTCATAAAACATAATTTTACCACTTCTGTGAGTGTAATTTCAAAAATCCGAGAGACGCGGTTGATGTCAGTAAGTAAAATGTGGTTCAATGAAATGAAAATAATTTTTGGTGAATAGTAACTTTTTACCACGGTTAAAAGTAAATAGGGTAATTAAGGGTAAAAATGATATTAAGATTTCCCCAACACATGTCCTAATTCTATTGGACAAGTGTAATTCGACCAAAAAAAACCTTAGGAATAAAATATGACCATTTAGGCCCATTTAGATTATATTAGGACATTTATTATTAATTTATTTAAAGAAGGGTTAAAATAGTTAAAATCAATGTTTAATAAGTAAATCATTCTTAATATGGGGTTATACATAAGATAAATTAGTCTATAAATATTTATTAGAAAGATAAAAATATTTCCTACATAATGGTATTTTATTTTTAATTTTTAGACATTAAATAACATAATTTATTTATGACACAACGATTTTGCAGTAATTATCTAATAAATGAAATATTGAAATATTGATGTTATAAATACCCAAATAAATGTAATTTGAGACTTTTTATGAATTACACTAACTTTAAAGGTTAATATGACATGTTAGTATTTCTTTAATTAACTTGGTTCGAGATAATCATTCTGTTATGATTTTCACAAAAATCATTAACTAAATAGTGTCAAAATTGACATAAAATAGTTTTGAAAACAAATATTATATTATTAATTGTTATTTATTCCTAAAAATATAAGGTTCGGCCAAATGACTTATATGAGGTTATATATATTAATAATAAACAACTTGGGGTTCGTTGGGCTTGATATAGTAAGTTTATTAACCTTATAGTGTAAGAAAACAAGAAGGCACGGTGAAAGTCAAATTATCTAACTTAAAGTTAAATATAAATGATAAGGTTAAAATTGATACCTAAACTTGTATAAATTCTATTTTATGAGAGTATTTCTACCCCTACCCACCTTATCTTCTAGATATATCTATTTGGAGCTATTAAAAACCGAATTTGACTTTATAATAAAAATATATTTTTAGTTATTCCAAAGGTGCCCCTCTTCTCCCTTATAAAAGGGCACCTCCTCCCCCTCTTCCTCACACCACTTTGAGCCTTCAAGTTCGGCCAACCCCTGCCAATTTCTCCTCTCCACTTCCCTAGAAAAATACTAGAGGTTTTTTTCTTCTTAAAAGACCTATTTTATTGCCATAAAAGGAGGACTCAAAGAAAAACTTCAATGAAGAGGTAATGTCTGTTACCGATTCTTTTATCTTTATTTCTTCTTCCACTTCATCTTATTTAGTTGTTTCATTATTAAGTAATAACATAAGTATCACTCGTATACTGATATGTTATTATAATTATGAAACAACCCTATTTCACCATCTATCCATCCTACAGAAAACGAAATCACCACGTGTGCGTACGTACAGAATACCGTCTCCACTCCGTGGTGTAATCTATTTTCCACCACCACCTTACTTGGATGGGTATAATGGTGTACATAAAAACTATATATGATTATTGTAAAGTTATATTGATTCTGAAATAGTATACATACACTCCAATACAATTCCACGATCATTAGAACGATATCATCGCTCGTGCATACGTATGGACTACCGTCTCCACGACGCGATGAGATTCATTCTCCACGTTAACCATTCATGAATGATTATAAAGTATATATAATAAGTAATAATTAAATATATGACATAATAATGATACTGTATTTATGTGTATATATATGTATGTCATCTAATTTATTTCATTCAACTCAATAAGGAAACAAAAACAGCGTTCATGCGTACGTATGACCTACCGTCTCCATGAACGGTGTATTTCATTCCATTTACTGATCTAGTATATATATGTATATTCTCAATATATATTTTATATAAATCATGTTTTATATTCTGTAATTATTTAATCATGATCTAAGTAATCATATGAATAATTACAAGTCAATACACGGACGAAAAATGAAATGATTTTACCCAAAACACTCTTTAACATGGAATTTACAAAAGAATTGATAATATAAAGTCATAAGTGAACCATATATGATATCATAATAATGAGTATGATTCTGGAATAAGTCAATGACATTATTTAAATAATTATACAGGAGTTTTGGACACTTACGAAGCAAATCGGACCTAAGGTAAGGGAAATATCACAATCTCATTTTTATCCGAGATTGTTTATACTTTAGTATTTACTTGGGTGTATTTTATCATCCACATCCATGTTTCCTCAATATGTAATATTATTTCTATCCACCTACAATTTTTTAAATCCAATTTTACCCTTCGGTGAGTTTTTAGTAAAGGATATGAAAGGAATATTTTGTCCTTTTTCGTACGAGGTACTTGTTGACTTTTCCGACAAAAGTACGAATAATGTTTTTCAACTTGTACGAAATGAATGGATTTTTAAAACATTATTTCCAAGAAGCTTCCTTTACAAGTTTTCAATTTTATTTTTAATCAACTTCTTTAGTTTAAAATTGTATTACATGTTAAAAAAGGAAAATGTTTTTTAAATTTGAAAGTATTTTTTCCTCAAGAATGGAGTTCAAGTGTTTTATCAAAATTATTTTCCATATAAGATAATATAGGGTTCTGTTTATATCCCTATTATTACATTGATTTGATTATGTTGTGATGGAATTATTTTTATGAATTCCTTTATCTTATATAAATTGTTTGATGATGTCACGATGTTTAAGATTCCCATTTTTATTACATGGGTTATGCAATGATGTATGATTTATTATTTTGTGGCACACATAAGAATGGTATCATTATGAGATGGGTGGGACCTATATCTCCCTCCAATGCATTGGGTAAATATTTTATATCTCATGAGATAGACATGGCTGGAATGGTAGGTTATACCGGTTCAGTGAAACAGGACTGAAACGAGGAATGAACTTGGTTCAGAAATGGACTTTTTCGACTAAGATAGTTTTGGAAATGAGTCTTCACTAACAAGAAAGGATTCTCTATTATTATGTGTGTATGCCACAAAGTTTCATGTTTTAAGTTATGATTATTGGGATTAAATTTCACTACTATGATTTATCCCATGTTATGAAATTATGATCTCTTTTGCAGGTTAAGATTTCCAAAAGATATGTTCTTGTGAATATGACGTGATTGATATTTATTTTGTTTACCCTTACTGAGCATTTGAGATCACCCTTTTATGTTTTCTTCTCCCTATGACATAAAGAAAGGATTTAGGTTTAGAAAAAAATAATATCTTTATGGGAGATGTTGATGATCTTTCATCACGATTAGAAGATTATATTCCGAGTTTCAAAGACACTAAACTATTACAGTCCTTGTGTGTGTGTTTTTGTTATGTACTAAGTATTCCGAAAAAGTAATGTAATGTCCATGTACGTCAAGCTTCGGGTATCTACAGTATCTTCCAGGAGTTTGTAAAATAAGACTAAAATTGAAGAAAAGTGATTATGAAAAATGTCAAATAAAGAAGATATTGATCAATTTTCTCTTGTCAAAACTATTGATTGTTATTCTTACGATGAAACTAGTTTATGTTTTAGAGAGTATGAAGAATCTGGATATATCAACATTCTTTAAGGTGTATACTATCATTTATAAGAATATATGATAAATTTTGTTGAATATGTGATTTCATTTTTTTCTTTAATATATATATTTTTTATGAAAGAAAACATATTTAATAATAAACCAATAAATTGTATGATGAGATTAAAAAAATATTTGAAAACATGCAATATTCATATATACTACATTGATGAAAAAGTAAGATATTTGAAACTTTTAAGTCAAATGATTTAATTAACTAAATAATAATTTAAATATCATTCTAAAGAAATCACTATGAGTTAAGATATTTGTGATGAATTAATCCATGTATTCAATATATTTTTCAATGAATCCCTGAATTTCAAGGATGCTCCAATTTATGTCATGACATTTATGGTATAATATATTGAAATGATAGTAAAATAATAAACAATGTTTCATGAAAACAATATATAGAATATCCACGAACAAGAAAAATCTCATTAATATAATATCAGTGTCATGGAATCTCAATTAGATGTTAAATATAGATGACTCAAAGACAATGATATCTCTATGAATGATGGTAGAAGAAATTAGGAATAACATATCAATATAATGTAAAGTGAATAAAAATGAAGGATGACATCATTTGAAATTGATATTTTTTCATTCATCATGATTTGTCTTGATCATACATGTGAATTACTAAATTTAGAGGAGAAACATGTTCAAACATCCCATGATACTGATAATATTAATTCTACCACCCATACATATGATGAGAGTAAAGATCTAAGAAGAGTTGTTGCAACAAAAACTATTTATGAGGATAAAATCTCAATAATGACTCATATTGGTGTAAATAATATGTCATTATCTTCACATTATAATCCTTATATAGAATCATGGATGAAGGAAAATCATAACCCAATTGATTATGTTTATAATAATTTAGTCTCACCTGATAATGAAGGTTCAAAGACAAAATATGGGAAGATATGGGATTATAATATTACTGATAACTCCACTAAAAATTCAAGGGTGGATGATAATTTAATAATGAAAAATAACTCTCAAAATGATGATTCATATAACTAAAGGAAACTATAGAAATATATATATATATATACACTTCATTTAAAAGAAATTTAATGGTAGGATACTTTTTGTGCTCTTAAAAATTTGGGCACCATCCCATTAATTGTTTGTGTAATGTTCTTGTATGTGAAAATTATAGAAGACATGTATTCAGGATGAGAAGATTTTAATAAATTAAGAAACCTACCGAAATTAATAAAAATACACAATTGAATAATAATATACCTATCAAGAAAACATTTTTTACCTTAAGGACATCTGTAATTATTGAAACATAAGTACTCACAATTTTGATGAGTGATTGTATATTCCAAACATGCACTATACATATATTGGTGAAAATAAAATACAAAAATATTTTAGAACCAATGAAAAGAATATGAAATGTATCTTTAGTTTCTACGAATAATAAGGAAGATTATAAAATAGTGAAGAAAGGTTTTTCCAAGAATAAAGACAATATGGAATCCATTAATGTTATACCAACCAATAAAATACGATTGTAATATGGAAAGAGATGCTATATCATGGATCATTGCAAATAGGAAATGGAAATTAGTGGATGTATGAAAAAAATTAGAAGACAATCAAGCAATGATAAAAATACATTGAATTTATTGATTGAAGACATTCTTGAATAAATATAGTGAAATGTTACCTAAGTAAGGTTACAAAAAATCATTTCAGAATCCTCATGGAAAATCCATTACATGATATGTTAATAGGGAGTGATTAATAATCTACTCTAATCAATTTCAAATTTCTAGATAAATATAGAATACTAATGTTCAAGAACTTTAGAAAGAAAAATAAAAGGAAAAAAAGTTTCTACATATTAAGATATCGAATTTAATGAGAGGTTTTCAATACATGACATCTGATGTTTCTTAGAAAATTGGTTTGTAAGGTTCAAGAAGGATATAAATAATGATAAAAATTTTATAACATTGTTACTATATAAAGGGGATATTGTTGGGAAAAAATCCCTCAAGTTATCATTGAAGCATTTTTGAGGTGATTGTGTTTGTTGACAAAGTGGACATCTGAGTAGTGATTGTTGACAAAGCAAAACAATGACATACAAATTTGTTGACAAAGAGGATTTCATGGTGGAATGTCGTGTTCAGGAGCTGAGGTCAACGATCCATGTTTGATTGAAGAACGTCGACAAAAGGAATGGATGATCCGGAGGCGGTACAAAAGAACAGATACAAGGTGGTGCCGTTTTCCAGTGTTTGCCAAATTTTAGGGCCTGAAAATCGGCAAATGAATAAAGGTGTTTTTGGAAAAAGGACTTGCGCGCCGAGGACTTGGAGTATAGGAAAATTGCGCGCCATAAGTTTTTCAAGATCAGAAGATCAAAATATGGCAATGTAAAGATGTTCGCGCATGTTTGGGAGTTGGTCGCGCAAGTTTCTAAAATGACAGGGGACTTGCGCGCCGAAACGGGGTCACGCAGGTGACATGCGCGTCGTCGCACAGGGTGGTCAGATTGCCTATAAATACTAGACCACCCCTCCTCATTTTCAATGGAGTTCAACACTTTCAGAAATCAGAGCTCCCGTCGCGCAGGTGTGGTGGTCGCGCAAGAGGTGAGTGTTGGTCGCGCAGGTGAATTTGTGCGCCAGTAGTTGAAGTTGTGCGCCGATGTTAGAAGTTGCGCGCCGGTTGGCAGTTGCGCGCCAATATTGGTTTGGGCGTAAAAGTAAGAGAGTCGTGCAAGTTTGGAGTTGAGGAATCTTGAGTCGCGCAAGTGTCTGAGGAGGACTTGTGCGCCCGTTGTGACTTGCGCGACGATACTTGCGCGCTGAGATTGACTTGCGTGCCAAGTAAGGTTTTGTTCCAGCGGTGCTTCTCGGACTGCGTGGAAGCTGGTACATTTCCCGATACCTTTGGTGCAAATAGATATTCATCTACGGGTGAAATTTGTACTTCAACAGAGCATCTACACACAGAGGAATATGCATTCATTCATGAAAATGAAGAGACCTACAGGTCTATAAACTGTGAGTGGATTCCTTCCAAGAGCAGTGTGCTTAGGAAGCGGAAGAAGGTGATCCTCTCCACCGGCAGTGAGCCAGAGAGAGAGAGACAGGGAGTGACCCTTGGGAAAGCAGTGAGCTGACCCTAAATTTTTATAGGCAGTGAGCCTGGGCATAGAAGTGATCTAGCCTGAACATTGTATCCACATCTAGTGAAAAATAATGGAATTTGGTACTACTGGCAACTTGTCAGCGTATACTCCTTGGACGTAGCCCAGTGCCGGTGAACCAAGTAAATATCTTTGTGTCTGCCTACTTACTTCCCTGAGTTGCATTTAAAGCATCATCATCAGGCAAACTAGAGAAGAACTGATCATAACAATTGAACAAGAGAAAATAAATTGACCGTTGTAATAAAGTGGTCAAGATCCAGTGGGGCAGGAAGTATTTCGAAAAAGAATATACATACCCTGATTCACCCCCCCCCCCTCTCAGGGTATATAGGCCCCTATTGGCCCTAATAGAGATAGTCTTGATTGAAAAAAATTCACCATGGTGATCTAATTAATTATTGGAAGAATCAATAATAAAAAATCCACTCAAGAAGAAGGTGAATGGCAGAAAAGTGTGCATTCAATTAAAAAAGACCAAATATTCAAATGTAAACTATAGAAAATCAAGTATAGTTTTAGAAACATCAAATCTTATAGGAATGGAGTCTCTAGGATGAGTGGAAATTATCATCCAAATTGCACCTATTGAAAAGCTCACAATTGTTCCACCTTATTCTGTTATTTTTGTGTAGTATTTTTAGAAACATTTCATGCAATTGAATGTGATGATCATTCCTCATAGGATAAATTGGTGACCAATGTTGATGAAAACATGCTGGAATGATTATTCAAGATCCGAAAGAAACATGAATTCCTAAATGGTGGATTATCAACATGAATATCTTGAATACCATCTAATGAAATTCTTCACCAGGTCATTTGGAAGAGTCTTAACCTCTTCTATTTGAGTACATATGAACTATATGATATCATCGTTAATTTTAGTATTATCTTGAAAATATTTTCAACTCAACATATATTGAAAATAAAGGTATACCAAATTCACATAATTCCCTTATCTTGATCATATCAAATTTGTTGATCAATGGGGATCTAGTGGATGAGTTAGATCTTTGAGGGGGGGGGGTAAATATTCATGCACTTGAAATTTATGTCATTTTATGAAGTGTATAGTAGAATTTATTACTAACTAAATCTTTTTGTATTATGACTCCCCCTCTTTGAGAAATGAATAAGTTTTGAGAAAGATAAGACATGCACGGTTGTTAACGGGAAGCATGGAATTATAGGCCAAAACATTAAACATTACCTAATGAATAATTTAGAGTAGAATTTACATTAAATTTCGTTGAATACATTTTTAGGAATACTGTTTTAGCGAATTAGGCCATAACTTTTACATAATAGACCAATACATTACTTGTGGATAGTTACACTCAATATCCACTTTTTCAACCTAAGGAATCACATTGAAAATTAAAAATTATTTCTTTTTATTGATAAAAATCATCCTAACCAATTATTATTTTCTTACCCATCCTTATAAAATGTTGAAAAATATAAAAAAAATTGGATGTGCCAAAAAAATCATTACTATATATAAAAAAGGAATATAAACTTTTATTCCATGAATTATTTAAACCTAAGATAACCTTTTAAAAACAATCATACCTCTCATCCATTAAAACATAACCCCATAACATAACTCATAAAACCATAATATCCCTGAATATAAATATTAAAAATAAAAACCCACAAACATGACTAGTGGAATCCAAAAAATATATACATTATATCTTTCATAACGACATAGGTAGTATCCATCATGGTTACATTTGAAATACCCATGATAGTATATTCCCTAATTCTCTTAAGAGAATCCTTATCATTTATCTATGTATCGTTACCTAATGAATTAGAGAGCCATCAAGGTCTCACCCACCCTCAGATATTTATAGAAAAATTCTTATACATAAGATATTCCATTGAACGATAACATAATCAGAAAATATAAATCTTTTATATAGGAAAAATAATATTTCCACAATACTATCACATGATACAATTTCATGATAATAATAAAATCAATCCATTATCAAAACAAATTTCAATACCTAAATACTTGAAATGTATATATAGTATTTATTTTCCTTTTCAAAAACATTATTTCTTATTGAGGAATCAAAATTTCAAATAATAGTTGCAGCGGCCATGAATTTTTCTTCACCACATGTGTTAAAAAATATTCCTTTATAATTTTGTACAGAATTTCAGACACTCAATATACAAAGATATCATTAAAAAATGTCAATTAAATTGAAGAAAAAAATAATATATAATATATTAACAATTTTTTTCACACAAAATATTTAACCCCCCGACCCCAGTTACCCAGAGTCGGTGCATTACTTCGTAACATTGGCATGATCACAAAAGATCAAGTCTCTAAAGACTGATTAGTTTAGTAGCCTTGGAAACACTAGATACATTAATAAGTCCTACATTACATCATAAAGTAAAACAAAACTACAACATCTTCTCTTCATATCCCCTTATATTATCCCTACAAGTCATTCATAATATACTTCTTCACATCCTGAAAAAAATTAAAACATTGAAAGGGTGAGCTCAGATGCTCAGTAAGGATAACAATATTGCGGAAGCTTTCATAAATAAACATTAACATTTAAGACAATGTATAACTAAAACAAAAGCCTTCTAAACTTGATCTTCAGCATAATATGGAAAAAAAATAAAATTAAATAATGCCATTTACTTACTCACATGAATATTCTACTAGTCGAATAATCACATGCAATATCAATAACCACTTTCATAATGATGGAATGCATAATGCCAGACTATCATAACCACGTAGCCAAGGCCTCGTGCCCAAGACCACAAATAAGATTTTGTCAAGGCATCGTGCCAAGACACTAGTTTGTCTCATGAGACCTACCGATGCATCGAGGAGCTATAGCGGGCTCCACCCGTCACTTATTAAGTCCAATGCATTCTTCATATGAATAGGTTTAAACATATCATAAACCATAACATAATCGTATCACATAAAACATGAATAAAGGAAACATAAAATTTCTACATTTCAATCACAAGATATCAATACAACACATTTATATAATAAAAACACTTTCATAACCATTTTCAATACCAAAATAAAAGAAAGTTAAAACTTTGTATTTATTTTTCATTAAAAAAAGTGATGGCTTGTAGAGGAAGCCAAAACTCAAATAATGGTCACGGCGGCAAATAATTCATTGTTGCCACATATGTACAGAAAGAAAAACATTCCCTTTTTGTCGTTTAGTAAAACGCTTCGTATAAAAAAGATTCCTTTTGAATAAATGTAAGAGTCAAAGGGGTTTATACACCGTATAAAAGAAAGTTGTGTATAAAACCAAATATGCCTCAATTTGAGATGAAGTCCTTAAAAGATCATTTTTAAAATAACATAGATATATTATGTGTATTAACTATAAGTACACATAATGAAAGTATAAATACAAGATAGGACATACTAATATCATGACATAATTTTAAAGTAGGAGATTAACCCAAAGAATGGAAATTGGGTTAAGAAATTCCCTTACCTCGTCTCCGAATTCACTCGACCGTTCATTAATCTCCTGAATAATAAACTAGAGTTAATCTATACCTTCTTAAGAACCTTTTTCAAGTTCATTATTCCTTTTATATCACTTATTACCATGTCATGAACATTATGTAATTATTTAAGTTTATAACGGTCATTTTGTCGATCTTAGGTACTTGAGTCACAAATAAACTTCTTATAATTACAAGTTGTTCATGTGGTGATGTATCCATTATATCCAGAATTATATTCATTATGTAGATATCATATATATCATATATATACAGTATATACATTCATTTATAATATTACATAACATTTAGAGGTAAGAAATGAAATGCACCGTTCATGGAGACGGTAAGCCGTACGTAAGCATGAACGCTACTTTCATTTCTATTTTGTATTTAATGGAATGAAATCATAATAGTATAAAGGTGTATTATAATTCCAGTATAATATCATATAAAATATCATTTACTCCATCCTTTATACATCCCACATATGGCATTAACGATTCAAATCACTTTGAGGGGGCGATAGTCCGCACTTCCTAAAATGAAATTATCATGCTTACCCATGATTGAAATCATAAATTATTCCATAAATGATAAATAAAGAAGCATAAGGAAAACATAAACATAATATATATATCATATATGAAAATAGTGTCATCAAAATGGCCACCATTATAGGTGTTAAAAGAATATTGAACAATCATCGTATCGTGATGCAGTATTTCGCGACCCACAGAAACAGTATGTTCTTTAACCATTAGACGAAGGTGTGTGTAAGTGTAAACCAAATCCTTATCATAACAACATCCTATTATATTTCATATATAGGTGTTGTTACAAAAGAAAGGAATAAAAAGAGTTTAAGGGGTTGGAGAAGAAAAATAAAACAAAACAACATTAGAGAAGACCTTACCTTAAAATCAGGTAACTCCTTTTGATTTGAGACAAAGGCTTCCTTGGGAAGAATTATGCCCAAAGTGAGGCTTATAGGAGTAATGGAGGGAATTTGGGAGATTATTTGGTAAGAGGTTGGCCAATCCAAAAGGCTTTTAATGTGTGAGTAAGGTGGTAGTGGTGGGGGCCTTTTATAAGTGGAGAGGAGGGGCACTCTTGGAAAGTAATAAAGTGTTACTTTATTATACAATGATTTTCGGATTCTAAAGGTCCCACACTTATATAATTCGAGTCTATGGTGATAAGTGTCCGAAATACACTCATCCAATAGGTTTTTGACAAGTGTAAGCTTTGGATTTTACATTATCGTTTCATTTTATTTAAATCGTTAATTAATGAGGTAATCCCTGCATCATCATGGTGTCATAAATAATTTAATTTATTTAATGTCTAAAAATTATAAAAAAATATCATGATGTAGGAAATATTTTTATATTTCTAATGAATATTTATAGTCAAAAATATTACTTTTATAACCCCATTTAAAAATTGTTTTAGTAAAACAACTTAGGATTTTGACATTTTTATTTTAACATTAAATAAAAAGTTATTTATGTCATTTTCCAACCAAAGTGGCTCAATGGGGTCCCCAAGTTAACCCATGGATTGTCTTCGTCGGCCATGACACATCCAATAGGGGTAGGACAAGTTTAACTGTATTTTCATATTTTTATAATATCATTTTTACCTTAAATTTCACTAATTACCTTTAATCGTGATTAATTAAACATAAAAGTTACTATTCACCAAAAATAATTTTAATCCCATTGAACCAAATTTTACTTCCTAATTACAACCATGTATGTCAGATTTTTGAAAATCAAATCACAGAAGTTGAAATGTTTCATTTAAACGAAAAAATCAGTTTTTTAACTACCACTTAGTGGTTTCACTATTCATCAAAAATTGAAGTTTTTTAGAATAATGACAAAATTTCACCCTAAGCTATAATTAATATTCTGAATTCAAAAATGAAGTCCATTTGGGAAGAGAAAATTTATAAAATTTCAAAAATTAGGTATTACTATTTATAACGGCTACTTTGATTGGTTGTGGCGTGTGTTAGAACTCGAAGCTGCGTACAACACACGCTACTGTTTTATTCCAAGAGATGTGTACTGTGGAAGCTTGGGGTGTTACATTCTCCCCTCCTTTAATAAATTGTGTCCTCACAATTTTAAATTTTTCTTTGAAGAAAAAAGTTTTAAAATAGAAAATACCTTTGTGTAAAACCCACATCGGAAATAAGGTTAATAAAAATATAACATTAAAAGAAAGAAAGAGAAGTACAAAGGTTACCCGAGACAGCCCATACTAGGATTATATGAAAATATGGATATGGAAGAAAACCAAACCATCAAGGTCTGATGGAGAGTTGTAGAACACTGGATTGGGAGAAAGTTAACCATAAGAAAATCACAAACTTGTGATTGGTTAAACAGTTATTGAATCCCCAGTAGGAAAAGTTAACCGGAAATGTTTTTGTTTTAAGTTACCTTTTATAAAGTTGAGGAATTTATTTAGGAGATTTACTAATAATGTAAGGGAATATACATAATTGTTATGTAGACTTTCATTCTTTAATAAATTTTTACCACGAACCCATCTTTCACTGTAAAAGGTAATAGAAATCAAAAATATTCTATTTATCCAAATTGTATAAGGTTCCAAATATTAACACATACCATTTAGATTAGTAAAACTATTTTGTAATAACCAGGGACTTCCTGTAGGCTAGTGGTAGGTAATAAAGCCATATCGCACTATGGTTGTGGGTTCGATTCCTGCAGCTTTGTCCGACGCGATAGGTTATGCCCCACCCTGTAGGTTGTCCTTTTCCTAAAAATTATAGTATTATAATATTCCAAAAATAATCTTCAGAAATGTTTTAACCTTAAACAATACTATTGAAAGTTCAACTTAATCCATCCCAACCTTTATAGTTATCCAAAATACCTCTGTCTAGACTTTATCTAAAAGGTCTCTTAATTCCAAAATCAATTTATCAGATTCCCCAAACAGAGTAAAGTTTCTCTTATTGTCACATACTAAAAATATGATTACCTTAATCATATTAAAACCTCAATGAAAACATCAAGTACTGTAGTACAATCCTTATATATATATATATCACATTATTCTAATAACCATAATATAATCCATGAGTCCAAAAGCACCAATACATTAATTATTCTGCTTCAACTGTAGTAACAGCGTAAGATTGTCCTTGATCCCATGGCCTTTTCTGAGGTAAGTTTCCCTGGAGCTTAGGACATTCATTTGCAGAATGACCCATTTCCCTAAAATTATAGCATTCAACATTGATAGCCTCTTTCATTCCCTTACAATCACGAGCCTGGTAACCTTTTTCTCCACATTTGTAACAAACTCTCATTCCCTTTAGGCAAGTACCAGGGTGATTCTTCCAACAATTATCACATAATGGAAAATCCTTCTTTCCCTTTTTCCCTTTATCTATCTCTTGTTTCACCATTCTCTTCTTCTCTTGGTTTACTTTGTTGTCACAAGGCTTAGAGAATTCCTTTTCTATCTTGATTGAACATGAGAATATATCTTCGTACGCTGAGAAATATTGTGATACTAATGCACGATGGAGAAATGGTTTTAACCCATTAAAGAAACGATCGATCTTACTTCTTGGGTTACATATATAATTTGCAACATGCCTCTCTAACCTTGTAAAGTTGGCTTCATACTTTGCGACATTCTCATCCTCCTTTTGTATCAGACTCAAAAATTGCGTTTCCATATCTTCTCGATGGTCATGTGGAAAGTATTTTTCTAGGAAAAGATCTTTGAACTCTCTCCATTCCATAATTGATACTTCTTCATCTTCCTTTTTATTTTGAATCAATGACCACCATTGATCGACATCTCTAGTGAGGTGGTAAACTTCCATGATAACCTTCTCCCTTTCGCTACTCCCCAAGGCGTGGAATATTTTCTCCAAGGATTTTATCCATTGCTCAGCTACTAATGGAATTATACCCCCATTAAATGTTGGTGGTTGTTGCCTCATGAAGCAGTCTAACATTGATCCTCCACGTTGCAGATCATGGTGCTCCATATGAGTAAGGTTATTATTCATAACCTGAGTGAGTTGTCCTAGTTTGGTAATAAGTTGATCAACACCAGTTGTATCTCCAGATCCACAATAATTATCTTGAGCAGGAGGGAAATCCCTACACGGAGTGCGTGCATTGATACAGTTTCCAATCCTTCCACTAGGCGCCATTTCTAAACAATGGCATAAACTATATTAGTTTATGAATCAAAATACATAATTCCATACTTGTAAAACACTTAACACTAATTGAACTATTTATGGATATAATCCATAATCATAAAAAAAGATTTCTTTGAGGAAGTATATACTCATAACCCATCATAGTGGTTTGTAAAGAAAATGAGAATTATCCTAAGCACATCCCCCATGAGTGTCGTAACCAAGAGTGTAGCAAGGCCCATTGTCGTGCACCAGTTCCCGATCGAGTCTAGCTCAAAGCGGTGTTTTCGGGTTTTACCCCTAGGTTCATCTGTGCCAGAGCCGCCTCTACCTGCTCGTATCCAGACAGGGATGTATTTCTCTAAAAACTCACAACATCTCTATAATACCAAAATTATAGGAAGTTCTTATATACTAATCCTCAATGTTCATCTTAGGTCTATGTGCTCTAATCAGAGTTTACCTAAATCTAGCTTCCAAGGTTTGTACTGAACTTCCTCTCATACCAACTGTAACGCCCCAACCCCAGTTACCCAGAGTCGGTGCATTACTTCGTAACATTGGCATGATCACAAAAGATCAAGTCTCGAAAGACCGATTAGTTCAGTATCCTTGGAAACACTAGATACATTCATAAGTCTTATATTACATCATAAATTAAAAAAAAAATACAACATCTTTTCTTCATATCCCCTTATATTATCCCTGCAGGTCATTCATAATATACTTCTTCACATCCTGAAAAAAATTAAAACATTAAAAGGGGTGAGCTCAGATGCTCAGTAAGGATAAGAATATTTCGGAAGCTTTCATAAATAAACATTAACATTTAAGGCAATGTATAACTAAAACAAAAGCCTTTTAAACTTGGACTTTAGCATAATATGGCAAAAAAATAAAATTAAATAATGCCATTTTCTTACTCACATGGATATTCTACTAGTCGAATACTCACATGCAATATCAATAACCACATTCATAATGATGGAATGCATAATGCCAGACTATCATAACTACGTAGCCAAGGCCTCATGCCAAGACCACAAATAAGATTTTGTCAAGGCCTCATGCCAAGACACTAGTTTGTCTCATTAGACCTACCGATGCATCGAGGAGCTATAGTGGGCTCCACCAATCACTTATTAAGTCCAATGAATTCCTCATATGAATAGGTTTAAACATATCATAAACCATAAAATAATCGTACCACATAAAACATGCATAAATGAAACATAACATTTCCACATTTCAATCACAAGATATCAATACAATACATTGATATAATAAAAACACTTTCAAAACCATTTTCAATACGAAAATAAAAGAAAGTTAAAACTTTGTATTTATTTTCCATTAAAAAAAAGTGATGGCTTATAGAGGAAGGTGAAACACAAATAATGGTCACGGTGGCGGAGAAGTCATTGTCGCCGCATATGTACGGAAAGAAAAACATTCCCTTTTTGTCGTTTAGTAAAATGCTTCATATAAAAAAGATTTCTTTTGAATAAACGTAAAAGCCAAAGGGGTTTATACACCGTTTAAAAGAAAGTTGTGTATAAAACCAAATATGCCTCAATTTGAGACGAATTCCATAAAAGATAATTTTTAAAATAACATAGATCTATTATGTGTATTCACTATAAGTACACATAAAGAACGTACAAATACAAGATAGGACATAATAATATCATGACATAATTTTAAAGTAGGAGATTAACCCAAAGAATGGAAATTGGGTTAAGAAATTCCCTTACCTCGTGTCCGAATTCACTCGACCGTTCTTTGATCTCCTGAATAATAAACTAGAGTTAATATCTAACTTCTTAAGAACCTTTTTCAAGTTCATTATTCCTTTTATACCACTTATTACCATGTCATGAACATTATATAATTATTTATGTTTATAACGGTCGTTTTGTCAATCTTAGGCACTTTATTCAAAAATAAACTTCTTATAATTACAAGTTGTTCATGTGGTGAAATATCCATTATATACAGAATTATATTCATGATGTAGATATCATATATATCATATATATCCAGTATATACATTCATTTATAATATTACATAACATTTATAGGTAAGAAATGAAATGCACTGTTCATGGAGACGGTAAGTCGTACGTATGCATGAACACTACTTTCATTTCTATTTTGTATTTAATGGAATGAAATCATAATAGTATAAAGGAGTATTATAATTCCAGTATAAAATCATATACAATATCACATACTCCATCCTTTATAAATCCCACATATGGCATTAACGATTCAAATCACTTTGAGGGGGCAGTAGTCCGCACTTCCTAAAATTAAATTCTCGCATCTACCCATAATGGAAATCATAAAGTATTCCATAAATGTGAAATAAAAAAGAATAAGGAAAACATAAACATAATATATATATCATATATGAAATTAGTTTCATCAAAATGGCCACCATTAGAGGTGTTAACAGATTATTGAACAATCATCGTTTCATGAGGCAGTATTTCGTCACCCACAGAAACAATATGTTCTTTAACCATTAGACGAAGGTGTGTGTAAGTGTAAACCAAATAAATATCATAACAACATCTTAGTATATTTTATATACTGTTGTTGTTACAAAATAAATGAATAAAAAGAGTTTAAGGGGTTGGAGAAGCAAAATAAAACAAAACAACATTAGAGAAGACATTACCTTAAAATCGGGGAACTCTTTTTGATTTGAGCCAAAGGGTTACTTGGGAATAATTATGCCCAAAGTGAGGCTTCTAAGAGTAATGGAGGGAAGTTGGGAGAGTATTTGGACAGAGTTTGGCCGAGCCAAAAGGCTTTGAATGTGTGAGTAAGGTGGTAGTGGTGGGGGCCTTTTATAAGTAGAGAGGAGGGGCACTCTTGGAAAGTAATAAAATGTTACATTATTATACAATGCTTTTCGGATTATAAAGGTCCCAAACTTATATAATTCTAGGCTAAGGTGATAAGGGTTAGAAATATATTCATAAAATAGGTTTTTTACAAGTTTAAGCCTTGTATTTTACATTATATTTTCATTTTATTTAAATCGTTAATTAATGAGGTAATCGCTGCATCATCATGGTGTCAAAAATAATTTAATTTAGTTAATGTCTAAAAATTATATAAAAACTATCATGATGTAGGAAATTATTTTATCTTTCTAATGAATATTTATAGTCAAAAATATGACTTGTATAAACCAATTTAAATTTTTTTAGTAAAACAACTTATGTTTTTGACATTTTTATTTTAACATTAAATAAAAAGTTATTTATGTCATTTTCCTACCAATGTGGCTCCATGGGGTCCCCAAGTTGAACCATGGATTGTCTTGGTCGGCCATGACTCATCCAATAGGGGTAGGACAAGTGTAATGGTATTATCATATTTTTATAATATCATTTTTACCTTAAATTTCACTAATTACCATTAATCGTGATTAATTAAACTTAAAAGTTACTATTCACCAAAAATTATATTAATCCCATTGAACCACATTTTACTTCGTAATGAAAACCATGTATGTCGGATTTTTGAAAATCAAATCACATAAGTGGTAATGTTTCATTTAAACGAAAAAATCAGTTTTTTAACTACCACTTAGTGGTTTCACTATTCATCAAAAATTGAAGTTTTTCAGAACAATGCCAAAATATCACCCTAAGCTATATTTATTATTCCGAAATCAAAAATGAAGTCCATTTAGCAAGATAAAATTTATAAAATTTCAAAAATTCGGTATTACTATTCATAACAGCTACTTTGATTGGTTGTGGCGTGTGTTAGAACTCGAAGCTACGTACAACACACGCTACTGTATTATTCAAAGAGATGTATTCTGTGGAAGCTTGGGGTGTTACAAAATAGATGAATTATATAATCAATAAGTATAAAATAAACCCAATTAATGGATATAGGTTTTGCAAATTCCCTTATCCTGAGTTTGAGTAGTCTTGTATTTTTTTTATAATCCATAAAAATATTATTATTTTTATTTTTTCTTTAATGATATAATTTTTTAAAATAATTATTCATTTAATAACACTTATTCCCATGTTATAACAATTACATAATTATTTAAGTTTATGTTTGACGTTTGGTCGATATTGTGTTCTATAGTCGAAAAAAACTCAGTATGGTGTCAATAATCCATGTTTTCATTATTCTATGATCTATATAATATAAATATGATATTAATTTATTAAATATTTATTATATAAGTAAATAATATAATATTCGAAGCTAAAGTAAAATCATTGTTCATGGATATGATAGGTCATACGTATGCGTGAACACTATTTTTGTATTTCCCATTATATTGAATTAGATAAAATAAATGAAATGTATATAAATATATATAGATATATTATATAATTAATGTATAATTAATATGCCACTTATATCAGATATGTTGACTAAAAATATACTTAAAATATTCCATGTAATGGGTTAATGAATCACATCATTTTGAAGAGGCGTTAGTCGACACATCCCCAAGTGAAGTTATCATGGTAGCACTATTTGGATAGAATGAAGTTTATTTAATATAATATTTAATGAATATTAAATAGGTTATAATATAAATATTAAAATACTATTTTACATGAAGAATGTATTTTAATGAATAATGGTTTTCTCTTATCATTCTCTCATGTAGTTATAGGCGAAAACTCTAGCAGTGGTTTTCATACGATGATGATGGAACTTGAAAGAAATATGATGCTAGAAAAGGTGATGTGATTATGAAGGTGATAACAAAATGGTGAAAATTTATATTTGGAGGATCGTGTGATTTGCAGGATTTGGATCCCACATCACCATTGATTTTATATTTTGTTCCTTTCCCTTAAATTTTGAATTTTGAATGCCCCACTGTAAGGTGTAATTTGACTGGTTCCCACTAGACCCCTATAGTGTCATTTCTAAAAAAACAGAAAATATTTGGATGTATTATTTTTTAATTATTAATTAAATAATAAATCTTATTAGAAACAATACCAAAAATTATATCAAATTTAAATTTTTTAGGTCGATATTACAAAGATTATTTTTATTTTTTCAAATATAACTTATAAAAGTTCCAAAAACTAGATTAAAAATGGTGTTTCCATCAAAAGCTGGTAAAACAACCTTTAAATAATATTAAATAATTTTATGATTAAAATTGGATTTATTTTAATTTTAAGCCTCTAATATTTATTTGATGAAAGTAAAAACAATTAATAAGCATGTTTAATCATAATATAGTTAGTTCGGTTCATTGACAATAATACAATAATAATGAGATAAATATCATTTAAAATAATAACTCTAATAATGTATTATTTTTCAGTATAACTGAGTATTCTGTGAAAAATAAGATTTTGGGTTAACTGGTGGTTTCATGTCATGTACATAATTGAGCATAGAATCCCTGTTAAAGAAAAAATTAATATCTAAATAATAAATATTAATAGAAATGAAAATGTATTATTCTATAATTACCTATGATTTTACATTATTCCAACATTTTTGAAATGTAATCCTCACAATTTTATTCACTAATCATATAAGTGGGGGTATTTCTCCCTTATAACATTTTCATATTTCAATGTTTCCACTTCAACCATATGATTTTTATATAAATCCTTAACCTGGTGAATAACATAATTCCAAAAAACATTATATATGTGCTCATGAATATGAGTAATTTTTCTTCATAATAATGATTCTCTTCCAAATGAACAACATTTGGTATCAAAAGATGAGATAGAGATGGAATATTCTTTCTTAACATTTTAACATGAAAATCAATATGTACCTAGGATAAAATATAAGATAAATCCAATTGGTTGGAAACTAATCAAACTATATTTTGGACTTCATAGGGTTTAATAAACTATGGAATCAACATCCATTTCTTTACAAAACCACATCACACTTTATTTACAAAGAAACTTTGGGAAAGACAAAATCACCTACCTCAAAATAATGATCCTTCCATCAGTTATCCACTTAGCTTTTCTTCCATCTATGAGTTGTCCTAATGTGATTCTGAATCAACTGAACTTTTATATTCCATACCTTATACAAATTATTGTCCCATCAATTTCCTATCATCTAATTCATCCCAAAAATCTAGTGACCAACACATCTTTCAATATAATACCCCAAATGGTTCCAACTATATACTGGAATGAAAATTGTTATTATAAAGATAATTATCAAAAGAAATAGGTTGATTCCAACTACCATATTAATCTACTGAAAAATCATATAGCTTATCCTCTAATGTCTAATTCTTTTTTTTTCCAATTTTATTGAGGAAGAAAAATTATACTAAAATTTAATTTGGTTTCCAATTACATATAAACGCCTTTCCAAAAGTTAGATTTTAACCTAAGATCATGATCTGATACAATAGTTAAATGATACTTCATGAAACATGAATATCTCATTAATATATTATGGGGATTTTTTATCAATATAATGAGTATCTTTAATAGGGTGAAAATTTGACAAATTTTTTAATAAATTAATAATAACAAAGATCACATTCTTACCTCATGTAGTCTTCGTTAATCCCAATTCCCAATACATGGATATAATTCCCCATTTCTAATATGTAACTATCAAAGGCTGAAGCATCCCATTTAGAAATATTCATTCAACATTAACCTACTAATAATTCAAACACCTCACAGAAATGTGATCAATATCTCTCTCATTCCATCCCACATTTAAATCTCCTGATGAAATGTGTAAATCATAGTACTGTTATGATGTACTTAAAATGGATAACTTTGAGCATTACGTAAAAACAATTTTTTGAACAATGGATTAGAAGGGACACATATCATATTCACAAATCTCAAAACACAATCATTATCAATGTTTACTATAGTTAATGTATCCTTTTGAACCTATTCTACCATATATTACAACTCACTATCTTTCTTATGTGATTTCTTAATTATGTCTAGTAGGGTTTATTGCACCAAAAACTAAAACAAAATAAGGAATCTTTTGGAACCAAAAACATATTTTTCAAATTTCTTGAATTCATTATCGAATGGATCACATTCCAAATATAACATTGTTAATGTAGAATTCCTTTTTCGACAAAAAAACATCCATTTTATTTTCTTTTCCCGGATTGTAATGAATCGTGCAATCATAATCATTCATTAGTTCGGACCATCTTCTCTATCTCCTATTAAGTTATTTTTTAGAGAATGTATAATTCATACATTTTTGGTTAGTATAGATTTCACATTTTAATCCAAACAGATGATTCCCCGTAATTTTTTTAACAAAAAAATATTAGGTTAAGAAAAATCACATGTAAGGATATTTAACTCATGAGTTTACAGCTAACATAAAGCATAAGAAATTATATATTATTCTAAATTAGGAAACAACCGAGTCCATTAAACGAAGCATCACTATAGATGAATTATTCACCATTTCTTTATGGTAATACCAATAATAGGGGATTCACCAATCTTCTATTAAATTTTTGAAAATATTGTTCATGTTATTTTTTCAAGATGAACTTATCTCATTTTCAAGTAAACCTAATTATGGGAAAAAGATAACTATACAGGATTTTCAAAAAACCTCTGGTAATATCCTACTAAAATAAGAAAACTATGAATCTATGTTATATTTGTGGGACATAGAAAATCATAAACATCTTTAATTTTAGTAGGATCAATTGTAATTCCATCATTAGAAAAAATTAGACTAATAGAAACAATTATGAAAAATACTCACACATGATGAATTTCCCATATATTTAATTTTCAATTATGGTTTTCAAGGGAACCATTAGATGAATTTCACGATCCTGTTTTCATTGAAAATATACCCTAATTTCATTAATAATCTCTACCAAAAACATATCCATGAAATCATAGAATATTCTTTTCATAACATAAAGGAATAAAAAAAGTGTATTAGTTGACCCAAATGTAATAACTAAATATTCATAATTGAAATAAATAGTACGAAAAAGGGTCATCAAAATGTCATCATACTTCACATTCAATTGATGGTACCCCGACCTCATGTCATCTTTTGAAAAATATTGTATTTTAAGGATATTATAAAAAAGATAATCGATGTGAGGAAATAGATACTTTTTTTAATGTGTTGTTATTCATGGCTATAAATCAATGAAAAATCACATTGAACAAACCTTATTTTAAAAAAACAAGACAATATCATCCAATGGTGATGTAACACCCCAAGCTTCCACGGTACGTTTCCCTTCGAATAATGCGATAGCGTGTGTTGTACGCAACCTTGAGTTCTAACACACACCACAACTAATTAAACTAGCCGTTGTGAATAGTAATACCTACTTTTTGAAATCATATATATTTTATATTTCAAAATGGACTTCATTTTTGGATTCGGAATATCGAAATTAGCCTAGGGTGAAATTTTGGTACTTTTCGGATAACTTTTATATTTTGATGAATAGTGAAAATTACTAAATTTTAATTAAAAACAACTTTTTTAATCAAAATAATTAATATTGATAAATTATGAATTTGAGTGGTTTTAAAGTATATTTAGAATATATTTTTACCATTTAATTTAATGTTTGTCATTGGACATAATTTCACAATTAAACCAGACATAAACAAGTGTCAATCTTTTGATAGTTATTATCTCTTAAAAACACGCTTTTTATTTTAACAGCGGGAATTAATTTTAAATTAATTTCTGCCACTTCTGTGTTTTGAATTTAGGAAAATGGATTCCATATTTGGAATCAGGATGTTCAAATTGTGTAAATAGGTAACTTTTATTTTTAGACATTTTGAATAATTACTGCGGTAAATATTTTATTTACCATGGTTAAGGGTAAATCCGGTAAATAAGGGTTAAAAATAATATTATAATAATACTAAATTACCCTAAAACGTGTCTTAACCCTATTGGTTGATACATGGTCGACCATGGGCATCTTTGGGTCGATTTTGGGACCCCATGGATCCACTTGTAAGTGATAATGACACTTTATTTTAATTAAGTTAAAATGAATACAAAAATGACACAAGCATATATCTTTTAGAAAAACAATTTTTACATAGGGTTATACATGTTGGATTTTCGATTATAAATATTTATTAGAAAGATAAAAAGATTTCCTACATAATGATATTTTATTTATAATTTTTAGACATCAGATAATTTAAATTATTAATGACACAATAATGATGCAATGTTTACCTCATTAATAAATCATTTAAATAAATAAGATTATAATGATTAAAATATTATCTAAAACCTGTCCAATTCTTATTGGTTGATGTTATTTAGAAAATGAGGCATCTTATCTTCGACCTCAATGATTTTTGGACCATTATAAACCGAATATAAATATATTATAAAGTAATACTTTCACTCTTTCCTAAAGAGCCCCTCCTCTCTCTTATAAAAGGAGACCACTTCTACTCATTCCTCACACCTCTCAAGCCACTTGGCTCGTCCAAACCCTGCCCAAATAAGCTCCCCACATCCCTATCCTCCTCCTTGAAGCTTCCCCTTAGGCAGAAAGCATTTCAAGAAGTCCTTTGGTTCCAACCAAAGTGAGTTACCTAAATTTAAGGTAACGATTTCTCTTAAATTATTTTCATTTATTTTGCTTCTACAACCCCCAAACTCTTTTTATTTCCTTTCTTTTGTAACAACACCAGTATACACAATATACTAGGATGTTTTTATAAGAAGGATTCAAACTACACATACACACAACTCCATCTAATGGATGATGAACATAATGTTTCTGTGGATGGCAAACTAACGCCTCACGAAACGATGATTGTTCAAATACATCTTACCGCCTCTCATGGTGGCCATTATGATGGAACTGTAATTAAATATTATATTAATGATATATATTTTATATATAAGCTTCTGTAATTCCATTTTATTTCATATCATTATTCGTTTCATGTTGTATATACATACGATAATTTCATTTGAGGAAGTGCGGACTACCGCCCCCTTAAAATGATATGACTCGTTCATACCACACATGGAACGTATAAAGGATGGTGTTAATGAAATTAAGTAACATATATAAAATATTATATTATACTGGAATAATAATATACCTATGTATCATTTGGATTCAATACTTTTAAAATGAAAAATTAAATGGAAGTAGCGTTCGTGCGTATGTACGGACTACCGTCTCCACGAACGCGATGAGATTCATTGTCCATCATATCCATTCAAGTATAATTATAATTTGATGATTTAGAAATAGTATCTAAGGACTTTATATCATTCTGGATATGAATAATATACATCCCATTAATAACGAATATGGCTCACATAACAAATAATATAAAGTAAAATGAACCCGTTAACACCCGAAATGACGATAATTCTAAGATATTATTAACAAATCAATGTTAAAAGATCATATATGATATCATATTAAAGTAAATGATTCTTGTATTATTCAATAACAATTATTTCACCATTATACAGGAGGTAAACCTACCATCGACCAAGGAAAAAGTACAAAGTAAGGGATTCTCTTATCTAACTTTCAATTTCGTGAGATTTCCATTATTCACCACTAAATTATTGAAAGTGGTGTATTGTGTATGTACATTTGATATATATTATCATGATTCTCTTTATATTCATGTTATTCTGTAAATCACTTGGTGGTTATTAACTTTTGGCCATGCGACTCAGTCGATTAACGTGGTAAGGGATTCTCTTATCTCACTTTCAATTTCGTGAGATTTCCATTATTCACCACTAAATTATTGAAAGTGGTGTATTGTGTATGGCCATTTGATATATATTATCATGATTCTCTTTATATTCATGTTATTCTGTAAATCACTTGGTGGTTATTAACTTTTGGCCATGCGACTCAGTCGATTAACGTGGTAAGGGATTTTCTAATCTCACTTTTAATTTCGTGAGAATTCCATTGTTCACCACTTAATTATTGCATGTGGTGTATGTGTACTGCCCATGATTGAATTCATTGTGTAATATACTTTAAATTATGGGTATTTACATCATCATGGTATGATACTTCTTTCATGGGTGTATGTTTCGAAAGTTACCTAATCGATAAGGGAATTTGAAATTTCAATTTCCACTCATTTGGCTTTACGCATATTTCATTGATTATATTACCCCAAGATTATGTGTGGAATCACTATTCATTTGATTATGTCATAATTTCCACTCCCCTTCCTGTGGATATAAGTTTGATACACATAATCACTCCATTGATAATTCTCAAGTCATTGATATGAATTTGATAAGAGTAATTTTAACTCATTCACCATTTGTTGAGTTAAACATCCAATTCGTTGGTGTTGTTTTTACAAGAACATGTGTGAATATCCTTTGATTGTTTTACACTGAATATATAATCATATTTAGTGTATTTATATTTGTCACACATAATTATGTCGTTGATTTATCCTTAACCTAAGGATATGGCCTTTATGAGAGATTTCATCTCAATTTACATTCCATTGAGACTTTTTTGTTGATATACACCAAATCACTTTTATGTGGTGTATATAATGAACTTTGACATAGTATATCATGAATCCCTTTATTCTCATGATATTACAAAGTTTTGATTTCCTCAATTATTTTTATTCAAGTGTCTCTTTTGGTTAGAATCTCTAACTAAAATACCATTTTTAAATGTTTTAAAGACTTATTCTTCTAAATCTTGCTCATTAATGTCCATGTTTTAAAAATGGTTTTAAGGATTTATTTATATGGAAATTAAAGTTTAGAAATCAAAACTCCTTTTAAAAAGTTTCAAAGTGGTATGGGACACTTTGATTCAAAAATCTACTTTTAAATGGCTTTTTGACAAATAGTGTGACTTTTAAATGTTTTCAAGAAAAGGGGGATATTTCTCTCAAATAGTTTTGATGATTATTTTCATCTATGTCAACATCCTTCATTATTCTTGATTGAGGTTAATGTGATACAATACAATCTTCCATATTGTATCGAATGAGTTATGTTTGACTATGGATGTGCTGTTTTTATACCATTCATGGTTTGTGGTAAAAGTATTGACATTTCGTATGCTAGTTTTAATACGAATGTTTATGTTATGTTTAAACATGTTCATATGAGGAATGCATTGGACTTAATAAGTGACGGGTGGAGCCCGCTATAGCTCCTCGATGCATCGGTAGGTCTCATGAGACAAACTAGTGTCTTGGCACAAGGCCTTGGCAAAATCTTATTTGTAGTCTTGGCACGAGGCCTTGGCTATGTGTTTATGATAGTCTGGCATTATGCATTCCATCATTATGAAAGTGGTTATTGATATTTCATGTGATCATTCGACTAGTAGAATATCCATGTGAGTAAGTAAATGGCATTATTTCATTCTACCTTTGCCATTTTATGCTGAAGTTCAAATATAAAAAGGCTTTTGTTTTAGTTATAGATTGCCTTAAGTGTTTATGCTTATTTATGAAAGCTTATGCTATAATGTTATCCTTACTGAGCATCCGAGCTCACCCCTTTCAATGTTTTATTTTTCCCAGGATTATGAAGAAGTAATTTATGAATGACCTGCAGGGATAGTATGAGGGGATATGAGGACAAGATGTTTTTTTTATGATGTAATGTAAAAATTTATGGATGTATCTAGTTATTCCAAGGCTACTAAACCAATCGGTCTTTCGAGACTTGATCTTTCTTGTGATCATGCCAATGTTATGTAATTAATGCACCGACTCTGGGTAACTGGGGTCGGGGCGTTACAGTTGGTATCAGAGGAAGTTTAGTACAAACCTTGGTAGCTAGATTTAGATAAACTCTGATTAGAGCACGTAGACCTAAGATGAACTTTGAGGATTAGTATAAAAGAACTTCCTAGAATTTTGGTATTGTAGAGATTTTGTGAGTTTTCCGAGCAATACATCCCTGTCTGGATACGAGCAGGTAGAGGCGGCTCTGGCACAGATGTACCTAGGGGTAAAACCCGAAAACACCGCTTTGAGCTAGACTCGAACGGGAACTGGTGCACGACAACGGGCCTTGCTGCACTCTTGGTTACGACACTCCCGGGGGATATGCTTAGGATAATTTACATTTTCTTTACAAACCAATTTAAGTAATATATACGTAAGATGAGAGTAAATGACCTTGGTTAATCCTAATATGTTTCAAATTGAGAATATGGTGACATTTTAATCTCTAAATGATTTTACGACTACTATTACTCACACAATGCTTTCTGGTTTTAGTCAATGGCTGGATTCCAAGGAAGTCATAGTGACTTTGAGAATGATGTACAAGGCGGGAACGGTGGTGGCAATGAGCAACAAAATGGAATGTTGATAGGCGTAAAAGATATCGTCTTTATGCCAAATCAGTTTTCCAAAAATATGATCAACAACATATATATTAACCAACTCCCAGACTCAACAAGGAAGAGAAAGGTGATAAATGATAAGAGCTCCAGCAATGGAGACCATGGAGAAAAGAACTCTCAATTTTCATCATGCAGGAAATGTGGAAAGAGACACCCAGGAAAGTGTCTCAATGGGACAACGAAATGTTTTATGTGCGGGAAGGAAGGACATAAAGTGAAGAATTGCCGAAGAAAAATGAAGAGTACTATGGAAGAAGATAAAAATGGTCCCAAGAGTCCATTTACAGTCATTTGTCGTAAATGTAGGGGACCTGGCCATTACCCGAGTGAATGTCCTATTCTATAGGATATTTTCTTGGTCAAAGAAGAAGCTATGTGGAAATAAATGGTTGGAGAAAAATTAGCACTACTTGTTGATGGGTTTACATTGGAATAATTTTCTCTTATATTTGTAACCCCGCAGTTTGCCATGTGAGAATGATATTTGAGGAAGAATTGTCTCTTCTCTTGTGGAGATAGGTATAAATAACCATTTGGTTTTATATGATCATTGGGGTTTGAGAAAATGATAAGTTATTATAATTTGGGATGAAAATGCAAAGTATGATATAACATTTGTGGTTAAATTATGTTATTTTGAGGAATTTATCTCATTTTGGTAATATTATAAAATATAGTTTTTGAAAAAGGACAACACGTAGACCGTGTGACAACCCGTCGCGTCGGACAAAGCTGTGAGAATCGAACCCACAACCAAAGTGCGATTGGGATTTATCGCCTACCACTGGACTACGTGATGTCCCTGGTTAGTGTGACTATTTTTTTTGGTTAAATGATTTTAGTGATCAATAATAAGATGATTTGGGATCTTATGTCTTATCAAATGAATACCCTTGGTATAGGAAAATGATTTGGTGATTAAGTGATAAATGTTATTTTGGAAGATGTTCGCTTTGTTGGGAACACTATATGCCCAAGGAAAATAGAATACAATGGGGTTTCATTTGTAGAGTAATGGTGGATTTTTATCTACGTTTTTATTGTTGATTTATAGTGATTTGGGTTATTTATGGAAATGATTAACCTATAATAGAGAATATGTGATAATGTTAATTACTTTTAAGTATGTGACTTTAAGAGTATTTGATGTCATTTGGAGATACAATGTAACATGGGAGACTACATAATCAAATTCTTCTATGTTTTGGGTTTCAATATTAGTTTGGATTATATTAAAGGATTTTAAGGACAATTGGTTATTGAATGGTATCTATTTAACTTTGGGGTATTGTTGGTTTAATTTTAGAAATTAAGATTAGTGCATATTTATCTCAATGAATATCCTTTTGGGGGATCATTAGATCATTCACTAACCATTTTGGTTTTGATTAATCTTCAAAGACAATGTAAATATATAGTTTATCCTGCATGGATCATGTGATTCTATAGAAGTTTATTCTAGCTCTTCCAGTGTGACCAAGTCTTCTTGAATACTCATCGTTTAAAAAAAAATTGAGTTAGTGGTGGAAATTTATTAAAAAATGAAAATATACTTAAAATGTAAGTATATCTCATAATGTTCTTAGTCAATATCATAAATGAATTCCTCTTCCTTATGTAATGTAACTTAAAAAAAATGTTGTCCGTTTACTTTCCTACTAGGAGACTAATGGTCGTTTGTCCCAACACAAGTTTGTGGTTTTCTCATTGTTAACTTTCTCCTGATCATGATTTCTATCCCTCTCCATCAGAACTTGACAATTAGTTTATCATCCATATCCATGTCTTCTTACATGGAATCCTAGTATGGGTTATCTTGGATGACCCTTATACCTCTCTTTCTTTCTTTTAAAGTGATAGTTTTTTTGACTATTTTTCCGATGTGGGACTTTCCATTATATTCCCAAGCAAAATTTTAAAAATTGCGAGGACGCAATTTATTGAAGGAGGGGAGAATGTAACACCCCAAGCTTCCACGGTACCTTTCCCTTCGAATAATGCGATAGCGTGTGTTGTACGCAACCTTGAGTTCTAACACACACCACAACTAATTAAACTAGTCGTTGTGAATAGTAATACCTACTTTTTGAAATCATATATATTTTATATTTCAAAATGGACTTCATTTTTGGATTCGGAATATCGAAATTAGCCTAGGGTGAAATTTTGGTACTTTTCGGATAACTTTTATATTTTGATGAATAGTGAAAATTACTAAATTTTAATTAAAAACAACTTTTTTAATCAAAATAATTAATATTGATAAATTATGAATTTGAGTGGTTTTAAAGTATATTTAGAATATATTTTTACCATTTAATTTAATGTTTGTCATTGGACATAATTTCACAATTAAACCAGACATAAACAAGTGTCAATCTTTTGATAGTTATTATCTCTTAAAAACACGCTTTTTATTTTAACAGCGGGAATTAATTTTAAATTAATTTCTGCCACTTCTGTGTTTTGAATTTAGGAAAATGGATTCCATATTTGGAATCAGGATGTTCAAATTGTGTAAATAGGTAACTTTTATTTTTAGACATTTTGAATAATTACTGCGGTAAATATTTTATTTACCATGGTTAAGGGTAAATCCGGTAAATAAGGGTTAAAAAATAATATTATAATAATACTAAATTACCCTAAAACGTGTCTTAACCCTATTGGTTGATACATGGTCGACCAGGGGCATCTTTGGGTCGATTTTGGGACCCCATGGATCCACTTGTAAGTGATAATGACACTTTATTTTAATTAAGTTAAAATGAATACAAAAATGACACAAGCATATATCTTTTAGAAAAACAATTTTTACATAGGGTTATACATGTTGGATTTTCGATTATAAATATTCATTAGAAAGATAAAACGATTTCCTACATAATGATATTTTATTTATAATTTTTAGACATCAGATAATTTAAATTATTAATGACACAATAATGATGCAATGTTTACCTCATTAATAAATCATTTAAATAAATAAGATTATAATGATTAAAATATTATCTAAAACCTGTCCAATTATTATTGGTTGATGTTATTTAGAAAATGAGTCATCTTATATTCGACCTCAATGATTTTTGGACCATTATAAACCGAATATAAATATATTATAAAGTAATACTTTCACTCTTTCCTAAAGAGCCCCTCCTCTCCCTTATAAAAGGAGACCACTTCTACTCATTCCTCACACCTCTCAAGCCACTTGGCTCGTCCAAACCCTGCCCAAATAAGCTCCCCACATCCCTCTCCTCCTCCTTGAAGCTTCCCCTTAGGCATAAAGCATTTCAAGAAGTCCTTTGGTTCCAACCAAAGTGAGTTACCTAAATTAAAGGTAACGATTTCTCTTAAATTATTTTCATTTATTTTGCTTCTCCAACCCCCAAACTCTTTTTATTTCCTTTCTTTTGTAACAACACCAGTATACAAAATATACTAGGATGTTTTTATAAGAAGGATTCAAACTACACATACACACAACTCCATCTAATGGATGATGAACATAATGTTTCTGTGGATGGCAAACTAACGCCTCACGAAACGATGATTGTTCAAATACATCTTACCACCTCTCATGGTGGCCATTATGATGGAACTGTAATTAAATATGATATTAATGATATATATTTTATATATAAGCTTCTGTAATTCCATTTTATTTCATATCATTATTCGTTTCATGTTGTATATACATACGATAATTTCATTTGAGGAAGTGCGGACTACCGCCCCCTTAAAATGATATGACTCGTTCATACCACACATGGAACGTATAAAGGATGGTGTTAATGAAATTAAGTAACATATATAAAATATTATATTATACTGGAATAATAATATACCTATGTATCATTTGGATTCAATACTTTTAAAATGAAAAATTAAATGGAAGTAGCGTTCGTGCGTATGTACGGACTACCGTCTCCACGAACGCGATGAGATTCATTGTCCATCATATCCATTCAAGTATAATTTTAATTTGATGATTTAGAAATAGTATCTAAGGACTTTATATCATTCTGGATATGAATAATATACATCCCATTAATAACGAATATGGCTCACATAACAAATAATATAAAGTAAAATGAACCCGTTAACACCCGAAATGACGATAATTCTAAGATATTATTAACAAATCAATGTTAAAAGATCATATATGATATCATATTAAAGTAAATGATTCTTGTATTATTCAATAACAATTATTTCACCATTATAAAGGAGGTAAACCTACCATCGACCAAGGAAAAAGTACAAAGTAAGGGATTCTCTTATCTCACTTTCAATTTCGTGAGATTTCCATTATTCACCACTAAATTATTGAAAGTGGTGTATTGTGTATGTCCATTTGATATATATTATCATGATTCTCTTTATATTCATGTTATTCTGTAAATCACTTGGTGGTTATTAACTTTTGGCCATGCGACTCAGTCGATTAACGTGGTAAGGGATTCTCTTATCTCACTTTCAATTTCGTGAGATTTCCATTATTCACCACTAAATTATTGAAAGTGGTGTATTGTGTATGGCCATTTGATATATATTATCATGATTCTCTTTATATTCATGTTATTCTGTAAATCACTTGGTGGTTATTAACTTTTGGCCATGCGACTCAGTCGATTAACGTGGTAAGGGATTTTCTAATCTCACTTTTAATTTCGTGAGAATTCCATTGTTCACCACTTAATTATTGCATGTGGTGTATGTGTACTGCCCATGATTGAATTCATTGTGTAATATACTTTAAATTATGGGTATTTACATCATCATGGTATGATACTTCTTTCATGGGTGTATGTTTCGAAAGTTACCTAATCGATAAGGGAATTTGAAATTTCAATTTCCACTCATTTGGCTTTACGCATATTTCATTGATTATATTACCCCAAGATTATGTGTGGAATCACTATTCATTTGATTATGTCATAATTTCCACTCCCCTTCCTGTGGATATAAGTTTGATACACATAATCACTCCATTGATAATTCTCAAGTCATTGATATGAATTTGATAAGAGTAATTTTAACTCATTCACCATTTGTTGAGTTAAACATCCAATTCGTTGGTGTTGTTTTTACAAGAATATGTGTGAATATCCATTGATTGTTTTACACTGAATATACAATCATATTTAGTGTATTTATATTTGTCACACATAATTATGTCATTGATTTATCCTTAACCTAAGGATACGGCCTTTATGAGAGATTTCATCTCAATTTACATTCCATTGAGACTTCTTTGTTGATATACACCAAATCACTTTTATGTGGTGTATATAATGTACTTTGACATAGTATATCATGAATCCCTTTATTCTCATGATATTACAAAGTTTTGATTTCCTCAATTATTTTTATTCAAGTGTCTCTTTTGGTTAGAATCTCTAACTAAAATACCATTTTTAAATGTTTTAAAGACTCATTCTTCTAAATCTTGCTCATTAATGTCCATGTTTTAAAAATGGTTTTAAGGATTTATTTATATGGACATTAAAGTTTAGAAATCAAAACTCCTTTTAAAAAGTTTCAAAGTGGTATGGGACACTTTGATTCAAAAATCTACTTTTAAATGGCTTTTTGACAAATAGTGTGACTTTTAAATGTTTTCAAGAAAAGGGGGATATTTCTCTCAAATAGTTTTGATGATTATTTTCATCTATGTCAACATCCTTCATTATTATTGATTGAGATTAATGTGATACAATACAATCTTCCATATTGTATCGAATGAGTTATGTTTGACTATGGATGTGCTGTTTTTATACCATTCATGGTTTGTGGTAAAAGTATTGACATTTCGTATGCTAGTTTTAATACAAATGTTTATGTTATGTTTAAACATGTTCATATGAGGAATGCATTGGACTTAATAAGTGACGGGTGGAGCCCGCTATAGCTCCTCGATGCATCGGTAGGTCTCATGAGACAAACTAGTGTCTTGGCACAAGGCCTTGGCAAAATCTTATTTGTAGTCTTGGCACGAGGCCTTGGCTATGTGTTTATGATAGTCTGGCATTATGCATTCCATCATTATGAAAGTGGTTATTGATATTGCATGTGATCATTCGACTAGTAGAATATCCATGTGAGTAAGTAAATGGCATTATTTCATTCTACCTTTTCCATTTTATGCTGAAGTTCAAATTTAAAAAGGCTTTTGTTTTAGTTATAGATTGCCTTAAGTGTTTATGCTTATTTATGAAAGCTTATGCTATAATGTTATCCTTACTGAGCATCCAAGCTCACCCCTTTCAATGTTTTATTTTTCCCAAGAGTATGAAGAAGTAATTTATGAATGACCTGCAGGGATAGTATGAGGGGATATGAAGACAAGATGTTTTTTTTATGATGTAATGTACAAATTTATGGATGTATCTAGTTATTCCAAGGCTACTAAACCAATCGGTCTTTCGAGACTTGATCTTTCTTGTGATCATGCCAATGTTATGTAATTAATGCACCGACTCTGGGTAACTGGGGTCGGGGCGTTACAGGTGATGTTCTAGTTTGAAGGAAACCTTTATCTAATAACTTGTATAATTGCTTCTTCAACTCTAAATGTTCAATCTGATATATTAATGAATGGGGTTTTGAAATTGGATTAGCATAATAAACTAATTCATCAATAAATAAAAATTTCTGGCCAGGTTTAATACTATGAAAGATATCATATAAAACATCATTAAGGTCATTTACCACTAGCACATCACTAATAATTACATGGTTGTTTTCAACAATATGTGAAATATAACATTCATTTCAATATTATAATTGTTTCTCAAATTCATGATATGTTATCAATCATAGGGGTTCATTCTTAAAAACAAATTAAATGACATTATGAAAGGAATTTTTTTTGATCTATAGTTAATCTAAGAAATATAAACACAAAGAAAAACCATACCAAAAATAACATCAAACTCTACTATAGGAAAAACAACAAATTATGAAATTAAATGCTTTCAAAAGATAAGGAAATTAAGATTATTATAATTTCATTTTTCTTCAACAGTTAAGCAAGTATTTCTTAATATATGTTTTGTGTTATTATCATGATGTGGAATTCCAAATATACTAAATAATTTATCAGAAACAAAAGAATGTGTAAAATACGAATCAAAAAACAAATTGAAATAATCCGAGTAAATTAACAGTGTAACTGATACCAATTCATTTGATGGCCCAACATTGTAAAGACCTAGAATATACCAGGTAATTTGTTTTAATATATGGAAAATTTACGAGACCACAAAAATTGACGGTGCCTGATTCTAATGCCTGGTGTGCTCAGAATGAATTTTTGAACTTTTTTTAGGCTTGATCAGTAAACGTGCAAGTGATTCTTTGTATCTTTTGTTCCAGTGCTCAGAATTGATATCTGAGGACACTGATGAACTTGCAATGCTGGTATTTTTTTAAGGATACTTTCACCTCGAACACAGTTCATCGAGGCTGAAGGATAGTTTTCATGATTTTTATGGAAAAAGAAAAAAAATGTTTAACATTTTTCTTTTTCTTTTTGAAACCTATCAACATGGGTTATGGAGGTGGGGACGACCCGAACTAGAACCCCCCCCCCCCAAATTAAAATCTAGCATTGGGGACCACCCGAGCCCCCTTTAATGGGAGGAAACTCTTGGATTGCCTCCCATAAAATAACTAAGTAAACTCCAAATATAATTTTTGGAGCCAACAAAAAATTAATGAAATGTGTTAGATTTTTAATTATGGAAAAATAATTGATCTACATAATTATATTGGAACCTATTTCCTTTTAGAGGAATTGGTTGGTAAGGAGAAGGGGAGAAAATGTGGAAGAAAATTTTATCCATTGAAGAACGCATCATCTTCACCAATTTAGAACGTGCCACCTCCAATTGGGGACGTCTTCAACAATGATGAACCGACTTCTGCCCTTCCCTGATCGACATCAATAAACCTCTAAGGTAGGGGTTTTGTTATTTTTTGCATTTTACGTTGAATTAATCCTCTTTATCCGACTACTATAGAACTATTATGGAGTGAGCAGTCTAAACGAACATGGCCCAATTCATCAGTCGTTCGTCATGGTTGGTGTGTTATTCGTGATGGAGGGGGTTGGTGATCGGTGCCGGTTATTGGAACCAGTGAAACTTTAGAGTGGCGGCTGGCACCACGGCAGGCCGCAACGAAGGAGCCGACATGACCACACCATCGGAGAAGGGCCATGGTGGAGCAAAGGTGGCTGCCAATGGCCAGTCGGCCACACAAAGGGGCGGCGTCACACTTCTGCGCCGCCTGGCGGAGGAGGGCCCCGACTTTGTGCATCGACGATGAACAGAGAGAGGCCATCATAGCCGGCCACCAGTGAAGGGCACGACGGGCAATCGCATCGTGTGAAGGGATGGCTGGCCAACTGGCCAGCCCCTATGGACCACCATACCGCGGCCACCCTGCTCTGCGTACCGGTCGGTGCAGGCCGGACCGGACTGAGTGGGTCTAGCCGGGTCAGACCAGACCCAAACCAGTTACGACATATCCCATACTTTTGGCCATAACATTGGCATCAGCTATTTGTTTGATGAACCGTCAGTGGTTCCAGAAACATTGGAGCGAGACAGTACTTTTCTTATACCCCACATGATATTTGGCTAATGTTGGGGTACAACCGGGTTGGATCGAGCCCGAATCTAACTGGGCCCTCGACACAAAAAGGCTATTAACTTAGAGACCGAGCGTCGAATTGAAGCATCATCTATTGCGTTGAGACCCCTATTACATGGATTTCTATTGGGATGCTTCTTCGTCAGACCACATTACATTTGGTGTATTGACCAGTTTCTTGAGGAGCGGACCCACCCAGACACAAGCAAGCTTAGGGCGGGAACCCCATAGCTGGCTACAACCTGATAAAGGGATATTTCATGTATCTGACGATGTACTAGGATCATGTGTGTGTCTAACGGAGTACTAGGACACTATGTGGGTCAAACTATGTACTAAGATCCTATTAGGGTTTGAGGAAGTTCTAGGATCCCATGTGGGTATGGCGATGTTCTAGGATCATGTGTGGGACTGAAAGTGTACGTGGATCCTGTGTGGGTCTGATGCTATACTAGGATCCTGTGTGGTTTTGTAATTTATGATCTTATGTGGGTCTTCTTCTAAACATAGTATAATGAATTAGTAGTTACATCTAATAATCTCTACTATTGTACCATGTTATATTTGGTGTAAGTTGAGTTTGTATCGGGGTTGTACTTTCCTTCGTGCTAGTACCTTGGTGGTATTCTTCTGTGTGGTATACCTGTGTGGTACCTACCATTGTGGTATTCCTTCCTTTATGGAACATTAGATAATTGGTTTTTGGGTTGGACCCTTGTTTTCCTCATGATTGAGATGGGTATTATTGATAACATAGTTATATATATGGGCATATACCTAAGTAGGGTTGGTAGTTTATTTCATGATTTGAGGTTTATCCTTTGTAGATTTTGTGAGACCTTGGGGGTCATAGGGTCCCTATTGAGTATCGTTATAATCACCCCTGCATGGGCGATGCATGGAAATTTTTGTGTTTGATGCAGATGATGGACAATGCTGATCAAGGCTAAGGGTACCAGGACTGGACAGTGCCAAAGTTGGACCATATTGTCTATCGGTATGTAGAGGACACGGGTGGACATGGAGTACTGAGGAGGTTATCTGTACCTACCCTTCGAGTAGGAACCCTGGAGGATGACCTAGTAGATGTCATACTTTATATTCAGTTGTATTGTACTTCAAGTTGTACTTGTACCTTTACTGTTGGGCTTGTATTCCGGCCCCTTTTACATTCAGTACTCTTTCAGTTATACAATTTACATGTGTTTATATATTCTTGTGTGCATGGTTTCTTGTGTGTATCGGTTCTAAATTAAATTCCTTCCCAGAATTAGGCAATACGCCTTTCAGTGCTAGTCGCCAGCCCCTGCCCTCTGGAAAGCGGTCTTGGGGTAGTCACAGCACGGGCCCCGGGGAATGGGTTGTGATAAATTGGTATCAGAGAAAGTTCTACCATAAAACATTGGACTCTGATCTTATTTTGATCATAAATAGTGATAAGTGTAGTGAATGTGGTTATCCATTTAGGGAATCCAGTGTTGGTGTAGTGTCTGATGTATCCAAACTTTAGGACCATGTCTTCTGATTTCCGACTCGGTGCAGAGGAAAACTGATAGCATGTGTGCTTTTAAGAGTTTTCATTGTGATATTTTTGAGTCAGCTAACCATGTATAACTTATTGACCGTGGAGAACCTTTTTCTTTTCAGGATGCCTCTACATAGACATCCATCTAGGGTTCCGAGTATAGTACGCAATATTATCCCACCGAGAGACAAGACCTTGGTGTAGGGCCCACTTCCAGAAGAGGCACCAATGGTACTATTAACCATTGGGCCACTAATTCCACCAAAACCCAGTAGTAGAGGGTACACGCCTCTTGAGTGCGTTGTATGAGTTCCATTGTCAGAGGCTACCCAGGTGCAGTGAAGAGACAGACCCACAAGTAGCTCAAGATTGTTCGGAGGTCATGGTATGAGTCTTCTGACTGGTAGGGACACCATTTAATCTTATGATGATTCATGCCACCAGTCTTCTATAGGAAGCAGCAGGCAGATGGTGGAGCTTGATGGTCTAGGTTCAAGACGAGGTGACACCTCTCTGGGCAGACTTTGAGAGCATTTTTCGGGGTGTGTTTGTCCCAGTGACTCTTCGCACAGTGTCCATTCAGAAACTTCTTCATCTATAACAGGGTAATATGACTATGGATTAGTACTCAGTGTGGTTAACATAACTCTCATGCTACTCCACTATTATGGTGCCGGACCCATTCGTCAGGGCCCAGACATTCGAGCGGGGACTCAGGTGGCAGATCAGGGCTTCAATGGTCTCACACAGAATCCCGATGCAGGCGGGGGTGTCAGAGTGAGACCACTTAGTAAAACGTTTTCTTGGTGGGAAGTCACCAACAGCGAGACCCACCCCTAATCGTCACACAGTGGAGTCCTCTACAGCTAGAAGAATATAGATTCCACAGACGTCCAATAGGAACAGACCTATAGGTGGATGCCCGCATGACTCACGATCAATTGTTCGAGGTACGAGAGACAGAGCCAGTCATGCAAGTAATAGGCAGGGATTCACATGCAGCGGGCAGCGTCACATGGTTCATGACTTTCGTAACCGTCATATAGATGATAAACAAAAAGTGGATGGACTGCCCAGGTAAAGACATAGGTTCAACAGAGGTGGTCCGTAGGGAGTAGGAGGACATGTCAGAGGACTTGTTCGTGTAGCTGGTGGAAGGATATGATTCGAGGTGTTACGACCACCCCCACTAGGTGGTCCACCCAGACCACATGGATAATGTTGACAGTGGTGAGCTCGGCCCATGTTAGTTGAGGCATACAATTGTGGTGCTCCATAGATGATACGAGGAACAATTTGTGTCTACTCCACCTTAGCTACAGTACATATAGACAAAGGAGCCAATCATTCATTTATTGACACTACCCTTGTTCGGAACTCGGAGATTGTGATGGAGATGTTGGTTCGATCCTTACGGCTAGAGACTCCTACAGGAGAGGATTCGATGATTACACACTGGTGCCAGCAGTGTGATTTAACTCTAGTGTGCAAGAACATTAGCTGGGATCTCTTAGTAGCGTCATTGAGGCCTTACGACGTCATCTTGGGTATGGACAGGTTGACTACAATCCATGCTCATATTGAATTTATTAGGGTAAAGTGTGGTGTTTCTACAATGATGGGACCATTTTTACCTTCACCAGTGAGAAGGGAGCCTTTGCAGCATAGGATGGATTTAACCAGAGAATGGTGGAGCCGATTACACATCAGTTGGCTATCCTTCCCCTCAGTGTGATTTATGGGATGAGTTTGAGTTATTCATTAGTGGTTTACCAGTACACGGATCTCTTTCCTGATGATGTTTCGAGTCCACCTCCTCACAGAGGTGGAATTTTACATTGAATTATACCCCGGGATGACACTAATATCCACACCAGCATATCATATGGCTCTTACGGAGCATAGTGAGTTGCAGGTACAGGTGGAAGACTTACAGTAGAAAGGGTTCATTCGGCCTAGTGTTTCTCCTTGGGTAGCCCCTATTTTGTTCACTAAAAAGGCAGATGGGAGCTTGAGGCTTTGTGTTGACTATTGGCGCTTCAACCAGGTGACTGTGAATAACTGGTACCCACTCCCATGGATTGATGTCCTCATTGATCAACTAATGGGAGCACAGTGGTTCTCGAAGATAGACCTCAGATTAGGCTATCACGAGCTCAGAGTGCAAGATGAGGAAGTGCAGAATATGACATTCAGAAGTTGGTACAACCACTACGAGTTCCGGGTTATGCCATTCAAGATGACCAATGCCTCGGAAACATTCATGGGACTCATGATAAAGATCTTTTAGCCATGCCATGATCACTTTTTAGTAGTCTTCATGGATGAAATTATATTCTACTTGACTAATTAGGAGAGCATAACTATCATTTGAAAATATTTCTGGACACACTCCGATAGCACTAACATTATGGTAAGCTCTCAAAGTGCCAGTTTTGGATCCGAGAGGATCACATTCTGGGAAATGGAATCTTGGAGGCTGGAGTTGCGGTGGATCCAATTAATATTGAGGTGGTACATTCGTGAGATCCACTCAGTAGTATGGCGGAGGTACAAAGTTTCTTGGGATTAGTCAGATAATACTAGTGATTTCTGCCAAATTTCTCCATAGTTGCAGCACCTTTAGCAGTGTTGAGGAAGAAGGGGAAACCCTTCATGTGGCCAGAGAGATTATAGAAGAGTTTTCAGGAGATGAGGAAGAGGCTTACTAGTTCCCCAATCATGAGGCTACCAGAGGAGGGTGTAGGGTACATGGTTTACTGCAACACATCAGGGACCGAGATTGGATGTATCCTGATGTAGCAATAAGTAGTGATTGCATATGCTTCTCGACAGCTAAGACCACATGAGAATAAATACACTACCCATGACATGGAGTTCAAGAAGTGGTATTTGCATTGAAGATGGGGTGACATTACTTAAGGGTAGAATGCTTTACAGTTTACTCAGATCACAAGAGTATCAGGTATATCTTCTCTCCGAAAGATATAAAATTGAGACAACGGTGTTGGATTGAGTTCCTCCAGATCTATGACTTCGAGATAGTCTAAACCCTTGGGAAGGGGAACGTTGTAGAAGATACACGCTGCAAGAGATATTGTATACATCTACTAGGCGAGTCAACAGAGCAGCTGGCCACTTTGCAAATATCCTTTGTGGATCGGGATGGAGCATCTTTTCATCAGTCTCTTACAGCTACTCCCCCACTTCTTCAGCGAGTCAGGGATGCAGAGTTTGTGGACACTAACTGCGAGGCTCGGCGTTCTGAGATATCAACAGGACATGCACTCGATGAATTTCTGTAGGTGGGGAGAACTTCATCCTCTTCAGAGGACATAGTATGTTTCCAGTGTCACTTCGGGAGGAAGTGTTGAGGGAGTTAGAAACATCCCCTCTATAGGTACATCCAGAAGTGGAGAAGATGTACCAGGATCTCTGATGAAATCACTGGTGGACGAGAATAAAGGAAGCAGTAGTAGAGTTTGTCTCTCGGTGCCTCATTTGTCAGCAAGTGAAGGCAGAGCATCAGGTACCAACAGGCTTAGTTCAACCTTTAAAGTTACCAAAGTGGATATGGTATGTGATATCCATGGTCTTCGTGATAGGTATTCCATGTACATCTAGATGTCATGATTCTATATGGGTGATCTTGGACCATCTCACAATGTCGAACCACTTCCTACCGTTCAGATAGCAGGGTTAAGTAGAGATCCTGGGACGCCTATATTTTTAAGAGATTGTACGGCTACATAGAGTACCCTTGATGATTGCCTCCAATCGTGATACAAGATTCACCTACTAGCTATGGAATGGGTTTTATGAGGCTTTCGGGATGTAGCTTCGTTTAGGCAACACCTTCCATCCTCAGACAGATGGCAAGAATGAGTAGACTATTCAGACCCTCGAGGACATTATACGTGCTTGTGTCCTCGACTTCAGTCATAGTTGGGAGGATCACGTGCCGTTGGTGAAGTTTTCCTGGGAAAAATTATTCAATTCCCCATTGGGATGACACATTTCATGGCATTGTATGTATGACCTTACAGATCACCACTGTGCTGGACTGAACCATGGGTGTCAGCACTCGTGGGACCAGAGATGGTATATGCTACCACAGAGAAAGTGAAAATCTTCTAGGAGCGGATGGAGACTTCACAGATTCGGCAAGAAGACTTATGTTGACATGAGATGGAGTCCTTTGGATGTCGAGGATGGTTACCACATCTTTCTATGGGTTTCACCATGACGAGGTTTGCTGAGATTTGGCTGGGGTGGAAAGTTATCTATGAGGTTCATCGGACCCGTCTAGTTCCTCAGCAGAGTAGGCAAGGTGGCATATCGCCTAGAACATTCCCCTCAATTGCACTGTGTGCATGAATTCCTCCACGTATCCTAGATGAGGAGATGTGTGCATGACCCTTCTCAATCATCGACCAAGGTGAGATGGAAGTCGACAATGGGGGATATTTACGGAGGTTCGAGTAGTGATTTAGGATTGACATGAGTGGTTCCTTCACTGGCAGTCGATATCATTGGTTCACGTTCATTGCCTGACCGAGAACCTCCATGAGAGCACATGAGAGAGGGGGGCTCAAATTCATTCTATGTACCCCGAATTGTTTTCCTATATTTGTGATGTTACTTTCTGGGATGAAAATCCATGGGTTGGGGATGATCTAAAGGCATGGAAAATACAATGTGTAATTTTTTAAATCTATGGGAATTTTAAGAGACTAAAAAAATTAACAGCGTGTGATTCCGAGGTCCGGTGTGCCCAAAATTCATTTCTAAACATTTTTTGGGTATGTTCTGTAAACGTGCAAGCAGGTTTTGTTAACATTTGAACCGGTGCACGAAATTGAAATCTGAGGACACCATTAAACTCGCTGCCTGATATTTTCTTAAGGAGACTCTCCCCAAGACCGAAGTTAGTCGAGGGTGAAGGATAGTTTCCATGATTTTCATGTAATAAGAAAAATAAAATGTCGCACCTTTTTATTTTTCCTTTAGAAACCTCTCTGCCTGGGTTATGGAGGTGGGGACCACCCGAACTAGAACCCCCTCCCCCCCAATTAAATTCTTGCATTGGTGACCACCCGAACCCCCTTTAATGGGAGTTAAATATTTGACATCCTCCCATAAAATAATTAGACCAACTACCCATTTAATTTTTGGAGCCAACTAAAAAATAATGAAATGTGTCATCATTTTAATTATGCCAACATAATTGATCTACTTAATTATATCGTCACCTATTTCCATTGGGAGGATTTTGTTGGCATAGGAGAGGGAGATAACTTGTGGAGGAACATTCTATCCAACGTAGAATGTGCCATCTTCTTCAAAGAAGCATGCGCCACGTCCAACATGGGACGTCTCCAACAATGATGACCTGATTTCCACCCTTCCCTCCCCATCGAAGTCAAAAAACCTACTAGGTAGGGGTTTTGTTATTGTTCATGTTTTAAGTTCAATTAATCCTCTAGATCTGTCTGCTACCGAACTATTGCGGAGGGAGCAGGCCAAACTAACATGGCGTGATTCCTCCGTCATTCTTCATGGTTGATGTGTTATTCGCTATAGAGGTGGATGGAGACCAGTTCTAGATATTGGCACCGGTGAAACTCAAGAACGACGGCCGGTACGACAGCCGACCGTGACGAAGGGGGCGGCGTGACAACGCCAATAGAGAAGGGCCGCGACCTATCGGTCGTGGTGGAGTAAAGGTGGCGGCCAGTGGCTGTCGGTCGTATTAAGGGGTGGTGGAGTGTATCCATGCCGCCCGGTGGAGGATGGTCATGACATTCCACCATGGCGGCGAATAGAGGGAGTCCGGCAGAGCCCGCCATAGGCGAAGGGCATAGTGCGAGACCACATGATGCGGAGGGACGGCTAGCCCACCGGCTAGCCACGGCGGACTACCTCCCCGCTGCACCAAGGCCTTCCCGCTGTAGCGAAACCTCCCTGCTCCACGGGCCTCCTAGCACAGGCCGGGCCGGACATAGTGGGTCATGCTGGGTCAGTCTGAATGGGTCGCTCCGGTCCCAGACCTGTTTCAACCAATCCCATACAATTGGCCATAAAATTGGCAGAGGGAGTCCATTTGACAAACCGTAAGCAGAGATGGAGACCTCAGAGGGCGATGGTACACTTGGTATACCAAACTTGATATTTGGATTATGCTGGGGTATGTTTAGTTTGGATCGAGCATGAATCACACATGTCACTTGGGAATTAAAAGCAATTTACTTACAGACTGGGTGTCTGATTGACGCACATTATGTTGTGTTGAGACCCCTATTACATGGAAGTCCTTTGGAATACATATTCGTTGGACTTCGTAATAGTTTGAGTGTCAACCAGTAGATTGAGTTGCATACCCTCTTAGAGATAATTGAACTTCGTGAGGGAACCATGTAGTTGGCTGCGACATGCGAATGGGATCCTTCATGGGTATGAAGGTGTACTAGGATCCTGTGTGGGTCTGACAGAGTACTGGGATCCTCTGTGGGTCTGACGATGTTCTCGGATCCTGTGTGGGACTGACAGAGTACAAGGATCCTTTGTGGGTCTGACGATGTACTAGGATCCTATGTTGGTCAGATGAAGTACTAGGATCATGTGTGGGACTGACAATGTACTAGGATCTTGTGTGGGTCTGATGGTGTACTAGGTTCCTTTGTGGGTCTGATGATGTACTAGGATCCTGTGTGGGTTTTTAATTGAGGATCCTATGTGGGTCTTCCTCTTAATAGAGTGAGATGAATGAGTTATTATATCAAATCATCTCTACTATTGTACCTATGTTATACATGGTGTGAGTTGACTTCGTACCTATATGGTACATTCCTTCATGGTAATACCTTGGTGGCATTCTTCTATGTGAAGAACATGTGTGGTACATAGCTTTGTGATATTCCTCTCTTTGTGGAACAGTTGAGCTTTGGGATTTTGGGTTGGACCCAGTGTTTCCTCATGATTGTGATTGGTATACTTTGTAACTTTGGTATATTTATGGGCATATACCTAAGTAGGGATCTCATTTGATTTCATGTTTTTTGGTTTATCTATTATGAATTTTGTGAGGCCTTTAGGGTCTCGGGGTCCCTACTATGTATCGTTATACTCAACACTACACAGGCTATTCCTGTACCTTGATGTGTTTGATGCAGACCACAGAAAATGCTGATCGAGGCTAATGGTACCAGGACAGGATGGTGCTAGAGGTGAACTATATAGCGTGTTGGTACGTAGAGGATATGGGTAGACATGGATTGCTGAGAATGTGATATATACCTACCCTTGAGATAGGATCACCAGAGGATGACCCATTAGTTGACTTACTTTTTCTTCAGTTGTATTGTATTTCCAGTTGTTCCTATACCTTTACTATTGGTCTTTTATTCCGACCCCTCTTACATTATTTACTATTTTTATATAGTTTACTTGTGTTTGTATCATTTTATGTGCTTGGATGCATTTTTTTACATCTTATAAAGGCAATGCCTTCCCAGAATTAGGGAATAATCCTTTCAGTGCTATTCTTTTGTCATTGGCCAATGGAAGGCAGGCTTGGGTTAGTCATGGAACGGTCCTCAGGGAACGGGTTATGAAAAACATCAGCTGAAGTAGTTGCATACGATTTCACCAAACTTATATTCTTATAGTATGTTTTCATACCTTCATTAGAGTTCTTCATCATATAATCATTTTCATAATGATCCATCTCATTAAATTTAAATAATTTTACTGAATTGAAATTAGTATTTTCGTACCTCAAACATTATATTTTTTTAGTGTAGTTAAGAGACTTATGCCCCATTTTAACACTTTGGATGCACTTACCAGAATTCCTAAGGTAGTATTAAGTGTTCTTTTACCACACTTTTTACTAAATTTAAAATATATTTTCCTAAAATCATATTTGTTTATGAATTAATACATTTTTCTTGCCACATCAAACACTTCATCTATTGATTTCAAAGTACACATGATCATTATCTGACTCCATTTACACCTTCAACGTACATAGAATTATTTTGGTAACTATTAAACTCATGATAATCCATTGCCATTCAACACATTGGATCCAATATATAGTAAAACTATTGATTTCACTATCAAGATCCTAGATGAATTTTGGACCATACCTTTCAACTTGATTGAATTTTTCATTGAAAGCAGCCACTATGTCATCCTCTTTCTTCAATTCAAATAATTATATTTCCATCCTATGTTGATATCCTATAGAAAAATGTTTCCTAGGAAACATTCCAATTAATTCATCCAAATAAATAGCATCAATATCATCACTATATATTGTATTATTAACCATATACCACCACTAATCGACTTCTCCATCAAAATGGAAGACACCAAGACTAATCTTTTAATTGTCTAAACACTTTAGGACATTGAAAATATTTTAAAGTTATTTAATCCACCATGCTACTTGCAATGGGTAATATGATTCATTGAATGATGATTGATTTTAATTCAATAAGTGATCCAATATCGAAATTTTTCTCTATGTTTGAACAGAATGGTCTCATGAATGGAATCCAAAACCATTTATAGCCTAATTTGACTACACCATCACTATAAAAAACATTGCAGTTATGATTCTGACCATCTATGGTTATTGATATGAATGGTTGTTTTCCATGATAAGACATACTGTTATAACATCCTTGTTTCATCTTTCAAAAACCATTCAGATGAACCATATCTTCAATGAAGCATCATGGTCCTCCAAATATCATTTTTCATTTTTTGAATAAAAGCCACTCTTATGGTTGAGTGTGATCATCACAAACTACAATTGTTTCATTGTTTCATACACCATGGAAAAACCAAAAGAAATATAAAATAATAGTATACCAGCAAATTCAAATTCAAAAAAAAATTCCATTGCTAACAAACATAAAAATCATCACAATATATGGGCCTCTATGAGAACAGCTTATGCAATAGTCACCACCATCATAAAACCAATAACATCACAAGCTAGGAACTGACCAAGTCTCAATTATATCACTACTCTAAATCATGAATATACATTATAAACCACATCGTCTTATGTTCATCATCTTTACTGTCATCCAAACAATGGACACTAAATATCATGAGGCAGTCGTAGCACAATAAATGCATAAACATGAATAGAAGCAACATGGAAATATAACTCTTACATAAGATGCATCAAAACCAAACACCAGTGCTGGAGATCGAAAAAATCAAAAACAGATCCAAAGATACGCCGCAATGAACAATATGAGAACCACCGAACACAACCACACAATCGACGGTCAATTAATCACCACTATCCACCTCTCGACACTGCCATTCATAATCACATCCCAAATATCTCAATTTAAACCATTCCTAGTGCATGAACAACCGTCGATCCAGAAATCCCAATGCTTTGATGCACCCACTACTAAATATCCGATTCAGAGGGTTATTGAGGAGCACCATCCAAGAGTAGATCATTGAACATCAATGGGATCTATACACTAGCATTGAAAAATTATCAGAAAACTAGTAGCTGCGAAACAAAAAACAAACTGAATTGAGTTGCGCCACGAAACTCATCGATTGTCGATATACATAACCCCAAGCCTCATTATTTCCACTTTTCATGACTCAACAGTGAGAGGCTTAATAGAACTTGAATGAATATCAATGATTGAGTGGAAAAGGGCTTCCATATTAAGCATCCTTCGATCGGAATACCAACTTCAAATAATGAAGTCAATCCAGAGCATTTAGAACCAACACTGATAAAGGAACTGCTACAGGGAAATAGAAACTAAAAGAGATGAAAAACATATAAATGGTTGAAATCTAAAGGGTAGATCCTTCTACACTAAGGGGGGCTTCATAAAACCTATGAGGGGAGTTCGGAGAGTTTAAGGGAGACAATTTGTTAGGGAACCATTGTTACACTAGTTTTGTATTGTCAATAGACAAGGTAATCTTTAAGTGCAATATCATTAAAATTTAACCATTGATAAAAAATCTTTTTGGGATATTATATTAACAACATCTTATCCTCTAAAGTTATCTAAACTGAAATGTGATAACAACTATAAGGTTCCAGCCTTAAACATTACATAATATTGTTTTTCATCAAGAATTTACCTTCATTATTAATGGGGATATTTTCAAGTCTTGAATTTTATAGAATTAGGACATAACTGTTACATAATAGACACATACATTTAATTTTGGTAGTTACATTATGTATCCACTTTTTCCATGAATGTAATCACTTTAAAATGATATATATTTCATGATAAATATCTTATTCACCCCTTATTTTCTCTTACCCATCATTATACCATAGGGAAAAAATTTTAGAAACATGGGGTGTCAAAAATAATCATTATGTAATATAAAACAAAAAAATAAATTGTTACTCCATGAAATGTTTAAACCCAATTTTTTTACACAAAATCATACCTTTAAACCATAAAAACATAAACTCTATAAAATTCCACATGAAATCAAAATATTCCTAAAAATAATAAATAGAAATCATAAATCATAATGTAATTTTTTTTCATACATATCATACTTACATTTTTTACTTTAATAGATACAAAGGGAGTAACTTTTTTTGTCTCTTTTTGAATACCAAACATAGTATATCCCTTAAATCTCATAGGAGGATTCTTATAATTTAAATCTACTTCATTACCAAATGAATTTGAGAGATATATTGGGATCCACTACCCTTAGTTTATAATTTAAGCAATCATATACATAAGAAATTCCCAGGAACCAAAACATAATCATAACACATAAATCATGCCTGAAGAAAAAAAAAACATTTGAACACTGAAACCACAAGATCACATTTCATGATATTCACATATACAATCTATCATCTAGAACATATTCAATACCAAAATATTTTAAAAGGGAATATTGTATTTTTTGTTTTCTTTTAATTCATTAATTCCTATAGAGTATTCTAAATATCAAATAACAGTTACTCTAGAAAAGAAGCCATTTTTTCCATTAATGTTAAAACAAACTGGGCATTTTTTATAGAAAGTCAAATAATCGAAATAAAAATCCATTAAAAAACTAAATTAAATTCAATATATAAATGGTATATAAGTTATTAAAAATGAATTTCACATGTAATTGTTTAACTATATAACAATGAATTAAAAATTTACCCCGATGAATGAAATTGGGTTAAGGAATTCCATTACCTCAAGTCAAACATGTCTCATACATTCTTTGTCTTCTAGAGAAACAAAATGAGATTAATATCACCATTCATTATAATATTTTTTATTTTTATTATTCATTATATATCTCTTCATACCATGTTATAAAAATTTAATAATTATTTAAGATCATATCAAACTGTTTATTGATATTCATTTATTGAGTTGAAAATGAACTCGGTATGATGTAAATAGTCCATGTAGTCATAATTCCTTCATCTCAAGAATATAAAATATGATATAAATGATATCTATATAAAAATTTGTACATATATAATATCATTTAATTATAATTATATTGTAATTTATGAAAAATACTTTTACTAAAAAATCATTAATATATTCCATGTGACATGTGAATGAATCACCACATTTTTAGGAGGCAGTAGTTCACACATCCCCAAACGATGTTATCATATAACCACCAATTTTTAAAACATGATGGAATGTTTAATAAATCATTTTATATAAAATTCAATAGTTTCTTAAATACGTATTTTAAAATTCTTTAACACTAATAAGGGGTCAAGATCATCTATGATGGTATTAGAGGAAAAGGAACAATAAAATTATTCATGGAGGTGATTAACCGACATAAGATGAACAAATATTTCGTTTATTAGAATAAGAGGATGTTAAAAATTAAATGGATATGAGATATTACATTATAAACATAAAAATATTTTAAAAACATGAGTATGTACTTATCATTATTTTATGGATTATGTATGTGTGGAGATTGAAGGAAACTAAATTAAATTAAGAGAGGTTCTTTGAGAAAAATTACATATTTAATATCCGCACCTTGAATGACACATGAGGACCTTCGATTTGGTCTTTTTAGGAGACCAGAAGCACTTGGAAATAGGGAGAGTGATAAGGATATTATTCAGTATAGATTTTAGGATATAAAAATATTTTTTTTATGAATTAGGGTGGTGGATAGGTTGTATTTATTCTTGATGATTAGTGGGTACAAGTGATTAATTTAATTATTATTTTTTAATAAAAACAATACATAGAGTGGAGGAATTTAATTACATGAATTAATCATTAAATTAATTTTTATAGGCTTTTTAGGGTCTTCAAACACCTCAAATACCCTTAAATATTTTTAGTTTTTTGGTATGTTAGGTTTTTAACCTTAAAATTCACCCCCTTTCACATAAGTAATTTTACAATGTTTTCTATTTTTTCCCCTTGGTATGTTTTTTATACATAAAAATAAAATTTACCATAAAACCTAATTTGTAATTTTTTATTCCAAATATGGAATCATTTTTAACACATTCAATTCAATGAATTGGGAAAATTAGATTTAAAATTAGTTTCACTAAAAAACAAACAAGAAGGGTTTTAATGTGAAAAGTTAAAATTTTTTAAGTATTTTTATATTAAATTTAAATATGAAATTGCTTCTATTGACAAAAATTTTATTTAAAGAAAAAAAATCAAAATATACATTAAAACCATTTAAAACTATAATATATCTATTTCAATAAATTATATGAAAATTCCTTTTTTAATTAAAATGCAGTAATTTAACTTTGTTTATTTAAATATGAATCTTAACATAAAAGTATCAAAAATCCATCCAAAGTAAATTTTGATGTCCCTTTTCCAAATAATATGTTTATTTTTTACATAAATATCATATAAAAATGTCAAAATTACATTTAAAATTGGTTCTTCAAAAAAGAAGGATAAAAATATCTTTTAAAAATATTAGAGTATTCTATGCTTAAAATATGATTTGTTCTCATTTTACGCCTCTAAAATTTATTTGATAAAAGTAAACATATTAAATAAACATTGTAATTCATTATATAGCTAGTTTGGATCATTCATGCTAATACAATAGCTAGTCGATAATTACAATATAAATAATAATACGTATAATGTATTATTTATATTTATAACTTAGTCTTATTGGAAACATAATAATCCAGAGAATGCTTCTCCGGTGTGCCAAGTACAATCTTAGACATACAGTCCCTATTAAGAAAAATTTAATGTCTAACTTATAAATATTAATATACAAGAAAATTTGTTATTCTATAATTACATGGGATTTTTCATACAAAACCATTTTTATATCACCCTTGTTTTCTACATTAGTTTATCACATGTTGACTTAAATTAGAATGACTAACGACTATTTTAAAACTAAAACTTGTCGTACCAAACTAATTTCATAAAAATAAGAATTTATTATATGAATTATATGATGGGAGAAAGATATCACTTTAATTAATACATTGGATTGATATTAAATAATTTGGGGAATTAAGATTGACTTTATTTCAATGATATTGAAAACAAATCCAATGGGGGTGATTAAAAATCCCATTTTTTGGGATGATGAGTAGTATTCAGTTTTTTTTTTCCATATATGAGATGGATTAAAAATTCGTTATATAATTTGTTCCTCTAAAATTAATGCATAATTATGGAATGTGAATGTTTTAATGATTTAGAAAAATATTGAAGATGGATAGTGATTAGTCCTAGATAAATTTAGTGGACTCATTTTCTATCATTTGGTATGATAATTCTCAATTAACGGTGATAATACTTGGAGAATTTCTATGTATTCATGGAATTTGATGTAATTATTGATAAATTCTAAATTTTATTAACATATATGATTTTTGAGATTTTATTAAGATTAATGATATGTGATTATTATACTAGGTGAGTTCCAAGTCTCTTCAACATTTGATAATGATATGACAATGAAAAAAATATCATTTTCGTGATTAATTTAATTTTGGTGGATTACTTGAAAATTTTTAGTGAAGTTATTTTAAATTGATTGCGGATGATAAATGAAGGATGTAAACTTTTAACATTATTTCATGAGGAGTTATTAATTGGATTAAGACCAAGAAATTATATATTTTAATGTAGAAATTTTATTATGGGTGGCCATGAAAAAGGAACATTCATGAGAAAATCATATTAATTATTAAATGAGGGGGATGTATGGTTTCCATGAATTATATATATTCCAGAAAAATATTTATACACTTATAATTTTCATGAATAATATCAGAAGAAGAGAATTTGTTTTGATTTTTTCATGGAATTAATTTTTTTGAAATCAATGTATTTACATTGTTACATTGAATTTTTATAACTTTAAAATTAGTCCTCAATCAATAATATTATAGAATCCAGGTAGAAAACCATGGATAGAAAATATGTCCTAACATGTAGGACATAGTGTAAACCACACTGAGGGATCCCATCTTAGATCTACCCACGGGAAGGTGATGAGATATCATGCAATCCAACAAGTGGTAGGGTTATTGTATTATCCAATAAGTGAACACATAAGTTTAAGTATTGAATGAGACATGAGTAGTACCATAAGCATGCAGGTGCAGAAGAAATCCCTAATAATCAGTATGTGGTGACACCAACAGATGGGGGGAAACATCAGGGCTACATACTTTAGAACTCAAATGATATATCAGATCAAAGGGGAGTTTTTGATTCGGTGTGGGATTCTTGTGGGGAACTATTCATCTATTTAAAAAGATATATAGTATATATACTATTATATCAACTAATCTCCACATTTTATCTCCCACACCACTTAAATTTGAGATCCATCTTGCATATTCCCCTCATATTGAACTTGTATAGCACCCATGAACATAAGACAACAAAACTACATGACCATGCACATATGTCCATCATATATGATGTAACTGATGAGGTGGACTATTTTGGTCAAAATGACATCATGCATACGAACAATCTTCTTACATGGACATATTAAACTCAAAGATGATGATCATTAGTTTAGCTGAAAATGTTGTTTTAGGTAGCCTCTTCAACAACCATCCACCATGGATGTGTTCAAATATTTAAAATTAAGGATCTCATTACAATTAAGGTTTACAAATCTAAGGATCTATGTTTCTCAATTTCATATGATGAATCATATAACTTGATATATTTAGGCTTTTAAGAAGTTATGAATCTTCTGTATTTGAAAACTTTTAAGTAGTAATCGATGTCAATTAAGATGCGGATCTATGGTGGTGGGATATGACTATAAATATATAGGCGTCACAATTATTTTATTATCATCCCATCAAGATATCAAGATCTTGTTTCTTAATTACTGAGACAATATGAACATATGGTTCCCTTAGAGTGGTTTTCCGGAACCATTTCTTCTTGCACAAATTTTTTATTACTATGGGAATCAAAAAATGATAAAATCATTCATAATTGTTATATATGACGATACTTACAATGTGAAGTATAATGTATATGGAAATGTTCCTCTAATACTTTCTCCATGATCTTATCTTTGAATCCATTATGGTTCACATTTTTATTGAAGGATCCATGATAAAGTGTATCTTTACCTAACATATTATATATATGAAGAGGGATCCTTTTATTATAAACAAAACTATGTGGGGGAAATAACCAGAGAACATACTCTATTATAAGGAAACATATTTGAGTATATTTACATGCTCATGTATACATAAATGATAGTACACACATACAATGTTTGTTTTACGAAGAAGGAAGGGTGTGGAAAAACATCTTGTGCTAAAATAATTGCATGTTTAGATGCATGAAACATGTATATGAAAACGGACATAAACCTAAATACGTAGGGTGTGTGTGAATACCTGAGGAAATTATGTGGTTTATTATATTCAATAATCCCATTCAACTCAGGAAATTCCCAAACCCCATGAATAAGTATTAAAATAATTACTTTTAAAAAGAAATTAAAATAGTAATTATTTATTATATAAAATATTCATTAATTCATGAATAATTTTTGAATCTAAAGCTAGGAAATATTTTATTATACATTCTGTGTGTTTGGAATTCAAGAAAAAAAGGAACAAGAAGAGCAGGATTGGGTGGTGGATTATTTAGTTTGACACATTGAGAAAATAATGAGTTAAAATAGAAGTATCATATTCAATTTTTTTAAAATATTAATATGTCGTGAATTAAAAATTGTTGATTCAGGGGTATTTTAAGTCCTTTAGTAGAGAAAAAATTGTATCCATTTAATGGAAATTTATCCAATGATGTTGATTAATCATTTTTTTTAAATTTATTGATTATATTTAATAAAAATTTTGCACTTGCATAAAAATACCAAATACATGGGTGGTAGTAATTTGGAGACCATAGTGGTGGCCAGAAGATTGTTCGGTTCCTATATCAACACTGTGAACCCATTCTTAATCATTTCAGATCAACTATGAAAACATAATAGGTGATACAAATGAATATTTCTCAGAACAAGGAGTAGATATTTGTACCAATCCTTGTAAAATATTTGGGTGATATTTTATACTTTAATATCTATATTTTACATGTTTGTAATTTCTAACAATACACAATATTTCCATTCCTCTTATCCAAGATACAGTTTCATAAGTTTAGGTGTTAAATGAATGAATGTAAAATCTATAAAAATTAAGTATACTAATTCACTCCATCCACTCTTAGTGTCCAAGAATGATCCATATGTGAAGTATAGGTGGAATCAATTTGAGGGTTTCTATAGGATTATATAAAATTTTTTGCCCCTACTATTAATAAAATTTAAATATGAATTGATTATTTGGAGATGATTCTGAATCCTCTCGTGTTGAAAATTTAATATCTACTATTATTGAAGAAATAAAAAAAAGTATCAACCAAGAAATAGAAAAATTAAAACAAGATGAAGGAAAATATATTAATAAAAATCTCAATCAAATATTTTATGGTTATATATTGTCTTGTCAAATCATTTTAACGTGTTTTGTTTGATGAAACTAGTTCATGATTTGGAGTATATAAAGAATTTGAATCTACCAGAATTGTTTAAGGCATGTACTTGGAATTTTATTTATTTTTTAAGTATGTCCCCTAATAAGTGACTTTATATTTAATTTCTTCACTCAATGGTGTTTTTTATGAAATAACATGTCATGAATAAGAAATAAATAAACTGAAGGATTCACTATAAATGAAATTCAAATGATTAATTCTTATCATAGTCATAGTTGAAGGAATGGAAGAATCTATGACTATTTCCAATCAAATGAATTAAATAATTGAAGAATAATTAAAATGGAATCCTAATAAAACAAATATGAGTAAAAAGGTTTTTGGAGAAGTAATCAATGTACAAGAAACATTGTTCACGGTTTACATGAATTTTACAGATTCTTGACATTAAGACAAGACATGTAAGGTAAAATAGAATGACATTTTAGTGGATTAAAATACCTAGTTTCAGGATGAAAACAAATACAAGATATTTGATCGCGATGAGTCACATAAAACTATGATCTTTTTTAAAGAGGCCATATAGGAAGTTAATTCTAAAATAATCAAAGATATTTATAGGTATTTGAATGATGTTAGTAGACAACATGACGACCATAATAATTGAATGAAAATTGAATGGAATGGAATGATAACATTAGAAGAAATACATATGTCTTCTTTAATTATGAAGTGTATTCAACTGAAGATTTTATTGAGAAATATAAGGGATACACATGATGAAATTCGTATGTTTCTTTTTAGATGAATTCTTCCAACCAAACATATGAAAAGAGTTAATCTATAAGAAGGGATGTTGCAAAAAAGAAATATGTGACTCGTGTATCTAAATAGAAAGATATGTTTAGTAATAATATGTGAATATCATAACATCATTACCCTTATAAAAACCCATGGAATAATGTAACTCATATCCTAGTTTATTTAGTCTCTATTAATGCAGTCTCGTCTAATAGTGTAGGTTCAATGCCAAAAGCTGGGAATGAATGGGATGATTTAATTACTAATAAATCGACCAAAACATCATGTTTTGACTCCTTTATGATCCTGAAAATAAATAAATAATGATCCTCTAAATTAGGAGTGGAAAATATAGAAACAACAAGGCACTAAATCTAGTCAAATTGATGTTATAATAAATAGAAGATTATTTTTTGGACACTTTTGTTGATATTGGAAAGTTGGGCATCAACAAATTTATGATTGAATAATTTTACAACTTAGGAAAATTAATATTTCTGTAATTATTATAGGGTATATGTGAACAAATAAAGAAACTTACAACACTGTTGAAAAACAAGACGAAGAATAACAAGTCTATAAAGAAAAATTTTAATTATCTTGAAAATTTTTGCGATTATAGACATGTAAGTGGAAATAGTTATTATGAGTGTTGGTATATTCCAACAGTTCAATATTCATATTATAGTGATAAAAAAAGTCCCAAAAAATTGCAGGAGAAAAGATCAAAATAATAAATGTCATAAATTGGGAATTAATAGAAGAAGGAAGTCAAGAAAACTGTAAAGAAATATATTAACAAGGATAATGACAATAAGGAATCCATGAATGTCATTTCATACAATAAGTGATGCTTCTACTATGGAACAAGAGGTCATAACCTGGAAAAATACAAAGATTCCATATAAATTAAGAAAATCCTGTTGAAATTTATAAGAGAATTAATGAATGATAGAACTCAAGAGATAGGACTCGTCGATAAATTCATGTACAATATTTTTTATGTTACCTAATAAAGGTAATTAAAAACATTTAAAAATTTATCTGAAAACTCCAAGAAATAATATGTTATGAAATAGAGTGTAGTCATCTACACTAATCAATAGAATGTTTCTAGAGAAATGGAGAATGCTATGAATGAAGCACCAAATATAAGGACCAACCATTAATCATTCCATTTTCAGGATTTTGGATCATGAATTTATAATATATCATATTTAGGATATTTTGAGGTTAAATATTATTGATTTTTGCCTTAATTATTACATCTCAAATATTTCAAAGTACACAATTATACTCTACCATGATTTTCCCCCCAAAATAAAACTCTTTAATAAATCAAGAATTTCTTTCTTGATAAAAATCATCATGTGTTATTCATTTCTATTATCATTCCTCATACACTGTGAAAAATATTTCAAAAAATTGGGATGATCATAAAAAGCTCAATAAGTGATATAAAATAGGGATAGAAAACATAGTCCATGAAAACATTCAAATAAGTAAAGCCTTATTTTTCACTTATAAGACATAATCTCTTTTACATACCTCCGAAAATAATTAAAGTAACTACTGGAATCAATAACATTCTTACTTTTTTGCTTTCGTAGATACATAGGGAGTAACCTTAATGGGTACGTTTGGAATACTATTTAAGGTATATTCAGTAACATTATTGTCTACGTCCGTCTGATTAAAAAATTCATTAGAGAGCTATCATGGGCCAACCCACCCTCATTTTTTCACAGAACCACTTGTATATGTAATCCTATATCAAGAACCAAACCATAATCAAAACATATAAAACAACCATAATGAATGATAACATTTTTACATTACAATAACAATATATTATTTCAAGATTTTGACATAATAAATGATTTATCAAAACCATTTTCAATACCAAAATACATAAAATTGTTATATTTTATTTTCTTTCCTTTTAATAACATACATATTGTTAACGAATTAAATAATTCTCATGGTGGCTAAAAGGTCGTTGTCATTTCATATGTTAAAAAGAAACATTCCTTTTTTGTTTTATTAAAACCCTTTCATAGAGAAAGATACATTTTGAAAAACGTTGAATTAAATTAAAAGAAAAAGGTTAAAATTATATAAGGATTAAAAGAAGTTTGGGTATAAAATAAAAAGATTCCTTATTTAAATGGGATTAAGATGAAGTTCCTTACCTTGAGTCCGAGTAGTTTTGATTCTTCTTTATATTCCTGAATAATAAATTTATGATAATTTATAAAATATTCAGAAAATTTATTCAATTTTATTATTCAATTTATATTACTTTTCCCAATTTTATAAAAATTAAATTTTATTCAAGTACATATCGTTCGTTTTGTCTATATTCGGTACATGAGTCAAAATGAACTAGTTATGATGTAAATTGTCCATATATTCAAAAGTCCATAATCACTAGAATATTATTCTCGATTTAAGTATCATATATATCTAGTATATATGTATTTATATCATGTGTATACATATATTTAATAGTCCATAACATTTGGGGATAAGAAATCTGGTGCACCGTTAATGTAAAGGGTAAGACGTATGTACACACGAACATTACTTTAATTTTGTGTATATATAGTGGAATGAAAAATAAAGGAAAAAAGTATATAATATTTCTATTCTAATATCTATGTTATATATTTTACATAGGATCAGTAACTCTCTTAGGTATATCTTCCATGTATAGAAAGAATGAGTCATATCACTTTGAGGAAGATGTAGTACACACTTCCTCAAATGAAATTATCATATTACACATTATGGAAATAATAAATTTATACTATAAAAAATAATAAATAATACAATATAAAATATATATATATCATATAAATCATATATAAATACAATTCCATATTAATCCACACCATGAGAGGTGGTAGGTGAAAATCGAACAATCATCATTTTATGAGGCAGTAGTTTCCCGTACACAAAAACTATACGTTTGTATACATTAGATAGAGGTGTGTGTAAATGTAGTTTAAATAAATATCATAAAAAATATTATTATATTTTGGATACTAGTTTTTTTATGTATTCAATGAATAATAAGATCATAGGCATTAGAGATGTAAAATAAAAGAAATGAACTAGAGAGAAAACATTAACTCTATATCAGGTAACTTCATTTTATTTGATCGAAAAGTATTTCTGGAATTTCCTTCGTCCCTTCATTAGGCTTTTAGATGAATGTTATGAATTTCAAGAGACTATTTTAGTATAGTTTCAATGTTCCATGTGTATTTATAGGTGTTTGTAAGTGGGTAGAGTTGGTGGCCTTTTATAAGAGGTAGGAGGGGCACATTAAAAATGTCATTAAAATTATTTTATTATAATTGATGTTGAAATTCAAATAGTCCCAAATATATTAATTTCAAAGATAAGATGATTTTAAGATGAAATATTCAACAAAAATATCTTTTAGGCCACTTAAAGGCTCAATATTAAACTTATCATTTAGCATTAACCCTTAAATAAAATCAATAACTCATTCCATGAATTCATGTTTTTTAATAATATATGGTAGCAATAATTACTATAAAATACCTTGAGAACAATAAGTGGATCATTAATGACATTTGAAACATTAAATATGTTAGTAATCCTATTATTAGATTTTTAGGACTATTATATCATATAATAATATATTATTTGTTTAGAAACTCATTTATGTCAATTTGACACTATAAATCCATTTATTTTTGTTAAATTCATAAAAACATTATTCCGTCAATCAAAAGTAGTTAACTAAAAGATAATATTCCAATACCTTCCATTAATTTCATTGGTGGAATCAAAATAACCATATTTTATTTATTTTAATGATTATAATATCATTTATTTGAATGTTTTTTTAATGAAGCAATCACTCCATCATCATTGTGTCATAATTAAATTTATTTATAATAATTATAAAAATTATAATTAAAATATCATGATGTAGAAATATATTTATATTTTTAATGAAAATTTATATTCATAGAGTTCACTAATATAACCACATATAAAATTGGTTTTATAAGAAGATACATGTTTATGTCATATTATAGTTTTTAATAAATTAATTCTGATAAAATGTCATTTTCACACCCAAGTGGCTCAATGAGGTCCCAATATAGACCAAAGGATTTATATGGTTGGATATATGTTTTAAAATATTATTTGGATATATGTTACGATAGTTTAATATTTATATAATATTACTTATTACCCTTATTTTCATATTTAGCCTTTAACCATGTTAAATAAAAAAATTACTGAAGTTACTATTCATAATGTCGAAAAATATAACGTACCTATTTACCCAAATCCAAACTCCCAATTCAATACTTGGAATCCATTTTTCCAAGTCCAATACAACAAATTTACATGTTTTTATATCTAATTTTAATGTGAACTTACATCTAATGACCATAATTGGATAAAATTTAAAAAAACCATCCATTTAAACATTATAACCAATTAAAACGACAAAATAAGAATATAAATAAGTTAGATGAAAAGTTTGTTTTGAATTAAAATGCAGTATCCTTAACTGTTAATTAAAATATGAATTTAACCCAGAAATACAAAAATTTCCACCAAAGTAAAATTTAATGTTCTTATTCTAAATAAAATATTTATTCACTCAAATATAACATATAAATGTATCTGAAACTAGATTTAAACAGGGTTCTTCTTAAAAAGGCAGTAAAATTTAATATTAAAAATATTATAGTATTACATGCTTAAAATCAGATTAATTCTTATTTGAAGCCTCAAAAATTTATTGGATTAATATATAATCATTTAACAAACATATATAATTATAATGTAGTTAGTTTTTTTTTTCATTCCCACATATACAATGGTAATGCATTAACCACAATTTAAAACAATAATAATAATATCTTATTTTTGGTATTCCACATTGTTGTGTGCAACATATGGTTTTGGAGAAACCAACGATTGTGTGTTGAGTATGCTATCAGAAAAATAATCCCCTTCAATGTAAAAATAATGTCTTATTCATAATTATTAATAGAAATGATAATGAATTATTCTATAAATACATGGGATCCTACATCATTCGCCCCTTTTTGATATTGCATCCTTGTAATTTTATTTACTTATCAAATATGTTTGGGTATTTATCCCTCATAGAATTTTCAGATTCTCATGTTTCCTCTCCAACCATATGGTTTTTCAAAAAACAATCACCTAAATAATTATTTTATTCTGAAAAACATTTTCTCTATAGTCAAGAATCATGACTGGTTGCTCCTCATATGAAATATTATCTTCCAACTAAACTACCTATGGACTCATCACATGAGATGGACACGAAATATACATTATCAATATTGAATCCTGAAAAACATTTTGTTTGACGGATAAACCTGGAGATAAATCCACCATGTTTGCAAATGATCCCACATTCTCTAGGATTTCATAAGGTCTAATGAATCTCAGAATATGTTTTCCCTTCTTACCAAAAGAAATCACTCTTTTCCAAGGACAAACATTAAGAAAGGCATGATCAACTTTCTCAAAAGAAATACCCTTCCTCCAATTATACATATAACTCTTCTGCATTCTCTAAGATGTTCTCATGTGCTTATGAATCAACTACACCTTTGTGGCCATCTCTTCTACCATTTATAGCCACATCAACTAAGATCACCTGTATCATCCAAAAAATATGGAGTTCTACATTGTTTTTTTTATAATTCCAAAAATGGTTCTTTCTATAAACAATAATTAAAAATTATATTATAATATAACACATCCAAAGAAATATGATGGTCCATAACATCCCTGGTAATCCATTGAACAAGCATGTAACAAATCATCCAATGTCCAAATAGTTCGTTCTAACTACCCATATGATTGCAGATGAAAATGTGTAATAAAATTTTATTTAGTACCAATCAAATTTTGAAGTCCCTTCTCAAAGTTAGATGTGACAATGAGATGATGATATGATACAATGGAGAGGGGAAATCTATGTAACCTGACTATATATTTTTTAAACAATCGAAAATTTTGATATAGAGATATAGTATCTCGAATAGTAAAAAATTGATTGTATTTAGACAATCGATCAAAAATAACCTAGATTTAATTGTTACCTCGATAAGTATTAGGTATTCCCAGTACGAAATCTGTGGATATATTTTCCAATTTCCACTCAGGCACTAGAAAATGTTGTACTATCACATTCAATAACTGATGCTCTGCTTCATCCTTTTGAAAAATCAAACATCTCAGGGTAATGTCAGAGATATATTTTTTCATTCCACCCCATAAATATTAATCTTGAAGATCTCTCTAAATCATAGTTCTTCCTGGATGAACTGAAAATAGATAACTTTGAGCATCACATAATAACTCATTGTTCAACTGTAAATCACGAGGCACACATACTCTATTTCCAAACAAGAAAATATAGTATTTATCACTGACAATTTCATGTATCTTACCCTTATGAACCTATTCTACCTTTTTTTGCAACTCATTGTCCTCTTTCTATGCTCACATTATTTTGTCTACTATTGAAGATTGAACTGAGAGCTAGAAAAAATTGAGGAATTTCCCACACAAAAAACATCCATGAAGAATTTAATGAATTGACTAATAAATGGTTCATTTTGAAAATGTAACAATGTTAATGTAAAAATACCTTTCTAACTCAAAGAATTAGCCACATTTTTTTCTTATCATGGGTGGTAATGAATCATGTAATCATGATCATTGATTAATTCAAGACATCCCCTCAGTGTCATGTTTAATTATTTTAAAGTTAATGTTTTCTTAAATCTTTTTTGATCAATATATATTTCACACTTTACACCATACAAATTATGAAACCAAATTTTTAATGAAAAAAATTGCTAATTCTAAATCATGCCTATATTAATTTAACTCATGAGTTTTCAACAACCCTTAAGCAAAAGAAATTACTTAATCAGTCTCCATTACGACACAACAAATTATTTTAAATTAAGATTCATTATAGATAAAAAAATTCACCACTTTTTGAAGGCAGATACCAAAAAATATCATCCATAAATATTATTTTCAATTCCTGATACAACATCATCCTATGTCTCAACATCAATTGAGGTGTTTACAAAGGATTTAACAACAACTTTCTTGTTTTTGTCTAGATACATTCCATAATTTATGTTATTACTCAAACACTCATTTTTATAAAGAAGAATTTTATTGCACTTAAAAAAATTTAATGTCTTTAAATTAGATTTTGTATTCCACTACCCTTATTGTTTTCAATGTAGTTACGTGGATTCTATCCCATTTTAACACATCATATGATGTTATCAGAATTCAAAAGGCATTCCTCAATGTTCTTTTTACCATATTTTTCATAAAAGTGACCTTGTGTTTCTTACCGTCTTACTTTTTGTTATTATTTCTTTCCTTTCATCTTCCACCCCGATCTCTTGTTTTGTTCTTTCCCAAATAACACTTGATCATCTACAATCTCCATTTCAACCATCTCTGCACATCGAACATGTTTTTCATAATTTTTAAACTTTCCGGAAGATAATTCCCTTATATACTTTTCTTTAATATTGAGTAAAAATTAATGAGTTTAAGATCATGAACCCTTATGAAATTTGGAGCATACATTTCCAAATGAGTGAATTTTGCTTCATGAGAAGTCACTAAGTCATCCTCCTACAACAATTTCATGAATTTTCATTCCATCCTATGTTGAACCGCCATGAGAAATTTTTTCTCAAGAAACATAACTTTGAATTTAACCTAACCAATAACATAAATCACTTCATTATCCCGAATATTTTTTAAAATCAACCACCACTGATCGGATTCCCCTTTAAAAAGTTAAACAACAAGACTATCCTATTCATGTTCTAAAAACCCCATGGCACCAAAATGTTTTCTAGTTCGTTAATCCACCCTCAACTCTCATAGGGTCAAATAATCCACTGAATTATGGGTAATGTTCCATAATGAAATGATCCCATACTAACAAGTTCTTTTTTGGTTAATCTAGATGATCTTGGGCAAGGATACCACCACCATTTATAGCCTCCGTCAACTGTGGTGTCACATAAACAAACTATTCAGTTCCGATTCTAACTATTTCTGGTAGCTGATTTGGTTGGTTGTTTTTATCTTTATGTTGTCCCAGCATTTATGCCAAGTTTCCTCTACATAAAACCATTCTTAACATAGGGGTATCATAGAAAAAGAAATATGTTAATCGTCAAATTCTATATCATTTCAATCTTAAGATAGTACAAAAATATTTTATGGACATTCTATTAACAATATCCTAAATCATAAAGTTATCTAAACAGACCTATAATGCCAAATATAAATCCACAGCCTTAAGAATTACATAATCATGATTTTTGATCAAGAATTTACTTTCTTTCACATTATGGATCTATTTTAGAATATTGTTTTAGATAATTAGTAAATAAAAATAACATATCAAATATTATAATGTAGACACTTATAATATATCCAGTTTTTTTCATAACAATAAAACTACTTAAATAAAAAAAGAAATATTTTCTTGGTATAAAACATCTTGAATTATTATTTTCTTTTACCCTTCTATATAGCCTTGTAAAAACATTTCAAAAACATGAGATAAGCATAATTATCTCAGTACAATATATAACACAGTGAAAGAAAACATTAGTCCATAAGAAATACAATTCAATGAAATCATATTTCATACTCATAAAACATAAACACATTAACACACCACATGAAATCACATGATTTATGAATAACACATAAAAATAATAATCATAAAGATATGTTGTGACATCCATAACATACTTACTTTTTAGTTGTCATTATTACTAAGGGATTATCCTTCATAGTTACATTTGGAATACCCATCAAAATATATTCCCAATATATCTTAGCAGAAATATTAATTATAATATTCATCACATTACCCAATAAATTAGAGAGCTATTTTAGGCTCACCCACAATTAGTTTATCATGGAACCATCCATATATGTAAACGATGCAACATACCATAACATAATCATAACACATAAAACAAGAATAATGGAAAGATAACATTTCCACATTTAAATCATAATATATCATTACAATATATTGAAATAAATATTGATTTTTCCAAACCCTTTTCAATACCAGAAGACATAATAATTGAATTTGGTATTTATTTTATTTTTAAAAACATTATGAATTGTAATGGAATTTAAATTGGGAATAATGCACGCAATGGTGGAAAGGTTGTTGTTTTCGCATGCGTTAAAAAGGAACAATCCATTATTCATTTTGTAAAACGCTTCATAAAAATATATTCATTCTGAAAAAAATTGAATTAAATTAAAATAAAAAGTGTATAATTATAAAATTCATCAAAGAATGTGTTTTAAAACATCATAATATCCCTCAATGAAATGAAATTGTGATAAATTCACATACCTTGAGTCTAGTATGACTCATTCTTTGTTTATGTTCCTAAATAATAATAAAAAAGGTAAATTTGTACTTTATTCATATCCTTTTTCATCTTTATTAACCATTTTATTTTACTTCTAATCACATAATTGAAATTATATAATTATTTAAGATGATATAGGTTTTTTTGATGATATTCAGTACTTGAGACCAATATGAAGTTATTTTGAGGTTAATTGTCCTTATAGTAAAAATTACATCATCACCGGAATATTATTAATGATTTATGTTTCATATATACCATGTATAAAGGTATTTATATCCAGTATATTTGTATTTTTATGTTTCCCGGATATTTTGAGATATGAAATGAAATGCACTATTCATGGATACGGTAAGCCGTACGTTTACCTGAATGATACTTTCATTTAGTTTTTATATTTCATGTAATAAAATATAAATGATTCCTATGTAAATTATAATTATAGTATAATATGTGTGTTATATATGTTACATATGATAATTAAACCCATCCTTTATATGTTCCATGTTTGGAATGAACACGTCATATCAAATTGAGGGTGCAGAAGTCCACATTTCCTGAAATGAAATTATCGTATTTGTATATTATCGAAATCATAAAGATATACCGTAAATAAAAAATAAAGAATCATAGAGAAAATATAAATATAATATATATCATATATAAATGATGTTCCATCAAAATGGCCACCATGACAGGTGGTAGTGGAAAATTGAACAAATATCATTTCGTGAGGCTGTAGTTCCCCGTACACAAAGACAATATATTATTATCCATTAGATGGAGGTTTCTGTAGGTTTTGTATGAATAATTCTCATAAAAACATCCTAGAATATTATATATACTGTTTGTGTTATGAAATACAAAAAAAAAATATTAGAGCATAATAAATGAAGAAGAAAAATAATGGAAAGGAACTTGAGAGAAGATATTACCTCTAAATCGAGTAACATCTATTGATTTGAGCCCAAAGGAATTCTTCAATTTTCTAATAACCAATTTAATTATTCTAGGTGGAAGTTATCGATATTAAAAAATTATTTTAGATTAATTTGGTCATTCCAAGTGGCATGACTGGTGTTACTATGTTGGTAGAGGTGGTGGCATTTTATAAGAGGGAGGTGGGGCACTTTTGGATATTCAGGAAATAATATTTTATTATAAATTTTTTTTTATAAAATTGTTCCAAAGTAATATATTTAAAATATAATATGATTTTGGGTTGAGCACAGCTCAACCAATATGTTTTATACAATTTTAGGGCACAATAATAATGTTATCTTTTTGCATTAACCCTTAGATAAAAACATTATCAATTACCATGTACTCTTGAATTTCCCTTATATATGGATACTATATTTCCTATAAAGTGGAAATAGAACCATAAGTGGATCATTAATGGTATTTTTAACATTATATATAACTGTATACCAAATCATATATTTTTAGGAATATTATAACATTTAATAAAATAATAATTGTTTTAAAAACTCATTTATGATAACATGGACACTATAATGTAATTGATTTTTTTTAATGTTATAGCAACATCATAATGTCGAACCAAAGGCATGAAATCAAGTTTAATATTTAGTTATCATCCAAAAAATCATGGATAGAATCAAAATAACCAAATTAAATTTATTTTAATATTTATAATATTATTTATTTGAATCCTTTATCAATGAAACAATTACTATATCTTCATTCTGTCATGTTTAAAATTATTTATTAAATGTCTAATGACTATAAATAATATTTCATGACGTAGTAAATAATTTTTTCTTTCTAATTAATATTCATAGATGAATACTTCACTTATATAACCTTGTATAAAAATTATTTTAGTATGAAGATACATGTTTATCTCATATTTCTCTTTGCATTAAATGAATTCTGAAAAAATTTAATATTCACACCCATGTGGCTCTACATGGTCCCAAAATCGACCAAATGATGCCCATTATCAGATATATATCATTCAATAGGATTAGGAGTTGTGTTAGAGTAGTTTGATTTTATTATAATATTAATTTCCTCCCATATTTAAAAGAATTACCCCATAAAACATTGTAAATAAAAACAATTATTGAAGTTATTATTCATAATGTCCAAAAATAGAAGCTACATATTAAAAAAATTTAGACCACCTAATTCAAAAGTTATTTTTCAATCAAAATCCATTATTGTTTAACTGTTCTTTAAAATATGAATTTCATCAAAAAAATATAAACATTTCAACCCAAGTAAATTTCGTTGCTTTTTATTTAAAAAAGAAATTTATTTTTTGAAATAGAAAATATAAAAGTGACAAAAACATGATTTTAAAATGTTTCCCGTTTAAAAGTCATTAAAAATGTTTTTTAAAAATATAAGATTAATTGATGCTTAAAATCACATTAATTTTTATTTGATGCCGCTAAAATTTATTGGATTAATGTAATAACATTCAATAGTCATGTGTAATTATAATGTAGTTTTTTATGGTCATTTCTAGTAATTCAACATCTTGGTGTTATGTAATATTTAATATGATAATATTATTTTCTTATTTTTTGGAATAAATCAATGTTGTGTGTAACGTAAGATTTTAGAGGATCCTGTTGTTTTGTGTTGGTACGCTATTGGAAGAAGAATCCCCATTAATGTAGAAATAATTAATAATTCTTAAATATTATTAGAAATTAAAAAGTATAATTCTAAAAATACATTGGATCCTATGATTTATATTGAAAAGGAAAAGGAAATCTGGTTATTTCACATAAAGATCCTGAATTTCAAGAGAGGATATCAACACATAACAAATCATGTGTCTCAAAAAAATTATATGGATGGTCAATAGTTACTGATCATAATGATAATAATTTTATAAATGTGTTATCAGATCAAAGGTAGATGTTAATAAAAGTAAAATAAGAACCCATATAATCTATTTCATTATTGGAACCAGTAAGGATAAAAAATCCACATACGAAGAAGATGAATTGAAGTAATGTGTTTCTGGATTTAACAGAAGATCAAAATGTCTACTGTAAAGGAGATAAAATCCTAAAGTGTTTTTTACACTTTATATATACATGGAATGGATTCTCTATATTAAGAAGAATTTATCTGCCATGATTCACCTATTGATAATCCTACATGTGTTTCATCTTATTCAAATATTCTTATTTAGTATTTGTTTCATACATTGGATGGAATTGAAAGTGATGATGACTTAAAAGAGAAGAAAGTGGTGAATAATGTGTAATACTAAAATTCAGATTAACTATTCATGTTCGGATAGAAATTTAAATTCCAGAATTGTGGATTATCAAAATTAATTTCCTAAAGAATATCAGTTTAAATTTTCTACCTTATTAAATGGAAGATAATTCACCCCTTAAGGGGGAGTAAATATGAAGTAAATAATATCAAGGAAAATTTAATGTGTATAAAGAAATTCCTGTCATCTCAAAAAAATATTACATATGAGGTAACACAATTACACATAATTCCTTTTTCGTGACTATACCAAATTTTTGGATTATGGGGGAAGTGTTGGTTGATGTGTAAGAACACTGAATGGGGATAAATATATTATTTCACATGTATTTTATTATGTAATTGTTAAAGCATGCAAGAAAATGTATAACCTTCTAAATATATTTGTTTTATTATTCTACCTCTTTCATAAAAGAATATGTTATGAGCATGATATTATGTGCATGGTTTTTAATGGAAATCACATACAACAATTCATTTATCTCCTTTATTTTCATCATTGGGTAAGGCCACATAGATTTAGATTATACCAACTAAAGACTCTTTTCCTTGTGAACCATGTGAAACTATCATTCTTTCACAAAAGAATATGTTATTTTTTTAAATCCATGATTGCAAAAGGCTTACACCCTCTTTAATAATTTGGAAATATTATTGATATGGTGGAGATGGAATATTTAATTTATGTAAATTATAATTAAAACAAATCAAAAATAAGAAATTGAAAATCCCATGTGGATGGTTGACTTGTATAGTTGTGTTTGTTTTCAATATATTAGAAGGAATCAAAAGTCATTTTATAATGAATTCCACTATGATTGTTGATTAATCATGGAAATTTAATGTTTTATAGATTATGAGAAATATTCATGTAGTTTGGTGATGATACCAAATTATTTTTTTATGGACTAATCAGATGAAATTTTGAAATACAACTCCCCATTATTGGTGATGTTGTTCATTGAATTGTTATGGATTCATAGCATTTGATGCCACACTATATAAATTATCTATGTTTTTAACTTAGATGATTTTTAACTTTTATTATGTTCAAATAAATGTGATTAGTATACAAGGTGAGTAAAAATTATCTTCCACATTTGATATGGATATGAGCATGTAAATATTCATTTACCTGATGCATTTATTTTTGAATGAACATTTGATGATTTTCCACAAAGAGAATATAAATTTTAGGAGGAATATAAATTGAGGCCATGTAAGATGAATATTATTTCATGGGTAGTTCTTTATTAGATTATGAACACGCATTTATATGTTTTTTTAATGCATTTATTGTCAATGGATATCCATGATAAATGAAAAGAAATGATAATGAATGTTGAGTTAAGAGAATATGTGGATAAATTATTTCCACGAATTATATATATTTCATGATATATATATATATATATATATATATATATATATATATATATATTTAATGAATAATATAATAATATGATAATCGGTTTTGGGTTTGGATTATCATTAAATTTTAATATTGATTTGTTAATCATTTTATTAATTTTAATTTTACTAATTGTATAATTGTATCTCATTTAAAACAAATTAGCCCAAGCAGCATGAATGCATTTGAAATAATTGACCTTAGCACATTTGGGAATCAAGGTCAAACACACTAAGGTATCCCTTCGAATGAATACCTATAGGTATAAGAGGAGATATTGGGTAGCAATCATGGGTATGGTTCTATGTACAATCCATGAGTGAACACCGAGGGATAGGCCACACATGGGAATTGTGAAGGCCCTCAAGTAGGTAGGGACATGATAATGACTGTATAATTGATATATATAGGTATCAAGAGAGGGGGATATGATTTTTGATATTCCTAATTGAAGCATGGATTATTTTTTCCTATCGACCGTTCAGGGTTCTGGTGCTTTGTTGTTGTGTATTACAGCACTCGGTTCTAACCCTTGGGGTTGATATTTTTCAATATTTAATTGTTTTTAGTTTATTTTATATTGATTGGGGATTTTTTAAATGGAAATTATTTATATATATAGATTTATTTAAAAATTTATTAATTATTTGGGTGAGTTCATCCTTATGGAGTTAATATTTCAATATCCATGAGCTTTACTTTATTTTTCATTAAATTAAAACTGAAATTACAAGATGACATGGTTTGGAATACCCAAGTTTTAATGCCTTATTCCAAGCCATATATTATCATATGTTACTAATATAAATACTTACATATTTATTTTCATGTATTTATGGTTCCAGTAATCAATGGAATCTGTAGGTTAGGAAAAATATGTTAGTAATCCATGACAATTTAAGTTTCACATACACAATGTTAATTCAAATAATATTCATTGAGAAAAATCAATCAATTGATTAAAATCCCCAAAATTATGACTCACCCCAATGGTATATTTACTCATCATTTGGTTTGGTTAATAATTTGGGTTTAATTTTTATGACAAAAAATTATTGAAATTTGAAAAAGAAATGGATAAGAAAATTATGGTGCATCGAACACAAACACAAGTGACGAATATAATTAAGAAGGAACTTTAGATTGAATGAGAAAGTAAATTATGAGATTTAATTTTAATATGATATATGAAATTTGAATAAAATTTATATTTCAAAAAAGAGGGTAGATGTTAATAATGGTTAATGATAATGATAATATCAATAAAATAGAACTATAAAACAAACACATATGAGATTACAAACGATGAGGAAACCCAATGTAAATCAAAAAAAGAATAGAGGAATGTTTTATCAAGTATAAATATGATTATTTAATATCCTCCAAATATAATTTCAGAGCCCTGGTTATGACAAACAATCCCCTTTTTCTATGAAATTCCAACCCATTGCAAGGATAATAGAGGGATGTATTTATATCCCAATGGTGGTGGATTGTTTGCATTCCAAATCTGGTTATCCACTTCGCACTCCCATTTTCCCAACCATACAGCTGAATCGTGGGATATGTTATTCTTAAAAGTTATAGATATCGATATCATCTATCTACATTGATCATCTGGAAACCATTGTACTTATGGGTCCAATGTTATAGAGGTTGGAGTAAAAAATTTTAATTTTTCCATTTCAATCCAGTCTTTTTATTGGTCAAAATGTGAATGGGTTTTTGAATAGGATTATTCCCTTATATATGAACACCTTCATCTAAAATGTAGGTTCCCTATATCTTAGATTTCAGAATAATAAATATCTGCTCTAATGGACTTCTAGATCAGGATACATGTCATGTTTTTGTGCAGATTTCATTTCTCGTACTAAATGTTGTGATATATTTTATTGAATCATTTATAAAAAATTGTAGTGGAGTTGGGATTTGAAATTTATACCCAATGTGAATGGTATTGTCCCTAGTCTTTTTGAGTATAATAAATGATTTCGTATATATATATTGTTCCCACTAATTAAATCTTTATTCCTATTCCCACTTATTCGTGGATTATGTGGGACTTTGTGTGTGGCCCATATGTCCCTCTAAATGGATGATTTGACAACTATTCATTCTAATGATATATTTAAAATTTAATAAGGAATACTAAAAAACAATAACCATACATTTTGGATAACAAGGGATATATTTATAATTAAAATAGTAATCTGACTCAATAGGAATACTTCAAATAATAATGAACAATTATATATAGTATTGAAACATGAGATTCTCAAACCAATTACGATATTATACATGAAATTTACTATACGAGTATAAAAAATTTATTAATACATGAAAAACATCAACTCTAACACACTTACTCTTGTGCATGTCATCATTTGAAAAAAATATAAAAACATTACAAAATTATTATCACATTCCAACAAATATTAATTTTTATCCCACAATCAGGGGAGCTTTTCACAATTTCACTCATCCATATTAAAAGCCACCACATATTATTTCAGAAACAATGTAAAAAAATAATACATTTTTCATTCATAAATATAGAAATGTGAAATGCAGACACTCAATAGTAACATATCCCACGATGATAAAAATTTATTTCTTGAGGTTCATTAATTAACCAAAAAAAGTTAAAATCATAGAGTTTGAAAGAGATAACATATTCCATTCCCCATTATAATGTTCACAAGAATCAATAGTTCTTTTAAGGGGTTTTTTGTGGCAATGGGATGGTAGGAATTTAATGTCGAAGAGAGAGAATAAGAGGGGTAAAACATCATCATGGGTAAAACATTGTGTAATTTCATTTAAATGAAACATAGAAGGAAATTGAAACACAAATTTATTAGGGAATGATTGAGTGAAGAAAGATGAAAAGGAGGAAGAAATTTTGAATGGGATGAAAAGATGACATATTTTGGATACACAAAACTTCTCCAAATTACATATGTGTTATTTTTTTATTTTTTATCACTTTTTTTAAAATGTTTAACTTGAAAAAGATATAAAAATATATACCAAACCATGTTTTATCTCATCATTATACTTAATTTATTTGTTATAACAAGATAAAAGGTTAATGAAAAGTGATTTTTGAACTTTCCATGACACAACCCAGATTTTGTTTTTATTTTTTTCCATTTCTGGGAAAAATGTATAACGAAATCTACAAAATTACATAAATGAAAGTCCATTCACAAAAATTTACTAAATGACAACCTCTCCCACACACAGAAATGGATTTTCCCCTCAATCATATGACAACACATTAAAAACCAGGGAAGTAAACCCCCAAATGAAATCCATTTTCCTCATACACAAATTTCATTAAATTATGAAATGTATTTCCATGTAAATGTTGGGTGGCCAAGGTATTGGTCTTGTAATGAGAATCTCAAAGAAAAGGTTTTCATTGGATCGAAAGTTAACTCAAAAGGAGTATTAATGTAAGGTAAATGGGAGGCTATATGGGTTTTTTGATTCTCATGTGGGTCATAAACTTCCTCTGTCATATTTATTCACACAAATTTAAGAAATTCTACTCGAAGGTCAAAAAACACAAGACTCACAATCCGGGGTGAAATAATCACAGTTTGAAAAGATGCATATATATGAAGATGGTATGAAAGTTAATATTGTTCCTCATTATTAGGGTAAATCATCTTCCAAATCTAAAAAAATGTAGTAAAAATTTATTATTCTTGAAACAAAATTATTTATCCAAATTATTTATGAAAATAAAAAATAATTGAGATGAATACAAGACATTGTGTCTCCCCAAAATGTTTTGAACGAACTTCAAAAGTGGATGGTAAGTAACTATGTCTCATTTTCTCAATTTTTTTAGTTTTTTTAGTATTTATTATTTTTAAAATACACACTAACAAAAAAGGAAAAGGGAAAATCAGTGTATTTTATGAAAAAAATTATTTAATAACGAAGGAGAGATAAACAATAAGAAAGGGGGAGAGAGTGGAATATAGGAATATAGGGAGAGAGAGAGGGTTAAATATAAATAGGTTCCGCTGGTTGGGATTTGGTGGGTCTCCATCTCTATCCATTGGTGCGTCAACTATAGAAGTTGGGGATCTGATGGAAGTTTATGTGGATCTATGGATGTGATTCCTCTCATAGTTATTTTTGAGAAACTTTCAATTACCTAAAAGAGAATAAAAAAATCATTATTAATTTAAAAATAAAATGAAATTTCATAAAAGTAAAAGAAATCTTTGGTTTCCTCTCAAGACGTGCTGCATTTAATTTGTCTACGCTTGACAATTGATTTTGACTAACCAAAATCCGATGATCACCACCGTATTTTCTATACTCTTGTGTGCTTCTAGAAAAATCTATCTTTTGGGTTGTCTAATTGTTCATTGGATATTTTCTCTATTTCCTTATTGTTTTTCTTACAATTCAATGGGGGTTGAAAGAGAATGTGACTATTCTCCCTTCGGTCTTCAACTTTAAGAATTATGAAGCCCACTGATTCTTGGTTTTCAATTCTCATATGGTTAGGAAGATGTTATAATTTAGATTGTATGTTTATGTGATATCTAGATATTATGAAATTAGATTATGAGATCCTATTTTTTATTTACTCATTTATTTCATCTCTTTTTAAAGTACAGTAATGAGTATTAGTGGAGTCAAAAGTCTAAATAAATTTTTCAATATCCTTTATATCAATGTTTTTTTCCAATGAATGGTAAATTTAAAATTCACCAATGATCACTTTATTAACTAGGGAACAAATATCCCAAACCTCACTGTCATTGGAACAATATAAACCCATTGGTTATGGTTTCACCTAACATATAAAAGAATTTTCAGAACAATCGATAGGATATATTGAATGATGGATGATATGAATTGAATCAAAAAATTGAACATGATTGTTCGTCTTCCTCATTATCATCCAAGTTGGAGTAGTTGAGGTTATAGGTGAGATGGGATTCCAAAGAGATTTCAAGAACAATTAGATAAATGGAGTTTCATTTATAATGTCAACAACAACATCTCCATTTATGACATGGTTAATGATGTAAAAAAATTCACAATATCCATTATCATTATATGATCAATGACATAATGGATTGGGGTTTAAAAACTATCATATAGTCATTAAAATGAATATATTAATAATATAGATTGATTCTCTGATGGGTATCGTAAGGATTGATAAATATTGATCTTGACTAGTCATTCACCAAATTCCATGGATAATATGCTAGCATGGAAGTTAATTTTTGTTTTAGATGTCTTGAAGAATGGACTTCAAATAATCGAAGGATATTGGAATTATGATCTCTCACCTTCTATATCAATGACTTATAAGTCTTTGGGGAAGATAATATTATTGACTCGGACAAGGGAATCCTCAATTATTCAATCAAGAGTGGCTATGATTCGATTGGATAACATTATAAAACAACTGTTGTGTGTAGGGGACCTAGACCTATGTTGAATAAGATATATTTAGGCATGGAATTTATGGAGGCTCCTGGGACTATGAGTGCATCAACGAATTGTAAACATCTTATCTATCATGGAAATGTAAATATTCCACGATTGTTTCACTTCATGGGTATAGTATATTGTGTTGAAACATTATCGACGGTCCTATGTTTTCACTTATGGGAGAAAAATTCCTTATGAAACATGGAATATTTATGAATTTTGTTGATAACATCTAAGAGGTGAATTTTGACTTCAACGCATATAAACTTGTCGAGCCTGAGGAAAAGTAATTAGGTTTATTAATTGAATAGACGGAGTTGAGGGAGCAACATCGTGTTTGTTTTTAGTCTTTCTGGTCACATAATTTTCAATCTCTTCTTTCAAAGTGTTTTTAGGGGATTCATAATGAGGCATAATTAATTTTTTTCCCAGTCTATAGGGAAATATCACATACATTAATCATAGGATTGGGTAGTGGTTGTGATTGGAGATGGAAAGAATTTGATGGTTCTTGCTGGCCTAGGTGGGATGCAAGTTGACAAATTTGGATTCCAATGTTTTTTTGGAAGAATGGGTGGATGAGGAAAGATCTACCACAGTGAATTACAATGGTTTCTTGGATGAATATACATGTCCCGGATTGGGATTAAGTTGAATGTGGTTCGTGGTAAGTGAATATTGTTTTAGGGGAATTGGGAAGGATCATTAGGATTGTGGGATCCTGGAGGAGCAAGGGGATGATTGATCCTTCGAGGTTGAGGAACCAAAGGTTAATGTTGATGTAGGAAACCACCACCTTGAACATATTGGAATTGGATTGGATTTTAATGAGGGAACTGATGGTGCTGTGAAATGGGATAACCATATCTCAAGCCATGTTTAAAGGTGGAAGAAAAGGGCTTACAGTGGGGTTTTTTAATGTTTCTAATGAACTAACCTGATTTTCTATGGTTGGTGTTCCTCTAAGAATATACTACAATGAGATTCATTTGATTGGTTGAATCAGATGGATCAACTTGATTTTGTTGACATGTGTCCATTGGATGAGCTGGTGAGCTATATATTACAAAATTCTTGATAGGTATAAGGAATAGAGATTGTGTAGAAGACGAGGTTGGGGATTTGGTAGCAACAACTAGTTATATCAAAACACTTATTAGTTCACTAATCCACCCGTTCATCTTGATGTAATCTATGGATTGATATTTTCGGAATTGTTTTCCTAGAGAATGTGATCAAGAATGGATTTTTGTGTGTGTTTCTAGACATGTTTCTTATACGATCTCATGCATCTTCATGAGTTTTTTCATTAAGCACACCTCCACTTGTGGAATCGATTAGAATTCACCCCATAGCCAATAACTGCTCTCAGATTCATTGGATCAATATTTGGATAAGTATTTTTTGTTTTGGTTAGGTTGACATAAATTTTTTTATCCTCTCCCATTACTCATGGATTTATTCATTTGGAAAATAAATAATAGCACTAATTTCATTTTGGATAGAATCAGTACGAGAATAACGAAAGAAATTTTCTATGATAAGTATCTTCATTACAGTCCATGTTGTTATGAAACCATTGTGTATCTATTAAATCCATGACATAACAGTGTCATATAGGGAGAAATGGAATGTTAAGAGTTTTTTTTGTTCCACAGAAACCCCTTGAGTATTCATGGTAGAGCACACCACATTTACATCCATAAGTTAAATATGTGGATCCTCACTTGATTTCCAATGGAAATAAAGAAGAAGATGAGTAAGACCAAATTTCAGTTCGAAGTAATCCTCTATGATTGGATATTGAATACTATGATCATGGTAATTTGTATTAGGGGAACATGGTCTTTATGTGTTTTTCCTAGGAATAGACAAATCTAATACAATTGGTTGTGTAAGGACTGGGACATGAATGATTTTATTATTTATTCAATTCCTCCTATGATGGAAAATATTTTTCACTATTTCAGGGTCAAATAGATTAGATGGATTTTTTGAGAGGCTACAATTAATTCAGATAATATTTGGTAGGAATAGGAAGACTTGTTTTTTTTCCTTTTTCCTTTTATGATTTTTATGAGAAGGCATGGTTTTTTTGTTTTTTTCAGTTTTTTTAAAATTGTCTTCTATTGGTTTTTTAACAATAAAAGAATCCATTGATTAGTTAATGTACCATCCTGAGATACAACTCTAATTGAAGCACCTCCAATTATCATCTATCAACTATTAATGGTTCTGATTCTCTACTAATGTCTATTGCTGTACTCCGGTCAAATCCTCAGTGATGATACTATTTAGTATTCGATTGTTTATAGTTTATTGGATTTTGATTGACTGTTTTATTTGGAGATATTAATTGAAATTATTGATTTCTTTAGATTTATTTCTGAATTTATTAGTTATTTTGGTGAGTTCATCTATAGGAAGTAAAATTTTCAATATCCTTCATATTTTCTTTATATTTTAATAAATTAAGACCCACATTAAAAGATGATGTTCATTAAAATTACCAAGTGCTAAGGCATTATTCCAAGACTTAAATTATCATAGGGTTTTAATCTATATCATTACACGTTCATGGTAATGTATTTATGGATCGAATAATCCATTGAATTAATACGTTATAAAAAATATGTCATTAAACCATGATAATTTATGTTTAACATACCCAATGTTATTTGAATGAATATTCATTGAGCATAAATCTCAATCCCATAACATAAAAAAATGGTAAATCATCCCAATGGTAGAGTTAATCATCAATGGTATGGTTAATAATCAGCTTGTAATGTTTATTATGATGAAATATAAAAAGAAGAAAAAGAAATGGATAAGAAATGAGTGGTGCGCTAGACAAACACATGAGCGATGAAGAGAATTATGAACATAATTTCGATTCAATGAAAAAGAAAAACAAGAGATTTATTTTTATAATGATTTAAAAATATATATAAAAAATATACATCAAAATATAGGGTTTATGATTATAATAGTAAATGATAAATATACATTCTTTAAAAATTAATTATAATACAAACAATTTGAAGATTACAAATGAAAAGAAATACAAAATTAAATCAAAATAATAATGGAGGAACGATATCTCAATTCTAAACATGAGTATCGAAGATCCTTTCAAGATATTTATAGATGCTTGGTCATTCCATCCTATACACTTATGTTATTAAATGAAAACCCCTTGTAAAGTATAGAGGGGGATCTAATTATAGCCCTATAGTGGTGGACTGTTTGCATTCCAAATCTACCACTCCATATGGCCCAACAAATTGTCCAAGTAGATAGATGAATATCAAGATATGATATTCATAAAAGTTTTATATATGGACATGTATTTCCTTTTCTAAACATTTTTAGGCCATTTGACTTAAAATCCAACGTTCTTGGGGATTGATTAAAAAATATTATTATGTCTATTTCAATACAGACTTTTCAAGGCCAAAATGTGAATGGGTTTTTGAATAATTTGATGCCACCAAATCTAAACACTTTATTCAACAATGTTATCCACCTATATTGTATCTTTCAGGCTAAATTTTTTTATCTAGAATGGATTTGTATATTATGAATCATATTATATTTTTTGTAATATTGTCATTTCATTGATAGAATTCATGGCTATACTATATTGAATGATTTGGGTTGTTAATTAGTGGAGTTGGGGCATGATATGTTTAACCAATATGTATGAAATTTTCCCCTACTATTAGTGGAATATAAACGCTTTTGGACTTCTATATTGAGCTCAGTAATTCAATCTTCATAAATTGTTCATTTTTTCCCAGATTCAATGGGCCTTCTTATGTGGTTCATATGGTCCGTTAAATAAATGAATTTGAAAATTACTACTTCTAATGATATGTTGAATAATGAACAAGTAATCCTTAAAAACACAAACAATGAAATTTAGATAATAATGGTGATTTTTATAATTAAAAAAATTAATTTAACTCAATTTGAATACTTAATATAATTCTAAAAAATTATATTTTGTATTAAAACATGATTATCTCACTCAAATTATGTAGTTTTACATAAAATTTAATAAAGGTTGTATAAAAAAGTTATGATTAAATTAATTACATCATTAATTAATAGCATTAATGTTAGACTTGATTGAAGATTAGTATCCCATTTGATGTGGGACACTTGCAAGTTACCATTTCTTCATTTAAAAAGACAGTTAGAATGTAGGTTCTTTGATATGCTGATCACCACCACTAATCTATCCCACTACATTAATATGAGACAACTCATGAATATTGTCATAAACTAACACCTATATGTTCTATGGATCTAATTTCAACCATTCATCATGTCCTTTCAGATTATGTCTATCTTTATGATGATTACAATGATGTGTGGTACTCAAATCTAACTGAAATCATGCATGGGATTTAATGACACTCGTGAATGAGTTAAAATCAATGATAGTGCTCTTCAGTTGCACTGAAACATATTTTCAGTATTACAATCAATAAAACATTCACTATATATGTTTTTAATGATTGGAAAATGAGGTTCTCACCCCAAAGGTGTTTTCTGAAGCTGAGACACCATGATTATCAGTGTCACATGATGATTCAAATAAAGTGAGATCTTGGGTTATTTTTTAGGATGTGACATTATTGTATCTGTTTAAATTAAATTTTCATCGATGAAGATTATTGATATCTTCATATAAATATCATGGAGCTAATATAAAATTATTATCTTCCCTTTAAGAAGGAATGGCATTATTAATGAAAAAAAATATGTTGTTAATTTCATGTTAATACATATTTTTTTGTGAATAATTTCTTGTTGTGTGAAAGGTGTTATTAAAATAGGATTTTGATAAGTGAAAGCACTATTGAAGGAACATTTTGAAGAATTTATTTTTCAAATAGTAAGGGGAGCACACACCCATCGTCCACGATTTCACGATGATCTGATCAGAAAATCCTTTCTGGTTTAGGGAATGTTGTTCATTGTGATGCTACAGAGTGTATCGTCACTTGGGTTTTCATGATGATGAATAATTCTACATATATTTGATTAAAAACTATGTATGGTAAGGAATAGTTCTATATACACTGTTATATAGAGAAATAATTCATCATATTTTCATGCTCATGAATACATAAAATGTAGTGCACACAAATAGTGAGTGTTTGGTGAAGAAGGAAGGGTGACCAAAACCATCTTGTGACATGGATTGTTCATGTGTAGATTATTGACACATGAATAACACACATAACATAAATTAAAAATGGTATCATGTGTATGTATCTGTGAATAATTAATAACTTTAACAAGTTTCAGGAAACCCATGAAACTATTGGAGGCCTTATAACCCAAGTATCATGATTCATTGAATTAATTTGATAAATCACATAAAATAATGATAACTAGTTATTTTAATTATTAATTAATTAAATTATTATATTTGATAATGATGCTCCAAAATATTTCAGAATTTTTTTTACCAAAGCCATTTACTATCTTGAGAATTGAAGAACAAACAATGAATACAACCTTGATATTATTGGGAATTCATCAATTAGTTATTCTGAGAAAATATTGAGTTAATTTAAAAGTATAATATTCTAAATATTGATGGATATAAGGCCATTATGAAAAAAAAATTCATTTAGTGGAATTATAATTCCTTTATAAAATGAACAAGATTATCCATTTGATTCAAAGTCATCTATTGTAGTTAAGAGATATTTTCATAATGTTTATGGATTATCAATAAAAAACTAATGGTTCCAATAAAAACAATTCCATGCAGACTTGTGCTACTAGTGTAATTTGATCCATTCACTTAAGGGAATTGACATGTTTCTGTATTAACAATATGAAAGAATTACATGCATTTGTATTCATTTCAAATGAACAGTAGTAACTTGATCCATGGAATAACGTTAAGTTGATATTGAAAAAAATAGGTCTTTGCTCTAAAATTTTTAAAAATCCTTATGTGTTGTTGTTTCCTTATTTATCTACATTGCATGTGTTTGTGATTTTTACTGTCACACTATTGGTATATTCCTCCTTATATCGGAAATGGTTCACGATTATAGTGGGTAATATTAAGAAATTATAATTTTGTATGATGTTTGGTACACTAAATCACCACACTATCAGTTTCCCTACAAGATGAATTTGATATCTAAACATTCTATTCCCTTATAAAAACTTAGGGTGTTATATTCCTCTAATTAAAAAGTCTCACCCATTAAATTTCATATTATATATTTTGGTTTCAATAATTGAGGATAATTCTACTCTATCACCTCTTCCACCACCCATGTTTCTTTGAAAAACATTTATTTCCTCCAAAACACTTTGACATGGTTAGATTCCTTGTTTCTTATAAATTTATCTCTACAATCTAAAATATTCAAATTATACTCCTCATATGAATGATATTTCGCCCAAAATTCCTCCTCTCAATTTAGTACATGTGATAGGTTTGGTATGTACTTCCCCAAGACGGATATATGGAAAACTTTATTTATTTTAGATAGGTTTGGTGGACGTGAAATTCTATAGGCCACCACTAAGAGGTGATCAAGGATATCATAGGGTCCATTGTATCTAGGTATATGATTTAACATCTTCCCAAACCACATGGAATTATTATATGATGAAAAATAAGGGAACACCTTAATTCTGACATCAAAATCACGGTATCATCGATGATTTTCTATATAGATTTTCTATCACCTTTTTGTATATATCATGTGACATTGTATGGTTTAAAAATCTAATTAATATATTGTGAAGGACATGTCCCATTAGCTTCTTCAATACATCATCTACTCATTATTCCATTGTTCGAGACTAATTCCCATTTGTATCAATATATGGTACCATTTGAATTATATAATGGAAGCTATTTTTATATAAGAACTCAATAATGAGATGGTGAATATGAAAACATCATTAGACACCCACTGAAAAATATCACAAAATATTGTATAAATTTTGGATGGTTCTCTCAAGATGAAAATCCTTTTGAAAATGATATGTGGTTCGGAAACTATGTTCTGTATACAGTTCCTGCTAAATTATTCTCCAAAACCTTGGAAAAAACAATGGATATCAATAAGATACAATTTAGAGTGGCACACCATCCAAAATTAAAACGTAACTTATGAATATTTTAATGAGGTTTTCATGAGTGAAATATAACTTGATAACAATGAAATGTGACATATTTTTAAAATGATCAATAATCACATAAATAGTTTTATTAACATTATGTATCTTGGGGTTTCCTATAAAGAATCCCATGTTCAGGTTCTCCCATTTCCATGATGGAATAAGAAATGGTTTCATCATTCCATTTGACTACTATCATTCAACCTATAATTATTGTCACAACAATATTTTAGATACATATTATATAATCTACATCTTCATGTTATCCCACATGTTGTTTTTCTTCAGATATATATACATCATAGTTAATCCTAGATGAATAAATATGGACAGTCTATGTTTGTTAGGTCCACTAGGATAGATACCCTAAGGGGGTGGGGGTGGTGGATCAGGGTATAGAAGAATAAAACCATTACCTTGTTGATCTTGTTTTTTTTGTTAGAAAAAACTATTTTTTATCTCCTTCTCATTGTTGAGTATGAAAAAAACATAAAATCATGAAAAGGATAAAACAATTTATTTGGTTAACACTCACTAGGCAACGTCAATGGAGCATATATCATGCCTATATTGGATTGGGAAGCTATGTAGTGAAGATCAGTTGTGGAGCTCCATTTTGATGCTCTGTTGCGATGCGCCGTTGCTAATCTCATTTGTGATGCTCCCAATTTCTCAACGCTCGATAAAGCTACTATCAAGGTCCTTTGCGATGCTCTATAATGAAGTTACTTCTTGATATTCCTTCCCAATTCAAGAGAATTAATATTTTTCATGAACAACTGTCTTTCCTTCTCAAGGGGGTTGAGGCCTATTTATTGGAAATTCCCACCGACCCTTGAGCCATCCATGTGATGTCAACTCCATGTCATCCAAATTGGAAAAACCTCCAAATTGTTTAGATTGTGATGCTCTATTGTGAATCTATTTACTGAAGATTTTCATAATCGCAGACCTCACCTTATACATTCTTTATGACATTGGCAAAATCAGCCCATAAATCCCATCATTGAGAAATTCGTTCATTTTCAATATTTTGATGAGATCTTAAAAAATATATACTTTTTTCAAATATCACATATTTAGACCATGAAGATCATCATTATCATCGAGCTCTCTATCCACATTATTCATGCCTTTTCTAAACCATCTCATGAATCTCATCTTCATGAAATTTGGGCATTTTCCATATTTTGCTGTGATCTCCAAGGTAATACAATTTTCTCGAAACTCAAAATCTTCAAATTTTTGGCCCCAAAAATTTTCCATACATTTGAAACCAATGCCACCACATATCTATTCTTTTTTTACCACCTTCGGATCGTTCATTACTTCTACTCCAACTTTTTCGACGAACAAAAGAAACCCGAAAATGCTACAATGATACATTGAGTAATATTTCTCAAGAATCAACCCCTTTGGGTTTGTTTACCACTCTTATAATAACAATTCAATTCTCTTTGATACCTCGGTTAATCTATTTCCCTCATTTACCACTATTCTCCTCATGTGGTTCAGATAGAAACCAAATATTAACTCACCACGTACTATAAGCCCTCATAATAAATTATCTGTGTGAGAAACCAGAGTTGTTTGGAAATTTCATCAATGAATCACATCATTTCTAACACCTATTTTTGTACCATACTGACACCAATAAACAGATTCTGTCATGAACATTAGCGGTCGTGATATATCTTCTTTGATTGATTCCTTCTTTAATCGTTATATTTAATAATCTCTCTCTATCATTTCTCCCCTATCTACTTTCTCCAACTGTTAGCTTCTCCCTATATATAGACATGATAAATTTTATCTCATTAAATACACAATTTCTCCTCCTTAAATAGTCACATTGTCTCCCCCATTGTAAACAATCCCAAAGGCTACTTCTTTGCGGTCTACATCAGAGTAGAGGACAATGATCATCATATTAGGAATAACACACCATACATCGTGGAGGGGGGGGGGGGGGTTCACATCCACACACTTTCAATTGTGGGGTGTTGTCTAGACTCCTAAAGGCAGTCTATGTATAACATACACTTCCTTGGGTAAGGACTTTGCAAGAATTTATACAACTAGAAACACTGTAGGCAGATACTCCAACTTCCCATGGGCTTAGTACACCATCTCCTTGATAAAATAATATTGGATCTCAATTTAATTTTTCCTTGTGTTATGAAATGTATTTTTCCTATTATTTACATAACTAGAATTATCACATAGGATTCTGATTAGAGACATCACTTCAATGCCCATATCATCAAGTTGTTTCTTCATATAGAATAATTTTTTTCATGCTTATATGGCAGCAACATATTCAGCTTCTTCAGTTCTCAATAATATGAAATATATCTTCTTGATTTTCAACAAAATCCAAAAACTAAAATGATTGAAACAACCACTTTTAGTTTTTTTATTGTCATATACTGAACTGGTCCAATATGAATTTGTACGACCCAATAGCTCTGGATGAGATTTTTTATTATACAAAAATTAGAAATCAACATTTTCATTGATATCCCGAAGTAATTTTTAACAAAAAGCATTTTGATTTCCATTGGTTTGGTTTTATATCGTGCTTCTTGGCATGTGGATAAACAATATCAGGTCTGGATGATGTCAGTTATAGTAAACTTCCAATAACCATCCTGTAATTTATTTCGTTAACTACCTTGTCGTGATCATATTTTGATAATTTTATTAGCTAGCAACTGGTGTCTTTATCTCCTTGGAATTATCCATTCCAAATATACTCAAAACCTCCTTGGAATATTGGGATTCTGAAATGATTAGGCAATTCCTTCCTTGTGTTAAATGTATGTTAAGGGAAAATGTCAGTTCCCCTATCATTGACATTTCAAAGGAACTATACATGATTTCAAAAAAAATTTGCGTACTGAAATTCATCTAATCCACCAAATATTATGTCATCGACATAAAGCATCACAATCATTCTTTGATTTGTATTGTTTTTGAAATAGTGATTTTAATGAACTCTAGCAGGATGAAATCCAATATTTATCAAATATTGATCAAGCCTCGACTACTATGATCATGGTGCTTGTTATAGACCATATAGAACATTATTCAACAGAAAAACGTATTTCTAATCTTAATTAATTGGAAAACCATTTGTTATCACTATATAATCATCTTCTTCAGGAAACCAATTCAAAAATGTAGATTTGAATTCCATATCTAAAATATTGAACTTTCGTTGCACTACAATGGATATGTATAATCTTATTGTCTCCAACCATGAAACTAGTAAAAATCTCTGATCAACATATATACCCTATATTTGGTAGTATCCATTACACACTAGTTGTTCTTTGTTTTGAATCACTATTCTATGTACATTCATCTTGTTGAAAAATACCCATTTAGTCACGACTAAATTCTTATCTGCAGGCCTCGAAAAAATCTACCACGTTTGATTGATCTCAATTTGATCTATCTCTTCTTTCATAGCCCAAACCATGTTTTCATCTTCAGCTGTATCAACAAAGAATTTAGGCTCTACCTGGGATAGGAATGATGTCTAATGTAGTGATTTCATTCTTCTTGTCTAAACTGAAGTAGACTGATCACCCATGATATTATGCTTATTAATTTTAGCTCGACTCCTTTGAATTTGTGCATATATAGATTTTAATTCCTCATTATAATCATCAGTATCTTCTTCTAAAGCAGCATCTACAACTTTTTCTCCCCCTGCATTTCTTTCCTCCTCATCACTTTTGTTAGCAAATTGTTCACAGTGCTATTGAATGCTCTATTTATTCTCCACTATAGTGACAACATTTCTCTCTACTTTTTTTTACCTACCTCTTATTAAAACATTTGTATGATCTTATTTTCTTGGAGTAGCCATGGAATATCCCATTATATCCTCATGACTAAAATTTCCATTGTTTTTATTTTTTGACAATACAGAACTTATTCAAAAATATTTGAAAGTACTTTGCTATTGTTTTCTCTCAATACCACATCTCATACAGAGTCATTACTTCCTTAGGACACAACCTATCCCTATTATAAATGTATACTAATGTTAAAACTTCTTCCTTTCAAAATTTTACTTGTAGGCCTTTTCAATTAGATTGTTTATTTCCATGTTGTTGATGATCTGATTTATCCAGTCGAACACTCCATTCAGTTTGGGTGTTCTCATTGAAGAAACTAGATGCCTTATCCAGTGTTTCTAAATATTTTCTTCCACCTTTCTGTTTGTGAATTCAGTACCATTTTCAGAATGAAACATCATAATTTTCAACCCATGTGTCCTTTAATATTATCTTTGGTACTGGTTTAGGAAATAAAACCCATAAGACTAATGGTAAATGAAGAATAACCATTCCATTCTGATACATTCATCAATGAAATGAATGTAATACCACTCTCCTTCTATGGATCATGGTGTGATAGGTCTACAAGAATCTGCATGAACCTATTCAAGAACTCTTGTTGATTTATTTTCCTTTCCTTGAATGCCTTTCTAATGATATTCCTTTATTTACATGAATCACATATATGTGTATGATCATGTGATATCTTTGATGGTGATCTTTCTGTATTACACTTTACCAGACCATCCAAAGATGGTAGGAATATATGACCAAGTCATTTATGCCTTTACTTGTTTTCTTACTCTCTATAAAAAAAATAAAACATCATTTTATTTCCGTAAAAGGTATATATTTAAATTTTTTAGTTTTTCCTATAGTACCACGTCACCATATTTTCCATTAATGATACACTTCATCTTATTAAACATTATATAATTCCTTGAATCACAATATTAGATGACACCACTCAAAATTGTGACTAATACCATCAAATAATAATACTTCAGTGTGTCTCATCTCTGCCCCACAATCTTGGCCTTACATGAGGCAATAATCTTTAAGCCTTCATCATTTCCAAAATTGACAACTCCTTCATTGTCATACATAATTCCTATGAGAGGATCCTTATTACTAGTCATGTGAGACGTGAAACTATTGTCAATGTTCCATAAACCGTAATCATCGGATTCTTTAATGTTAATTTCTACAACTACTGCATTCTCATAATTTTTCTGGTTGATTCATGTCTTTGACCTCACACTCACTGTAGTTTGAAAAACATGATCTTCCTCAAAGCTCGATGGCCTAACAATAACCTGTAGATATGCAAATCGATTTTTCATTCTCAACACACCTGTTGGTTTATTGATTTTCTTCTTGAGACTAGTTTTGTTCTACTTTGTAAAAGTCCCCTAAATGTCCAATGTACATTACCTATCCACCATTTCAAATCCCACAAATGAAATACAAAGAACCTCTAATGATATTCTATGTATTGAGCTTTGTTTGGCTTCCACTATTTCTATTGTTCTCTTCTGTACCTATTAGCTATGGAACACACATTTTATGAGTGCCCCATTGTTCTTCCATAATAGGAACTGATATAAGGTTCTTTCCATTACGTTATATATACACCACCAGGTCTCGCTTGTGTTATTTGAATCTTTGTATTATCTTCTATACCAAAATCCACCATTATTCTTGGAAGGGGTGCTTGTGGTCAGACATCAATTTTCATATCTTATTGTTTTCAGTCATGACCCACATAAGACTTTTCATATGAACATAATTTTTGTATCTTTTCTATAGAACCACTATGCTCTACATTCATCTTATTGGTTTTTTGAGTGATCTTTTATCCTAATGTCATAGCAGGAGTTAAGAGTCTTTCATTATCCTTAACCATTTTCTGAAAACAATCAAATTATCCTTTATGTTATTCAATATGCTTGATTTGATCTTTCATTTTTTTATTCAATCAATCAGAGTCCCTTTTCTTTTCTTCTACCATGATTTTATACACAATAATTAATTCTCAGTCCTCTTTTTTGATGAGTTGATTTTCTCAATTTCTTCCATCACAACAAACTTCTCTTCTTCTTTCTACTTCATATAGTGTTTAGCATCAGAAACTAATTTGTTGGATTTATTTATTTTGTATCTCCAAATATCTATATCATCAAGATCATCCTCTAACTTAGCTTGAATATTAATTTATCCTTTAACTTATTTTTCATCATCAATGTCATTTTCTACAATTTTATAAGTACTACCAAGAATTTCCACCATACAATTTTCTTCAAGATTTTTTTTGTTTTTTATCTCTTCAAACTCCTCAACCTCAGACTCATCTAAACTTTCTCATTATTGTGAAATAATAATATTATTTCTAATTAAATATCTCATGAAATCTTTCTTGAATTTCACATATGTTTAATTTTTTTTTTGAATTTAGGCTTCATCGACATCATCATCATCATGTAACTTTACGGGGCACCATTCCACAATATGACCAACCATTCCACATCTTCATAAAGCAAGTGGATATTCCCCTATAAAATCACCTTATCCTCTATGACGATTTTATAAGAGGAATGAAATCACCACATCTGTATCTGCTTCCTCCTAAAAATCTTAATAGTTATATTTTTCATGGAATTCAATTCCACTTCATTGGATCTTCCCTTCTTGAAAGCATCATTATCACCATTTCACATTTAATATTCTAAAAATGCTCTATGAAATTTATCCCTTGTCAGCACTTTCAGATCCTTGTCTACCAATACAAAATGTTTTGAATTGAAGAGTGGAGGTTGTTTCTTCAAGATGTGCCTAACAATATTTATGTCTTCAAGGACTTCTCCAAGACCTCACAAGTCTTCCACTAAAAAATTTACCCTATCAAATAATGCATCAACAGACTCATTCATGTTCATTATCAAATCATAATACTTGTTCCACAACACATGAAACCTAACTTCTCTTACCATTGAATCTCATTCATTAATGTTAAAAAATTTCCACATGGCATGTGATGTTTTTCATGACATCAAACTTGTATAGATGGAATTGGATAGATTTCCTCCCTAAAACATGGATTCCATTAGCATCGACAACAATTTCACTTTTTTCATCTTCCAATAATGCATCACTATTAATATCGATAGTTATACAATGCATTTCTTCTGTAATGACATCCATTATTAATGATAAGAAGTAGTGTTTCATCTGATTCTTCCATAGGTGAAAATTTTCCCGTCGAAGATCAGAATCCAATTATGATTGGGGACCTCCATTTGACATAGAAACACTTATTTCAGCCTTTTTGTCTAATACTAATTGTGAGGTCTACTAGGATATATGCCCCGAGAAATAGGGTGAATCACGGTATGAAAAATTAAAACCACTTCCCCTTTGATCTTATTTTTGTGTTATAAAAAACTTTTTTCACTCTCATTCTCATTGCCGAGTAAGTGCAAAACAGAAAAAACACTATACACAATAATTTTACATGGTTCACCCTCACTAGGATCCATCAAATTATTATGCACTGCTGATGTGTGATAAATCATGAATTTTAACATATTATATACTGTATATAAAAGTTCTAAATCCCACCATAGTGTTAGTTTATGGGCAATTCTCACATTTTTTTGTTTTAGTAGTATTTGGAGCTCAAATGCAGAAATGGCTTAATTTTGAGGTTTAACTGTTTTATTTGTCTTCTGTATTTTGGCCATACCATTTTCAAACTGAAAGAAATTGTGAAATTGATTTTTAGGTTTCCTTAAATAATATTCCTCATTTCATCCTTCTGGAGTCCCAGCTCAATCATTCATTTATAGGCCCGAAACCAGCTCACAATCCGGACCTCGAAAACTGTGTGCAGAATTGGAATGTTTTAACTCTGAGATTTTATCTCGATGCTGAACGCTCCAATGGAGCTAAAATTTAACATGGACTTGGAATAGTAACTAACTAACATCTTTCATTAAGGAGGACATGTCTGAATCAGCTGTTTTAATGGCTTTAATGTCATGGAAATTTGGAGTTTTGGAAGACGAGGAGTCACGTGGACAGATTTAATTTGCCGCACCAAAACAGTCATAACTAATTCATACCTAGACCAATATATCCGTAATTTTGTGGAGGGATGCGGAAGATGATTTGTAACACCTTTCAAGTAGGGAAACTTTCCCAATTCGGTCATTTAATGGGTCTAAAAGTCGATGCAATCCGGCGGAAAGAATTAAGAGATATTTCTTCACCCATTTCCCTATAAATATGTAACTCCTCTATCTTTTTCAAGCATAGCCATTTTCAAGGGGAAAGGTTTAGTATATTTGTTTTAACAGTTACTTTTAGTTTTAATATATATTAATTTAGCTTTTCTCTTCATACCACCTTTCTTCTATTTATTTTATTATATGTGTTCTTCCCCCGTTATTCACTTCTCAACTCCACTAGGAATGGAGAACTAACCTCGGCGCTTGTTTGAGGGAGGGAATGGTGTTTTGATTGAGTTATTCAGCTATAGTTTTATTATCCTTTATTCAATTCTAAGAATTTTGGTGGTGGTAAAATCTATTTTGTTGAGTGGTCACCCCATTTTATCTACCACCAATTTCTTCTTCTCATTTATCTATTTTCCTTCCCTTCGCAATTTGTGTTGTGTATACGGTGGAGTATGACATGAGTAGTGATGGTCAGCGAAGAGGTATCCTAGATGACTTTAGGAAGAGAATTACCTTGTATTAAGAGGTCTCGGTATGGGGTAATGGCATTTCAAATGAGAAGGTGAGGTGTGACAGGTCTTGATCACCTCACTGAGTGGAATTTTGAGATCTCTTTTAAAACAATGATATCCACCACGATGACCTCCTAAGAACAATTTCATGATTTCTTTATTCTAACTTCATTCTGTATTGCATTTAATTATTATTTATTATATTTATATTTTATGTATTCCATTTCCCCCCATTTATACTAATATTATATTTTTATATTAGTTATATTATAAATTGTGAAAATAGGAAAATAGTGCGTGTTAGTGTCCTCCTTGTGATCAACCCTAGGGTGTGCCACTATGGTGCATTATTAGGTTTATAAGAAATTAATTGAATTGAGGTTCGCGACAAACCACTCTCATCAATGTGTCAATGTACGGAATCAACTATAAGTGCACTGCTATATAAACGTTCAAAGTGGACTCATTTCCCCTCCTTGTTTACAACCATTCACAACATGAGAACTCACTACTCTCTCTACTGAAATGAGATCAATTCATCTTCAGATTATCCAACCACAGTTTAGAACCGTTTATGTACTATAATTATATCTAATGATTACTTATTTACCAATCTGTATATTACCTTTAGAAGTCTAAATTTCATCAAATGATGAACACCCCTTTTACACTAATCACTATTCAATAGCCTGGGAACTGCCTTGGAAAAGATTAGTACTTCTCAATTATCCCCATTTGGCCAAGATGAAACCTGCCTTTGCAATTTTCCATTTTAATGCTCGATTTTGAAGCTCTATTGCAATGATCCATTGAAAATCTCAGATGTTAAGCTCTATGGAGAAGCTCGATTGTGAAGCTCTATTAAGAAGATATGTTGTGAAGCTAGATTGTGAGGCTCCATTGTAATGATCTATTGTAAAGATATGTTTTCAAAATCTGTTGAAAAATATTCATTTTGAATCTCCCTCATGAATCTACCAATTTCACAGTGCTCAAAAAAGCCACTGTGAAGCTCTTTCTCAATGATCATCGGCAAATCTACATTGTAAAAGTTCTTTACTGCATGACAGACATAAATTGTTTTTGTAAAAAAAATCAATGCTCTTCTCAAGGGGGTCAGGTTCAATTAATAAGAGATTGACCGCCCCTTTAACATTCTGGGAGAAGTAAACACTACATAATCTCATTTTTCAAAGATACTAAATTTTCAGATTGCGATGATCTTTAGAAAATCTAATCGTAATCACAGAGGAAACTGTCAACATTATTTATGTCTTTTCCAAAACCACATCATAAATTTCATCATTATCACAATGCGCTCCATCACAATTCTTCATGTCTTTTCCTAATCAACTTCATGAATCCCATCTTCATAAAATCCATTCCATTTCCATTTCTTATGAGATCGTCAAGAAAATACACTTTTCTTAAAGCTCTCCAATCATCAAATGTTATATCACAAAAATTTGGGAAGAATTGGAAGCTATCCCCACCATATATCTATACGTTTTTTACCATGTTTAGATTATCCATTCCACGAGCTCCTTCTTTTTTCAACAAACACAACAAACCCAAAAATGCTGAAATGTTACCTAGAGATATTTTTTACAATGAATTTTCATAATCTATAACATCTCTCTTAATTTCAGTTTTGGATAGAATACATATGAAAGTTATATTTCATATAACTTCATCTTCTAAAAAGATGATATTCAAAAGATTATCTACCTTTATCTGTTGCACATACACTACATTCTTCATCTCTTTTATCTTATCAATCAAAAAATCTTGAGTAGTTTTTTGAAAATGGTAGGATAATGATCCATTTATTTTTTCCATAACGATCATATTACGATCTAAAAATATTAGATCCTTCTCAAGTATCATAATTGATAAATTTTCTAGATCCTTTACACTAATATTATCTGCCACTTTTTGATTTTGTAGGATTGTAATGGACTGATAATTCATAGTCCTTGATATTCTCTAATCAATCCCCATAGTTCATTTTAATATAATTATCTGTGAATATAAATTATATTCTCTTATGATCTGTATATATTTTCCACTACAATCTATAGAGATTATGTCTCTTGATATTCAATGAAAAGATCACTATGGTCAACTTCAAGCCATGTGTGGGATAGTTCTACTCATAAACATTCAACAACCATGTGGTCAAGGATATAAAATTATCCATCTTTATTATTTTCAAATCCAAACCCATCTATGTAGCATTTATTTATGTCATAAAACATTCTCCATTTGAGGGATGTGTGATAACTTGTGTAGGGATATGCCTTTTTTAACTCCATGATGCTCTATTCACATTCAATAGAGCCTACACCTTGAGGAGTTCACATGAAGGATCCTATGAGAACATCATCATTAGATCCCCATAAGATGGAAAAGATCTTGTAACTATATAAGAGAATTATTTTGGAAGTGGGCCTTCCTCTAATATTATCTCTAATGGCATTCCATCGATAGATGTTGGAGAAGTAGATGGCCTAGCTGAATTGAGTGTGGATGGCTCTACACACGATGAGGGGAAATTTATCATCGTGCAGGATGTTGCACCTTCATAGATTCAGGATGAATATGTGGGACATTCCCACCCAGATGATGGTGTAGTTTTGAAGGACGTGATGAACCCCAATGAGAATGGTGGGTCCTCTCTGTTGTTTCCTCCTCTTATGGAGCCCTTTCCTACAGCTAAGGAATTTGCTTTCATGGAAGAAAGATTATAGGGGGAGGGGCATTCTGTGATGATGAGTCATGTTTCTAGATTGGAGAAAACTGTGTGTCTTGATGGATTAAATACATAGTAGTTTCAAAATCATAATGCTAATATTACTGATTTAATGAATATAGAAAAATCAATATGTGGTGAGGAAAATGATGACTTTTCATTTACCGGATATACTACGGAGAGTTCTTTCAAACATGATTACCCAAATATGGATACAAAAATTTCACCTCCTATGATCACTGACCCCAGTATCCTGCTGTCCAGCAAAAGTTTTATCAACTAGATGGAATCTTTTGGTCTGATGAAGCCGATGACCCTCAAGATGTGCAGGTTATCCCGACATTTAATGGTCATATTGAAGTACCTTTTGATGAACCAAATGGATCTGGGCAGGTTAGATCCAAGAGTGATATTGTAGTGACATTAATATCTGATTTAATAGTGAAAAGGGTAACTATAAGAAGAGGGATCGATATAATGTTTGTCACCAATGAATGATAGCCCCTGACAAAGAGCGAAACCCTTCCTTAATGAAGATTTTTATTTCCAGAATTGTCTTGGGATTGGGATCACCCCAACAACGAGGGACCTTAGACATCACATTATGGCCTATAAAACTATGTTGATAGGTATTGCATAACATAATATTCTTTTTGAAAATTGAAAGGCTACGAAATGGAATTCACTTGGGTTCTATTTTGTTTCCTAGAATCTGCATGATATTAATAAGGAAAATCTCTGGGTTTTTATACTTGAGTGTTTACAGTTATCCTCCTATGTTAAGAACCCACAATGGGTCTCAGTCTCATGAATTAGTCAATGGTATATATTTGAATCCACTTTTTTTATTCATCCCCATCTTATACAAGAATATGGGTGCTTTGGAGTGAGTTTGAAGCCTTCTCAGGACATACCATCATTAAATGGGTAATAATGGGAGATTTAAACACTATCTTGAGATTAGAAGAGAAAAATAGATTAAACATCAATATGGTGTCCTCCATGGATTTCTCATATTTTATTGACTAATACCACCATGCTGAAATTTCAATTATGGAATATGGGTTTTCCTAGAGCCGATATACTCTGTATAGAATACAATCAAGTAAACATGACATATGTTTTGTTCGTATGGATGATGAGAGTGCTGACTCTTGAATATATTGACACATTTTACCAAAGCATCACTTGGATCACAATACTGTTGTGATTTATATATCCTTTCAAATTTTATATTCTTGTCATCTTCCCTTTAGTTTTAATAATTGGTGGTTTGTGACTCCTGGATGAAGGGATGTCATTATTAAGGATATGACTATTGATTGTCAAGGAATCCCACTACATATTCTTATTTCTAAACTTAATAATGCTAAATTACTACTATAGTAATGGAGAAAGAAGTCTTTTTATACACATGATATTGAGATTACGGCTACTGAATACCAATTGGATAGCTCTCAAATTAGAAAAAAAGTTCCTTGAATGCCCCTTACATGATGAAATTAAATCACTTGCAAGGCTTGATGACCTTTAAACTATTAAAAAACTGCTGGATCATAACCATTTGAATGTAAAGTGGCTGAATGATGGTGACAGGGACTATAATTTTTTTATCAAATGCATATTGAAAAAAGAAATAGGGCAGGACTAAAGGCCATTAAATTTTATGGCTTCTTCTACACCTCAAAAAGTTAGATTACAAATGCAGTAGTGAAATACTTCACTGCACTTTATTCTGTTGATGGAATGGACATATATCGGGAGATGATTGATACAATTTCACCGTGTATTGAGGAAGACCCAAATTAGGCTCTTATAAGGGCCCCTAAAATGAAGAAATCAAGGATGATCTCTTTTCTCTTAACATGAAAAGTATAGCTGGACCGGATGGCTTCACGAATAAGTATTTTATGTTCCGTTAGGAAATTTTGAAAGATGACATGGTTAGTTCAGTAATGGCTATATTTTCTTGGGTTTATATGCCTTATGGTTTAAACAATAATTTCACAACATTGATTCCTAAGAAGGAGAATGGAATTGATGTTAAAGATATCAGGCTAGTTGCGATTGGAAACACCACCCCAAAAATCATTAGTAAAATCATGATAAATAGATTAGGGGGTTTAATCCTGGAGCACATATCTCCTAATCATTATGGATTCATTTCTTATAGAAACATATTGAAATTTCTATTCACTGCATCAGAAAGCATCAACCTGATGAAAAACATGACCAAGAATGGAAACATTTCCCTCAAAATGGACATCTCCATGTCCTTTTACACCCTAATGCATAGATTCCCCTTTAATATTCCTAGGATGTTTGGTTTATCAAGTGTCTTCATCAACGTTATCAGACGTATCCTTACATCTGCAAGGATGTCTATTTTAATTAATGGACTCCTTGGGGTTATTGTCACTGTACCCAAGGAGTTCGACCATGTGATCTGCCGTTTGGGCTTCTTTTCCCCATTTCTAAAGAATATATGAGTATAGTTCTTAATGATATATCCCAAATTGGTATTTTTAGAAATATAAAGTTTTGTAGGGATATCTTTGTCCCATAAAATTTACTATATGGTGATGATATTCTTATTTTTGGGGAGGCCTCAAGGAAATAGATCTATATAATCATATAATTCTACTCACACTATGATTTTGTTGATAGTCATCATATATACTAGATTAAATCCTTCAATATTTTTGGAGATAGGATCACTACTGGAAAATAAAATAGGGTCACCAAGTCCCTCAGAGTCTGGATTGGGTTTGTAACATTTATTTATCTTGGAGTTCCAAAATGTTTTGGTAAGATATGTAGGAAATACAATGATGGAATTTAATCTGGTATCATTGATCAAATGGATAAAAGGAAGGGTAACGGCCTATATATAGAAAGGATGGTATGCCTCATTAACTCGGTGATCACCTCAATGATTATCTACACAATTTCACGTTATAAATGGCCAAAAAAATCGGCTCAATGAACTCCAGTGCATGTTTGGGAATTTCATCTGGACTGGCTCAATTAATGAAAATAGTTTGATCAATGTTACATGAATGGACTTCATTAAACCCATTGAGTTGGGTGGTATTGGAATCAAGGACCTTCATATTTTCAATGAGGGAATTATTAATAAGTTCACATTGAATCCTTTATCTTCCAATGAATCGCACTGGATTTTTTGTTTCATGATGGTTCAAAATAAAATTATTCATGGTTACCCTCATTATATATCGTCATCTGTATGGATATCCCATCGGAAATCATTCATTTATATTATTAAAAACTCTAAATGGATTGTTTGCAGACACTCTGGACTTAGTTGTTGTAACAATCCTTGGCTGGACAAACCCTTGTGTACAAGCGATATCCCGTCCCACATTAAGGACATGCTTATAGCAGATTTTCATGATCATTGAGATAGTGTTGAAACCATGATTACTTCTCAAGATAAAGATGAAATCCAGACCTACTCATTTATAGATTGTGATATTCTAGTTTTGAATCCCAACAGAAATAGACACTTTAATCTCAATTTGTTTTACAACATGTAGGTTGTTGGACCCACCAAAGCCCCCTCTTAGTTACTCAGGTTTAAAGTGACCTTTGTCCAACCCTCTCGGGTTCTTCTTCTCTGGGGAATTTTTAGGAACCAGCTCCCAACCCATGATCAATTTAGGAAGGATGGAAAACGTATTGTGTCTACTTTATATATGTTCCTAAATGAAACTGAAACTCTACAACACCTTTTCATATTCTATCCATTTACTCAGAATTGATGGAAATTCATTTGATGCATCTTCTACCAGAATATCATCTCACATAGGTTGATAGAAGACATGATGATGTTCATATACAAGTCTGAGAGGATCACGTAGGTCAGGAATATGCTTCTAGTTGCTAGAGTAGCTATTGGTAACGCCATCTAGACATTCCATAATAGAGTCCTTTTTGACAACCGGTCTCCATCCTTTCATGCAAGTGCAATGCTGATTCATCACATCATACATGCAGCTAATACTTTGTAAAATGGTTTCATGGAATACCAGTACATATTTAACAACATTTCGAATGCTTGGAATTTCAGGTAAATTGAAAAAACATTTTTGGATAAGTTTATTCGCTGGATCACACCAATCATTCCATGTGTTAAGGATTATGTTGACGGTGTTGCATCTAGAGCGCTAGGTAGATAGGGTTGCAGGGGCGTCTTCCACAGGCATCATGTATTTTTCAATGGGTTTTTTCATTATTTTATTTGGATTAGAATAATTTATAAAGCAAAATAATTATCCATTATTTAGGCCATTATGCATAAATCATTCATATTCAGAATCTCTTATGGATTGAATTAGACTCCAAACTTGTAGTATATTCTATGAAGATGAGAACCTGGGATCATCCATGGAGAATTCACCCTTTCTAGTTTGGATGTCTTAATCAGGTAAAGCATCTCAACTTAGTAATAACTCATGCATACTCGGAGGCCAATCAAGTTGTTGATGCCTTGTCCTAGAGGGAAGTCATAGAAATGAATATTGTGTGGTCCTATCGAGCTCCTAATTTTTTTTCCAACATCATAGAGGCTGATATGAGGGAAGTGTCTCATTCCCAGATTTGTAAAACCTCGTTCTCTTCTGGGCATTGTAACATTACTTTTTCTTTAATATTTTATGGGGACAGTTCAATCAGACCATATTTTTCTTCCAATTAAAATAAGGTCTATTCAAATCATTAGTAATATATATATTGTTCCGGGAGGCTACGAGTCTTTATTATAAATGATTTTCTATACCACTCCTCAGTCACCATTTTCTTAAAATGGACTATAAATATCACCTTTCTCATGATAATGTGGCCCATGAATGACATCCTTCATCCAGAACATAGATTTTGGTACTTTTCATATATATATTTTTTATCGGAACCTTCATCACTATATTGAAATGCTCATCACGCCCCTCATTTCATCTATAGTGTTTTAAAATATCATTAATAAATACCACAAATAAATTATTTAGGTAAAATATAAATACCCTAATTATTAAATCCATAATGATTTATGGAGTATTAGCGAGTCTAATAGTAATCACTATGAACACAATGTGTCCCTAAATAGTTTGAATTTCATTTTTGGGAACATATTTCTTCTTAACTCTCAATTGGTGGTATCTGGAGTGAAGTTACACCATAGGTAAATAATTTATCTTATTTAGTTAATTAAATCAGACATCTTTTAGTGTAAAGGGTGACATTTATTTATAATTATTTCATTATGTTGGTGAAAATAAATTAAGAGGTCCATCGACTACTAATTCTTAAAAATAATGAAAACTAGTTCACCTCGTAGTAATGAACTCGGTGATATAAAACACTTTTATATATTCCACTCTAACTAATAGTTCAGATCATCAAAATCAATAGTGAATATTATGTAAGTGGTTTTTAATATGTGAAGATATCTAGGCATTGGTATGTAAAAGAACTCATCCTATTGGCCAGGTGGAATACTATGAAACTCTTCAAGGGAAATATTATTATAGTCCATCATAATTGGAATGTCCCCATTCCCGATTCTCTCCTTTGTCTCAATCATTTGGGAAATATATTCTTTCTTATATGAAAACAATATCCATACATCAGACGATGATACCAAAGAACAATCATCCTCGTTATTGCACCTGTATAAAATCATAGGGTGACTATTGATATGGATATTGATTATCATATATTGTTATTTTTTAATTTCTCTATAAAAATAAACCCATTATTTTCCCAGAATTTAATCAAATTCTTTAAAAATAATTTTTAAATACGTTTATGGGACGTTAAACCTAGAAATACGTAATGAGGATGAGTCGTATTCTTGGGATGGAATTAATTATCCCTTCTCAATCGTTAATAATAACTCAAATTCCATGTTTTTTTGTGGTGCTTAAATATTTCATCAAAAATTACATGATTATGAATGAATGTGTAGAACTAGAATAAATCAATATAATTGTTACTACTGAATGAATAAATAGATTACTTTTCACAACCTCATTATCAAGATACACTTATAATGATATAATTGAATAAGTTAACCCTTCGTTTCTATCCCTTGGTTGTGTTTTTCATTGGAATTCATTTACAACACTTATCAAATTACATTGGAATACATAGTGTCATTGTACCTTGGCGTTTTAACATTTCATAATAGTTTTTTGGTTAGATAAATAATTCTTTAGTTGATCAGAATGGTGAATTTCACCCATTTAAAATTACAACCAAAGAGACCATCCATCAATCCCAAAAATCACTTCATTTCCCCCTTTTGGAAATTTCCAAGATTCTTCTTCCCACACTTTTGACATATGGGATATTTTATATTCAATATAGCATAATATATATCGATCATAAATATAGAATTAAACTCAAGGTCCAATTATTATTCCCATGAGAACTGTGAGATTTACTAATCCCCATATTGACTTCGAGGTCATGATAGACATCTTCCTTGTAGCTGTTAATGTCTTGAAATGCCAATATTTTCATAGACATTGATTAATCCCACTGAAAATGTGATAAAATTTACATTATGTATTGATGACATAGGTGGAGACATATCATGTAATTTGTGTGATTTTTTCCTCAATTGTGTGGATGGAATCTTCACCCCTTTGCATGATTCTATAGGATTCTCTCACTATATTAGGTTGTAGTTTCTGTCAAAAATATTTGGTGAATTTATTTTTAAGGATTTACTTATCCTCCATGCCTATGAAATATTCCATAGGCATTATATTTTTTTAGAAATATCTATATATAATATTCTTCTCCCTTATTAAAATAAATATCTTAGACAAACATCTCTTGATCACTGTGTTGAAGGATATTGAATATATTTTTATGGGGTAATTCCATTTTCCTTGATTAATGGTTTAGATGATCCATAAAATGTTGGAGGGATTTTACCATAATTTTCTAAATTGAAACATTATAATACATTTATGTATTAAGGTGTTTCTCTAGATCAAAATATCATTTCAAATCTTAAGATTAGTTAAAATGAGATGTTATGATGATCCCATTCAACAATTCCATAAAGACAGCTAGATATTTCGGTAAACAAACTCATTTCCCCACACATAGGTTGTTTACTATGTTTTTTCAAATTTACAATCAATTAAATTAAAATTACGAGATAACATGGATGATTATTTTAAAACTATCAATCAAATATATGAAAAAATATAATAATTAAAGAGATAACTATTAAAAGATATATATTCCTTAACTTATTAATTTCTTAGTTCAATATATGTTATCCATGATCTATTTCATATCATAAAATCTTATTAGAAATTTATTACCTTCACTATGGTCCAAAAATTATTTGTGAATTTCAAAAAGATATTCATTAGGAGATCCAAATAAGGTTAGTTGTAAGGGCCACATTCATGTATCGGGTAACACTCAGGTCATGATCAAATTTATCTATTCAATGTTATTAAACCTAGATATTCATGTTATCAAGCCATAATCAATTCTACAATTGAGACTAGAATTTTATATCTTAGAATGTACCAACATGATAATTCACCCAAATTATATTATATATTTATATAATTAGTTTTAATCTTACAAATATACATAGGGTTCTAAATTTTTTCTCATCCTAGTTCCAATAGTTAACATGGAATTTTATCTATGTCTCAGAATCTGACCAAAAGTGGAAACAATAACCAAGAAAGGGAGGACTAGGAGACTCCTAAGGTGGGAATAATCATTTCTATTTTGGTAAATGGGTCCTTCGAAGTATAAGGAGCTCAACCGAAGAGGAGCATATGAGAATGTTCAAGCGTTCTAAAATGTAACTGAGCCTTTTGGACTATATTTTTCGTTGGTTCATTCTATAAAAAGTGATGTTGGAATATTTACTAGAATATATAATCCTTGAGAAACACCATTTGTCATTGGTGTACTTTGGTAGTTGATCATGAATGATCACATGATGACTCATGTGGTAAAAGATCTGTGATCGGTTAATCATGGAGTATCAATAGGTAAAGCTATGTTTCTTCTAAGGAATAGAATAGTAGTGGTTTGGTCATTTTATTTCTTGAAATCTTAGAAATTCTCTTAGAGTACTCTTCTTTAAGAGACAACCTTGTCCCCTGTCTTGATGTAATCCTAATAATCTAAGAGAGAATTTTTCTTAAGCCACACTATAGATTAAAATTTTTTTGATGGTTTTTGTAACGCCCTGAGACCAGTTACCCAGAGTCGGTGCATTATTATGTAGCAATGGCATGATCACAAAAGATCATGTCTCGAAATACATATTATTTTAGTAGCCTTGGAAACACTAGATAAATTCATAAAAGTTACATTACATCATAAAGTGAAAAACTACAATATCATGGTCTCCATAGTCCACACTCATATCCCCTTCTGACTATCCCTACAGGTCATTCATAAAATAATTCTTCACATCCTGGAAAACGTAAAAAATTGAAAGGGGTGAGCTCAGATTCTCATTAAGGATAACAATATAGTGGAAGCCTTCATAAATAAACATAAACATTTAAGGCAATGTATAACTAAAACAAAAGCCTTTTAAACATGAACTTTAGCATAATATGGAAAAAGTAAAATGAGATAATTCCATTTACTTACACACATGGATATTCTACTAGTCGAATAATCACATGCATTACCATTAACCACTTTCGTAATGATGGAATGCATAATGCCAGACTATCATAACCACGTAGCCAAGGCCTCGTGCGAAGACTAAAAACAAGATTTTTTCAAGGCCTCGTGCAAAGACACTATTTTGTCTCATGTGACATGCTGATGCATCAAGGAGCTATAGCGGGATCCACCCGTCACTTATTATGTCCAATTCATTCCTTATATGAACAGGTTTAAATAGATTATAAACCATAACATAATCGTATCACATTAAACATGCATAAAAGAAACATAACATTTCCCCATTTCAATCACATGACATCAATACAACACATTGAAATAAAAAACACATTCAAAACAATTTTCAATACCAAAATAGGAGAAAATTTAAACATGTAATTATTTTTCATTTAAAAAATTATGGTTTGTAGAGGAAGCCGAAACGCAAATAATGGTCAGGGCAGCGGTGGGGTCGTTGTCACCGCATACGTACGACAAAAAAAACATTCCCTATTGTCGTTTAGTAAAATTCTTAATATAAAAAAGATTTTTCTTTGAATAAAAATAAAATTCAAAGGGGTTTATACACCGTATAAAAGAAATTTGTGTATAAATAAAATATTCCACAATGAAAAAATATTGAGACAAAGTCCCTTACAATGATCAATTTTTTAAAATAAAATAAATATATTATGTGTATTCACTATAAGTACTCATAATGAAAGTAAAAAATACATGATAAAACATAAAAATATCATGACATAATATGATTGTATTAGATTAACCAAAATAATAGAAATTGGGTTAAGAAGTTTCGTTACCTCGTGTCCGACCTGACTCAATTGTTCTTTAACCACCTCAATAATAAACTAGAGTTCATTTCTAATTGATTTAGAACCTTTTTCAAGTTCATTATTCCTATTATATCACTTATTACCATGTTATGAATATTATGTTATTATTTAAGTCAATAATGGTCATTTTGTCGATCTTTGGTACTTGAGTCAAAAATAAAATTTTTATAATTACAAGTTGTTTATGTGGAAGAATATCCATTACCTCCAAAATTTTATTCATGATGTATATATCATATATATAATATATTTCCATTATATAAATTCATTCATAATATTACGTAACATTTAGAGGTAAGAAATGACATGCACCGTTCATGGAGACGGTAAGCCGAACGTACTCATGAATGCTACTTCCATTTATATTTCATATTTAAGTGAATGAAATCATAATTATATAAGGGTATGTTATAATTCAAGTATAAAATCATATATAATATCATTTACTCCATCCTTTATACATCCCACATATGGCATTAACGATTCAAATCACTTTGAGGGGGCGATAGTCCGCACTTCCTAAAATGAAATTATCGCTTTTACCCATAATGAAAATCATAATGGTATAACATAAATGAGAAATAAAGAAGCATAAGGTAAACATAAACATAATATATATCATATATAAATATAGTTACAACTTAATGGCCACCATGAGAGGTGTTAAAAGAAGATTGAACAATCATCGTTTCGTGAGGCAGAAATTCGCCAACCACAGAAACATTATCTTCTTTATCCATTAGATGAAGGTGTGTGTAAGTGTAAATTAAATAAATCTCATGAAAACATAATTTTATATTTACGATACTGGTTTTGTCAGAAAATAGTCGAATAAAAAGAGTTTAAGGGGTTGGAGAGGAAAAATAAAACAAAATAACATAAGAGAAAACATTACCATAAAATCAGGTAACTCTTTTTGATTTGAGACAAAGGCTTACTTGGGAAGAATTATGTACAAAGTGAGGCTCCTAGGAGTAAGAGAGGGATGTTGAGAGTGTATTTGGGCAGAGTTTGGCTGAAAGAAATTGCTTTGAAGGTGTGAATAAGGTGGTAGTGGTGGGGGCCATTTATAAGAGGAGAAGAGGGGCACTCTTGGAACATAATGAAATGTTACATTATTATGAAGTACTTTTCGGATTTCAATGGTCCCAAAAATATATATTTCGAGTATAAAATGATAATGTTTCTATATCTACCCATCCAATAGGTTTTTGACAAGTTTATGTCTTATATTTTACATTATCTTTTCATTTTATTTAAATCGTTAATTAATGATGTAGTCGTTGTATCATCAGGGTGTCATAAACATTTTAATTTATTTAATGTCTAAAAATTATATAAAAACTATCATGATGTAGGAAATATTTTTATATTTCCAATAAATATTTATAGTTTAAATGTTAACTTATATAACCCCATTTAATAATTGTTTTAGTAAAACAACACATGATTGTAACAATTTTATTTCTTACTTTAAATATAAAGTTATTAATGGAATTTTCCTACCCAAGTGGCTCCATGGGGTCCCCAAGTTGATACATGGATTGTATTGGTCGGACATGACTCATAAAATAAGTGTAGTACAAGTGTCAATATATTTTCATATTTTTATAATATCATTTTTACCTTAAATTTCACTAATTACCTTTAATCGCGATTAATAGAACTTAAAAGTAACTATTCACAAAAAATTATTTTAATCCCATAGATCATTTTACTTCCTAATGAAAATTATGTATGTCAGATTTTGGAAATTCAAATAATAGAGGTGGTAAAATTTTATTTAAACAAAAAATCAGTTTTTTTAACTACCACATTGTAGTTTCTCTATTCATCAAAAAATTGAAGTTTTTCAGAACAACACAAAAAATTAACCCTAATCTATACTTGATATTCCAAATTCAAAAATGATGTCTATTTTATAAAATTCAAAACATATAAGTTGAATTAATTAATTTAATAATTAATTCCCACTATCACAAAAAATACCATGTTTTTAAGAAAGAATATCAATCAAAAGTTTGACAATTGTTTATGTCCAATTTAAAAGTGAAATTAATTATAATGACAAAAATTGGATAAAATGGTAAAAATATATTCTAATTACACTTTAGAACCACTCAATTATATAATTTATCACTATAAATTATTTTTATTAAAGAGTTTGTTTTTAAGTATTTGTCACTATTGCTCAAAAATTGGAAGTTCTCAGAAAAATACTAAAAATTAAACATAGGCCAATTTCGATATTCCGAATCCAAAAATGAAGTCTATTTTGAAATATATAATTTATATAATATCAAAAAGTGGGTATTAATATTCATAACTACTACTTTTATTGGTCGTGGTGTGTTATAACTCGAGGTTGCGTACAACACACACTGCTCAATTATTCAAAGAGGAGCGTACCATAGAAGCTTGGGGTGTTACATTCTCCCCTCCTTCAATAAATTGCATCCTCACAATTTAAAATTTTTCGTTGAAAATAAAAGTTTGGAAATAAAAATACCTTTGTGGAAAACCCACATCGGAAATAGGGATAATAAAATTATAACTTTAAAAGAAAGAAAGAAAAGTACAAAGGTTACCCGAGATAGCCCATAATAAGATTCTATAAAAATATGGATATGGAGGAAAAACAAACCATCAAGGTCTGATGGAGAGTTGTATAAAATAGGATTAGGAGAAAGTTAACTACAAGAAAATCAAAACCTTGTGATTAGTTAAATGGTCATTGATTCCCCAATTGGAAAAGTTACCCGAAAACATTTTTTTTAAGTTACCTTTTATAATGTTGAGGAATTTATGTAGGAGATTTACTAAGAACATAACGAAATATACTTACTTGTCATGTAGACTTTCATTCTTTAATACATTTTTACCAAAAACCCATCTTTCACTCCAAAAGGTAATAGAATTCAAAAATATTATATTTATCTTAACTTTATCAGGTTCCAAATATTAACACATACCATTTAGATTAGGAAAACATTTTTGTGATAACCAGGGACTTCCTGTAGGCTAGTGGTAGGTAATAAAGGCATATCGCACTATGGTTGTGGGTTCGATTCCTACAGCTTTTTCAGACGCGACGGGGTATCCCCCAACCTACAGGTTGTCCTTTCCCTAAAACTATAGTATTATAATATTCCAAAAATAATCTTCATAAATTTTTTAACCTTAAACAATACTATCCAATGTTAAACTTAATCCATTCCAACATTTACAGTTATCAAAAATACTTCAGTCCAGACATTCTCTAAAAGGTCTCTAAATTCCAAAATCAATTGTATCATCAGATTCCTCAAACAAAGTAAAGTTTCTCTTATTGTCACATACAAAATATTATTACCTTTATCATATTAGAACCTTAATGAAAACAACATGTACTGTAGTACAATACTTATTTATATCACATTATTCATATAACCAGAATATTATCCTTGAGTCCAAAAGCACCAATACATTAATTATTCCACTTCAACTGTAGTAACCGCATATGACTGTCCGTGTTCCCTTGGCCTTTCTGAGGTATGTTTCCCTAATGCATAGGAAATTCCTTTGCATAATGCCCCATTTCCGTACAATTGTAGCATTCAACATTGATAGCCTTTTTCTTTCCCTTACAATCACGATCCTGTTGACCTTTTTCTCCACATTTATAACAAACTCCCATTCCATTCAGGAATGTACCGAGATGATTCTTCCTAAAATTATCACATAATGGAAAATCCTTCTTTCCCTATTCCCATTTATCTATCTCTTGTTCCACCATTATCTTCTTCTCTTGCATTATTTTATTGTCATAAGATATAAATAATTCCTTTTCTGTCTTGATAGAACACAAGACAATATCTTAGTATGTTGAGAAAGATTGTGATACTAAAGCTTGACGGAGAAAAGGTTTTATCCCATCAAAGAAATGGTCAATATTACTTCTTGGGTTACGTATATAATCGGAATCATGCCCCGCTAACCTTGTAATGTTAGCCTCATACTTTGCAACATTCTCATCCTCCTTTTGTCTCAGACTCATAAATTTCATTTCCATATCTGCTCGATGGTCACGACGGAAGTATTTTTCTAAGAAAATCTCATTGAACACCCTCCATTAAATATTTGATACTTCATCATCTTCCTTTGAATTTTGAATCAATGACCACCATTGATCAGCATATTTAGCGAGGCGGTAAACTGCCATGACAACCATCTCCTTTTCGCTACTTCCCAAGGCGTGGAACATTATCTCTAAGGATTTTACCCATTGCTTAGCTAATAATGGATTTTTACCCCCCATTAAATGTTCGTGGTTGTTTCCTCATAATGCGATATAACATTTATCCTCCACGTTGCGGATCAGGGTGATCCATACGAGTAAGGTTATTATTCATACCCTAAGTGTGTTGTCCCAGTATGGTGATAAGTTGATCAGGACCAGTTGTATCACCAGCTCCACTATAATTATCTTGAGTAGGAGGGAAATACCTACATGGAGTGTGTTCATTGATACGGTTTCCATTCCTTCCACTAGGTTCCATTTCTATACAATGGCATAAACAAGATTAGCATACGAATCGAAATACATAATAACAATCTTGAAAACACATAACATAAATTGAACTATTTATGGATATAATAAATAATCATAAATTTTTTTTTTGAGGAAGTATATATTCATAAACTATTCATATTCGTTTGTAAAGAAAATGAGAATTATCCTAAGCATATCCCCCAGGAGTGTCGTAACCAAGAGTGCAGCAAGGCCCGTTGTCATGCACCAGTTCCCGTTCGAGTCTAGCTCAAAGCGGTGTTTTCAGTTTTTACCCCTAGGTACATCTGTGCGAGAGCCGCCTCTACCTGCTCGTATCTAGAAAGGGATGTATTGCTTGTAAAACTCAAAAAATCACTATAATACCAAAATTATTGGAAGTTCTTCTATACTAATCCTTGAATTTTATCTTAGGTCTATGTGCTCTAATCAGAGTTTATCCAATTATAGCTTCAAAGGTTTGTACTAAACTGCCTCTGATACCAACTATAAAGCCCCGACCCCAGTTACCCTGAGTCGGTGCATTATTACGTTGCATTGGCATGATCACAAAAGATGAAGTCTCGAAAGACCGATTAGTTTAGTAGCCTTGGAAACACTAGATACATTCATAAAATATACATTACATCATAAAGTGAAAAGAGACAATAACATGGTCTCCATAGAACACACTCATATCCCCTTCTAACTATCCCTACAAGTCATTCATAAAATACTTCTTTACATCCTGGAAAAATTAAAACATTGAAAGGGGTGATCTCAGATGCTCAGTAAGGATAACAATATAGCGGAAGCTTTCATAAATAAACATAAACATTTAAGGCAATGTATAACAAAAACAAAAGCCTTTTAAGCATGAAATTTTGCATAATATGCAAAAGTAAAACGAGATAATGCCACTTACTTTCACACATGGATATTCTACTAGTCTAATAATCACATGCATTATCAATAACCACTTTCATAATGATGAAATTTATAATTCCAAACTATCATAACCACGTAGCCAAGGCCTCGTGCCAAGACTAAAAATAATATTTTGTCAAGGCCTCGTGCCAAGACACTAGTTTGTCTCATGAGACATGCAGATGCATCGAGGAGCTATAGCGGGCTCCACCCATCACTTATTATGTCCAATGCATTCCTCATATGAATAGGTTTAAACATACCATAAACCATAACATAATCGTATCACATAAAACATGCATAATGGAAACATAACATTTCCACATTTCAATCACAAGATATCAATAAAACACATTGATATAAAAAAAACTTTAAAAACCATTTTCAATACAAAAATAAAAGAAAATTAAAACATGTAATTATTTTTCATTTAAAAAAGTTATGGCTTGTAGAGCAAGTCGAAACACAAATAATGGTCATGGTGGCGGAGAAGTCGTTGTCGCCGCATACGTACGACAAAAAAAACATTCCCTTTCATCATTTAGTAAAATTCTTCTTATAAAAAAGATTCATCTTGAATAAACTTAAAAGTCACATGGTTTTATAAATTGTATAAAAAAAGTTGTGTATAAAAAAATATGCCTCAATGAAAGGAGATTTAGACGAAGTCCATTACAAAGATCATTTTTTTAAAATAAAATAAATCTATTATGTGTATTCACTGTAAGTACACATAAAGAAAGTACAAATACATGATAGGACATAATAATATGATGACATAATTTGAAAGTAGGAGATTGACCAGAAGAATAGAAATTGGCTTTAGAAGTTCCCTTACCTCGTGTTCGACTTGACTCGATCGTTCTTTAACCACCTGAATAATAAATTAGAGTTAATTTATAATTTATTAAGAACCTTTTTCAAGTTCATTATTCCTTTTATATAAATTATTACCATGTTATGAATATTATGTAAATATTTAAGTTAATAATGGTTGTTTTGTCGATCTTTGGTACTTGAGTCAAAAACAAACTTCTTATAATTACAAGTTGTTTATGTGGTAGAATATACATTATATAAAAAATTATATTCATGATGTAGATATCATATATATCATATATATCCAGTATATACATTCATTCATAATATTATGTAACATTTAGAGGTAAGAAATGAAATGCACCGTTCATAGAGACGGTAAGCCGTACGTACGCTTGAACGCTACTTTCATTTCTATTTCATATTTAATGGAATGAAATAATAATGATATAAGGGTATATTATAATTCCATTATAATTTCATATATAATATCATTTCATCCATCCTTTATACACCCCACATATGGCATTAACGATTCAAATCACTTTGAGGGGGTGGTAGTCCGCACTTCCTAAAATGAAATTATCATGTTTACCCGTAATGGAAATCATAATGGTATGCCATAAATGAGAAATACAGAAGCATAAGTAAACCATAAACATAATATATATCATATATAAATATAGTTACATCTTAATGGCCACCATGGGAGGTGTTAAAAGAAGATTGAACAATCATCATTTCATGAGGCAGAAATTCGCCAACCACAGAAATAGTATGTTCTATGACCATTAGATGAAGGTCTGTGTAAGTGTAAATAAAATCCTTCTCATACCAACATCATAGTATATTGAAGATACTGGTTTTGTTACAAATTAATGGAATAAAAAGAGTTTATGGGGTTGTAGAAGCAAAACAAAATAAAATAACATAAGAGAAGACATTACCTTAAAATCGGGAAACTCTTTTTGATTTGAGCCAAAGGCTTCCTTGGGAAGAATTATGCCAAAAGTGAGTCTTATAAGAGTAAGATAGGGAAGTTGAAAGATTATTTGGGAAGAGGTTGTCTGAGCCAAATGGCTTTTAAGGTTTGAATAATGTGGTAGTGGTGGGGGCATTTTATAAGAGGAGAAGAGGGGTACTCTTGGAAAGTAATGAAATGTTAAATTATTATGAAGTACTTTTCGGATTTCAAAGGTCCCACAATTATATATTTAGAGGATACAGTGATAAGGTTTCGAAATATACTCATCCAATAGGTTTTTGAGAAGTTTATGTCTCATATGTTACATTATCTTTTCATTTTATTTAAATCGTTAATTAATGAGGTAATCACTGCATCATCATGGTGTCATAAACATTTTAATTTATTTAAAGTATAAAAATTATATAAAAAATATCATGATGAAGGAAATAGTTTTTTATTTCTAATGAATATTTATAGTCTAAATTTTTACTTATATAACCCCATGTAATAATTTATTTAGTAAAACAACACATGTTTGTGACAATTTTATTTTTATTTTAAATAAAAAGTTATTAATGTTATTTTCTTACCCAGGTGGCTCCATGGGGTCCCCAAGTTGACCTGTGGATTTTCTTATTCGACCATGACTCATCAAGTAAGTGTAGTACAAGTTTCAAGATATTTTAATATTTTTATAATATCATTATTACCTTAAATTTCACTAATTACCTTTAATCGCAATTAATAGAACTTAAAAGTTAATATTCACCAAAATATATTTTAATCCCATTGATCCACATTTTAATTCCTAATGAAAATGATGTCTGTTGTATTTTAGAAATTCAAATCACAGAGGTGGTAAAATTTCATTTAAACGAAAAGTCGATTTTTTTTACCACTTAGTGGTTTCACTATTCATCAAAAATCGATGTTTTTCAGAACAACACCAAAAATTAACCCTAAGATATATTTGATATTCCTAATTCAAAAATGTTGTCTAATTTAAAAAATTAAAAACATATAAGTTGATTAAATTAATTTAATAATTAATTCCCGCAGTTACAACAAATAGCGTGTTTTTAAGAAAGAATATCAAAAGATTGACAATTGTTTATGTCCAATTTCAAAGTGAAATTAATTATAATTACAACCATTGGATAAAATGGTAAAAATATATTCTAATTACACTTTATAACCACTCAATTTTATAATTTATCACTATAAATTACTTTGATTAAAAAAGTTGTTTTTAAGTATTTTTCACTATTCATAAAAAATTGGAAGTTCTCAAAAAAATACCAAAAATTCAACATAGGCTAATTTAGATATTCCAAATCCAAAAATGAATTCCATTTTGAAATATAAAATTTATATAAATTCAAAAAGTGGGTATTAATATTCATAAATGCTACTTTTATTGGTTGCGGTGTGTTAGAACTCGAGGTTGCATACAACACACGATGCTCTATTATTCCATGAGGAGCGTACCATGGAAGCTTGGTGTGTTATAGTTTTCGTTGTCTACCAATGTTTCATGCTAAACTTATCGTTTTTATCTATGATTTTTTATTCTTGAGTGACCATTCAATTAACATATAGGAGTCCCTTAAATGAACTTTTTTAAACTATTTTTTTCTTATTACAAGACCTCTTAGAAGATGCTACTCTAGGAATATTCAATGTTTTGATGTGGAAGTCTTAGCTTTGTACCAATGTCCCACTAATAAACATGGATTATGGACTACCTTGTGTTAGTTCATTACAATGTTTTTATTTTATCTCAAGGATCTCCATGGATTGTCTTTAGTATTTGAGGGGAAATTTGACCAAGGAGCATCACCAAAAGTATGGTACATTCATTTGTGATCATGTTTATAGTAAATCAGATATTACTTGGGAGATGGAATTACAGTTGAGTTTGTTAAATATTTTCCATCAATGTCGAGCATCAAAATGAATGGTCGGCTGCAGTGGCTCAAATAGTTTTCTCTATTGTTCAATTGAGTAGTCAATGAATGACCATTTCTAGAACATCATCGGGTTAGATGTGTGTTGATTTTGTCGTAAATATAATTTTATTAAAAGATGACATGACATTAACATTGAGGTCAATGAGGAATCTACCATTTTAACCTTTTCAAAAAACACGACAGAAGAATCACTAGAACATATATAACCTGTTAAAATTAAAAAATTAAGAAAAAAATTCAATTTAAGCCCAAAACAAAATATATATCTATAATTGATAAAAATACAACAGTATAAAATAATGATATTCTGATGGTTCAATACAGTTAGTCTATCCCATAAAACTATGGGTCTGGGATATAACTATGATTTTATGAATCATGGGAACTCAAGCTATCTATATACACCTATACCTACATTTTACCAAAACATAGGTATAGGTCACCTATACCTATGATTCATAAACCATGGTTTCATGAATTTTTAATGGAAATACCTATACCCACAATTTGGTAAAACTGTGGGTGTTGATCCTTATTAAAAAAATAAATCATCTTTTAGGAATTGATCCGAGCGTATTCTTCTTACAGATGAATGCATTTAACACAATCCCACAACTAGTTTTATATTATTATATTCAAATATATTTATATATATGTATTTATATTTAAAGAAACAATTATATTAAATTATTATTATTTAATTATAATTATGGTAAAATAATAGACCAATCTATTCTATTGTTTTTGGTATAAAATGTGGGTATAGGTTTTCCCTCACAATTTTTTTACCATGCAATATATTGTCTTAGTTTAAAAAATTCATGACTATAGTGGTGTCCAACAACCACAATTTTTGGGGAACCATGGGTACAGGTCCTCCCAATGATTTTTTCGCCGATAAACATATTCCCATGGTTTAGAAACACAATGGGTATAGGGGTGACCTATACTCATGGTTTTGGGAGATCAATTTGTATAGTTTCTTCCCATGACCCCCCAAAAAATATTTCCATGGTTCTTCAAAAAATGGGGTATATCTACTGCTATACCCATGGTTTATTTAAAACTAGGGGTATAAGTCATTCATAATAAATTTTTTCCCAATGGATATTGGGGTTCCCTATAACCATGGAATTTTCCAAAACCGTGCTTATAGACTAATATTCTGGTAGTGTAACTCAAATATATAAATTTTTAGTGATTAAATGATTGAAAAATATATGACACACACCGTTCATAGGGTATAGAAAATGAAAATTTATTCTTCTAATGTATCACAGTGGGATACTAGGGTCATCTCACTTAATGAGCTTCCTCCATCGTTCACTCACATCCTCTAATTAACTTAAAATTTTCTTTTTGGTTGTTTTATTTTATCTAAGAAATTAATGTAATTTAAATTAATGAAAATATTAAAATAACATCAAAATATTAAAATTAATTGGTGATGAAAAACATGGACTTTATGTTTTTGATTGTGGTTTATGCAATTCTCATTTTTTTTGTAATTATGTTTGATAATTTAATTTAGAGTCTTAATAAATTAATTTATATTTTTTAATTTAATGTTATGAAATCAAGAATTCATATAATAATATTTATTTAAAATCCACCTTTAATCAAGGTTGATGGTATAACTCAATCAAGATTGTAAAATATCACATGACCTAGATAAAACGCATTACATTTCATCCACTAGAAGGATAAACTCCATCATATGAATATCTTGTATTCAGTAGATTGGAAGATAAATATTTAATAAAATAATAGAAATGATTTTCAGATCAGTTTTATAGTGGATGATCAACACAACCATGATAATAACACCTTATAATCATAATCATAATGAAAAATTATAATTTAAGTGTAGAATAAATGAATTTTCCATATACCACCCCTAGGAAAATAATCAGATTTTCCCTTCATTTTTTATGTAATAGGTCATGGTAAAATGATTCTATGAAGTTAATAATAAATGGTTATAACATAAAACAAAAATAAAAGGGATGAGAGAATAAAAATTAAAGACAAACATTATATACAAAATTTGATAAGAGACGAAGAAGATAAAGAATAAGAATAAGAAGAAGTGTGTATTGAAGAAGACAAAATTATTTGAAAAATGGAAGAATTAAATGTTATTTAACATTAATTCAATTAATATTACATTTAAATTAAATTAAATTTTACAAAGAAAAAAAAGAAGAAATGAAATGGGTGAAAGAACTTCCCCTTTAGAATCGTTCTCCAAAAAGTGTGCTCATGTTTGGAAACCAATTAGTACGAATCATTCCTAGAGACCTTATTATAGGTTGTTCCAAATTAATTTTACTATCTCAGCTCAAAATTATATAATTATTGAATCTGTAGAATATGAGTTATGGAATAGTGAATGTGTAAGACTTTTTCTGGATGAGGATTTCGTAAATAATCTTTGAATTTTGTGAATTTATTGACCACATTAATTAGTGAATAACCCAATGGTATTTAATTTTGAAACTTTACTTGGAGTTATCATTAAAATCCAGTGAGAATAAAATCAATATGAGATGTTCGCCCAAATATATGCCTCATTTCAAGGGTGGGATCTACTCTATCCTCCCAGATTTTTTTTACATTTATTGATTTCTTTTAGAATTTAGATGATCGAATTAGATTATGGTATAGAATAAAATGTTTTAGACAAAAAAAGTAATCTAAAAACATTATCACACTAATTTGATTGATATTGTAAAATATATAATCAATTTACAAAAGAGATTAAAATCTATTTAAACTATAGAATTGTGAAAATTTAATATTAATGCCAAAACACACCATAAAAAAATAATTTTTTGAAAATAATAAAATTTTATAAATTTTAGGGATTAAATAATTGAGAAAATTATGAAAAATAATGAAAATATTATCTATATGAATCCAGCACATATAAAACATGCTTTTTGTCATGTATAAAATCTCAAAATTTAAAATCATAGGGCACTAATGTTAACAATATTCAAATTCCAACTGAATAAAATTAAACAATCATCAATGTAAAATCATATTTTATAATTTCACTGAAATTTTCATTTCTGTTAATTATTATCCAAAGAAACAATAAATTCAATTATTTCAGTTTCTCCCATTCAAAAATGATGTATCATCTCTTTTCATTAATGAATGTTCATAAATATAATAATATCAAACATTCCTAGCCATTATTTACCGCACTATTCATATTTTATGTCATATATCATGATAATATTCATTTATATTTATGCATATATCGAGAGATAATTATTTTTTCCAATAATTTTAAATGAACTACATTTTCTATAATGTAATGGTAAATAACACATAAAATCATGAGGACATCCCATGAAGGTTCAAATGAATCAGAGGTGTAAGGATGGTTGAAATTGATGTTTGAAAATTAAGGCCCATGGTGGAGGTTTATCTCTTAACTATAATTTATGATATCAAAAATTAGTGTGCTATGAAATTCCCCTCTTCAATGTAGAAACTCTCATTTCCCAAAAAGTCAATGTAATATAATGATTATTTTATGAATAATAAATTATGTTATACTTATTTAATTTTTCTCTACTTTTTCAATTTTATATGTAAAGTATCTGTTTCTCCACATTTTCATTTTCAAATGATATGCTTAGAATAATACTAACATCCCCCACATAAACGCATATGAAAAAAATAATTCATCTAGAGATGGTGATTTTTGATTATTTTATGTCACAATGAATTAAATTTGTGTTCAATTTGTTTCAAGAAGGAATCATTTATGTATGTTAAATAAATAGAGAACCATTTCATTAGTCCTATGTTATCACCCATAAAATTCTCCCTTAAATTTTATTTCATCCCTTGCACTATGATTCTATTTATCCCCACATATAAAAATTAAAAGATCATGAAAAATAATAAGGGGATGTTATTAAAGGATAAAAATGTCTTGAAACGTGGCTCATTCCTCACAAAGTAATTCATGCTCTCTATGGGATAAATAAGGATAGATGTAAATGTGGTATTTTAAAGATACGTGGTTTATCAAAAGATTCCGAAATAATTTAAAATGTGTTTTTTCATAGTCATACTTTTGAAAAGATAAATTGCAATTAATGGTTGGTAACATGTCCCTGTTCACTCACGAAAAATGGTCATGACTAAATAGGTAATTCCGGGCCTAGACAATATTTCAAGAGTGGGACGTATAATTTTTTATAATCATACATTGAATTATTAATAATTAAAAATAATTTCACATGAATTATTAAAAATTCATCAAATGATTTTCTTGGGAAAATTTTATTAACATGATTCAACTAATTATATCACATAACGAGTCCTCATTTTAATATACATGCATCAAAGTAAAAAATTTAATTCCCTATTTTAAAAATACAATCCCATTAACATTGACATCCAAATCTTGGAATCATAGAATTCCATTGAAAATAATGTCTTCTAGTTAAGTCAATTAAAAAAGGAATTCAATATTGTTCATCAAAATTTTAGTTTAAATATCAAATATGTTCCTTAGAAAAAAAATTAAAGAGTTTATAAGATAAAATTTATAAGTGAACTCTTATTTGAGTAGAAGAATATTACCATTAATCCTTTTCAATCTGGGTCTTCCATGTGCCATCATATCCCACACAATAAAATTACTCAATTAAGAAAAATGATCATTTAATTTAAGCTAAAAAATATAACTGTATTTGGGCTTCATGATGAACTAATACATAAGAGTGAATTTGAAATTTAAAATCCTAGAAACCATATATTGATAATTGAGGTATGATCCCCAAAGTGGACCCAAAATTTTTACTACCTGATGAAGGGAGTACCATATGTTATCAATAGTATATTTTTGGGTGGAGTTTCATGGAATTTAATTACCTCGTGTTTTTTTCCCAACCTTCATTTTTTATTCTTTTTTAGGATAATTCTATGTATAGAGAATGCTAGATCCCCCACCATCAAATTGTAGTTTATCTTGCTTAGAGGGGGTAGGCGGATGTATGGAACCTCATTCTCCTTCATTACTATATGTTATCCACATAAGGTTAATATAAGGTCCCTGCCTTAAACATTACATAATCTTGAATTAAATGAATAATTCCAATTGTGGATCTTTGTAGGATTAGAGTATTAGATAATTAGGACATAACTATTACATCTCATAAGATTACAAAATAGACACTTCTATATAGCTTCCATTTTTATACAAAAATGAACTCTTGAAAAAAAGATTCATGTCAAGTTACATGTTAAAGACTGCATGACTTTTCCATGAGCCCATATTTGACCTTATTCCACATTATGACCTGTGAAAAACATTTTTCAAAAACTTGGGATGAGCATAAAAAAACATATTAAGGGATACAAAAAGAAGGAAAACTGTTAGTTTTTCAAAACAACAAGTAAACCATGTATAATTTAACATATGTAATATTGTTCACCTTTATGAAGTAGTAAATACTCTACATTGAATAAATTATCATTAAATACCCTCTTCTAACCAAAATATTACCATAAAACCCATAAAGAGAACACATAACTTATAATGGTAAGATGGGACATAAACATACATAAACGAAATAATAATATGGTCGACTTTCAAAGATATCATTAAATGGAATAGCCATATGACTGACTTCCATACCCAATGCATTAGAGGTTATAAAGTAACCCCCCGTCCTGGTATTCACGACACCACCTGTCATTTGGTTTATCATTTAACCATCCTTCAAATGTCCAAGTACCATTATAAAATCATAACACATAAAAGAATTATAATGGAAGAAAAAATTTCCACATTTCAATCACAATATATCACTTATATATATTGACATAACAAATCCATTATCATAACCATTTTCAATTCCAAAATACATAAAAGGGTATATGGTATTTATTTTCTTTTAAAAAACATTATGGCTTGTTGAGGAAGACAAAGATCAAATAATACGCGCAACAGCGGAAAAGGTCATTATCACCATGTACGTTAAAAAGAAACATTATTTTTGTCGTTTAGTAAAAACCTTTATAGAAAAACATTCCTTTTGAATAAAAGTAAAAGAAAAAGGGGTGGATACACCGAATAAAAGAAAGTTGTGTATTAAAACAAAATATGCATCAATGAAAGGAGACTGTGATGAAGTACCTTACAAAGATCAATTTTTAAATAAAATAGATCTATTATGTGTATTCAACATAAGCACACATAAAGAAAGTATAAATACATAAAAATTCATCTCTCACAAAATCAAAGAATTACAAAGACAAGAAAGAGAAGATCATCCCAAAGAACGGAAATTGGGTTAAGAAGTTACCTTACCTCATGTCCAACTTGACTCGATCGTACATTAATCTCTAGAATAATAAAATAAAGTTAATTTATAATTTATTAATAAACTTTTTCAAGTTTATTATTCCTTTTATATCAATTATTACCATGTTATAATCATTATGTAATCATTTATGTAAATAATGTTAGTTTTGCCTATATTTGGTACTTAAGTCAGAAATTGACTTCTTATAATCACATGTTGTTCCTATGGTCAAAGTTTCATTATATCCAGAATGATATTAATGATTTGGATATCATATATATCCATAATATATTTGTATTTATAATAATACACAACATTTAGAGGTATGAAATGAAATTCACCGTTCATGGAGACGGTAAGCCATACGTATGCATGAACGCTAATTCCATTTCTATTTCATATTTAATGGAATTAAAACATATTGATATATATTAGTATTATAATTAAATTATTTTATCATATATAATATCATTAAATCAATCCTTTATACGTACCACATATGGTATGAAGGAGTCGTATCACTTTGAGGGGGCGGTAGTCCGCACTTCCTTTAATGAGATTGTCATGTTTAACCATAATGGAAACCATAAGGGAATGCTACAAATTAAAATTACAGAATAATAAAGAAACATAAACACAATATATATCATATATAAATATAGTTCCATCATAATGGCCACCATGAGAGCCGGTGGGTGATAATCGAACAACCATTGTTTCGTGAGGCGTTAGTTTTCTATCCACAAAAACATTATCTTCTTCATCAATTAGATGGAGGTGTGAGTAAATGTAGTTAGAATCCTTATCATAACAATATCCTAGTATATTGAGGATATTTTTTATGTTATAATAGAAAGGACTAATAGGATTTTAGAGGAGGGGGAAGTAAAATAAAAGAAAACAATTTAAGAGAAACTGTTACCTTTAATTTGGGTAACTTTCTTGGATTGGACCAAAGGACTTCTAGAAGTGCCTTATGCCTATGGTAAGGCTTCTAGAAAGAGGCTAGGGATGTAGGTATCTTAATTGGGAAGTGTTTGGATGAGAAAAAAAGGCTTGAGAGGTGTGAGAAATTGGTTATAAGTGGTCTCCTTTTATAAGGGAGAGGAGGGGCTCTTTTGGAAAGTGTGAAAACATTATTTTATTATAAACATATATAAATATTCAAAAGGTCCCAAAATCATTAAAGTCAAAGATAAAATGATTCATATTCGAAATAAAATCATCCAATCCAAATTGGACATGTTTTGGACAATATTTTAATCATTATAATCTTATTTATTTAAATCATTTATTAATGAGGTAAATACTGCATCATTATTGTGTCATAAATAATTTAATTTATTTAATGTCTAAAATTTTTATAAAAATACAATGATTTAGGAAGGATTTGTAACTTTACAATGAATATCTGTAGTGGAAACGATAATTTATATAACCCCTTCTAAATATTAATTTACTAAAATATATTTTCTTTTGTCATTTTTGTATTTACTTTATGTTAATTAATCTAAATTTTCATTATCACTCCCAAGTGGCTCAATGGGGTCCCAAAATCGACCCAAATATGCCCATGGAGATAAATTCCCCATCCAATGAGGTTTGGACAGGTTTAAAGGTAATTTTGAATTATTGTAATATTCTTTTAACCTTGAATTTCCCTATTTAACTTTAACGACGGTAAATAAAATCCAAAAGTTACTATTCAACCAAAATTATTTTTATATTATTGAACAAAAATTTACTTTCAAATAAATCCACGTATATTGGATTTTTGTTGTTCAATTCACAGAAGTGGTAAATTTTCATTTAAATGAAAAAGTCAGTTTTTTTAACTACTACTAAGTGATTTTATTATTCATCAAAAGTTGTAGTTTTTCAGAAAAATACCAAATATTCAGCATATGATATAATTTATATTTAGAATTAAAAAATAATTTATATTTTTCCATATTAAAAACATAAGAGTGGCATTAATTATTTTTAAAATTAATTCCCGTTATCAAAATAAATAGCGTGTTTTTAAACAACAATAACTATCAAAAGATTGATACTTGTTTATGTCCAATTTCAAAGTGAAATTAATTAAAATGACCAAAATTTGATTAAATGGAAAAAATATATTCTAATTTAACATTAAAACCAATTAAAAAGATAATCTAACCTTATAAATAAATTATAGTAAATCATAGTTTTGAATTAAAATACAATATTTTGACTATTCAATAAAAAATGAACTTTATCAGAAAAATTACAAATATTTACAGAAAGTAATTTTTGATGTCGCCATTCTAAAGAAGGAATTTATTTGGTCATATAGAATGTATTAAAGTGACCAAAAATACATTTAAAAAGATTTTTCCATGAAAAGGCGATAAATCAATTTTTTAATGTAAATTATGCTTACAATTAGATTCATTCACATTTTAAGCCCCTATCTTTTATTGGATAAATGTAAATACATTTAACAAACATGTATAATCATATTGTATTTAGTTTCGTTCATTGTCTCCAATACAATGGCTAGTAGTTAACTACCATTTAAAATAATAATATTATATTATTAGTGTGCAACGTAAGATTCCAAAGAAACCCGTTTTTTGCGTATCAGGTACGCTATCGAACATAGAAACACATTTAAAGTAAAATTAATATCTAATTCACAAATAACAATTAATATGAAATATCTATTATTCTATATTTACCTAGGATGTTACATCCTTCCACCCTTTTGGGAATTGTCTCCTCAGAATTGTTATTCACATATCAAAATAATTGGGGGTATTTATCCCTTATAGCCTTTTCAGATTCCCATGTTGCCTCTTCAAACATATGGTTTTGCCACAAAACCTTTATAAGGTGAATTACCTTATTCCAAAACACTTTCTCTCAATGGTCAAGAATCTGGATGGGTTGTTCTTTATAATAGAGTTTCTCTTCCAACTGATGTACCTCTGGGCTCAAAACATTAGATGGATCTGGTATATACTTTCTCAACATCAAATCATGAAAAACATTGTGTACCTAGGAAAAACATGGAGGTAAAGTCGCTCTATATGCAACTAATCCAACTTTCTCCAGAATTTGATAAGGTCCAATGAACCTCAGACTCAACTTTCACTTCAAAACTAAACGCCTCACAATTTTCCATGGAGAAACATCGAAAAGACCTGATCACCTACCTCAAAAGAAAGATCCTTCCTCTGGTAATCTGCACAATTTTTCTATCTTCTCTGATCTTTTCTCAAGTTATTCTAAATCAACTGAACTTTCTATTCCATATCTTCTTCCAATTCTGGTCCCATCAGGTTCCTTTCACCTACATCATCCAAAAAAGATGGTGTTCGACAACGCTTTCCATATAATGCCACAAATAGAGCCATCTTTATAACAAAATGAAAACTTTTATTATATGTAAATTCAACCAAAGAAAGATTTTGGTCCCATCTTCCCTAGTAATCCATCGAACATGTACATAGCATATCTTCCAATGTTTGAATTGTTCGTTCTAACTGCCTGTCTGATTGAGGATGAAAAGTTGTACTAAAATTTAATTTAGTACCCAATTACATCTAAATGCCTTTCCAAAAGTTAAACGTATATCTAGGATCACAATCATATACAATGGAGAAGGGAACTCCATGAAACTTGACTATCTCTTTAACATATGATTGAAAAAGTTGATCTGGAGAAAATGTATATCTAATAGGAAGAAAATGAGTGGATCTAATTTGTCAATAAACTATAACTCAGATCTTAGTATTACCTCGAGATGTCTTTGGTAATCCTAAAACAAATTCCATGGATATATTTTTCAACTTCCACTCGGGCACCGGTAAAGGCTGAAGCATTCCTTTCAGTAATTGTCTCTCTTATTTAACCTACTCACAAGTCAAACACTTTACAGTAATATCAGCAATATCTCATTTCATTCCATCCCACCATTAATACTCCCGATGATATCTGTACATCATTGTACTATCAAGATGAAAAGAAAATGGGGAACTATGAACTTCACATAACAACTCATTCTTCAACTATGAATCACAAGGCACACATAATCACTTTCCAAATCTCAAAAAACAATCATTATCAACATTAATATCAAGTATCTTACCCTTCTAAACCAACTCTACCTTTTTCTACAACTCACTATCTTCCTTCTGTGCTTGCTTAATTCTGTCTGAGAGATATTATTTCACTAACACCTCAAAAAAAATAGAATTACTTCCTACACCATAAAATTCTGATCCAAAGTTAATCAAATAAAAAACCAAAGGATCTCATTCCAAACGTAACATGGTTAATGAAGTATTACTTTTTCAACTCAAAGCATCATCCACTATATTTGCTTTTCCCATATGGTAATGAATCACGCAATCATAATCCTTGATTAATTCCAAACATCTCCTATGTCTAAGGTTTAATACTTTTTCAGTGAATATATACATCAAAAGTTTTTTATGAATATATATTTTACACTTCACTCCGTACAAATGATGCCTCAAAATTTTTAAAGAAAAAAAAATAGTTGCTAATTCCAAATCATGTGTACGGTAATTTAACTCATGGGGTTTCAACTGATGTGAAGCATATGCAATTATCTGATCATTCTACATTAGGACACCACACAATTCTTGCAATGAAGCATCATTGTAGATAACAAACACACCATTTTTGGATGGCAGTGCCAAAACTGGAGCATTCACCAATCTTTTTTTCAATTCTAGAAAACAATCCTCACACTCTTTTATCCAGATTAACATAACACTTTTTTGAGTTAACATAGTCATTGGAATAGATAACTATGAAAATTTTCAACAAACCTCCGGTAATAACCTGCCAAACCAAGAAAACTATGAATATCGGCTATATTTGTGGGTCTTGTCCATTGTTCAACAACTTAGTTTAGTAGGATCAATAGTTATGCCATTTTTTAAAATAATGTGACCAAGGAATGAAATTTATTGAAACCAAAACTCACACTTGATTAATTTCACAAATATTTTATTTTCATTTAAGTGTTGCAAGACATCCCTTATATGACCTTCACTTTCTTCCTTAATATTAGAATTGACAAAAATATCATCAATGAACACAACCACAAACCTTTCCAAGAACTCATGGAAAATTCTATTCATAAGATTCGTGAATACAACAGGTGCATTGGTTATCCCAAAAGGCATATCTAAAAATTCATAATTTCCATATCTTGTACAAAACGCGGTCTTCTGAACATCTGCATCCCTTACATTCAATTGATGGTACCCCGAACTCCAGTCAATCATCGAAAAATACTGCGCTCCCTGGAGATGATCAAAAAAATCATCGATATGAGGCAAAGGATACTTGTTCTTAACAGTTATGTTATTCAATTCTCTATAATCAATTCAGTGTCTCGTTAAACCATCTTTCTTTTTGACAAACAAGTCATGATCACCCCATGGTGATTTTCTAGGATGAATGAAACCTTTATCTAATAACTCTTGAAATTGTTTCTTTAACTCCAAATGTTCAATTTGAGTCATTCGATAAGGGGGTTTTGAAATTTTCTTAGCATCATGAACTAAGTCAATAGTAAATTCAACATTCTGATTATGTATTATACTAGGAAACTCATTAGGAAAAACATCAAGGTACTCATTTACCACGGGCAAATCATTAATCTGAAAAGACTCTTTATTTTGAACAATATGTGCAAGGTGACATTCATTTCCATATTATACCAGTTTTTCCACTTCCTGATATGTTATCAAAATCAAGGGTTTATTCTTCTACACAAACTAAAATTCTTTCTGAAAAGAAAATCATTAGCTCTGTAGAAAATCTTAGCATGATAAACAGAAATCCAATGTATGCCCAAAATAACATCAAACTCTACTAGAGGAAAAAAATAAGGTTTTCAGCTAGATTCTTCATGCACAGAAGGACATGAATGTTCATATAATTTCTATTTGTGAAAAAATTTCCTCTAGGTTTTTTTACCATAACTTCAGTATTCATATCGTGAGATAGAATTGCCAATTTAGTAGAAAATTTCTCAGAAATGAAAGAGTGTGTAGACCCTGAATCAATTAACACATTTTCATAATCTGATAAAAAATACAGTGTACCTGATACTACTTCATTTGATGGCCAAACATCTACTGAAGTAGTTTCAAAGGATTTCACCACCCCTTTCATTTTGAAGTCTGGCTGCTTTCCCTCAAATGAGTTCTTCTCTGGACACTCATTTTCATAATGACCCATTTCATTACACATAAAACAACATACCTATTGATTTTCATTGCCTGCTTGATCATATTCCTTATAGTTACGAGAAATATAAACAGACATACCACATCCCAAGCACCTTCTAGACTTTGATAAACATTCTACATGATGCTTTTACCACACTTTTCACAAGATAGATATTTAGTTTTCTTACCTTCATGCTTCATTGATGAATTCTTCCTCTTTCCCTGCTAACTGGACCCCTTATTCTGGTGTTTGTCAAAGAACACCTGATCATCTACAAAGTCCATATCCCCCTTCTCTGCACATCTTACAAGTTTTTCATAACATTTGAACTCACGAGAGGCTAACGGTCTTCGATATCGTGGCATCAGTTATAAGGCCCATGCCTTAAACCTTACATAATATTGAATTAAATGAGTAATTCACATTGAGGATCTTTTCATGTTTAGAGTTTAAGAGAATTAGGACATAACTATTACATCACAAAAGATTAAAAAGTAGTCACTTCTACTAAATTTAAATAAAATAAAAACTCTTAAAAAGTAACATGAATAGTTCCATGTTTTAGGTAGCATGACTTTCCCTTGATCCCATCCTTGACCCTATTCCACGATAAGTCCTGTGAAAAACATTTCAAAAACTTGAGATGAGCATAAAAAGCTCAGTAAGGGATACACAAAGAATGAAAACTGTTAGTTTTTCAAAACAACAAGTAAACCATTATACTTTATCAAAGTAATACTTTTCACCTTCGTGAATTAGTAAAAACTCCTCACTGAAAAAAAAAGTATCATTTCTTACCTTTTCTCAACCAAAGGATTACCATAAAACCTATATAAAGATCACGTAACATATATAAAGGTAACTTGGGACATAAACATACTTAAGTGGAATAACCATACGGTCGACTTCCACACATATCACTTAATGGAATAGCCATACGGCCAATTTCCATACATACTTAATGGAATTTCTATACGGCCGACTTCCATAACCAATGAATTGGAGGTTATAACGTAACCACCCGTCCTGGTATTCATGGAACCACCCGTCATATGGTTTATCACGTAACCACCCGTCAAATGTCCAAGTACCATAATAAAAAAATAAGACATAAAACAAATATAATGGAACAAAAACATTTCCACAATTTGAGCACAATATATCACTCAAATATATTGACATAACAAATCCATTATAAAAACCATTTTCAATAACAAAATACATTAAAGAGTATATGGTATTTATTTCATTTAAAAAACATCACGACTTGTTGAGGAAGCTAAAGACTAAATAATACTCTTGGCAGCGGAAAAGGTCATTGCCACCGCGTACGTTAGAAGAAACATTCATTTTTGTCATTTAGTAAAACGCTTCGTATAAAAAGATTCCTTTTGTATAAAAGTAAAAGTCAAAGGGGTTTATACACCGTATAAAAAAAGTTGTGTATAAAACGAAATATGCCTCAATGAAAGGAGATTGAGACGTAGTCCCAAACAAAGACGGTATCCTTGGTTTAAGGATAAATCAATTACATAATTATGTGTGACAAATGAATACACCAAATGTAATTGGATATTAAGTGTAAAATAATCAAAGTTCATTCACACATATTCAAAGGATGAAATATTCAATAACTACATGTTGAACCCAAAGAAATTGAAATTGGGTTAAGAAGTTCCCTTGACAGCCTAACGGCGTCACATCAAAATGAGTTGACGAGAGATAAAAAGTGTATCTCATCACTTGGACATAAAAGTTACATCAATAAGGACATATGAGAACATATTCCAACATAACAATATGTAAATTAAAAGACCCAACACAAGAAGTCTTTTAAAAAAAGGAGGGTGAAATGTTCCCTTACCGACTTGGGTATCTTTCAAAACATACACCCCATGAATGAAGGACAATACATCATTGATGTAAATACTCATAAAACGAAAGTATATTACAAAAATGGTAGAATAATGGGCGGTACGTACAACACTCAAATGAAATTGTGGCAAATGTAGCATAAATCTCACGGGAATAAAAGTGAGATGAAAAATCCCTTACGAAAACTCGGCAGCCTAACGACGCCACATAAAACTTACAAAAATGGATTGATGAGATCAAATAGGGTATCTCATCATATTAACATAATTTTTATATAAAGAGGAATATAAAATAACATCCCCCAACATAAAAATGTGCAGCTTAAAAGAAGTGACATAAAGGAGAGTACTTAAAAAGAAAGAGAGAGGTTGGATCCCTTACGAAAATTCGGCAGCCTAACAGCACCACTAAAAATCTCCAAAATGGATTGATGAGAGAGAATAGGGTCTCTCATCATATGAATATAAAAATTACAGTAATATTAATATAAAATAATATCCCAATAACAATAAATATGTGCTTTTAAAGGAATGACAAAAAAGAGTGCACTTTAAAAAGAAAGAGAGGAGTAGGATCCCTTACCTCGGGTCCGACATGACTCGATCGTTCTTTAACGTCCCGAATAATAAACTTGAGTTAATTTCTATTTTCTTAAGAACATTTTTCAAGTTCATTATTTATTTTATATCACTTATTTCCATGTTATAAACATTATGTAATCATTTAAGTTAATAATTTTTGTTTTGTCGATATTTGGTTCTTAACTCGAAAGTGGACTTCTTACAATTACATGTTGTTTGTGTGGTCAAAGGTTTTTTATATCCAGAATGAAATTCCTGATTTGGATATCATATATATAATATATATCTAGAATATACATGTATTTATAATATCACATAATCATTTATCAGTAAGAAGTGAAATGCACCATTCATGGAGACGGTAAGCCGTACGTACACATGAACGCTACTTTCATTTCTTTGTCATATTAATGGAATTAAAACTAAATGAGAGGTATGTATATTTTAAATTCCAGAATTATATTCATCATTTACATGTATCATTCATCATATATATCCATTATATAAATGTACTTATAATAGTACATTACATTTGGGGATAAGAAATGAAATGCACCTTTCATGGAGACGGTAAGCCGTACGTACGCATGAACGCTACATTCATTTCTATCTCATACTTTAATGGAAATAAATAATAATTATATAGAGGTGTATAATAATTCCAGTATAAAATCATATATAATAACATTAAATCCATCCTTAATATGTCCCATGTATGGCATTAACGAATCACATCACTTTGAGGGGGCGGTAGTCCGCACTTCCTAAAATGAAGATATCGCGTATACCCATAATGGAAGACATAAAGGTAGGACACAAATAAAAAATAAAGAAGCTTAATTAAAAACATAAACATATTATATATCATATATAAATATATTGACATCGTAATGGCCACCTTTGAAGGTGTTATATGAGTGTTGAACAATAATCGTTTCGTGAGGCAGAAATTCGCCATCCACGGAAACAGTATGTTCTTTAACCATTAGATGTAGGTGTGTGTAAGTGTAGCTCGAATACTTCTTATAACAACATCCAATTATATTTAGGATACTGGATTTGTTACAAAAAAATAATAAAATAAGTATAGGGGGTTGGAGAAGCAAAATAAAACAAAAGGACTCAAAAGAAGACATTACCTTAAAATCAGGTAACTCCCTTTGGTTTGAGCTCAAAGGAATATTTGGGAAGACTTCTACATAAATTGAGGCTTCAATGAGTAAGAGAGGGATGTGGAGAGCCAAAATGGGCAGGGTTTGGCCGAGACAAAAGCTTTGATAGTGTGGGTAAGGAGGTAGAGGCGGTGGCCTTTTATAGGAGGAGAGGAGGGGCACTCTTGGAAAGTGAAGAAAAGTCACTTTATTTTAAAATGGTATTCGGATTTAAGAGGTCCCACATTGATGTATTTCCAGGATAAGGTGATAAGGGTTCGAAATCCACTCATCCAATAGGTTTTGGACATGTTTAGGTCTTAGATATTACATTATCTTTCCATTTTATTTAAATCGTTAAATAATGAGGTCATCACTGCATCATCATGATGTCATAAATAATTTAATTTATATAATGTGTAAAAATTATAAAAAAAATACTATGATGTATGAAATCTTTTTATCTTTCCAATTACTACTTATAGTCAAAAAGATGACTTTTATAACCTCGTGTAAAAAGTGTTTTAGTAAAACATCTAATGTGTGTGTCATTTTTACTTTAACATTAAATAAAAAGTTATTTATGTAATTTCCCAACCAAAGTGGCTCCATGGGGTCCCCAAGTTGACCCATGGCTTGTCTTGGTCGTCCATGACACATACAATAAGGGTAGGACATGTGTCAAGCTCATCTCATACTATTAGAACATTATTTTTACCTTAAACTACACTAATTACCTCTAATCGCGATTAAAAACTTAATAAGTTACTATTCACCAAAAAATTATTTTAATCTCATTGAACCACATTTTACTTTTTAATGACAACCATGTATGTCGGATTTTTGAAATTCAAAACACAAAGGTGGAAAATTTTCATTTAAATGGAAAATCAGTTTTTATAAGTACCACTTAGTGGTTTCACTATTCATCAAAAATTGATGTTTATCAGAAAATTACAAAAAATTCACCCTAATCTATATTTGATATTCCGAATTCAAAAATGAAGTCTATTTTACAAAAATCAAAACATATAAGTCACATTAATTAATTTAATAATTAATTCCCGCTGTCATGACAAATAGCGTGTTTTTATAAAACAATAAGTATCAAAAGATTGACACTAGTTTAAGTCCGATTTCAAAGTGAAATTAATTCCAACGACCACTATATGATTTAGTGGTAAAAATATATTTTAATTTCACTTTAAAACCAATTAAAAAGATAAAATAATCATATAAATAAATTAGATTAAAAAGAGGTTTTGAATTAAAATACAACATTTTACACTATTCATTAAAAAATGAACTTTATCGGAAAGATACCAAAAATTTACACAAAGTAAATTTTGATGTCCCAATTCTAAAGAAGATTTTAATTTGGTCCAATAGAATGTATAAGAGTTAACAAAACTATATTTAATGATGGTTCTCCCTCAAAAGGCGATAAGTGAACCTTTAGTGAAAACTAGGGCATATACGCCTAAAATTGAATTCTTTCCGTATTTTAAGCCTTTATCTTTTATTGGATAAATCTAAAAACATTTAAAAACATATATAATCATATTTTAGTTATTTCTATCCATTCCCGCCAATACAACGGCTACATGTTAACTTCCATTTAAAATAATATTATTTTATTATTAGAGTGCAACGTAAGATTCCCAAGAAACTCATTGTTGCGTGTTGGGTACGCCATCGAGCATAGCATCCCCTTTAAAGTCATATTAATATTTTATTCAAAAATATGGATAAATATGAAAATGTCATATTCTTTATTTACCTGGGGTGTTACATCAGTGCTAAGTAAAATCGATTTATATTACTATAAAGATCTTAGAAGAAATTTGGTGCATACCTTTCTAGTCGAGTGATCTTTGCTTCATATGTAGCCATTGTGTCATCCTCCTGCCTCAATTATAGGAATTGTTTTTCCATCCTAAGATGAACCACCTATGGAAAATATTTATCAAGAAACGTACCTTTGAATTCTTCCCAATCAAGAGCATTAATCTCCTCACTATCTTTGATATATTTCACCTTCGACCACCACTGATCTGCTCCAACATTAAAACGTTAAATAGCAAGACTAACCTTTTGATGTTCAGAAAAACCCATGACATCGAAAATCATTTCCAGTGCTTTAATCCACCCTTCAGATATCACATGGTTAGATGATCCTCTAAATGATGGGGGATGTAGCCTCCTGAAATGATCCACTATTGACATGTTCCTTTACAGTTAATCTGGCTGACCTCGTGCTAGGATACCACCACCATTTATAGCCTTATTCAATTGTGCCATCACTACAAAAAACTTTTCAGTTCCCATTCTTACCGTCTCAGGTTGCTTATTAGGAAGGTTGTCTTCCTCCTGATGTCTTCCCACCATAGTCTCCATGTTTCCCCTACAGAAAACCATTCTAAACACAGAAATATCTTAGGGGAAGAAACATAGTAATCTATAAATGCTATATGATTTCAATATTAACATAAATTACTTTATAGACATTAATTTAATAATACCCTAACTCTTAATGTTGTCTAAACCGACCTCTGATACCAACTATAAGAAACAAACCCTAAACCTTACGTAATCTTGAATTAACTGAATAATCCTTGTTGAGGATCTTTTCAGGTTTAGAGTTTTAGATAATTAGGACATAACTATTACATCTCATAAGATTACAAAATAGGCACTTCTACGTAGTATCCATTTTTTACAAAAGATGAACTCTTGAAAAAAAGTGTCATGTCCAGTTCCATGTTAAAGACAACATGAATTTTCCTTAATCACATCCTTGACCCTATTCCACATTTTGACCTATGAAAAACATTTCAAAAACATGGGATGAGCATAAAAAGATGATTAAGCGATACACAAAGAACGAAAAACTGTTAGTTTTTGAAAACAAAAAGTAAACCATGAATACATTAATATTAGTAAAACCTTTCACCTTTATGAAGTAGTAAATACTCTTTACTGAAAAAATATCATTACATACACTTTTGTAACCAAAAGATTACCATAAAACCCATATAGAGAACACATAACTTATAAAAGTAACTTGGGACATAAGCATACTTATAAAGAATAACCATAAGGTCGACTTCCACAAATACCACTAAATTGAATAGCCATATGGACGACTTCCATACCCAATGCATTGGAGGTTATAACGTGACCACTCATCCTGGTATTCTTGGAACCACCCGTCTTTTGGTTTCTCATGTAACCACCCATCAAATGTCCAAGTACCATTATAAATTCATAACATAGAAAACAATTATAAAGGAAAGAAAACATTTCCGCATTTCAATCACAATATATCACTTAAATATATTGACTTAAAAAATGAATTATCAAAAAAAATTCAATACAAAAGTACATAAAAGAGTATAGGGTATTTGTTTTCTTTTAAAAAACATTACAGTTTGTTGAGGATGCCAAAGATCGAATAATACTCACGGTGGTGGAAAAGGTCGTTGTCACTACATACATTAAAAAGAAACATACTTTTTTTCCTTTAGTAAAACGCTTCATAGAAAATATTCCTTTTAAATAAAAGTAAAAATCCAAGAGGTTGATACGCCGTATAAATTAAAGTTGTGTATTAAAACAAAATATGCCACAATGAAAGGATATTGAGACGAAGTCCCTTAAAAAGATCATTTTGTTAATAAAATTGTTCTATTATGTGTATTCTATATAAGAACACATAATGAATGTATAAATACATAAAAATTAATTTCTCACATAATCAAAGAATTACATAAACAATAAAGACAAGATAAACCCAAAGAACAAAAATTGGGTTAAGAAGTTCCCTTACCTCGTGTCCGACATGACTCGATCGTTCTTTAATCTCCTACATAATAAACTAAAGTCAATTTATACTTTATTAAGATACTTTTTAATGTTAATTATTCCTTTTATATCAATTATTACCATGTTATAAACATTATGTAATCATTTATGTTAACAACGTTTGTTTTACCGATATTTTGTACTTGAGTAAAAAATGTACTTCATATAATCACATGTTGTTCCTGTGGAAAATGGTTCATTATATCCTGAATGATATTCATGATTTGGATATCATATATATCTATCATATACATGTATTTATAATAATACATAACATTTTGCGGTATGAAATGAAATGCACCGTTCATGGAGACGGTAAGCCGAACATACGCATGAACGCTACTCCGATTTCTATATCATATTTAATGGAATTAAAAACACAATGATACACAGTAGTATTATAATTCCTGTATAACATCATATATAATAACATTAAATCCATTCTTTATACATCCCATGTATGGCATTAATGAATCACATCACTTTGAGGGGGCGGTAGTCCGCACTTCCTAAAATGAAGATATTGTGTATACCCATAATGGAAGCCATAATGGTAAGCCACAAATGAAAAATACAGAAGCTTAAGTAAAACATAAACATATTATATATCATATATAAATATAGTTACATATTAATGGCCACCTTTGAAGGTGTTATATGACTGTTGAACAATCATCGTTTCGTGAAGCAGAAATTCTCCATCCACGGAAACAGTATTTTCTTTAACCATTAGATGTAGGTGTGTTTAAGTGTAGCTCGAATCCATCTTATAACAACATCCTAGTATATTGAGGATACTGTATTTGTTACAAAATAAAATAATAAAAAGAGTTTAGGGGGTTGGAGAAGAAAAATAAAACAAAAGGACTCAAAAGAAGACATTACCTAAAAATCGGGTAACTCCCCTTGGTTTGAGCTCAAAGGCTTCCTTGGGAAGACTTCTGCCCAAAGTGAGGCTTCAATGAGTAATATAGGGATGTGGAGAGCCAAAATGGGTAGGATTTGTCCGAGCCAAAGGCTTTGGGAGTGTGGGTAAGGAGGTAGAGGTGGGGGGCCTTTTATAATAGGAGAGGAGGGGCGCTCTTGGAAAGTGAAGAAAAGTCACATTATTTCAAAATGGTATTCGGATTTAAGAGGTCCCACATTGATGTATTTATAGGATAAGGTGATAAGGGTTAGAAATACACTCATCCAATAGGGTTTGGACATGTGTAGGTATTAGATATTACATTATCTTTCCATTTTATTTAAATCGTTAAATAATGAGGTCATCGTTGCAGTATCATGATGTCATACATAATTTAATTTATTTATTGTCTAAAAATTATAAAAAATATACTATGATGTAGGAACTCTTTTTATCTTTCTAATGACTACTTATAGTCAAATATCTTACTTGTATAACCCCATGTAAAAATTGTTTTAGTAAAACATCTAATGTGTGTGTCATTTTTACTTTAACATTAAATAAAAAGTTATTTATGTCATTTCCCAACCAAAGTGGCTCAATGGGGTCCCCAAGCTGACCCATGGATTGTCTTGGTCGGCCATGACACATCCAATAAGGGTACGACGTGTGTCCAGCTCATCTCATACTATTAAAACATTATTTTTACCTTAAACTACACTAATTACCTCTAATCGCGATTAAAAACTTAATAAGTTACTATTCACCAAAAAATTATTTTAATCTCATTGAACCACATTTTACTTTTTAATGACAACCATGTATGTTGGATATTTGAAATTCAAAACACAAAGGTGGAAAATTTTCATTTAAACGGAAAATAAGTTTTTATAAGTACCACTTAGTGGTTTAACTATTCATCAAAAATTGAAGTTTTTCAGAAAATTACAAAAACTTCACACTAAGCTATATTTGATATTCCGAATTCAAAAATGAAGTCTATTTTACAAAATTCAAAACATATAAGTCACATTAATTAATTTAATAATTAATTCCCACTGTCATGACAAATAGCGTGTTTTTATAAAACAATAAGTATCAAAATATTGACACTAGTTTAAGTCCGATTTCAATGTGAAATTAATTCCAACGACTACTATATGATTTAATGGTAAAAATATATTCTAATTTCACTTTAAAACCAATTAAAAAGATAATATAATCATATAAATAAATTAGATTAAAAAGAGGTTTTGAATTAAAATACACCATTTTACACTATTCATTAAAAAAATGAACTTTATCGGAAAGATACCAAAAATTTACACAAAGTAAATTTTGATGTCCCGATTCTAAAGAAGAGTTTAATTTGGTCCAATAGAATTTATAAGAGTTAACAAAACTATATTTAATGACGGTTCGCCCTCAAAAGGCGATAAGTGAACCTTTAGTGAAAACTAGGGCATATACGCCTAAAATTGAATTCTTTCCGTATTTTAAGCCTTTATCTTTTATTGGATAAATGTAAAAACATTTAAAAAAAATATAATCATATTTTAGTTATTTCTATCCATTCCTGCCAATACAACGACTACATGTTAACTACCATTTAAAATAATATTATTTTATTATTAGAGTGCAACGTAAGATTCCCAAGAAACTTGTTGGTCGGAGTGGTTTACTCAAGTGGGGGGTGAATTGAGTACCAATTAAAATTTCTATATTTAAAAGCAGTGTCTTAAAGACCCCAAATATACAAAAAAATTAAACTGTAGTGAATTTATATTAATGTAGAGATTCTGTTAGGTTCTCAAGGGATTGATTAATTCCCAGTTAATCAACACAGGAGTGCGTGATTATCTTTTGAAACTAACTTACTAATCTACACTTAACATAAACACTTGCTAATTTAATTATCAAAGTAATCTTTAAAAACAGTATTGGTTTTAAAGTGATTAGCAGCGGAATAATACTTTGAAGTAGATGGCGCAACAATGTAACCAAGAGGTTCAGTCTCAAGCCGAGAATTAGTCCTCTCAAAAGTTTATATAAAAATTGATCCACACCCTGGATCGGGGTTCAACAGTTTACAACTGTCCAGGTCCAAGACCTCTACCACTTTTATTCGTGGGAAACAGTACAACAGCAACCAGCTGTCCAGGTCACACACGACCTCTACCACAGTTCTTCGTGGGAAAGAAAGAATGAAAGAGTTTTGTAAGGATTTACAGATCCTTCAGTTTGAGTACAGGAGACAGTGTATGTGTTAGATATAGCAGATAACACACACTGCTCGAAATGAATGGTAATAAATCACAGAATAAGAGATGTAGAGTTTAGAGATGGTTCTGGTGATTGCAGTATAGCTCTGGACTCCTTTGGATTCGATTAGAAGTGAGTCTGAGTCCTCTTCTCGTTTCTGTTGAGAAATAGAGTGTCGTATGCTCCAGGTTCACAGGTGGTGAGAATGTAGTCAATGAAGTTCTTCTTGTATGCACAGAACACTTCTCGAGTATGCTTGATTGTCTATAAGCTTCTCTGTGTTCTTCTCATGCTTTGTGTCGTTTTTGGTATATTGGATGCACCGCACTTTTCTGGTTCGCACTTTTTTTCTTTCTTCACACGTTCGCCTCCTTTCTCTGGTATGTAGTCTTCTCGTATTTATCTCCCATCAGGGGACAGAAAAGATTTCTTTTCAGCAGGTACGAGGTACGGGTTCCTGACATCCGACAACCTTTATCAGATATTTGACAAATCATTAAAATGTATGATATGACCGTTAGATAGATTAAATATAGGAAATAAAGAAATTCAAACAGTGAGTTGAGTGATCGGTAGGTAATCAGCATCGGTAGCTTGATGCATCGGTAGATTGAACATCGGTAGCTTGAACATCGGTAGCTTGAACATCGGTAGCTTGATGTCATTAGTTGCTTTGACTCTATCGGTGGCTCTATGCGTCGGTTGGTACATGCATCGGTAGCTCCATGCGTCGGTAGGTACATGCGTGTATCAATGATTGTTTATCGGTAGCTCCATACGTCGGTAGCTTCATGCATCGGTAGCTCCATGTATCAGTGGCTGTGAGTCTATCGGTAGCTTCGTCCATCAGTGACTTATTCCATCGGTAGCTATTTATACTTACACCGGTAGCTCTACGTTTGTATCGGTAGCTGTATTTATAAGTACATCGGTAACTCTATGTTAAGTCTATCGGTAGCTGTCTGTCGGTAGACTAAGTCTATCGGTAGACTGGTTACCGGTAGCTCTTTATCAGTAGCTATAGGCAGATTACTTATCTGTTTTATGCAGAACACATCCGATTGTGTTAGAATCAATTTATAACTTGTATGAACATGGATAAATGATGATTAACATATTCCAAAGACTATTTTAAAAGGAAGTTATTGGTTTGATCACAGATTGGAAAGAATTAAAGTATAGATCAACAATACTTAACAATATCATAGAGAATGAAGACATAATTGGGATTTTCAACACAAATAAATACATGATTGAGATTATCAAAACAGGTGAGGTCAACAATCTCCCCCTTTTTGATAATCACAATTTATGATATGGGCATTTAACATGGTGAAAATATAAGAGTAAAGAGTATAATATTGAATTCAATTTTCTCAGAGAAAACAGCATCAGAGATAATAGAAATAGTATGATATAGACATAAGTTATCAGAGGTAAAAATAATAAGGTACTATATAGACATAAGGTATCAGAGATAAAAATGGAAACAAAACAAAGGATAATGTGTTTCCCCTTATGCCTTATTTTTCTCCATTGAAAATGTTTCTCATTTTGTTCTCCTCCGTATTCTCGCATAAAAAGTTTCTCCCCCTCTCTTATTGTTCTCCCCCTTTGTGATAATCAAAAAGTGGGAAAGCATATATATATATATATATATATATATAGGAGAGAAATAGAACAAAGAGAAGTAGATATTGTTCTGTATTAGAGTAGTCAAAAAGTACAACAAAAATAGATTACAAAGGAATTTCTATCAAAAAGCCTGGCCACTGGTTCAATCCGCATCTGCAATGTGAGATTTTCCTTTGGGATCAGAAAGATGCTCGGGTGGTGAGGATTCAGGTGAAGGTTTGGGAATGCCAGAAAAGATTAAAGGAGGCTGGGCCACTGACACAGAGTCAGGCTTGTATGTTGAAAATTTTTGGGTGATAATTGGTTTGAGGCTTTGAATGGCTTGAACAGGAATCAGCTGGACTGAGGAAGCAGCTGAGGCAGAAGCAGGCAAAGCAGGAGGGATGATGACTGGTCTAGCATCAACATGCAAGAAGGGCAGCAGCAGATTTCTAAAATCCATAATAATTCCTCCTCCTCTTTCCATAGCAGAGATGAAATCATCTTTGTTCTCCATAAATTTCTCTAAGGCAGGAGTCAATTCTCTTAGCTTGCTCACTTGTTCTCTGAAGGCTTGAGTGAATGGAGGGAGCTTCATGTGTTCCAACATTAGCTTGAAGTGGTGTTCGAGTTGATGCTTGGTGAAAATTTTGGAGAAGTAGGAGTCCACTTTGCTTTTTATGGCTTCTTGAGAGGCAGAGGCTTCTCTCATAAAATCTTGAACTATCTTCATGATTTCTCTGGCAGAATCCCTTGTAGAAAGCACCACTCGGCTTAACTCTGATGAGTCCCCAGAGCCACTGGTTGAAATAGAACCAATCTCTTCCTTCAACATTGCTCGAACTGAGTTCATATCAACTGATGGTTTGGATGTGAGAGGGCCAAGAGAGAAGGAAACAGTTTCTTTAAAACTCTTTGACAAACCACTGATTAGGCTTTGAACTTGAGAGTCTTGTAATTGAACATGATCCTTCACTGAGGTTTTGAAACTTTCAAACACTGAGACAAACTGGCTGACTACACTCTTCACATAGGCTAGGTCCTTGTCAGCTTGAGACTTGGAGCTCATATAGGAATCCAAAGCAACCACTGATGTCTTGAGAGCTTCCAGATCAGCTTCGATTCTTGAAGACTGAGTCTGGCATTCTTTCAGTTCTTCCATAAGCTCAGACATAAAGGAAGATAAATTACAAGCCAGAGATAGCTCGAAGGATCTCTCTAGCACTTTCATTTCTTCATAAAAGCTTTCCTTCATCTCAGCAACTGAAGCACTGAATGATTCTTTTATCTCATCCTTCATGGATTCAAGATCTGATTTGGAGACAAAATCACTTGAGACAACTGCAGCAGATCCCCTTGCTGAGGCCAAATTAACTACAGAAGTAGTCATTATTGAATTAATTGAGGATGCAAGAGAGGTTTCCATTAGCTTCACTTCTTCAACAAAACTGGATTTGAGGTCTTTTTTCATCTTAGTCAAATCATGAAATCTGACCACATCGTCTGGCAACAACTCAGCAGCAAGATCATAATTGGTCTTTGGTCTATCCACAGACATCTCATTGTCAGAATCTGGATAATCCAATCCACAGACTATAAACCCAGGGTCTTCTACCCAGTCTCCAATCTCAACAGCTACTGTAACATTTCCAAGCACAGACTGATGCTCCCCCTCAATGGGTGCATTCTCATGTATCACAACGGCCTTTTCTGCTGGCCGTTCTTCATCAGAATCTTCTACCACAAGTTCTACAGGTGCAGCATCTGGAAGATCATCTGATACAGGTACAGCTTCTTCAGCAGCAGGTATAGCTGAGATTCCAATTAAGGGACTCATACTTAACCTATCAGAAGCAGGCGATTCAAATGCATTCTCCTTTTCCTCTTCTTCTTGGTGAGGTACAGACTGGTCTTCCTCATAAGTAGGCAAACCTTCCTCTACTTTTCCTTTCCTAGAATAAACTAGTTCTGCAACAGGACTTGGGGGCAAGTCTGGATCTCCTCCAACATCCATAGGAGTTTCTTCTTCTTCCTCTTCTGTCTCAACACTATAAGCAGGTTCCTCTTCATCAGGTCTTAGACTCGGATCTCTCATATCCTTTGGTCTTGAGGGATAATCCACAGGATTAAACCTATCATAGATTTTCTGATCATCACTGACCCATTCTCCCTTCCATGGGTTCCAGTTAATTTTCATATACTTACATACAGTCGAGGTGATACAGAAATTGTTCTTGACTAAAACTGTCTCATCCTAAGACTCAGCTATTTCTTTCACTTTTATCATCACTGAAATCAGCTTGGCAAAGAACAAAGCATTGGTCTTTGACTTTGGTCTAATCATGTCTTCCATTTGAAGCATCAACAATCTACACAGATTGACTTTTACACCATGTCTTAGCAAATGAAGAAGATAGATATCTTGATATCTCAAATTTGCAAAATATCCTCTCCTCGGTATCAACACATGCTGAACAAATTTGAAAAGCAGTCGATTCTCTCCATCCATTTCAGCAGCAACCACTTGCCTTTGATTTCCATTACCAGTCAGATCTTGTAAGGCAGTCTCATAATCAAAAATGTCACTAATAGGTGGCATTGCTCTTGATACATACCCAGAGACACCTTCATGTGGTACTTTTAAACTCTCAGCCCACTCTACTAAAGAAAAAGACATCTCTTTTCCATTTACAGAAGAGCTTACCCGATTCTCATTCTCAGACTTCTCAAAGGTCACAAACTCATAGAACTGCTTTACCAACTTCGGGTAGTATGGGCCATTGTTATTCGAGAAACAATCCACCCATTTCTGGTCTTCCAGAATCTCGAGCACTAAGGATTTGCTAGGCAGTAGCCATTCCACGCACAGTTCCTTCTCGATTACTATGTCTCTATTCTGCAAGTGAGGATTCACTGGTCGCCTTCCCGATCTAGTTTTGACTTCACTAACACTGGCTTTATGCTGTGTCTTCTGCTTCTTAGCATTTGGTTCTGCACTTTCATCTCTGATGATAGGAAGCTTGGTTTTTGCCATCGTGGGTTTAGGGTTCTTGGTCGATTTGGGTGCTAAGGTTCGAAGGTGAGAGATTTTGAGCTTGGTGAGGTAAGAAGTGGCTTAGACTTAGTTTTATCATTTAGGAATTCCAAATAAACGATTAAAATAGAGTAATAAAGTAAAATAAAACGATTCATATTCTTGGCGGCAGACAGAAGTTTTAAACTTTGCATCGGTGTGAGTTAATCATCGGTGAGAAAAACAAATCGGTGAGAGTTGTACATCGGTGAGAATTTCTATGTCGGTGAGAAACTTACATCGGTGAGCATTTTCACGTCGGTGAGAATTTCACATCGGTGAGAATTTCACATTGGTGAGAATTTCACATCGGTGAGAATTTTCACATCGGTGAGAATTTTCACATCGGTGAGAATTTTCACATCGGTGAGGATTTTACATCACTGAGAATTTTCACACCGGTTGTGATTAAACATTCCCAGTTCATGTCTTATGAAACTTAGCCTATCCGAACTTAAAGGTTTAGTGAAAATATCAGCCAATTGATGTTCAGTGCCAATAAATTCAAGAGAAATATCACCTTTTTGATAGTGATCTCTTAGGAAATGGTGTCTTACATCTATGTGTTTGGTTCTAGAGTGAGATACAGGATTCTTAGAGATGTTTATTGCACTGGTGTTATCACAGTTGATTGAAACATGTTTAAAAACATATCCATAGTCCAAAAGAGTGTGTTTCAACCACAGAATTTGTGCACAGCAACTACTAGCAGCTATATATTCTGCTTCGGCAGTAGATAATGCAACCGAGTTCTGTTTCTTACTACACCAAGAAACTAAGGATTTTCCAAGCAAATGACATGTTCCTGATGTGCTTTTTCTATCTAGCTTACAACCATCAAAGTCAGCATCTGAATAACTTATTAACTCAAATGATTGTCCTTTTGGGTAAAACAAACCTAAGTTAACCGTGTGTTTGAGATATTTGAAAATTCTTTTAACAGCAAGCAAATGAGATTCTTTTGGGTTAGCTTGAAATCTAGCACACATACACACACTAAACATAATATCAGGTCGACTAGCAGTAAGATAAAGTAAACTACCAATCATACCTCTGTAATTTGTTTGATCAACTGGTTTCCCAGTTTCATCTGCATCCAATTTACAGGTAGTACTCATAGGAGTTTCACTTTCCTTGATACTATTCAGACCAAAACGTTTTAAAAGATCCTTTGTATATTTACTTTGATTCAAAATAATACCATTTTCATTTTGAAATACTTGAAATCCAAGAAAGTACTTAAGCTCTCCCATTAAGCTCATTTAAAATTCATTTTGCATACTTTTTGAAAAATCAGTACATAAAGAGTGTTTAGAAGATCCAAAAATAATATCATCAACATATATTTGTACAACTAAAACATCTTTCGAAATTCTCTTAATAAAAAGAGTTGGATCAGCAATCCCTTTAGTAAAACCTTTTGAAATAAGGAAATTGCTAAGTCTATAATACCAAGCTCTTGGAGATTTTTTTAAACCATACAAAGCTTTAGAAAGTTTAAAAACATGATTTGGAAAATGGGGGTTAGCAAATCCAGGTGGTTGTTCTACAAAAACATCTTCAATTATAACACCATTTAGAAATGCACTTTTTACATCCATTTGATATAACTTGAAATCCAGATGTGCAGCATATGCAAGTAAGATCCTAATGGCTTCTAGTCTAGCTACAGGTGCAAAAGTTTCCTCATAGTCTATGCCTTCTTCTTGACTATATCCTTGTGCAACTAGTCTAGCTTTGTTTCTAACTATATTTCCAGATTCATCTACTTTATTTCTAAAAACCCATTTTGTGCCTATTATCAAAGTGTCCTTGGGTCTGTCAACTAATTCCCAGACTTTGTTTCTTTCAAACTGATTTAATTCTTCCTGCATAGCTATTACCCAGAATTCATCATTGATAGCATCATTGATATTTTTGGGTTCCAGCTGTGAAAGAAAGGCTTGATGTTTAACCTGGTTTCTTAGAGAAGATCTAGTTTGTGTTCCTCTATCAAGATTACCAACAACAGCTTCTAAAGGATGATTCTTTAGAATCCTCGTTGATCTAGTAAAGGTTGGACTAGAAATATCAGGTTCATCTATAGGATCGGGTTCAACAGAAGCAGGTTCTGGAGAAAGTCCAGAACTGGATACTTTTATAACAGGTTCTTTAGATTTATCATTAAGGTCCAGAATAGACAAATCTTCTTCAAGATTTTCAAGAGAGGTTTTAGGCTCATGTGGATCAGTTTAATCAAACTTGATGTGAACAGATTCTTCCACACATTTGGTTTTCTTATTGAATACTCTATAGGCTTTACTAGAAATAGAGTAACCCAGAAAAATTCCTTCATCACTTTTGGAAGCAAACTTATCCAGATTATCTTTAGTATTCAGAATAAATACTTTGCAACCAAAAACTTTAAAGTAATTAACCTTAGGCTTTCTATTGTTCCACAATTCATAAGGGGTTTTCTTAAGAACTGGTCTAATCAAGACTCTATTAATAACATAACAAGCTGTATTGACAGCTTTAGCCCAAAAATAAATAGGCAGGTCATATTCGTTGAGCATGGTTCTAGCAATTTCTTGAAGGGTTCGGTTTCTTCTTTCTACTACACCATTCTGTTGGGGTGTTCTAGGGGCAGAGAAGTTATGAGTATAGCCATTGTGTGAGCAATAAGATTCAAAATCTTGATTTTCAAACTCACGACCATGATCACTTCTCAGGGATTTAATCTTAAGTCCACTAAGGTTCTCTACAGACTTGGAGTATTTGACAAAGTAAGAACAGGCTTCACTTTTGTGAGCTAGAAAATATACCCAAGTATATCTAGAAAAGTCATCTACAAGAACATAAACATAGTGCTTCCCATTTAAACTAGAAACTCTTGATGGTCCAAACAAATCCATGTGAACCAATTCAAGTGGTTGAGAAGTTGAAACTTCTTTCTTTGATTTAAAAGAAACTTTGTGTTGTTTTCCCTTTTGACAGGGGTTACACACTCTATCATTTGGGAATTCTAACTTAGGTAGATCTCTAACTAGGTTTTTCCTAGAAAGTTTTCTAAGTGAGTGAATGTTGCAATGTCCTAATCTTCTGTGCCATAGCCAAGATTCTTTATGAAAAGCATTCAAACAATTAATATTCTGCTTAGCTAAAGAATTCAGATTAACAGCATAAACATTTTCATTTCTTAAGGCTGAAAATACCAAAACATTCTTAGAATTAAAAACTTTGCAAGAATCATTTTCAAATTTAACATGAAAACCATCATCACATAACTGAGAGATACTTAATAGATTGTATTTAAGGCCATCAACAAATAAAACTTTAGAAATCAAAATTGAATCAGTGTTACCAATCTGGCCTAGGCCGATGATTTTCCCTTTTGAGTTATCACCAAAGGTGACAAAGCCTCCATCAACTTTTATTAAACTCTTGAAACAAGAGAAGTCTCCTGACATATGTCTTGAACATCCACTGTCCAAATACCATGTCTCTTTACAGGAGCTCTTTAAGCAAGTTCCCTACAAAACAGATTTAGATGGGAGATGATTTTGGTACCCAGATTTTCTTGGGTCCAGACAGGTTAGCCAATAACACTTTAGGTACCCATATTTGTCTAATGGGTCTCATATAATTTGTAGAATTGACATGCTTTGAAAGATAAACTTTATTAGATCCATAGCTATGTATACAACTGGTTGACACATATGAAGTTCCAAAATTACCTTCATTCTGTCCAGATTTAGAAATGAATCTAGTTTTAGCAATTTTCCTTTGTCCAGGTTGGAATCCTATACCAGTAGTATATTTAGGTGCTACTTGCTTTCCTAGCATCTGTGTTAGAGTATTCTTGCCATTGGTGAACTTCTTTAAGTCTTTTCTAAGTTGCTCATTTGACAGTTTCAGTTCTGTATTTTCTTTTAACAGTTGAGCATTTTTCTCTTTTTGAATAGTGAGTTCGGTTTTAACTGTAGTGGTGAGAGCATGCTGTTTCTTTAATGACTTGTATTTATCCTTAAGTTCATTACATGTCTCTTCCAGCATATCACAGTATTCAAACAGTTCAGATTTAGACATGTTATCACCTTCAGAAACATCTCCAGAATAATATGAATTTGAAGCAGGAGTTTCAGCAGTTACCTCAGAAGTGTTTGTCATAAAACACATGTTGGCTCGATTCCTTTCAGAGTCTGAAGATTCAGCTTCACTTGTGCTGTCTTCTGAAGCACTCCAAGTAGCCTTCATGGCTTTCTTAAACTTATTGTCCTTATATTCATATTTCTTTTTATACTTCAGCTTTGGACAGTCGGCTTTAATGTGTCCTTTTCTCTTGCACTCATAGCAGACAACATCATCTGACTTGTCATTCTTCTTCCAGTCCTTTTTCCATTTGCCTTGGTGATCATACTTACCCTTATAATTTGTTTTTCTGAAGAACTTCTTTTTCCTATAGAATTTCTTAAATCTTCTAGCAATGTGAGCCATCTCAGCATCACTGTCAGAATCACTTCCACTGTCTTCACAGCTTGAACTTTCAACTATAGCTTGAAGCTTTTCCTTGTCCTTATTCTTTGAAGTTGAGGATTTGAAAGCAACAGACTTTCTTGCAGGTTCATTGTCTTCCTATTTGTTCACTTTAAGCTCTTCTTCATACATCATCAGCTTGCCAATTAGTTCCTTGACAGGTAGAGCAGCTATGTCACATGATTCTCTGATTGAGACAGATGTGCCTCTCCATCTATCAGGTAGACATCTCAAAATTCTCATAATTTGTTCCTTCGATGAGACATCCTTTCCCAGCGAAATCATTGTATTGACAATTTCATTGAACCTGAGATACATGTCAGAAATGGGTTCGTCAGGATTCATTTTAAAATTATCATACTTGATAGTATAAGTGTTCAATCTCATTTCTTTAACATTAGTTGTTCCTTCATGAGAAACAGCTAAGGTATCCCAAATTTCAAAAGCAGTTTTACATGCAGAAATTCTATTAAACTCTTCATCTCCTAGAGCAAAATACAAGGCATTCATAGCTTTACAGTTGTTATTGTAAGCAGTCTTTGTAGGTTCATCCCAAGTAGATCTAGCAGTAGTAGGCATTGTGTATTCTGATTCAATAGCAGTCCAAATATCAAAACCTATGCTTTCTAGATGGATTTTCATTTTCAGCTTCCACTGAGCATAATTAGTTCCATTGAAGAAAGGTGGCCGGTTAGTAGCAGCACCCTCAAGTCTATTGTCCATGATGAGAAAATTTTAAAGAGATAAAAATTTAGAAATAACAGAAATTTTAAGAACTTTAAAATACAACTAAAATCACAGTTCAAAAGCAGAGTACTTTTAGAAAGTATTTTGACCCTCTGATACCAAGTGTTGGTCGGAGTGGTTTACTCAAGAGGGGGGTGAATTGAGTACCAATTAAAATTTCTATATTTAAAAGCAGTGTCTTAAAGACCCCAAATATACAAAAAAATTAAACTGTAGTGAATTTATATTAATGTAGAGATTCTGTTAGGTTCTCAAGGGATTGATTAATTCCCAGTTAATCAACACAGGAGTGCGTGATTATCTTTTGAAACTAACTTACTAATCTACACTTAACATAAACACTTGCTAATTTAATTATCAAAGTAATCTTTAAAAACAGTATTGGTTTTAAAGTGATTAGCAGCGGAATAAAACTTTGAAGTAGATGGCGCAACAATATAACCAAGAGGTTTAGTCTCAAGCCGAGACTTAGTCCTCTCAAAAGTTTATATAAAAATTGATCCACACCCGGGATCGGGGTTCAACCGTTTACAACTGTCCAGGTCCAAGACCTCTACCACTGTTCTTCGTGGGAAACAGTACAACAGCAACCAGCTGTCCAGGTCACACACGACCTCTACCACAGTTCTTCGTGGGAAAGAAAGAATGAAAGAGTTCTGTAAGGATTTACAGATCCTTCAGTTTGAGTACAGGAGACATTGTATGTGTTAGATATAGCAGATAACACACACTGCTCGAAATGAATGGTAATAAATCACAGAATAAGAGATGTAGAGTTTAGAGATGGTTCTGGTGATTGCAGTATAGCTCTGGACTCCTTTGGATTCGATTAGAAGTGAGTCTGAGTCCTCTTCTCGTTTCTGTTGAGAAACAGAGTGTCGTATGCTCCAGGTTCACAGGTGGTGAGAATGTAGTCAATGAAGTTCTTCTTGTATACACAGAACACTTCTCGAGTATGCTTGATTGTCTATAAGCTTCTCTGTGTTCTTCTCATGCTTTGTGTCGTTTTTGGTATATTGGATGCACCGCACTTTTCTGGTTCGCACTTTTTTTCTTTCTTCACACGTTCACCTCCTTTCTCTGGTATGTAGTCTTCTCGTATTTATCTCCCATCAGGGGACAGAAAAGATTTCTTTTCAGCAGGTACGAGGTACGGGTTCCTGACATCCGACAACCTTTATCAGATATTTGACAAATCATTAAAATGTATGATATGACCGTTAGATAGATTAAATATAGGAAATAAAGAAATTCAAATAGTGAGTTGAGTGATCGGTAGGTAATCAGCATCGGTAGCTTGATGCATCGGTAGCTTGAACATCGGTAGCTTGAACATCGGTAGCTTGAACATCGGTAGCTTGATGTCATTAGTTGCTTTGACTCTATCGGTGGCTCTATGCGTCGGTTGGTACATGCATCGGTAGCTCCATGCGTCGGTAGGTACATGCGTGTATCAATGACTGTTTATCGGTAGCTCCATGCGTCGGTAGCTTCATGCAACGGTAGCTCCATGTATCGGTGGCTGTGAGTCTATCGGTAGCTTCGTCCATCAGTGACTTATTCCATCGGTAGCTATTTATACTTACACCGGTAGCTCTACGTTTGTATCGGTAGCTGTATTTACAAGTACATCGGTAACTCTGTGTTAAGTCTATCGGTAGCTGTCTGTCGGTAGACTAAGTCTATCGGTAGACTGGTTACCGGTAGCTCTTTATCAGTAGCTATAGGCAGATTACTTATCTGTTTTATGCAGAACACATCCGATTGTGTTAGAATCAATTTATAACTTGTATGAACATGGATAAATGATGATTAACATATTCCAAAGACTATTTTAAAAGGATGTTATTGGTTTGATCACAGATTGGAAAGAATTAAAGTATAGATCAACAATACTTAACAATATCATAGAGAATGAAGACATAATTGGGATTTTCAACACAAATAAATACATGATTGAGATTATCAAAACAGGTGAGGTCAACAAAACTCATTGTTGCGTGTTGGGTACGCCATCGAGCATAGCGTCCCCTTTAAAGTCATATTAATATTTTATTCACAAATATGGATAAATTTGAAAATGAAATATTCTTTATTTACCTGGGGTGTTACATCATTCCCCCCTTTTAGGAATTTCATCCTCGCAATTTTAAAATTGGGCTTGGAAACATCCTTGAAAGTCCCACATCAGAACAAGAGTCGGTAAAACTATCACTTTAAAATAAAGAAAGATAAGTACAAAGGTCACCCGAGTTAACCCATATTAGGATTCCGTGTAGGAAAACATGGACATGGAAGAAAAAGCAAAGGGTCATGTTCTGATGGAGATTGATAGAAAACATGTTTAGGAGAAAGTTAACCATGTGAAAATCACAAACTTGTGATGGGTTAAACGGTATTCGATTCCCCAGTAGGAAAAGTTAATAGAGAACATTTTTGTTTTACGTTACTTTTTATTGAGGAATTTATTCATAAGGAAACATAATCACTTATCATGTTGACTTTCAACTTTTATTAGATTCCTTACACAAACTCGTATTTTCTCCAAAAGGCGAGTATTTAGGAAGTCTTATTCACATTAAGAGTACTATAATCAACTTTTAGAGAATAACCTAATCCACAAAAGAGAACTATATACTTCCCATTTCCTTATACTTTAACCAAAACCAAAAAGGCTATTACAAGATCAGATAATCCAGAAAAGGATAATCCTTTATAAAAAGAAAATCTATACTTAATCTCCAAAATTTGTCCAACAAAACCCAAAGTTCAACGAGGACCATTAGATAAACAAATTGTCCATAAAATTATTCAATGTAAACCAAACTAAGATTGAAACCCAAATATTTGAAGGATTTAGTCACATAGTCTTCCAAGTTAAATCGTAACATTTATCTCCAAACAAAATCAGTTGCTCTTAATGGCTTGTATTGAAAAGTAATTAACCTAATCACATACCCTCCATGATAGGTTAATCATTTTCATAAATAACCCAAAATAAACTTCCTCTGAATTCATAAAATCATATAACTAGAAAGAATAAGTCAAACTAACCAGGGAATTCACGTAGTCCAGTGGTAGGAGATAAATATCAGTCGCAGTTTGGTTGTTGGTTCGAATCCCGTGGCTTTGTCCGACGCGACGGGTTGTCACACGGTCTGCGTGTTGTCCTTTTTCCAAAACTATATAATTATTAAAACATTCCCCAAAACGAGATAAAATCTTCAAAAATAATCATAACATATTTTAACCTCAAGTTTATCTCATGCCCTTCATTTTCCATCATATCATATATTAACCCATAATTACCTCAAAAGTAAGGATCATATAAACTATAATGGTTAACTTTATTATTATTACATGAACTTCCACATTGATTGGTCATCTTGTACATGATGCATTACAGAACATACCAAGGTTCAAGTGGTTGATCATGACTCCATGATAGTTGGTTTAGAACAACCATGAGTTTCCTCACTGAATCCCCCATTTTATCTAGTATCTTAATCAGAGAACCACCACAGTTTCCTTCAAACCTATTGTCTCTTTGGTGCCTGCTAGATCTATCCATTCACTAAAAACAGAAATGTCAGTGTGATTATATCAACAAAACCATCATGTACTAATGAGTTAGGTAAACACTAAGATATACTTACTCATTCACTTTATCTAAAACTAGGACTATTTCTGAAATCTTAACCATTATGGTAATGTCACTTATGCTTAAAGAATACCCTAACCTCTAAAGTTATCTAAACCGACCTTTGATACCAACTATAAGGCCCCAGCCTAAAACCTTACTTAATATTGAATTAAATGAGTAATTCACATTGAGGATCTTTTCAGGTTTAGAGTTTTAGAGAATTAGGACATAACTATTACATCTCAAAAGATTACAAAGTAGTCGCTTCTACTAAATTTCAATAAATTAAAAACTATTAAAAAGAAACATGTATAGTTCCATGTTTTAGGTAGCATGACTTTCCCTTGATCCCATCCTTGACCCTATTCCACACTAAGTCATGTGAAAAACATTTCAAAAACTTGGGATGAGCATAAAAAACTCAGTAAGGGATACACAAAGAATGAAAACTGTTAGTTTTTCAAAACAACAGGTAAACCATGTATTCTTTATCAAAGTAATACTTTTCACCTTCATGAAGTAGTAAAAAATATTCACTGAAAAAAAGTATCATTACATACCTTTTTGTAACCAAAGGATTACCATAAAACCCATATAAAGAACACGTAACAAATTTCCATTTCCATTCGATTCTATTTTTTTTAAAAAAAATTGTCAAAAAAAGGCGATGACTAAAGCATCCGCACAAAGAGAGAGAAAAAAGTTAAAAAAAAAGAACCAGACAAGATAAAAGGAAAAAGATAAAGGATAAAAGAAAGAAAAATAGAGGCTACGGGGGCCTGAAGTATTGGAGTCTGAGAGCATCCCCTCTGATGATGTTAATCCCTGTTGCTTTCAGAATGAGAGAGGTATGAAAGAAAATGTCCTCCAGGCCTGGTGAGACTATTGAAGCCAGGTAGTCCACAACTTTATCTCCCTCCCGCCAGGTATGAGAAACTCTTGTTATAGTACCCAAGAGAACCTGGTACCTCCGGATAATTTACTCGATAGACCAAGGAATGCTCCCGATTCCCTGAATGGCATTTGAGAGTATCAGGGAATCCGTTTCCACTTCCGTTAGAACCACTCCCCTGTTGATGCATTATTGGAGGCCAACCATCATACTCTTCGCCTCTGCAAGGAGCAGAGTGCCCGGGCCCAACGGAATGGAGAAAGCAAACAATACTGCACCATTGTGATCATGAACGAGTCCCCCTCCTCTGATGTCACCCGCAAGACAGAAGCCATCAGTGTTAAGCTTGAAGCAGTGATTCGGGGGAAGCCAGCGGACCCAGTGACCAGTACTCGGAGCAGAGGCCGGAGGAGGATGATGAACCGAGGGAAGAAGGCACTGTAGAGTGGGTGCCTCCCTCCAGGAACTGAGCACAACAACCATATCCATAAGCAGGTTCCTGGCTTGGAAGATGATGGAGCGAGATGAGGAGGATACACCTTCATGCAAAAACGCGTTACGAGCATGCCACAAACTCTAACAACCAGCGTTGAACACCAGAGTACGCGCTCTTCTCTCCGGGCCCGCATCACACGAACCATGAAACCAGCAATTAAGGAAGGGTTGATCTGCCATGGCTGGAATATCAAAACCCGTGAAAGCACCAAAGAAGGACCAAACCTCGCGCGCCAAGTCGCTATCAAAAAACAAGTGCTCCGAGGTCTCCTCCTTATAACGCTTACAAAAAACACACATGGAAGCCATAATCACCCCGCATCTTCTAATATTCATGTTTGTAGGAAGTCCTCTGGGTCAGATTCTCCAGGAAAGGAAATTAAATTTAGTGGGAATGGCGTTATCCCATAGTGTGTCAGTCCAAGGGACCTCCGCTGTCTGCATGGAAGAAACCCGATGATAATCTTTGGAGTTGAAGTTACCAGACGGCGAAGGGGTGAACACACACCGATCTGGGGCAGAGGACAGATCAATGAGGTTAAAAATCTCTTCTTGGTTCTTGTTAAGGACAATATCAATGAAAGGAGGGAAGTTTCTGTCCTCCTGGAAGGAAATATTGGTAACAGGGCATCCTGGGAAACCAAGGGACTCCCTAAACCAGTTGTCATGTCAAAAGGATATGTCACCAGTTCTGATGATCCAGCGAGAATGAGGTCTGAGAAAGTTCACCAGGGGATGAATCACAGGCAATAAAGGGGATTCCTGCATAGCTCCTCCCTCCACATTAATGAGATAGAATTCATGCATGTTTGAGCCCCATAACGTGCGTTTTTCCAGGACTTCGCATGCCATTTTAGCATGCATGCAAGAGAGGGAATCCCAGAGGTTATGGACGCTGATTCCACCCTCCTGGACCAGCCGCGCCATGCTCCACCAAGAAATCCAGTGCCATCGCCCCTCATTCTAAGGATCCCAAATGAATCCGGCAAAGATCCTGTCTATGGAACGAATAACACCCTTGGGAACCTTAATGGCGGAAAGGGCATGAATTGGGATGGCCGTGAGGACACTGTTAACTAGGGCTATTCTTCCTCCGAAGGATAGGAAATGGTTCTTCCATTTGAGAACTTTCTCCATGATTTTGCAGACGATGGAATCAAAGTCCCGAATACGCAGTTGCTTATATGAGATTGGGGCTCCATGATATAGCAAGGGAAGGCTGCCTTTTTGCATGCCCAGGATGCTCCCCACCTTGATGATACGCCTTTCAGGACATGTATGTGATATATAAAAGTGACTCTTAATTCTTTTAATGATCTGTCCACTCATACGACAATACTTCTCTAATGCTCTGTTTATGCCTCGCACTGACCTATTGGATGCATTGATGAAGAAGATGGAGTCGTCTGCGAACATGAGATGGGACACTGGAGGGAAGTGCATCCTTCGTCTAAAGGGCATGATCATATTCCTTTCAAGGTTCCTATATATGAGGCGGCTGAGTATGTCCTGGGTGGTGATGAATAGGCTTGACGAGATGGGATCACCTTGGCGAAGCCCACGAACCGCCTTTAAGAAACCGAACTTTTTCCCCATGTAGGAAATCGAAATCCATGCTGAACTACAGCAACGAAATATTAAATCAATATTCTAGTGCAAGAGACCCATACATTTTATAACTTTCATCAAGAAACTCCACTCCACACGGTCGTAGGCCTTTGCTCATATCCACCTTCACCGCCATATTGGAACCACGTGATTTTACGTTGAGATCCCTTGTCATTTCTTGTGCCAAGCTGATCTCCCCCTTGATTTATTGTCCTTTGATGAAGCCATGTTGTTCCATGGAGATGCACCTGAGAAGGAAGATGGACAACCGATTATTTATAATACCTGCAAGAATTTTGTATGACACATTGCACATGCTGATCGGGCGATACTGCTCCAAGGAGGAGGGAGACTTGGATTTCGGGATGAGGACCACTGTAGTAGCACAGGCCACTCTAGGAAGAGGACCGCCCCTAAAGAAATCTTGTATGGCACCAATAACGTCTCCTTTCACAATGTCCCACGCTGCTCTATAGAAACCTCCCAGGAAACAATCGGGACCAGCCGCACTATCTGGGATCAGGGCCATCATGGCATCACGAATTTCCCCCTCTTGAGGAATAACCCTTAGAGACTCATTGTCACCTGCCAAGAAGGAAGGGTGTATGTAGTCGAGGAGGCCCAAGTCTCCCCCTGTAAACCCACTTGTCCTGGTAAGGACCGACCAGCATGCTATGAAAGTGGGAATATGCTAGAGCCCCAACTGTTTCCCTGTCATCGGAGAAAGATCCATTTCCCAGCAATATGTTCGGCTTAACCCTCCTTGTCCTTTCTTTAATACAAGCATGGAAAAAAGCAGTGTTCATATCCTCCTCTTTGAGCCACTGAATTCCGGCCTCCTCCCTGGCCTCACGTTCTTGTCTTAAAAGCAGATCCGCAATACGCTCCTTCTTGCTGGCAAGCTCCTAAAAAGAATGGTAATTCCAATCCTCCTCAAGGCATCTTTCCAGATGATCCACCTCATTCATAGCATCTTCAAGGGTACTGTTAGACACTATATAATCCCTATACCATGATTTAAGATTTTGTTTAAGTCGTCACATTTTGTTGTGGAGCGCAAACCACGTGTGACCCTGGACCGGGAGTGCCCAAGAGTCTCGAACCAAGTCATTGAAGCTTTCGTTATTCGTCCAGTGCTGAAAGAACCTGAAGCTGTTAAGGTGATCCTGTTTAGGCGATAACAAAATGAGGAGCGGGGAGTGATCCGACAGTCCACGCGTCAGGTGCGTAACCCGGGTGTTCGCAAACACTGAGATATCAGACAGGTTGGCCAGGCAGCGGTCCAGGCGACTCCAAGATCTCTGGGGACCCCACTGGTTGTTGCACCACGTGAAGCGATCACCTGAGAAGCCCAGGTCCATGAGCCCCTTGCTCGCCGTGAAATGGGAGAAAGTGAGGCATTCCTTCCTATTAAAAGGGCCTCTTCCCCGACGTTCCCCGGGGTCCATGACTATGTTGAAATCCCCCCCCCCCCACGAACCAAGGGAGGGTACCCGGATCAAAGTAGTTAAGATCACTCCACAAAACCTCCCTAAGTTGGGGGGTCACAACTTCCATATATGAAGGACACGAAAAAGGAGTGGGGTTCGATGGTAACCTTCACTATGATACACTGATCCCTAACCTAGGAGAGTGAAACCGAAGCGCCGCGCCGCCAGAGAATCCAAATGTGTTTATTGTGCAGTTCATCGTGCATGTACCCATGCATTTTATGTTTCCTGGAAAATTCGGGTATTTTATTCGGATGTTTCTTGTGCTCAAGGATGGCCGCCACAGAAACCTTGTGTTTGACACAATCAGAGGACAGGAAGTCTTGTTTAACTCGAGCACACATACCACGGGCATTCCAGACGAGAAGACGCGTCATTGAAAACTGATGGGTCTGGGACTGGCCCCAGATTGCATGGCCTGGTGAAAATGAGAAGAAAGGCCGCCTGTGAGTTTCCTGAGTTGGGACCGAGTGTGAACTCTGGAGCCTGAAGAAGGAGGAGGGAGGAGAGAGGGAACACTAGACTTGCTCGAGGCTTCTGAAGCACCGACTTTTCCTGAACTGGAGGAACCCCGCACCTGGTCTGCCATCACCCCCAAGAGGACATCTGTTGCAGGAATAGGGGGGGATATAGGGGAGGAGGGAAGCTCGACGATGTTGAAACCCACAGGAACCACTGCATGAGAGAATTCTGCCTTCCAAGATCCACAAGACCCCCGCGCCGACGAAGGCCAGGGAGGTAAACCCAAGGGGAGATCTAACGAAGAAGGGAGGCTGCTAAAAAGGAGACTGGGGACGCCCCGCGGGACGAACGACACCAGAGCCAGCTCCTTCCCTCTACCAGACTCCACGAAAGGAGAGGAGCCACCTTCCCTGACCTGAGAGGGAGACATCACATGTGACACGAGGGGTGAGGAATCAGGATGCAGCTCAGACCGGGCGTCAGTGGAGGGATCACCACAGGGAGAAGGCCGGGGGGACGGAGGGCGCCACCCCACCAGATGAGAGCGGTGACACATCTGGAGTGAGTGCCCCTGTAGGAGACAATGGGTACAGAATCTCGGGAAAACCGGGTAGCAAACCGCCTGTGACTAGCAAAAGGAGTCATGCACCCGAAGGTCGATCAACTCTGGTACTGGTAGGGAGAGGTCCAGTTCAACGCAGATCCGAGCCACAGATGCCTCCACAAAACCGCTAGTCCGGGGATCCGTGCACAGGAAACCCCCTAGAGAATCACCGATAGCTTTGAGGAAACTGACATTCTGGAAGGGAAGAGGGAGCCCTGGAAGGTGAACCCAAACCGCCGCGCGGGCACTCTCCTTGCCCTGATGCACATCCAAAGACCATCTGGATAGACTAAAGCGCCACCGACCCCAAGAATGAGGCGCATGACACCACACCTGAAGAAAGTCCACTGAAGACGTGAGAACCACAAGAAAGGACTTCCGATGAAGAACTGAAACCCGCGCCGGGATCCGAAGACCCCAAGAGTCCATGAAGCGTTGGAAGGCAGAGAGCGGGGGTACAGCTCCCCCGAAACGGGCCACAAGGGTAAGATCCAGACAGGCCGAGGCTTCCACAAATGCCGCAGCTGGAAGATCCAGAGAGACCTGAGATCCCTCGTGAGACGAGAGTAACTGACCTAGGGATACCGGCGGAAAACACAGGCATGTGGGGGAGGGGGCCCCGCAGAGCGCATCGCGAAAAGAAGGCCGAGCCAGGGGCAGGGCGGTGACCGGCGGGGGAGAGGATGAAGCCGGAGAGGGAGAGGCCGTCACCTGAGGGCCGCCAGAACCATAACCTCCGAGCACCAGAGCCACGCCAGGCAGCACCGTACAGGCTGGAGGGGCCACAACGGTCGGAAAAATTTGAACTCGAGGAGGCGCGTGAGGCACGTTCTTTTCGCCGGACATTTAGCTCAGTCCAAGAACACGTAAAATATATAAAGGTGACATGGGACATAAACATACTTAAGTGGAATAACCATACGGTCGACTTCCACACATATCACTTAATGGAATAGCCATACGACCAATTTTCATACATACTTAATGGAATAGCCATACGGCCAACTTCCATACCCAATGTATTGGAGGTTATAACGTAACCACCCGTCCTGGTATTCACGGCACCACCCGTCATATGGTTTATCACGTAACCACCCGTCAAATGTCCAAGTACCATAATAAAAACATAAAACATAAAACAAATATAATGGAAAGAAATCATTTCCACACTTTGATCACAATATATCACTCAAATATATTGACATAAAAAATCCATTATAAAAACCATTTTCAATACCAAAATACATAAAAGAGTATATGGTATTTATTTCATTTTAAAAACATCACTGCTTATTGAGGAAGCCAAAGACTAAATAATACTCGTGGTAGTGGAAAAGGTCGTTGCCACTGCGTACGTTAAAAGAATCATTCCTTTTTGTCGTTTAGTAAAATGCTTCGTATAAAATGATTCCTTTTGTATAAAAATAAAAATCAAAGGGGTTTATAGACTGTATAAAAGAAAGTTGTGTATAAAATGAAATATGGCTCAATGAAAGGAGATTGAGACGTAGTCCCAAACAAAGACGGTATCCTTGGTTTAATGATAAATCAATTACATAATTATGTGTGACAAATGAATACACCAAATATAAGTGGATATTAAGTGTAAAATAATCAATGGTCATTCACACATATTCAAAGGATGACATATTCAATAACTATATGTTTAACCCAAAGAAATCGAAATTGGGTTAAGAAGTTCCCTTGACAGCCTAACGGCGTCACATCAAAATGAGTTGATGAGAGATAAAAAGTGTATCTCATCACTTGGACATAGAAGTTACATCAATAAGGATATATGAGAACATATCCCAACATAAAAATATGTAAATTAAAAGACCCAACACAAGAAGTCTTTTAAAAAGAGGAGGGTGAAAGGTTCCCTTACCGACATGGGTATCTTTAAAAACATACACCCCATGAAATAAGGACAATACATCATTGATTTAAACACTCATAAAACGAAATTATATTACAAAAAGAGTAGAATAATGGGCGGTACATACACCACTCAAAGGAAATTGTGGCAAATGTAGCATAAATCTCACAGGAATAAAAGTGAGATGAAAAATCCATTACGAAAACTCGGCAGCCTAACGGCACCACATAAAACATAAAAAAATGTATTGATGAGATCAAATAGGGTATCTCATCATATTAACATAAAGTTTATATAAAGAGGAATATAAAATAACATCCCCCAACATAACAAAGTGGCTCTTAAAATAATTGACATAAAGGAGATTACTTAAAAAGAAAGAGAGAGGTTGGATCTCTTACGAAAATTCGGCAGCCTAACAGCACCACTCAAAACCTCCAAAAAGGATTTATGAGAGAGAATAGGGTCTCTCATAATATGAACAAAGAAATTTCAGTAAGAGTAATTTAAAATAATATCCCAATAACAAGAAATATGAGCTTTAAAAGGAATGACATAAAATAGTGTACATTAAAAAGAAAGAGAGGAGTAGGATCCCTTACCTCGGGTCCGACTTGACTTGATCATTCTATAACATCCTGAATAATAAACATCAGTTAATTTCTATTTGATTAAGAACCTTTTTCAAGTTCATTATTCCTTTTATATCACTTATTTCCATGTTATAAACATTATGTAATCATTTAAGTAAATAATGCTTGTTTTGTCGATATTTGGTTCTTCAGTCGAAAGTGGACTTCTTACAATTACATGTTGTTCGTGTGGTCAAAGCTTCTTTATATCCAGAATGAAATTCCTGATTTGGATATCATATATATCATATATATCTATAATATACATGTATTTATAATATCACATAATCATTTAGAGGTATGAAATGAAATGCACCGTTCATGGAGACGGTAAGCCATACGTACGCATGAACGCTACTTTCATTGCTTTGTCATATTAATGGAATTAAAACTAAATGAAAGGTATGTATATTTTAATTCCAGAATTATATTCATCATTTAGATGTATCATTCATCATATATATCCATTATATACATGTACTTATAATAGTACATTACATTTGGGGATAAGAAATGAAATGCACCGTTCATGGAGAGGGTAAGCCGTACGTACGAATGAACCCTACTTTCCTTTCTATATCATACTTTAATGGAAAGAAATAATAATGATATAGAGGTATATAATAATTCCAGTATAACATCATATATAATAACATTAAATCCATCCTTTATACATCCCACGTATGGCATTAACGAATCACATCACTTTGACGGGGCGGTAGTCCGCACTTCCTAAAATGAAGATACTGTGTATACCCATAATGGAAGCCATAATGGTAAGCCACAAATGAAAAATAAAAAAGCTTAAGTAAAACATAAACATATTATATATCATATATAAATATAGTTACATATTAAGGGCCACCTTTGAAGGTGTTATATGAGTGTTGAACAATCATCGTTTCGTGAAGCAGAAATTCTCCATCCACGGAAAAAGTATTTTCTTTAACCATTAGATGTAGGTGTGTTTAAGTGTAGCTCGAATCCATATTATAAACACATCCTAGTATATTGAGGATACTGGATTTGTTACAAAATAAAAGAATAAAAAGAGTTTAGGTGGTTGGAGAAGCAAAATAAAACAAAAGGACTCAAAAGACGACATTACCTCAAAATCGGGTAACTCACCTTGGTTTGAGCTCAAAGGCTTACTTGGGAAGACTTCTGCCCAAAGTGAGGCTTCAATGAGTAAGATAGGGATGTGGAGAGCCAAAATGGGCAGGGTTTGTCCGGGCCAAAGGCTTTGGGAGTGTGGGTAAGGAGGTAGAGGTGGGGGGCCTTTTATAAGAGGAGAGGAGGGGCACTCATGGAAAGTGAAGAAAAGTCACTTTATTTCAAAATGGTATTCGGATTTAAGAGGTCCCACATTGATTTATTTAGAGGATACGGTGATAAGGGTTAGAAATACACTCATCCAAAAGGGTTTGGACATGTGTAGGTATTAGATATTACATTATCTTTCCATTTTATTTAAATCGTTAAATAATGAGGTCATCGCTGCAGTATCATGATGTCATACATAATTTAATTTATTTATTGTCTAAAAATTATAAAAAAATACTACGATGTAGGAACTCTTTTTAGATTTCTAATGACTACTTATAGTCAAATATCTGACTTTTATAACCCCATGTAAAAATTGTTTTAGTAAAACATCTAATGTGTGTGTCATTTTTACTTTAACATTAAATAAAAAGTTATTTATGTCATTTCCCAACCAAAGTGGCTCCATGGGGTCCCCAAGTTGACCCATGGCTTTTCTTGGTCGGCCATGACACATCCAATAAGGGTAGGAAATGTGTCCAGCTCATCTCATACTATTAAAACATTATTTTTACCTTAAACTACACTAATTACCTCTAATCGCGATTAAAAACTTAATAAGTTACTATTCACCAAAAAATTATTTTAATCTCATTGAACCACATTTTACTTTTTAATGACAACCATGTATGTCAGATTTTTGAAATTCAAAACACAAAGGTGGAAAATTTTCATTTAAACGGAAAATAAGTTTTTATAAGTACCAATTAGTGGTTTAACTATTCATCAAAAATTGAAGTTTTTCAGAAAATTACAAAAAATTCACACTAAGCTGTATTTGATATTCCGAATTCAAAAATGAAGTCTATTTTACAAAATTCAAAACATATAAGTCACATTAATTAATTTAATAATTAATTCCCGTTGTCATGACAAATAGCGTGTTTATATAAAACAATAAGTATCAAAAGATTGACCCTAGTTTAAGTCCGATTTCAAAGTGAAATTAATTCCAACGACCACTATATGATTTAATGGTAAAAATATATTCTAATTTCACTTTAAAACCAATTAAAAAGATAATATAATCATATAAATAAATTAGATTAAAAAGAGGTTTTGAATTAAAATACCACATTTTACACTATTCATTTAAAAAATGAACTTTATCGGAAAGATACCAAAAATTTACACAAAGTAAATTTTGATGTCCCGATTCTAAAGAAGAGTTTAATTTGGTCCAATAGAATGTATAAGAGTTAAAAAAACTATATTTAATGACGGTTCGCCCTCAAAAGGCGAAAAGTGAACCTTTAGTGAAAACTAGGGCATATACGCCTAAAATTGAATTCTTTCCGTATTTTAAGCCTTTATCTATTATTGGATAAATGTAAAAAAAATTAAAAACATATATAATCATATTTTAGTTATTTCTATCCATTCCCGCCAATACAACAGCTACATGTTAACTTCCATTTAAAATAATATTATTTTATTATTAGAGTGCAACGTAAGATTCCCAAGAAACTCATTGTTGCGTGTTGTGTACGCCATCGAGCATAGCGTCCCCTTTAAAGTCATATTAATATTTTATTCACAAATATGGATAAATATGAAAATGTCATACTCTTTATTTACCTGGGTTGTTACATCAGTCCTAAGTAAAATCTATTTATATTACTATAAAGATCTTAGATGAAATTTTGTGCATACCTTTCTAGTCGAGTGATCTTTGCTTCATATGTAGCCATTGTGTCATCCTCCTGCCTCAATTATAGGAATTGTTTTTCCATCCTAAGACGAACCACCTAAGGAAAATATTTATCAAGAAACGTACCTTTGAATTCTTCCCAATCAAGAGCATTAATCTCCTCACTATCCTTGATATATTTCACCTTCAACCACCACTGATCTGCTCCAACATTAAAACGGTAAATAGAAAGACTAACCTTTTGATGTTCAGAAAAACCCATGACATCGAAAATCATTTCTAGTGCTTTAATCCACCCTTCAGCTATCACATGGTTAGATGATCCTCAAAATGATGGGGGATGTTGCCTCATGAAATGATCCACTATTGACATGTTCCATTACGGTTAATCTGGCTGACCTCGTGCTAGGATACCACCACCATTTATAGCCTTATTCAATTGTCCCATCACTACAAAATACTATTCAGTTCCCATTCTTACCGTCTCAGGTTTCTTATTTGGAAGGTTGTCTTCCTCCTGATGTCTTCCCACCATAGTCTCCATGTTTCCCCTACAGAAAACCATTCTAAACACAGAAATATCTTAGGGGACGCAACATAGTAATCTATAAATGCTATATGATTTCAATATTAACATAAATTACTTTATAGACATTAATTTAATAATACCCTAACTCTTAATGTTGTCTAAACCGACCTTTGATACCATCTATATGGAACCAACCCTAAACCTTACATAATCTTGAATTAACTGAATAATCCTGGTTGAGGATCATTTCAGGTTTAGAGTTTTAGATAATTAGAACATAACTATTACATCTCATTAGATTACAAAATAGGCACTTCTACATAGTTTCCATTTTTTACAAAACATGAACTCTTGAAAAAAAGTGTCATGTCCAGTTCCATGTTAAAGACAACATGAATTTTCCTTAATCTCATCCTTGACCCTATTCCACATTTTGACCTATGAAAAACATTTCAAAAACATGGGATGAGCATAAAAAGATGATTAAGTGATACACAAAGAAGGAAAACTGTTAGTTTTTCAAAACAAAAAGTAAACCATGAATATATTAATATTAGTAAAACCTTTCACCTTTATGAAGTATTAAATACTCTTTACTGAATAAAATATCATTACATACACTTTTGTAACCAAAATATTACCATAAAAACCATATAGAGAACACATAACTTATAAAGGTAACTTGGGACATAAGCATACTTATAAAGAATAACCATAAGGTCGACTTCTACAGATATCACTAAATTGAATGGCCATATGGACGACTTCCATACCCAATGCATTGGAGGTTATAACGTGACCACTCATCCTGGTATTCATGGAACCACCTGTCTTTTGGTTTCTCACGTAACCACCCATCAAATGTCCACGTACCATTATAAATTCCTAACATAGAAAACAATTATAAAGGAAAGAAAACATTTCCGCATTTCAATCACAATATATCACTTAAATATATTGACTTAACAAATGAATTATCAAAAAAAATTCAATACAAAAGTACATAAAAGAGTATAGGGTATTTGTTTTCTTTTAAAAAACATTACAGCTTGTTGAGGATTCCAAAGATCGAATAATACTCACGGTGGTGGAAAAGGTCGTTGTCACTACATACATTAAAAAGAAACATACTTTTTTGTCCTTTAGTAAAACGCTTGATAGAAAATATTCCTTTTAAAGAAAAGTAAAAATCCAAGAGGTTGATACGCCGTATAAAATAAAGTTGTGTATTAAAACAAAATATGCCTCAATGAAAGGATATTGAGACGAAGTCCCTTACAAAGATCATTTTGTTAATAAAATTGTTCTATTATGTGTATTCTATATAATAACACATAATGAATGTATAAATACATAAAAATTAATTTCTCACATAAACAAAGAATTACATAAACAATAAAGACAAGATAAACCCAAAGAACAAAAATTGGGTTAAGAAGTTCCCTTACCTCGTGTCCGACTTGACTCGATCGTTCTTTAATCTCCTACATAATAAACTAAAGGCAATTTATACTTGATTAAGAACCTTTTTAATGTTTATTATTCCTTTTATATCAATTATTACCATGTTATAAACATTATGTAATCATTTATGTTAACAACGTTTGTTTTACCGATATTTTGTACTTGAGTAAAAAATGTACTTCATATAATCACATGTTGTTCATGTGGACAAAGGTTCATTATATCCTGAATGATATTCATGATTTGGATATCATATATATCTATCATATACATGTATTTATAATAGTACATAACATTTTGAGGTATGAAATGAAATGCACCGTTCATGGAGATGGTAAGCCGAACGTACGCATGAACGCTACTCCCATTTCTATATCATATTTAATGGAATTAAAAACACAATGATACATAGTATTATTATAATTACAGTATTTTATCATATATTATATCATTAAATCTATCATTTATACATACCACATATGGTATGAACGAGTGATATCACCTTGAGGGGGCGGTAGTCCGCACTTCTTCTTATGAGATTATCGTTTTTTCCCTTAAAGAAAACAGAAACATAATATATATCATATTTAAATACATTTCCATCATAATTGCCACCAAAAGATGTGTAATAAGATAATCTAACAATCATTGTTTCTTGATGTGATAGTTTTTCATCCAAAGAAACATTATGTTCTTCATCTATTAAGTGGAGGTGTGTGTAAGTGTAGTTCGAATAATTCTCATAACCACATCCTAGAATATTGAGGATACTGGAGTTGTACCAAAATAATTGAATAAAATGTGTTTAGGGGTTGGAGAATTAAAATAAAAGAAAACAATTTAGGAGAAAACGTTACCTTTAATTTGGGTAACTCCCTTTGGTTTGAACCGAAGCACTTCTTGACGTTCCTTCTGCCTAAGGTAAGGCTTCAAGTAGGAGGATATGGATTTAGGAAGCTTATGTTGGAAGAGTTTGGATGAGTCAAAAGGCTTGAGAGGTGTGAAAAATTATTTAGTAGTGGTCTCCTTTTATAAGGGAGAGGAGTGGCTCTTTAGGAATGCGTGAAAACGTTATTTTATTTTAAACATATATTCGGTTTCAAAAGGTCCAAAAATCATTAAATTCAAAGATAAGATGGCCTATATTCGAAATAAAATCATCCAATCTGAATTGGACATGTTTTCAGTAATATTTTAATCATTATAACCTTATTTATTTAAATCATTTATTAATGAGGTAAATACTGCATCATTATTGTGTCATAAATAATTTAACTAATTTGATGACTAAAAATTATAACAAAAATAAAATGATGTATTAAATCCTTTTAGATTTCCAATGAATATTTTGAGTATAAATGTTAATTTATATAACCCCCTTTTAAAATTTAATTTACTAACAGATACTTTCTTTTTTATTTTTGCCATTACTTTAAGTTAATTAATTTAAATTGTCATTATCACTCCCATGTGGCACAATGGGGTCCCAAAATAGACCCAAAGATTCCCATGGTCATATATGACTCAACCAATAAGGTTTTTACAAGTGTTAATGTACTTTGGAATTATTATAATATTCTTTTAACCTATAATTACCCAATTTAACTTCAACGGCGGTAAATAAAAGTCAAAAGTTACTATTCACCCAAAATTATTTTCATCTTATTTAACCAAATTTTACTTAAAAATAACAACCATTATGAAAATTTTTTAAAATTCCATTTATATAAGTGGTAAAATTTCATTTAAATGAAAAAGTCAGCTTTTTTAACTAATACTAAGTGATTTCAGTATTCATCGAAAATTGATGTTTTTTAGAAAAATACCAAAAAATCAGCCTAAGATATATCTGATATTACGAATTCAAAAATGATGTCTATTTTTCCAAAATAATAACACCAGAGTGGCATTAATTAATTTTAAAATTGATTCCGATTATCAAAACAAATAGCGTGTTTTTAAAGAACAATAACTATCAAAAGATTGATACTTTTTTATGTCCAATTTCAAAGTAAAATTAATTTCAATGACCAACATTGGATTAAATGGTAAATATTTATTCTAATTGAACTTTAAAACCAATTAAAAAATTAATCCATATATATAAATAAATTAGATTAAAACATAGTTTTGAATTAAAATACAATATTTTTACAATTCAATAAAAATGAACTTTATCACAAAAATTTCAAATATTTACACAAAGTAAATTTTGATGTCCCCATTATAAACAAGTATTTTATTTTTTCATATAGAATATATTGAGTGAAAAAATATTTATTTAAAAATTGTTCTCCATTAAAAGGCGATAAATCGCCCTTTTAATGAAAATTGTGCTTAAAATTAGATTCATTCATATTTTAAGCCTCTAAATTTTAATGGATAAATGTAAATACATTTAAAAAACATGTATAACCATATTGTAGTAAGTTTCTATAATTCCCGCCATACAATAGCAAGTAGTTAATTACCATTTTAAATAATAATATTATATTATTAGTGTGCAACGTAAGATTCCAAAGAAACACATTGTTGCGTATCGGGTACGCTATCGAACATAGCAACCCCTTTAAAGTAAAATTAATATTTATTTCAAAAATATTAAGAAATATGAAATATTTCTTATTCTTCATTTAAATTGGATTTTACAGTTAAATTCACTAGGGGTTAATCTGGGTAAGACAGATTAAATCAACACCCCCTATCGGTTCTTATTTCATTGTTAAACAAAAACCGCTTATCTATACTTCCCGGTCCAATGTATGAACAATTTTTAGGTCACAGAGAAGAGTTAACAATATTAAAATTTTCACCCTATATAAAATACATATATGAAGAATAAAATAAAAACATTCTAATATACCAAATCAATTGAGGCTCACTTCCAAATTACATAGTTCGGGATAGATCAATTCTATGTCCATACTAACTACATTTACAAATTGTATGGTAAGCCCACTATACTAAAAATTTTAAGTCCCTATGTATATTTATTTGTCTCTATATCAGTTGAATTTATCACCATCCTCCTACTCTTTTTCTCACTTCTCTTCGAACAGATCCACTAACAATTAATGGACTTTTAGGTTGCCTCATTTTCATGAAAGAATGAGACCTCAAAAATAGATTGATTCCCTATTTATGGCACATTTACAATCATATATGATATTTATTATAATATTGGTATTCATAAATTACATTCATAAATTTTTATATTCCATTAACGAACATTCTCAAGTAATCCACAAATTTTCTTTCACTGCATTGCATGAGTTCTTCACAGACCACCATTATTTTCATGGACCATCCCTAATTTGAGGATATATTCTTCTTCTAGAAACCACCACATACGGATGATGTCTCCTGAAACGCCTCTCCTCTATAGACCCATATTTTTTTTGGGATATAGTGCAACCGTTCTCCAATGTAAAATCCCATATGAGACATGATCTTTGCGAGAAAAAAGATTATGATTTAAATTTCATCAATGAATCATTTCTTTCCATTATATAACAACTCTTTTTTTCTTTCAAAAAAAATTATATATCGTGATATATATCATATACCTCAATGATCATACTATCTAAATGATCCCCACTTCTATCTCAATGATCTAACTTCTATTGTCATCAGATTTAATAATCCCTCTATCTCTATGATCCCACAATCATCTTCCGCTACTACCCTATTTAGCTTCTCCCCTATCTTGATTAATAGGTTCTCTCCCATCTAACATCTATAATTTCACCCTTTATAAATGAACCTATATTACATTCCTTTTATGTTAGAGATATGGTGAGGAACAATTATTTGCATATTAGTGAAAAGGACACCATTCCTCGAGGAGAGGTGGTCCTATATAAACACTTTTTGAGTGTGGGGAGTCAACTGAACTCAAGAGCCAGTTGATGCCTTTAAAATGCATCTTTGGGTTTTTCCATTGTCAGAATGTATAAAACATGTAGTTATATAGGACCATACTCCAACTTCAAAAGCCATGGATCAGCCTTCTCCTTGATGAAATGATATATGATTTCAATTTCCTTTCGTCATTAGATTATGGACAATTTTTTTCTATGATTAATTGCATTGGAATTATTAAAATGGATTATAATCAGAGACTTCACTTAATCTACCATATCTTTAATATTCTTCTTAATCTAGAGTGAATTTTTATACGTGTGAGAAGATGCAACATATTCTGGTTCATCAGTGCTCCATGAATTTAAATATTATTTCTTATTTACTCAAGAAATTCATAATCCTATAAGATATAATGAACCACCGAATGTTAATTTTCAATCATCTTCTAAACCAGTCTAATCTACATTATCATATACCAATAACTCTTATATTGAAATTTCATTATACATCAAAATGAAATCCATCATTCACTTGATATACCAAAGAATTATATTCACTTAAAAAAATTGGATTTCCTTGGTATTTCATTGATACCTAGATTCATGGTATTTCAAAAAAAATTATCATGTCATATCATTGTCATGAAAAATCGACTACCAATTATTTTCCAACATTCTATGATATTGACTCTATTTCCTTCATCGTCCAGGGAAATTTCATCCTGGTAGACACTGTAGTTTTCATCTCCTTTGAATTATCAATTTTTGATTTATCATTGAATCTCACTGGAATATTTGGATGAGAAATGAATGTCACAGTCTTCCCCTGTGTCAACTATAAATCATTGAAAAACATTAATTCACCTATCATTGAGATTTAATATTCTATTTACTTGAATTAGGTTAATTATATTCCTTTAGATTAATCTGATCACCAAAGAATATTTCAACTAAATATAGCATCACCATCGCCTTTTATAACTATAATGATTGATATATAGATTTTTATCAACTACACAACATTGATAAAGGATATTTTTTTCATAAATTGATAGTCTTGAATACCATGCTCATTGTTGATACATTATCCCATATAGATAATTCTTTAGACGAAAAACGTTTTGATCATTTTCACGAATAAAAAAAACATTTCACTCCTCAGTGTAAACTTCTTATTCTAAAACCCCATTAAAAAATTTTGACAGGACGTCCATCAAGAAAACATTGAACTTTTTATGCATTGTAGTTGCAAGATACAATATTATTTTTTATAGACTTGAAATATGAGAAAATGATTCATCAACAACAATACCCTCTATATGGGAGTACTTTTCCACATTATTTTTTATTTGATTCAAATTACCTCACCATCTTAATTCATTTTGTTAGAAAACGATACATTCAGTGCTAATGAAATTATTTTCTTTTGGCTTCAAAAACATATCCCATGTATGATTATTATCAAATTGTCCAGGATCGTAATTAATAGATTAAACCTGATTCTCATCTCAACTACTTCATCATAACATTTAGGCTCTACCTTTGATAAATACGATGTTTGTTATAAATTCTATATCCTCTTTGTTTGTGATGGCGTTGTATAGTCACCAATTATGTTTTGTCTATCGACTTTAGCTCCTTTATTTATATTCTTTATTATTCTTAATTCAACACATCCCCTTTATTATATGAATCTTATTCTGAATAAGCCTTTTGAACTAGATAATCACCTAATATTCTTATCTCTTTATCACTATCCTTTCATGATGATTCGTGTGCTTTCTAAAGAGTTTTCTCATTATATTTTGTATTGATATCATGACATTCAACAAAAAATACCATTCACATATTAAAGAATTTATATGCATTTATTTTCCATGTGTATCCAAGAAAAATCCCTTCAGCTCTAGATGATTCTTGTGTTTATCCATAATGTTAATGTATCACTTACTTATAAAGACTCAACAATACATTAACCATGGGTTCCTTTAATACGCTAGTTCCTATGGATTCATCTCTTGTTTTGGAGATAACAATACTGTATTGTATTTATAGAGTGATTCCATCACTAATTCATTCCAAAACATATATGGTGGAATTTTTTCATTGATAATAGTTTTAAAAATGTCATTGATTATTCATATTCTTCTCAAAATCAATCCATTCATATGTGGAGTTCTTACTATTGGATCGAGGTTCATTATTCCTTGTTTCCTGATATAATCCTCCGCATGTATTTCCATGAACACTGTTCCATTATATGTTTGGATTGACCTAATTGTTTAACCCAACATCTTCTCAACATCCCTTCAATAATATTTTATTCAACTATACTACTTAGATTTGGGAGTGGTGTTTGACACCCAAGCTGTTGTGGGAAAATCATCCATGAAGAGAACATAATATCACTTCCCATGAATAGAACATGGTCAAATTGTTCTGTGCACATCAATATGCACCATGAAAAGAAACATTAATGTCCTTTTTTGTTTTTCCTTGTACGTATTCCGAATTATCTTCTAATTTGACAAGCATCACATGTGTGGATACAATCATGTGACAATATAGGGATGTTACATGCATCATCATATTTCAATAGATCTTCCATAGAAGTTTGCCTTCAGTAGAAAATATGTTTATTCCATAACATATTTTATTCTTCCTTGGGAATAAAACAGTTGTCTTCTCCCCCACTCATAAGATATTGATTTTCATTTATATACTATCAATTTAATGAACTATACAATATTTATTCTTCATGGAAGATAAGTTTTAAGAAAAGCATGTGGAATGTCCTATTTCACAGAGCTGATTGACAAAACGAATATTTTGACTAAGAAAATAAAAAAATATAATCTCAGCAAGTCTCATGTCTTTCCCCCTAAACATGTATATTCTTGATCCAACAATATGCATGCATTCATCATTTCCAAATATTATGATACATTCTATATTTTACCTGATAATGGTCTTTGGATCATTATTACCTATCATATGAGAGGTTCATACACTATCAATATTCCATATTATAGTGCGGTTTGAAGCTTTAAAATCTATATATCCGACCAATACATGTTTGAATATATTCCCTGTTTCATCAATGTGATTTTTTCTATTCCTGATACAGATTGATAATCTTGAAATTTCTAAAAATGTGATGGACCTAATTCATCATAAAATACTATAAGAGGATTTCATTCATCTTATTTTTTATATGTTTAATTTCATTTTTTGGACACATTAATTCTGGTAGGCACATTTCAATGAATTATTGATGAAAAATATATTTCCATACTCCTAAATACTCCAAACCTGATATAGTTACCATCAAATTATCTTCTAGAAAATTGAGTTCTCTATGGATGCCTCTATTGATACTAGTTTATTCGGTACCTCATGGCTATGGAACATACAAAATTTTAATGTACCATTTTTCAAAAATAATAACATAAAAAAGGGGAATTAATATTTTTTAAATACTACACCACATATTCTCGTTTGGGATTTTTGAATTTTCAGACTCAAATTAATTCCAAAATCAATCATTAATCACAAATCTGGTTATTCTGGTATTACATCATCCATTACTGATTTCTATTTTTATAAAGCCTCATTCCAGCCTTATCAACTGCATTTGATTTTTTATTTTTTTCTTATTGAGCTCAGTGATACTCTTGTGCCCTTTCTATTTCCTTAATGATCTTCTATCATTAGTTTTTACAAGGAATGAAAAGTTTATCTAGTTTTTTAAATTTTTTCATAGGATGATGACTTCCTATTTAACACATATATATGTTTGATATGACCATTCCCAGTTGTAGTAAAACTATTGATTTACATTTTATATTATTCAATTTATATATATTACGGATTTTTTTTTATTTCTGGCATTGGAGACCTCATTTTTTTAATATCTTCAATATGCTAATACTTATATTCTTAATTCTGATGCATATAATGTTTGGAATCATGACCAAATTATTCTATTTCTTCATTCTAGATCTCCAAACATATATCTCTTCAAGGGAAGACTATAATTCATCTTGATGTTCAATACTTCCTTCTATTATTCCTTCATCATTTTCATTTTATTTCCTTATTTTGGGATTTACTACAACTACCACCACAACATATGCCCCATGATCCTTGCTATATTCCATCCCTTCTAGCTCATATTCTTATAAACTGTCATCTTGTTTAGAATGTATATTATTACTTTTTAAGGATTTTTTATTAAACTTTTTCTTTAATTTTATACAGATTGAATACATTTTATGGATGATTCTACATCATCATTTTCATCTTCTGGAAACTTATTAGGGAAAAATGCAGATAGATGGCCAAACATTCCACATGGAAAAAATTCAAGTGGAGTTTCCCATTGAAATTTACTTTTTTTAGTTTTTCATATTTTAGGAATTGAATGACATTATTTAATTTTCTCCTCTTCATCCAAACAATATTTATTGGTATGCTTATTCATTGCCTTTAATGTGACTTCTTTGGAATTGAATTTTTTCATAGACTCATTGACAATATTTCCCATCACGTTTTCAACTAGATGAAAGGTAAATTGATCTAATGAATGATTTTTATTTACTTATCTTTAAATACCAAAACATTCGGATTAAACCGAGGTGGAATATTTCTCATGATATGCTTTGTGATCCTCAAAACATCAGTAATTTCTAAAATACCGCACATTTATTCTACAATAAAAATTTCCTGATCAATGAATGTATCAACAGACTCCTTTTAGTCAATTATGATATTATTATAATTATTCCATTGAACCTACCACATTTCATTTCTCACATTTGAGTAACTCTTATAAATATTCAACAACACATCCCATATTTCATGTGAATAATTAAATGAAATCACCATCATAAGTATGAAATTATATATGGACCCCTATAAAATATAGATTGATTTGGTTTCAACATACAATACCCTTCATTCAGCATCTGATAAACCACCACTATCTATTTTGGTCGCTAATCCATGTTTTTCTTCTATATGGACATCCAATACTAATTATATGATGTAGTGATGAATCTGATTCTTCCATACTTGTAAATTGTTCCCTTCAATAATTAGAATCCCATTGGGATTGAAGACCACCCCTTATTCTTCTATGAGAAAACAATTGAATATAAATATTTATCTATTATACCAATTGATGTCAAAGTTAGGTTATATACCTTGAGCGGGGTTATTATTTTAGGTTTGGAATGATTAAAATAGCTACCCCTTAGGATATTCATTCGTTGTTAAACAAAAAAATCATCTCTATCTTTACCAATTCAATAAATCCACATAATTTGAATCATGCACTGCAGAGAGAAACTTTACATGGTTCACCGTCACTGGGATATGTCCAAAAATCATACAATGTTGTTGTTTTGATGTAAAAAATATACTAAGGATCACTTCAAAATTATATGGTTTGGTCTAGATGACTTATATTCCCAGGCTAAATACCTTTATAAGGATTAGAGTCTTCTAACTGCCTTACCAAGGGTCACTCCTGACATATATTTCTATGGCCAATAGTTGGGGGAAAGGATAACAAGTATCCTCGTATATTTCTTGTTTCTCTTGGATTGAATCCCCTCACAGTTTATCAACTTGTTGGTCCCTTTATATTTCTGATAGAAAGAATCCACAACACTAGATGGATTTTTTTGTTGATGTATAATTTTCCCTTATTCATTATATCCACTAATCCTCTTGGTTTTCTTAAATTACATTATCAAAAAAATTTAGTCCTTTAAAAAATATCACCATGTTATCCCAAAATGACTTTCACCGCATGGTGGAAGTGCTTCACGGACCAACTTTGTTTCCGCTGACCATCCTTTCTTTGTGGATGTATTATTCTTCCTCGAACCACCTCTACCCTGTTGATGGTTGATTTCCCATGGGTCAACTTGCCTTTAAGGATCCTGCTAACTTTTCAGGAAATAATTATCCACAAAATCCTTTTTCAAAATATTCTTCTGAATTTTCTCTACAGAAATGAAATCACATTAACAAGTTCTCTTTGTGGAATCCTCCCTCACAAACCAATTCAGATAATGTAGAATTGATTCCCAGAAAAATGATGTTTTCTTATAAAAACCACTATCCATTATATTGATTTATTAGTCATTATATAGGAGACAATATCAACAAATTCCACTAAAACATTTTATTCAACACTTTACTACAAAAAAACATACAATGTATACTATGCTCCTTCCAAAAATAGTTTTTCCCTCTACGGTATTCATAACACCATTCTTCCCTCGCGAATGCTGATTCTTTACAAAAAAATCACTACTTCTTAGTGACAAATGAAGTAAAATCTTACAAAATTCAATCCCCCCTCTGACTAAGATCATCATGTAAACTATTTCCCCTACACCGTGTGCATATCGTGCTTCATGGTGCATATAGCGATACTATGAATAAATCCATTATTTTCTCGGCATCCTTCAAAATTCTGCATACTCCTTTTATAGTATTAGATATATGATTCATCATCCATGAATTATTTTTTTGTGAAAAAACATCCCTTAAACAAAAAAACACACTCTAATTAAAAAACATATAGATGGATCCTTGATGGTTTTTTTCCAGCACTAATTGTGAAACATCTTCTTCAAAATCCAATTGTTTATCTAGATGTTTATTATTAAAATAATAATCAATGGGATACTCCGAATTCTAATTTGATAAATTAATTTAAAAATCATCCAAATTAATGTCGGAATTGTGTATCTATTGTTCCTCTTACAGAGCAACTATAATCTCTTCTTATTCGTCCTATTCTAAATATTCAATGTCTTCGTGGAGATCTAGGTGTTCCTCAATAGGTGAAATTTTTTCATCATCTTCCTCTACAAAAAAATGATAGTTATCCAAATTTATAATATCATAATATCTTGTAGTGATACTAAGTTCGGTTTCAATTAAATTGGAAGATTAAGTGTTCATTAATGGGTCAAATTCTTTAATTGGTTTCTCTTAAATCTCTTCTTCAATTGAATGTACATATTAGAGTAGATAATTATATGATGGAGGCAAGTAGTTGGGCTCTCATATTATTTATTTTAATTCAAAATTTTATATAGATTATAATATCTTATATATATATATATTTCTAATGGTGGTGGATATTTTTCTTTGTAAGGTTTTGAGCGATCAGATAGTTCTCACATTCATTACAATTGTCATCCATATCATGTTGATATATCACATATAGATTTGAATGCATGTCCTTTTTTCTATCTCTCCATGAATTGGTTGAGTGAGGATAAATTAATATATAGTTACCTCCACATTAACCTCATAAGGTTCCTTTTTTCATTGATGAGTGGTGAAATTTCATCAACCACTACCTCAGGTTCGTTCCATGGCTCGGGGTCATGTTCCTCCATTAATGTGTGAATATATTCCAATGACCATTCTTATTTTCTCATCATTTATTCTATGTTTCCCTATGTTATTTAGTCTTGAGACTTCTATAACCATATTCTTGTATTTTTCTATTTTTGTTTTTCCTATTTTTAATCATAACATTTAAAACAATAATAGTTTAAATACATACTTCAAAAAAGTTTAATTTTTTTTGTCTTTTTACATTAGAAATAATGAAATAATTATAAAATCTGAAAATAGAAATATTAATTAGAACTATCTATTTGATATCTAGATACTATGAATGTTTTTATAAATTCTTTACATAGGTTTAAAAAAAAGAAAACTAATTATCCCAATACAATACAGAGGCTGATCATGCTCATCTCACTGGAGGAGCTTTCCTAGTTATTAAATCACTTAATATAACTCACCTAAACAAATTTTTTTGGTTTTATGTTTAATCATTCAATTTAATAGAATATAATTTATATAAATTTTTTATCTAACATTAAATTAAGAAACATAATTTGAAAAGAATGAACTTTTCCAAAATGGTTTGGTTTCTAGGTTCCACTATTATTATAATAGCTATCTATATTATGTTTGATAATTCAATTCTATGATCTAATGAATTAATTAATATTATTTTATATACTGTTGAGAAATATTTAATTCATTTAGAAATCATAATTTCAACTCGTCTGATAATCAATTTTTATGGCACACGACGATCGAGATCGTGAAATCTCCCATGAACGAGCTCCATCGTATGACATTTCATCCACTGAATGGATCAACTCCATCATATAAAGAGATTATATACACTATAATGGAGGTTAGTGATTTAATAAAATAATAGGTATTCCTGAATGTGGCCTCAAAATTGAATTATCAGACATAATTTCAATGCAAATAATAAGAATAATGGAACCCAGAAACCAAACCATATGGTCTATGTTCTTTCTTTACTAAAAAATTTTTTTGGTTATTGTTAGTTTAATCTTTTAGTTCATTTAATTCAATTATATTATTATATTAAATAAATAATAATAATTAGTTTTGTTGAATTAGATTATGAGTGCGAACAACTGTGAAAGCTCCCAGCGTGAGACAAATGGGGACATTCTTTGTGCTGACTTAGGATAATAAATATTCTATTTTCAATTCATTATAATAGGAATACGTCATGATCCAATATTTTAATGAATAATATTATATTATTATTCATATGAACTTCAATTAATAAAAATAATGGATCAAAAATGCCTAATATCTTTGGAAGACTGGATTTTTAACACTTCAATGGAAACTAAAAAGGGATTCTTTTTTTCATCTACATAGTTGGATCTTAATGTCCATTTGTTATCCAAAATAATCATAGGATAACCTAGGGAATACATGAATGAAAGTGGTGAGCATAAAATCTTAGTTAGATAGAAAACATTATAAGGAAACATAAGGTGTGATTCAAATATATCCCATTATATAATAAAAGAGATGGAACATGTGTAATAAATTATAGAATAACATAAATATGTCTGTATAATAAGGTCATGGAAACCAAAGAGATTGGAAAAATATTATATCATGACCTCAGAATAACTGAGGCTAACTGTTGTGATAATATCACAAGGTGGAAATAGTCCAATGGTGGATTATGATAAATCCATAATCCCATACTTGACGTCACATGAAACTAAAACATTACCCAATTTAAATAAGGGATAAATATTTTTAAGATAACCATTCAAATTCATATTTAGCAATTTTAAATTAATTCCACATATGGAAATAAATCATAAGGAATTAAATTAATAATTATAGATGGATTGAAATTGATACATAATCTTGCCTCATAACGAAATCAAAATAGATTCATTAAAGAAGGAATTTATGAAATGGTCCTAATTACTAAATTACCACATAAAAGGAAGAGATAATGATTTAGGTACATATCAAAGAGAAATATTTTTATTATTTAGAATCATTAAATATAAATATATTGATTGATAATATGATTTATAGAGAGAATGGTTATAACCCAATGAAAGGGGTGGTTTAGAGAGACCTATTACCATGATCCGGACTCATCATGTTCATTATTTATCATCCAGAATAATAAACATAGGTTATTTATTTCCCATCATAATTACCAGTTTTTTATTATTATTCCTTTTATTTGACACATTACCATATAATTTTAAATTACTTAATCAAATTGGTTCATTTTAGATGTTTTGATGATTTTCAACTCATATATCCATAATCACATTGTTAAGTAGACTATGATTCAAGAGTTTATTAATATATTTTATAAAAAATAATAATCTTGATAAAATATTACTTTTAAATATATAATTATTCTTTTATTCAAAATTATGAATGATGATTATAAAAAAATGAACAATGTTACAAACATGGAGATGATAGGTAGTACCCACACATGAGTAACATTTACATTATTTTATATCATTATGGAAAGAAGGTTGGTGGGATTTTATAGATAAATAATTATAATAATATAATAATTATCATATAATCTCATTAAATAAACATAATTATACCATCAATGTGATGTAGTTATAAAATAAATGAATAATGTCACTTCACATGATGAATGTCTGTCGCACACACGAACTACGATGTCATTTTAAATAGAGGGTATTGTATGAAATTATTTCATATATTAATTTTATTAAATTGTTTATATTTTACTCTAATCATTTAAAAAATTAAATTGATCACTATGAAATTTTTTTATAGGTGATGATGAAATGAAGATTCCATTTGTTAGTGAGGTTGTATTACGTCATACACAGGAACAATAGTTTCATTCCCCATTTAATTAATATGGAGATGGATTGAAGGTATTCTATTAAAATAATATAATAATAGTAAATTGGAGATAATGGTGTTTATATATCATTATGTATAAATATTATTTAAAGAAGGAGGTGGTGGAAATAAAAAAATGGATACCAGTTAAGATTGATACATCTTCTTTGGACAACGTCTTTAGGATTATATCTAAAAACATCCATGATTAAAGTAATAGTCTAAAAAGGATTCCATGTAATGGGGAGGGAATTTTTTAAAGTATTTGGTTAGTTATATTGCAATCTATTTATTTTTTAATGCATGGATAGGAGAGGAGAGGTGGAGGCCTTCTCTAAGGGAGAAGTAGAGACATTCTTGAAAATACAAAAAACTATTCAATAATGTGGCGTCACATTGAGGATAAGTGCCTCAAAAATTGATAAATAAATTATTTGAGAAATAATAATGGTTAGATACACCTATTACAATAAAATTAATGTTGTTTATAATCTGTTACTTTTTTACCTCGAATTTTATTATATTTTTTCGTTTTTATTTTTATCCACGATATCTATTTTTCAACTATTTTTACTATTAATTATGAGTAAAAATTATTTTGATGTTATTATGTTATATTAATTTTTATGATTAAAAAAATTGAATACTTTTTATCAAATTAAATTCACAAATGTTTGGTAATTAAATATAAAATTAATCATGAAGACGTGTCGAAAAATAATATTTCAAGAAATACATTTTTCAATCATAATAATATGTTATTATTACAATATGAAATGTAATCATAATTAAATTAATTTCAATATATATGTATATATATCATACCCAACATTAGGGATTTGGTTCTATCTTTAAAGTGAAATCATTAATTTTATAAACATTACTTTTATCACCATTATGTAAATATATATACAGTTATTCTATATAAACTACCTCATTCTGTTCGCGATTATGGAATACATAATTTAAATATATTTGAAATACATTATTATTTAGATGGTCTTTAATTTCAAGAGAGCACCACAATCTACATTTTTTTGTAATAAAAAAAATCCCAAAACAAACATGGTTTTGAGTAGGATACACAAACATTTTAAGGTGGACTGAAATGGTGGAGACCAATTTGATCTCCCCTAATCAAATCCACCCATTCCGGTTCAATTTGAAGAATACTATGGAATCAAAGAACATTGCTACCTTGGTCTGCCACAATCAAGGAAGCAAAGTAATCAGTAACTTTATTACCTTCACGCCATGTATGAGAAAGAGGAATCTTATTGATGTCGATCCCATTTCTTCGTTTTCTGATAATGTAAGTAATCGACCAAGGGGTAGAAATTTTTCCATTCATCGAGTCTTAATTTATCTTTGAATCTTGTAATTTCAAGAGACATTATGATAGCTTTGAACAAAAAAACTGTCATGACATGACCCTTGTTGATGCTCTAGCTACAAATACCCCAAGACCGCCTCCATAGGAGGGGCTATCAACTAGTGGTGAATTCACAACAAACTCAGGGATGCAATTTCCTAATAACTTGTACATACACACACAATAAAATCAATGTAAAATTGTAGAGGGAAAATAAATAGAGATACAAAACTATTGTACAAAGGAAACCAAACAAATATGCATCGACCTCTAAATATTAGAAGTAGAAGAAAAGTAATGTTGAAATGGAAATATGAAAAATACACACCCATCTATGAAAGTTCCACAACCCAACAAGAGCTGAAAAAGTAAAATTTTTGGAAGAGTCCCACTCTTGAATCCCAAGCTATGACTACTGCACATGGTCCAATCAGCCCACATCCCTAAGATCCTCTGATATCATGATCAACCAGTCCTTTTTATGCATGTCACTCCATGTGTGGGAAAATACCAAGTATATGTGTCTGCAAAAATACTCTTTAGGGTGCCCCAATGGTTCGATGGAGTAGTAAGAGAGGTAATAAAGAGGGGAGTGGTAAGAGATATAACAGAAAAAGACAAGTATGGTGACATGGTATAGTAAAAGGAGTGAAGCTCCGCCCAATAATATATATTCTCATTAAAATAAACCCAAATGAAAAGGTGAAGGGATATCCATATCACAGCTCATCCCAATAAGGTGAGTATAATTAAAAAAAGACCATCAGTCTTAACCATCAACACCTTGGACTACTGGGTAACTCATCCCTTATGAGTACTATGGGTATCCTAGGTCACATGGATCCACTCCCCACCATGGTCCAACTGAGTCACATTGATATTATTACCATGTTGGTCATCATTACGAGGTACTCAACCTTGATGAATACCATGGGTTTGTCGGGTCGCACAGATCCACTCACGACCGTGGGCCTACCGGGTCACACAGAGCTACTTCCTACTGGGTTATTGTATCTGATCCACACAAGGTTGCTTGTAGTTGACCACATAGGGCCACTTGTCAACATTCTTTGGGTCTCAGTCAACCACCTAATTCCTGCACATACTGCACTTGATTCCAAGAGAAACATCTCCCCAAGTAACTCATCGCATTTCAACATCCATGAAAACTTATTTATAGTATTAAAAAATATTATCCTCGCCGTAAGTGTTCCAATGCGAAAAACATCTTGTCAACAAGATGACCAGTCTGAATTACATCAGTGTTTTAGTAACCGGGGTTCAGATGATTCTTTTCCTGGTCTGACCTGGTTAGACGAACCTGACTAACCTAGCTCGGGAGCCTCGCATGGCATGGCCCTGTTCAAACAATCCGACCTAACCCAGTTCAAGTCTGGGCCGACATGGTCCAGTCCGGCCATCGGGCCATGCCAATTGGGTCGTGCTAGAGGATTCGACTCAGAAATTCATTGAGGAACTCTAATCATCACTGCCAGATGGTTCCTCTAGGAAATGCATCGGGGAACTCTGATAATCCCATTTGGATTCTACCTCTTGAAAAATCATCAAGGAACTGTTATCATCCATGCTGGATGATATCTCTCTAAAAATCATCGAGAAACCTTGATCATCGCTTCTAAATGGTACTTCATGAAAAATAATATTGTTGTAGTCATTGGGTGCCACCCGGATAGGCGTCACATCTACAAGATCTCACATCGTATCCCAGAATCCACTATGGAGGGCACCATTCCATTCTACATGGAAACACTCAATAAAGGCTACTCATATTCCAAATTCAAAGTCTAAAAGAAGGATATAGAAAAGAGAGAAGATTCATAAAGTGGTACACGGAGTGTGTGGGGACAACACGTTGTGTGGCCCCAGCTATTCTCTTGGCCGTATACCTTTCCATTCTATGGTACTAAACTATGAATCAAGTAACCCTTAGTGTGGTAGTGTACTCCGAGATTTCATGATATCTCTAACCAATATCTCATGAGCGCACATTGATCTTTGTTAAACAAAGGGGATAAATTGTACTTTTACTTGAAGGCCTCATCAAATGGCATCGGATAACCAGACCAATCACACTGTAGAGATACATGGAGAAAATTCCCATGGTTTACTGTTTATTTTTCTAAATTGTACAGATGATAGAAAAGTAATATTTCATCATAACATTCTCAAGAGGCTTCACGTGGGGCCCATACCATGGTCCCAAATAAAATTTTATGGATCACGCCATTGCAGTCATCATGGAGAAAAATGAGATGGACTACCCATTTGTCCAAAATTGATACCTGGTTAAAATTTAGAAATTCACCACAATACATGTGATACATGCCTTGTGGGACTTGCGCCTTGACCTCGAAATAAATAAAAAAAATTGGTCTTGAATCATCTGTCTTAGTTTCATGTTCGCAACGCCATAGACGATTCATCATTCTGACTTCGTGTGTGGGAGATGTGTGGGATACAAGATGCCACGATAATAATAATTTTATTATTATTGGGTGTTTTGTTGACCTGAGCCATGAGATCGAACAAGGTATCCAACAGTGGTCCTGAAATGACCTTCTCGATTCCAGTTTGACGTTTCCACTGACATTTCAGTAATCAGATATTATATGGGGGACAAACATCATAATTAATGTTCCGTGACCCAAAATTATAATAATAATATTTTATTTCATTATAATATTATTAATTTTAATCCTTTTTTTCAAAGACCATCCACTTAGGGTAAGCTCTCCAAATTGGTCCTCATAACCCCATCAATCGATTTTCTTCTTTTATCACTTTAAATATTAATATTATTGTTATTATTTGATTATTTTTTGGGGGATACCATTTCATGTTGGGATTCTTCATGCCCCGCACAACTTGTGTGCCCTCCTTCTCTCTCCTCTGACTATATTCAAATAAAATTTATTTTAGTTACTTAAATAAAAAATACTTCACTGATTGGTTATTAATCTATATTTCCCACTACAAAAATAGCTCTCAACTGCCAATCACACTTGAATCCCCAACCCGCATCAGCTATCTACACCGGCCACCTCGAATCAACCACTCCCATCTGCCACCTCGATCCTATTTCCAGCTTAGCCATGACCCCACTCTACCTTCCCCACCTCACATGGATGATGTTGTCACCGCTCAGGGGCCTCCTTCTCCACCACACTAGGCTGCATCATGGACCACTTACTGTCATCGCCTGCTTAGCGCCGGACCACCCTACTCACGTGATACCACCCAACACGCACCAGACCACCATCTTGCTATGATGTTTTGGCCTCACCTTAACAGCACAGTCACACACCTTCGTCAAGACACCACACATTAAATCCATCCCTATATCATGAAATGATCTCAGATCTACGATCCTCAAGTCAAGATCTCGGTGTCCGTATGTGACGCTCAACGAAACATTGACTTTTTGGCACACTTATTTATTTAATGACAAAGAACGTGTGAAAAACAAGCGATGGATGATTAAAAAAAGATCATGGTCTATTTGTGGATCGATGACTATACGATTTTGGCCATCTCCATTTAGAATCAATAACATGAGGAAATTGAAAAATAGATATTTATCATAATTAAGTAATTTGAATATCAAGATGAATAAGAAGAATTTGAATTAACCAATTATTTTTCAATGCACGAATTAATTGATTATTTTAATTTTCATACATCATGAATATTCAACCAAGGAAAGGAATACAGAAAGATAAGTCCTACATAGATTGGATCAATTGTAGATGATGAATATTACCCTTGAATAATGATTAAGAGAAGTTGTTGTTTTATTTTCCACACTTTGATTAACTTGGATCCAATGCTTCGTTCTCCTTCGTTCATCATTCATCAACATGGAGGGGAGGAGAGGAGAGGATTTTCTGTCATTAGAAAAACTAAATTATGAAGTCAAACCCTTTTAAAATGAATTTATAATCACTCATTTGATTAAAAGAAATTAATCATAAAATTAAATAATCAATTATTTAATTATTTAATTAATCAGCCTTGTTTGCATTCATAACAAACTCTTGACGCCGAAAAGGTTATTCCCTTCCTAGGGTAAAACCTATATTTTGAGCTCATTGAGGGTCTCATGTTTTTCCTTTGGGTTCCTATTTGAGAGATATTCGGGTTTGATCTACTAAATGAATTAATAAATTAATAAATAATTTATTTTATCAATTTAACACACTATCAATGAGAAAGGGGTCTGAACATCCCATACCAACTAATTTTCTTTCACGCCTAGGGAAGACACTGCATTCAGGACCCATTCATGACCTCATATTTCTGATCTGATCAATCTTTTAAGAGATATATGGTTTTTGTTTTTTAAACATACATGCATAATATAAAAACACTTAGTATTTATATAAAATTAATTCTTGGCACACCGGGACTCGAAATTGCAAATCGTTTTAGCGTACCTCCCTTGAATAATATTTAGATATCTTCCAACGTATTATAAAACACAAACATAGTCTCAATATTATTCAATCTGTCATGAATTTCATCCTCAAAAAAGAAAACCTAGGGATAATACTTTTGAAACGAAGCCCGAACATAGTTATCCTGCTCCCATGAATACTTCCTGATGTTCTGTACTGTCACAGTACGCAAACCAAAGGGATGGTTTGTACTCATAAGGTTTTCCCCTGGAGTAGAGTCTCTTGATTCACTATATAATAATATTCATATGTTGAAACACCCAAGGATATCTAGTCATAATGTATTTCACTGTTGGTGCATGACAACTGAGTGTCCCTTAAAAAGTCAAGAAGTAAAGGAGGCAACACCATCGAATAAAGAAAATATGTACCCTACTGATCCACAGGGGTCAGTTGTACGGATGGTAACTGCTCAAACAAATCCCCAACATAGAGTGAATGGGACGTTGGAACTTCTTTCTAAGGGAATTTTCTAAAAAACCACACATTGAGTACACATGTTACAGAGACTCTTCCACAATGCTTCTGTTTCGCAGTCTGGGACCCATATGACCACATGCCTGAGATCGATCATGTGAAGATATCCTACATTGAGATCTCATTTTCTAAAATCTACTAGATGCATCTGACATCTATGCTCTGTTGTGCTCACTACCACAACTAGTTGTGTGGTGTTCTTCTGTAAAAATTTTCCATTTCACCAACACCTGGTCTAGCACCCGACAAAGGTAGGGATGCAAAAGGGTTCAATGATATCATGGATCTCCCTATGGAGTCCTTTCTCAAACATACACTATTGAAGGGTATGGATCCCCGCAGAACCTCGCCATTCTCTAGCACTGGATCTCGCAATGTTAGCTCAGATGCACACATCCTCATTCACTCTTCTAAGGTTGTCTCCTGCTCAGTAGGTAGGGTGGCTGCTTCCTGCATAGCTGGAGAAATGGGCTCGCATGATGGATCCTGAACATAGGCGTCCCCACTCACGAATTTGTCATCGCAAACTGTAGCTAGTATCCTGGCTAGATGTAATCACATATACATGTTGAATGTTTTCAATGTGTACTGAAATCAGATGATCATATATATATATCTTCAATGATGGAGAGAAGACTCTAGATGGAAAATAAAAGACTCAATCCTATGATAAGAATGTATCATTAATCCTTGAAACTTGTTTCTCAGGGTGCCGAGTCAAAAATTAGCTTATTAGGGTCCTAGTGAATGGATATGTCAGGCACTTGTTCAATCACTGGACTCCCTGGCTTGATATCCTCTGTTAGAACACATTGACACTATTTCCCTAAACTGAACCGAGACCATTTTTGAGAAATGTATGTACAACATTCGAATGCTAGAACCACCACTGATACCACTTTTTTAGGACCCGACCCTTGTCGGGGCTCGAGCCGCAACAACCCCAAGCCTTCCTTTATTGGCCAAGGGGCCGGTGTAAGATCCCATCCTTGTCTAGAGTCATCTTGAGAGCATTTTCATTTAGATTTTGAAGATTTTACGTACATATAAATTGTAATAGTGTCGTGGGTTGTGTTTGAGTTACCTTTTAATGAAAAATAATGGATTCTGGGTTGCGCATAGTTTTCGAATGGTTCGACAAACCATGCAACCAAATCGTGCCAAGTGTACGAAAGTTGATAGAGAGGACCACATAGTTTGTGCACGGTTTGAAAACATATATGATAAAATAGTGCTAATAGTCAAAATATTGAAAGAGAGGTCCCCATGTTTGATGCATGATTTTCCTTAATATTTCACTTCTTCCATGGAAACCATGCACACAATATTTTAGTTCCGAAAATCACTTTTTTAAACCCATGAACCCCCAGGTCTTCAATATTTTAACCTTGGCTCGGGCTTGAAAAATTCTCAGTGTTCCCAAATCCTTCTAGAGGGATTCCATGGTGATCCAATCATTGTTCTTCAGTATTGAAATCTTGGATTGAATATCTGATATCCTCTGGGGATTTAGATCTAGATCTAGATTCACGATGTTGTGTCACTCGGATTTTGGGGATTTCCATTGGGCTAAAATACAACAAGAAACTATGGAATCTTGTCTAAATAAAATCCCTACAGTCATGATTTAGATATGTGTACGAGTTTTTCTTTGTTTTTCTAAATACTCTTTATGATAGTTTTCCTAATTGGATTCATCCGGGATGTGGAACTGAATGGAGTTTTCTCAGTGATTAAATGAGAATTGGGTCATAGAGAAAATGAATGGGGTTACCCAAATAGATACATTAGATATATATTATGGGTTGTGATCATGTATTTGAGATATTGAATTATGTAGTTAAGATAATTAGTTAGGAGGAATTAATTATGAAATAAATATGTTGGATATGTAAGGTAATTAATTGTGAGAATTAATTATGTTCCATGATGTTGGACAAATATAATTAATTGAGAGAATTAATTATGTGACATGATGTGATCCAAGATAATTAATTGTTAGAATTAATTATGATATGTTGTGATTTGGTATGTATAATGAATTTTGAAGAATTTATTATGAAATGTGAATTGTGTTGATTGATTATATAATTGATGAATTAATTAATAGGTTATATTATTAGTTAAATTTTGAATTAACTAATTTACATTGACATGTTTAACTAATCATTGGATTAGTAAAGGAATAATGTTTCAAATTCTTATGAATTAATGGATGATTAAATGGCTGATATTTTTGTGGTGATAGATGAGGCATTCTAGACCAATTAGAAGAAGAGACATAGACATGGTGTTCCTACCCCATTTTTATCCAAGCATGATATTGTGGTGCATTTTGTGAGATGACCTACAATGAATGAGAAAAGAATTTATAGGCATGCCGACCTACACACAATGAGGTTGTGGTGCTAGGCATGATGAATTACACCAAATGAATGATAATAATGAATGATGGTTCAACTGATATTATTAGTACCAGGAATGATGACCTCCACCAAATGAATGACAATGATGAATGGTGATTCAATTTGGAAACATGAATTGAAATAGGGCCCAATGTGTGGATTTAAAATTATACGAATATGTGATGACTTTTTAAACAATGTATTGTGTATATTGCATCAAAAAACTACCTGCAACATAATTTTACTGGACTCATTCTCACCACTTTTGGGGGTGGCCGGTAGACTTGTACTCACACCCTATCCAGGCCTCCTGATCGACCCCTATGTAGACTTTGTTATTGCTAGAAATAATATGATAATGTCCATAAGATATTTTTCTTTTTGGTATTGGTGCATAGTAGAAGGAAGAAGATGTTGTTCTTGAACCATTTTGAAGACTTTGTGTGTTTAATTTTTGTTTCATTGTATACAGTTGTCATTTTCATTTTCATAGCTTTATTTTCCTTTTAGTTGAGTATTTTATATTCTGTTTTTGACTATCATAGGTCATGGTATTGTTCTTGTTATTTATACACTTCTGTATCTGGTTATTGGTAATTTCATTCATTAGATTTTTATTCTGATAAAAGAGGGTATAGTCTCCAAAAGACTGACTCACCAGACCCTCGCTACTAGTCGCTACCCTCTAGCATACAGGGAGGCGCACGTAAGGGCATGTGACTGACCAGCACGGGCAACGTTCAGTGTACCCCGGGTTAGGACGTCATAAATTGGAATCAAAGGAAGGTTTTATTTTCATTATTCTTCCTTTGTCTTACTATTTTGGGAAATGTAGAAATGAGACTAGGATGATTCGAAGCATGGTAATGAGCTCGTTCATATGAGTGGCAGACCCATGCGTGGGGGGAAATCAGAGTAATCACGGTGGTATTGTTTTGATTGTTGTTTATTGTTACAGTTGGATATTATTTCATCTTTGGTGATGCACTTGTGGGGTGATTTGATATTTTTTTTTCAAATTATTGAATTTTTATTTGTGTCATAAATAGTCATGATACTTGAGTCTACATGCACCATTCTAGGCACTCAGGGTTCTAACAAGCATCATTTTAGGCACTCATGGGAAAACATGATATGATTTATTGTTGAACATGATCTATTTTCCATGTGGTCAGATTGAAATAATGATGAATAATTGGAATAAATGGGTGTCTAATGAAAATACAAATTTTTGAATTATGTATGAGAAAGTTATTAATTCAGGAATTAATTATTTTGAGATAATGTGATTAATAATTTGGAATGAATGTACCATTATTAACCAAGACCAATGTGTAGGATTTTTATGGGTATTTATAAGGCCTCATCGTACTGTATGTGGTGATAAAAAGGCGGAAAGGACATATGGAAACTTGTTTGGTTAGTATCTTCTCTTACGTAAATATTATAATGTTTTGTTATGAGACCTAAGATGTGTGTTTAGAAGTTATGGGGTATGCCTCCACGATGCATGTTGAGGGAGAGACCAAGGGGTACAGCTTGGAATGAACTTCCAAACAAGGAGAATGAGTCAAATTTTGTGAAATTGAAAAAAAGGGAATAGTTACAAGAGAACATATATCATTTCATGCAATTCATGGAGAGAGACCTATAGTTTGTTCATAAAAGCCAGTCTGAATTTACAAGGGAGTTTCAGCTGTAGCACCCTCATAATTTCATAGTAGAGGGTGGACATGAGGGATCTGAAATCTAGATTGAATCCATAGAGACGATACATGACCATTTTAATACTCCAACTAGGAGGAGGGTCATGTTAGCGGATTACATGTTGTGGGGTTTAATGAAGCGCTGGCGGCACATTCTTGTACGATATGGATAGACTAACGAGAAGTTTTATAAAGAATTTCAGGATATTTTCTAGAGAATATCTATCCAGACACACTGAGGCAAGTGAAAACATCAAAGATTATACATCTGACACATGTAACCTTGTCCATAATTGAATACACAGGATGTTTGACAGTTTTACGGTGTTTTTCTATTGCATTGGCGTCTGATGAGGATATTTCGGAAAAACAATTTTAGAGAAGACTTACGTTTGATATTATATCTTAGGTGAATATATTTAGGGAATGAAATTCCCAAAAGCGGTTAATCTAGATCTCATTTCAGGGAGGAACCTGTAGGAGATTTCTAGTGTAGGACATGTACCTATCACTAGACGATCAGCGAATGTGACTTCCAAGAGAAGGAAGCACCACTATGAAAATATTAGTCCAGACAGTGGAAAGAATGGTGGCATTTTGGGGAGAAATGTTGCACTTAATATATCTCATGTACTTTTCCACCAGTGCGGTAGGGATGTACATTATCATACATGTTGTCCTCGACCACCAGTGGAGTGTTGGTTCTATTGCAAGATGGGATACCTACAGATGTTCTGCCGGAAGCAATGACAATCTGGTGCTGAGGGAGATTCTTCTCAAAGTCAGAGTGTTGGAAGGGGGTTTTATAGACAATATACATCTGGTATCCAAAGTTCAACTGGCAGAGGAAGTATAGGCAGTGTACATGGTGTTCAGGGAATGAGATCTTGTGTCATCAGAGTAGTGATACTCAGGGGAGTCATATAACACCACATGGAAGAGGGGCAGTATAGTTACATGAATTGTATCCTGAATATTTGTAGGGCGATACTGGTCCATCAACAGTTTGAGGTACTATTCTAGTTGATTATTTTTTAGCCACTGCCTTGTATGATAATAGTCCATCATATTCTTTTATATCTTCAAATCTTGTTAATGGCTTGATGTCAGAGATGGAGTCTGTATGTGGGGTTATGAATATCAATACACTATTGGGAACACGGTCTGGGGTTATCTGTTTATGTTAGTGATGTTCATTAGATACTGTATAGTATCATTTACTTTGGGATATCTATGTCCTTCATATAACGGTATTCAACCAGATTATGGGTGGGATTTACTAGTCACATACCGAGCCCACATATATTGTTATCATAGAAGAGTGAATTTTTTATCTGTTGAAGATGACCCATATGTTCACCATGGAAAATGAGATATCCATGTAGGTTGAATTGGTCCAATTACTCAACAACTGGGAGAGCTCACTACCCATGTTGCTAGTCTTTTGTTGGATTATGGGAGTGGTAGGCCAAACGTTCTTCCACTAGTAGTAGAACTGTTTCCGTAATACATTACTGATGTCTTTTTAGGGGTTACACCTAAGAGATATGTGGAATTCACTATTGAGATCAGGTTGGGGGTGGAGCTAATTTCATTTACCCCTTATAGAATGGAACCTACTGAGCCTTATGAGCTCAACAATGTAGTTGGAAGAGTTTGAGGATAAATAGTTTATCCATCCAAGTACATCGCCTTTGCGATCACCTATTTAGTTTTCAAAGAAGGTTGACGTGAGTTTATGATTGTGTGTCGACACCCAGATTGTAACAGCCCAAGATTTTATAAAAAATATTCTTTTTAATTTTATTAATGTCTTCTGTTGTACGCTACACCAAAAGGAGCTTGCACAACACGCATCCTTGACTTTCCTTGCATTACACGCAATCGCGACCTTCCTCGATAGCGTGTGTAATACGCAATACCGAGTTTCACTAAACAACGATATGCTATTAAAATATTATTAAAACTAGCCGTTATGAATAGTAATAACCACTTTTTAAAATTCTGTAAATCTTATTTTTCAAAATGAACTTCATTTTTGGATTCGGAGTATCGAATTTAGCCTAAGGTGAAATTTTGGTACTTTTCGGATAACTTTCATATTCTGATGAATAGTGAAAATTACTAATTTATAATTAAAAATAATTTTTTTTAATCGAAATAATTAATAGTGATAAATTATTAATTTGAGTGGTTTTAAATTATATTTAGAATATATTTTTACAATTTAATACAATGTTGGTCATTGGATGTAATTTCACATTTAAACTAGACGTAATCAAATGTCAATCTTTTGATAGATATTGTTTCTTAAAAACACGCTATTTGTTTTAACAGCGGGATTTAATTATAAATTTAATTAATTTCTATGTTATGAATTTGGTAAAATAGACTTCATTTTTGAATTCGGAATATGAAATATAGCTTAGGATGAAATTTTGGCATTGTTCTGAAAAACATCAATTTTTGATGAATAGTGAAACTACTAAGTGGTAGGTTAAAAACTGAATTTTGTATAAAACTTAATTTTACCACTTCTGTGAATGGAATTTCGAAAATCCGAGAGACACGGTTAATATCAAGGACTAAAATGTGGTTCAATGAGATGAAAATAATTTTTTGGTGAATAGTAACTTTTTACGTTTTTTACCGCGGTTAATAGTAAATAGGGTAACTAAGGGTAAATATGATATTAATATTACCCTAACACATGTCCTAATTCTATTTGACAAGTGTAATTCGACCAAAAACAAACATAGGAATAACATATGACCATTTAGGCCCACTTGGATTAGATTAGGACATTTATTATTAATTTATTTAAAGAAAGGTTAAAATAGTTAAAATCAAAGTTTAATAAGTAAATCATTTTTAATATGGGGTTATACATAAGATAAATTAGATTTTAAATATTCCTTAGAAAGCTAAAAAGATTTCCTACATGATGGTATTTTATTTGTAATTTTTAGACATCAAATAAATTAATTTATTTATGACACAACGATGATGCAATAATTATCTTATTAGTGAAATATTGACATAATTGATGTTATAAACACCAAAATAAATGTAATTTGAAACTTTTTATGAATTCCACTAATTTTCTAGGTTACTATGATATATTAATGTTTCTTTAATCAACTTGGTTCGAACATTTAATTCTGTTATGACTTTCACAAAAATCATATATCAAATAGTGTCAAAATTGACACAAAATAGTTTTTAAATCAAATATTATATTATTAATTGTTATTGTATTCCTAAAAATCTAAGGTTCGGCCAAATGACTTAGATAAGGATATATATATTAATAATCAACAATTTGGGGTTCGTTTGGCATGTTATAGTAAGTGTATTATCCATATAGTGAAACAAAACAAAAAGACACGGTAAAAGTTAAATTATTTAACTTGGAGTTAAATCTAATTGATAAGGTTAAAATAATATACTAAACTTGTCTAAATTCTATTGGTTGATAGGATTTAGACCCATCCCCACTTTAGCTCCAAAATGAGACCCTTTGGAACCATTATAAACCGATTTTGACTTTAATATAAAATAATATTTTGAGATATTCCTAAGATGCCCCTCTCCTCCCCTATAAAAGGACACCTCCTCCCCCTCCTCCTCACACCAATTTGAGCACTCAAGCTCGGCCAACCCCTGACAAAATCTCTTCTCCACTTCCCTAGCAACATCCTAGAGGTTCTGGTCTTCCTCAAAGACCAATTCTAGTTCCCTAAGAGGAGGTCTCAAAGAGGCACTTCAAAGAAGAGGTAATTACCGTTACCAATTCTTTCATCTTTATTTCTTCTTCCACTTCTTCTTCTTAGGTTGTTTCATTATGAAGTAATAAAATCCGTATCACTCATATACTGATATGTTATTATAAGTATGAAACAAACCTGTTTCACCATCTATCCATCCTACGGAAAAATGAAATCACCGCGCGTGCGTACGTACGGAATACCGTCTCCACGCCGTGGTGTAATCTATTTTCCACCATCACCTTACAAGGATGGGTATAATGGTGTAATGAGTAACTATATATGATTATTATGAAGTAATATTGATACTGAAATAATATATATATATATACTCTAATACAATTCCATGATCATAGGAACGATATCATCACTCATGCGTACGAACGGAATACCGTCTCCACGATGTGATGCGACTCGTTCTACATGATCTTCATTTCATAATGATTATATAAATGAATTGAATGAATGAATATGGTATATACTACACTAATACCATTCTGGAAATGAATTATCTATAACCTAAAGATAAGAATAAGAATTTATTCAACAAAACACGCATAAGAACAAAAAGTTATAAAGACCCGAGTAACAAGTAACAATGAAATATTACTAACAAGAAGCTAATAATATGACCATATATGATATCATATCAATATGTATGATTCTGGAATAAGTCAATAACATTATTTAAACCATTATACAGGAGTTTCGGACACGAACAAAGAAAATCGGACCTAAGGTAAGGGAAATATCACAATCTCATTTATATCCGAGATTGTTTATTCGTAATTATTTACTGGGGTGTATTTTATCATCCACATCCATGTTTCATCAATATGTAGTATTATTTCCATCCACCTATAATTGTTTAAATCCATTTTTACCCTTCAGTGAGTTTTTAGTAATATGTATGAAAGGAATCTTTTGTCGTTTTTCGTATGAGGTACGTTTTGACTTTTCCGACAAAAGTACGAAGAATGTTTTTTTAACTTATACGGAATGAATGGATTTTTAAAACATTATTTCCAAGAAGATTCCTTTACAAGTTTTTAAGTTTATTTTCAATCAAATTCTTTTAGTTTATAATTGTATGACATGTTAAGAAAAGAAAAGTGTTTTTGAAGAAGAAAGGATATTTTCCTCAAGAATGGAGTTCAAGTGTTTTATCAAAATTATTTTCCATCTAAGATAATAAAGGTTTCTGTTTTTATCCCTATTATTACATTGATTTGATTATGTTGTGAGGGAATTATTTTTATGAAGTCATTTACCTTATATGATTTGTTTTATGATGTCATGATGTTTCAAGAATCCCATTTTTGTTACATGTATTATGCGATGATGAATGATTTATGATTATGTGGCACACATAAGAAAGGATTCATTATAAGATGGGTGGGACCTATATCTCCCTCCAATGCATTGGGTAAAGATTTTATATCTAATGAGATAGACATGGCTGAAATGGTAGGTTATACCGGTTCAGTGAAACAGGACTGAAACGAGGGTTACTCGATTCAGAAAGGGACTTTGTCCACTAAGATAGTCTTGGCATTGAGTCTTGACTAATAAGAAATGATTCTCTATGATTATGTGTGTATGCCACAAAGTTTCATGTTTTAAGTTATGATTATTGGGATTACATTTCACTTCTATGATTTATCCCATGTTATGATATTATGAGCTTTTTGCAGGTTAAGATTTCCAAAAGCTATGTTCTTATATATATGATGTGATTGATATTTATTTTGTTTACCCTTACTGAGCATTTGAGCTCACCCTTTTATGTTTTCTTTTCCCCAGGATATAAAGAAAGGTTTTAGGTAAAAAAAAGGGATGACCTTTATGGGAGATATTGAAGAACTTTCACCACGATTAGAAGATTACGTTCCGAGTTTCCAAAGACACTAAACTATTACGATCCTTTAGTGTTTGTTTTTGTTATGTACTAAGTATTCCGCAAATGTAATGTAATGTCAATGTACGTCAGGCTTCGGGTCTCTACAGTTGGTATCAGAGGAAAGGTTTAGTCATCCTTTGGAAACTAGGATGCGAAAACGTTAGTGAGATCCCTAGAGATATTTCTACGGTATGTCTAGGGATGTCCCTAAGGTTAAGTATACGTATAGGTTATAGTACTAGAATTACGCTAACGATCATAGAATTAAACCTAAGATGTTAGATATTGAAGGTACTCCCCCTTTATTATGTTGTTTTCCCTAGCATGATTTTTGCCTCTCACACTATTCTTTTTGGGTTTTAGAAAATGGCTGGAAACAAGATGATTCACAATAATGGAGGATATGATGGACAATGGAATGATATTCTTCATGAGAAACCAAATGAAATGGGATTTGGATGTCCAAACATCATTATTATGCCGAATCAGCAATCTCACAACATGATCAATAAAGTAAAATTTGGTAAGTTTCCTGACTCGACTAATAAGAGAAAGGTGGAGTTCCATGATGATCATAGAGGAAAGAAAGTTCAATTTCCCCTATGTAAATCATGTGGGAAGAGGCATCAAGGAGAATGTTTCAAGGGAACTGGAAGATGCTTTGGGTGTGGAAAATAAGGACACAAAGCAAGTAAGTGCAAAGGAAAAGGGTCGGTTAACACCATGGATGAGGATAATGGTAATGCTACGACATCAAAAATGGTTAAGTGTTTTAAATGAGGAATGTATGGGCATTATGCAAACAAATGCCCTAAGGGAAAGACTCATGAAGAGAATCAGTATGGTCATATGGGTAGTATTTATGTGGATGATGATGAAGAGACTACAAATGATATGTGAGATGAAAGAATTTTTGAAGCTCGGTCAATGGTTTGAGAATGTAGTGGCATGATTACATGTTTATCATGTGTAATTTTGGAATAAAGAGACATCTATGGATTGTTACACTGTTGTCTTTCCTTGTGTTTTGAAAAGTGTATGATTAATATTACCAGTATCCATGAAAGGTTATTCAGATATTTTTGGAATGTAGATGATATGCACATAATGAAGGGATAAGGAGAAAATTAAATGTTTGATTGTATTCATGAGCTCATGATTGATATAAGGACTAAGTGATATCATGGTTTGAGTATATAGAATTTTGAGGATTTTGGTATGTGGAAAGTGTTAACTTTAAACTGCATTCATGTTTTCACTAAGTTATTCAAGCGAATACATGATTAAGGACTTTGAATGTTTAGAATGTGACCAACAAGACATATCTTATGGGGATCAATGATGGTATTAAATCTCTGGTAATCATTTTCACTATGTTATGAGAGTGGACTGCAGTATTATGGATAAGCCTAAAGATTAGAATGGATTATGTTGGACATAAGTTAGTATTGTTTAAGGATAGAAGTTTTTTTGATATTATTGATGGGATGTTATAGTAATATAGTATTATAAAAAGGACAACCTGCAGGACGGGCGACAGCCCATCGCTTCGGACAAGGCTGTAGGAATCGAACCCAGAACCGAAGTGCGACTGGCCTTTATCGCCTACCACTGACCTACAGGAAGTCCCTGTTTAGTAGAAACTACTGTTATTATATTAAGCAGTATGATATATGAAGTATAAGCCCATTTTAGGAACCATATATGATTAATCCCACTATAGATCGACTTATGTATATAAATTTTGCTAACCTTTTGAGACAGATGGAATGACCCGTCATTCTATCACATGATCTGCTAACACTTCACGAATAACAAATTCAACTTCATTTAAGAGATGAAGTGGAAATTTTTAAAGGCACGAACAACAGTGAGATTGTACCAAAATAAAGTAAGTATTTATTCTAATTCAAATTCTTTAACTTTAGGGAAATGATCTTGAAAACCAAAAATGTTGTCCTAGTTCTCTTATACCTGATGAATCAGATGGTACCTTAGATCGTCACAAATTTATGGATTTGTGATTACTGGCTTTTCCATAGCCATGTTCTCTACCACTCTCCATCAGAACATGATGGTTAGATTTCTCTTCCATATCCATATTTTCATCTATGTGGAAACCCAATGATTAGTTTATTTGGGTAACCGTTACGTTTCATACTTTTGTTTTTAAAGATTGGTTTTGACTTTCCTTTTTACGATGTGGGTTTCTATTAAAGAAACTTTCGAATAGTAAACCATTTATAACCCCGACGAATTTCGAGGGCGAAATTCATTTTAAGGTGGGTAGAATGTAACAGCCCAAGATTTTATAAAAAATATTCTTTTTATTTTTATTAATGTCTTGTGTTGTACGCTACACCAAAAGGAGCTTGCACAACACGCATCCTTGACTTTCCTTGCATTACACGCAATCGCGACCTTCCTCGATAGCGTGTGTAATACGCAATACCGAGTTTCACTAAACAACGATATGCTATTAAAATATTATTAAAACTAGCCGTTATGAATAGTAATAACCACTTTTTAAAATTCTGTAAATCTTATTTTTCAAAATGAACTTAATTTTTGGATTCGGAGTATCGAATTTAGCCTAAGGTGAAATTTTGGTACTTTTCGGATAACTTTCATATTCTGATGAATAGTGAAAATTACTAATTTATAATTAAAAACAATTTTTTAATCGAAATAATTAATAGTGATAAATTATTAATTTGAGTGGTTTTAAAGTATATTTAGAATATATTTTTACAATTTAATACAATGTTGGTCATTTGATGTAATTTCACATTTAAACCAGACGTAATCAAATGTCAATCTTTTGATAGATATTGTTTCTTAAAAACACGCTATTTGTTTTAACAGCGGGATTTAATTATAAATTTAATTAATTTCTATGTTATGAATTTGGTAAAATAGACTTCATTTTTGAATTCGGAATATGAAATATAGCTTAGGATGAAATTTTGGCATTGTTCTGAAAAACATCAATTTTTGATGAATAGTGAAACTACTAAGTGGTAGGTTAAAAACTGAATTTTGTATAAAACTTAATTTTACCACTTCTGTGAATGGAATTTCGAAAATCCGAGAGACACGGTTAATATCAAGGACTAAAATGTGGTTCAATGAGATGAAAATAATTTTTTGGTGAATAGTAATTTTTTACGTTTTTTACCGCGGTTAATAGTAAATAGGGTAACTAAGGGTAAATATGATATTAATATTACCCTAACACATGTCCTAATTCTATTGGACAAGTGTAATTCGACCAAAAACAAACTTAGGAATAAAATATGACCATTTAGGCCCACTTGGATTAGATTAGGACATTTATTATTAATTTATTTAAAGAAAGGTTAAAATAGTTAAAATCAAAGTTTAATAAGTAATTCATTTTTAATATGGGGTTATACATAAGATAAATTCGATTGTAAACATTCATTAGAAAGGTAAAAAGATTTCCTACATGATGGTAGTTTATTTGTAATTTTTAGACATCAAATAATTTAATTTATTTATGACACAACGATGATGCAGTAATTATCTTATTAATGAAATATTGACATAATTGATGTTATAAACACCAAAATAAATGTAATTTGAAACTTTTTATGAATTCCACTAATTTTCTAGGTTACTATGATATATTAATGTTGCTTTAATCAACTTGGTTCGAACATGTAATTCTGTTATGACTTTCACAAAAATCATATATCAAATAGTGTCAAAATTGACACAAAATAGTTTTTAAATCAAATATTATATTATTAATTGTTATTGTATTCCTAAAAATCTAAGGTTCGGCCAAATGACTTAGATAAGGATATATATATTAATAATCAACAATTTGGGGTTCGTTTGGCATGTTATAGTAAGTGTATTAACCATATAGTGAAAGAAAACAAAAAGACACGGTAGAAGTTAAATTATTTAACTTGGAGTTAAATCTAATTGATAAGGTTAAAATAACATCCTAAACTTGTCTAAATTCTATTGGTTTATAGGATTTAGACCCATCCCCACTTTAGCTCCACAATAAGACCCTTTGGAACCATTATAAACCGATTTTGACTTTAATATAAAATAATATTTTGAGATATTCCTAAGGTGCCCCTCTCCTCCCCTATAAAAGGACACCTCCTCCCCCTCCTCCTCACACCAATTTGAGCACTCAAGCTCGTCAACCCCTGCCAAAATCTCTTCTCCATTTCCCTAGAAACATCCTAGAGGTTCTGGTCTTCCTCAAAGACCAATTCTAGTTCCCTAAGAGGAGGTCTCAAAGAGGCACTTCAAAGAAGAGGTAATTACCGTTACCAATTCTTTCATCTTTATTTCTTCTTCCACTTCTTCTTCTTAGGTTGTTTCATTATGAAGTAATAACATCAGTATCACTCATATACTGATATGTTATTATAAGTATGAAACAACCCTATTTCACCATCTATCCATCCTACGGAAAAATGAAATCATCGCGCGTGCGTACGTACGGAATACCGTCTCCACGCAGTGGTGTAATCTATTTTACACCATCACCTTACAAGGATGGGTATAATGGTGTAATGAGTAACTATATATGATTATTATGAAGTAATTTTTATACTTAAATAATATATATATATATACTCCAATACAATTCCACGATCATAGGAACGATATCATCACTCGTGCGTACGAACGGAATACCGTCTCCACGATGTGATGCGACTCGTTCTACATGATCTTCATTTCATTATGATTATATAAATGAATTGAATGAATGAATATGGTATATACTACACTAATACCATTCTGGAAATGAATTATCTATAACCTAAAGATAAGAATAAGAATTTATTCAACAAAACATGCATAAGAACAAAAAGTTATAAAGACCCGAGTAACAAGTAACAATGAAATATTACTAACAAGAAGCTAATCATATGACCATATATGATATCATATCAATATGTATGATTATGGAATAAGTCAATAACATTATTTAAACCATTATACAGGAGCTTCGGACACGAAAAAAGCAAATCGGACCTAAGGTAAGGGAAATATCACAATCTCATTTATATCCGAGATTGTTTATTCGTAATTATTTTCTGGGGTGTATTTTATCATCCACATCCATGTTTCATCAATATGTAATATTATTTCCATCCACCTATAATTGTTTAAATCCATTTTTACCCTTCGGTGAGTTTTTAGTAATATGTATGAAAGGAATCTTTTGTCGTTTTTTGTATGAGGTACGTTTTGACTTTTCCGACAAAAGTACGAAGAATGTTTTTTTTAACTTATACGGAATGAATGGATTTTTAAAACATTATTTCCAAGAAGATTCCTTTACATGTTTTTAAGTTTATTTTCAATCAAATTCTTTTAGTTTATAATTGTATGACATGTTAAGAAAAGAAAAGTGTTTTTGAAGAAGAAAAGATATTTTCCTCAAGAATGGAGTTCAAGTGTTTTATCAAAATTATTTTCCATCTAAGATAATAAAGGTTTCTGTTTTTATCCCTATTATTACATTGATTTGATTATGTTGTGAGGGAATTATTTTTATGAAGTCATTTACCTTATATGATTTGTTTTATGATGTCATGATGTTTCAAGAATCCCATTTTTGTTACATGTATTATGCGATGATGAATGATTTATGATTATGTGGAACACATAAGAAATGATTCATTATAAGATGGGTGGGACCTGTATCTCCCTCCAATGCATTGGGTAAAGATTTTATATCTCATGAGATAGACATGGCTGAAATGGTAGGTTATACCGGTTCAGTGAAACAGGACTGAAACGAGGGTTACTCGATTCAGAAAGGGACTTTGTCCACTAAGATAGTCTTGGCATTGAGTCTTGACTAACAAGAAATGATTCTCTATGATTATGTGTGTATGCCACAAAGTTTCATGTTTTAAGTTATGATTATTGGGATTACATTTCACTTCTATGATTTATCCCATGTTATGATATTATGAGCTTTTTGCAGGTTAAGATTTCCAAAAGCTATGTTCTTATATATATGATGTGATTGATATTTCTTTTGTTTACCCTTACTGAGCATTTGAGCTCACCATTTTATGTTTTCTTTTCCCCAGGATATAAAGAAAGGTTTTAGGTAAAAAAAAAGGATGACCTTTATGGGAGATATTGAAGAACTTTCACCACGATTAGAAGATTACGTTCCGAGTTTCCAAAGACACTAAACTATTACGATCCTTTAGTGTGTGTTTTTGTTATGTACTAAGTATTCCGCAAATGTAATGTAATGTCAATGTACGTCAGGCTTCGGGTCTCTACACAGATGTTGAATAAAATTAATGTGAAGAACAAGTATCCTCTTTCAAATATTGATGATATGTTTGACCAGCTGAAGGGGCCTTCTATATTATGAATGATTGGTATGAGATCATAATATCATCAAGTGGGTGTTTAGATGTCTAATATACCAAGAAATTAATTCAAGAGTATATATGGCCTTTATGAGTTTTTTGTAATTCCGTTTGGGTTAGAAAATGCACTAGTAGTGTTTATGGCCTTTATGAACATGATCTTTCACCAGCACATAGACCACTTTGTGGTGGTGTTTTTGGATGAAATCTTTGTGTACTGTAAGGCTCGTGATAATCATTCCCAATATAGTGACATTGTCTTAAGGACACTGAGAGAGAATCGAATTTATTCTAAGATTTCTAAATATAAATTTAAGATTGATAAGGTTCAATTTTTTAGGAACATCATCTTAGAAGTAGTCATGGCAATGAACCTAGAAAATTTGCATGCAGTGATCTCTTGGGAACAACCTAAGAATTTTTTTAATATCTATCTCTTTTTGGGTTTAGCTTGTTATTACAGGTGGTTGATCCAAGACTATTTCCATTAGGCATATTTTCTTACAATATTGAAAAATAATGGGATAATGTTTGTTTGGACAAAATCATGTGAGAATTATTTTCAGGAGTTGAAGAAACTCATGACATCAGCCCCAAATTTGATCATACCAGATTCAGGTGAGTAGTACACGGTGTATTGTGACACTTCTGGGGTTAGTCTCGGAACATTATTTATGTAAGGGGATAAATTCATTTTATATGGGTCTACATAGTTGAGGAATCCTGAATTGAATTACCCTATCTATGAAGTCGAGTTAGAAGCTATGGTTTACTCTCTTAAGTGTTGGCGACACTATTTTTTGGTGAAAATTTTATAGTTCTTAGGGTTCAAAAAATATTGAAGTATATATTTTCAAAACTCGACTTGAATCATTGGCAGTGAAGATAGGTGGAGTATATGTAGTATTTTGATTTTGAACTGGAATATACATTTGATAAGGGTAATAGTGTGGTGATTCCATGAATAGGAAAACTCTGACTCAGTTGGTACATGATTCAAGTGCTGAGTGGAAGATGATGACTTTTTAGGTAGAAATGAATGTAGTAGTTCAAGAGAGTATAGAGAGGATTACTATGGATTCTGTAGAAGTTGAATCAACACTCCTGAAATTTATTAGGCACATATAGTATGAGGATCTATATTATTTATCCAGCATGTAAATCTTTGAAGGTGTGGAGGCACCTTCAAACTATAAAATACATGAGGATGAGATCATCTATGTGAAAAATAAAGTAGTTGTACCTTTGAGTATGCAAGAGGAAATCATGTGAGAATTTCTTCCATCAAGGGGGGTGACACATCTTGGTGTGAAACAAATGTATTGTGACCTCTGAAGATAGTTTTGGTGGCTAGGTATGAAAAAGGAGATAGCAGGGTTCGTAATAAGATGTTTCACCTGTCAACTGGTGAAGGTAGAGCATCAATGACCTGTAGGCCAATTGCAGCTGTTACCTATTCTGGAATGCAAGTGGGATTACATGACAATGAAATTCGTGGTTGGGCTTCCAATTTCACTTTGGAAGAATGATTCTTTTTGGGTATTTTTGGTTATACATTGAAGGTATCATCGTTTTTACCTATCAAGGATACCTTTACAGTAGAGACGTTGAGAGAACTGTATGTGAGAGTCATAGTTCTTTTTCATGGGTTTCCAAATACTATAGTTTCATATTGTGATTCACTATTTACTGCACGCTTCTAGAAGGGCTTATAAAAGGTTCTTGGTACACATGTTTTATTAAGTAAGACATTTCACCCACAAACATATGGACAGTTGGAGTGTACTATATAGGCATGGGATGGTAGGTTGCAAGCATGTGTGCTTGCCATTGGTGATTCATGGGAGAAGCACTTGGATTTAGTAGAGTTTTCCTATAACAGTAGTTTTTAGGAAATTATACAGATGGAACCTTATGGGGAAATTTATGGTAGACCTTGTAGATCACCGCTATGTTGCCTATATGAAGGTGAGTCAGAGCTATTGGGACTGGGTCACGTTCAAGAGATATCGCAGTTGGTATAGTTGATTTGAAGTCATACGGCTACAAATCATAATATAAAGATTTTGTATACTGATAAATATAGATAAACTCTAGAGTTTACAGAGGTTTATCATGTTTTCCTTTGGCTATCACCTAGATTGGGTAACCACAAGATATGGAGATAGGGCATGTTAGCACCTATGCTTGAAGGTCAATTTTTGGTGTTTGAGATAATAGGGCATGTGGCATACCAATTAGCACATCCACAAGAAATTAGTGTTATGCATGATGTTTTCCATGTGTCACATCTACGTAGGTACCACTGAGACACTTCTCAGGCGATAGATGTGGAAGATGTTGATGCTGAGTTAAATGCATCCTTTGGGGAGAATATGATACTTGTGTTGTTTCATCGTCAGAATGTGTTATGGGGAAAGTTCATATTATTAGTTCATTTTTTGTGGAAACATGGAAGTGTTAAAAACGATATATGGGAATGAGAAGATGACATGAACGCTCAATGGGACAATCTTTTTTTGCTCAAAATCTAAGAGAAGTTCAGGAGGGCAGCTTGAGGATGTGCTGTTATACGGTGGGAATATCGTAAGATCTCAGCATTTTATAGAGTCATATATGGCATATTTTACGGTTATTTTTAAATATTTTAAGTACCTTTAACTTGTATTAGTTTCTTGGGGTGCGTTTGGGTGAAATTTTAAGGAATTTGAAAGGACAGTGGGTTGTGGACGGATTTCTCAAGGGTTGATAACCTAAGCAAGGAAACTGTGCCAAGTCTGTGAAACTGGACAAAGAGGTCTGCATGGATTGCACATGGTTTGAGAAAACATGTTACCAAACTATTCCAACCACACAAACCTAGATAGAGATATTTTCACAGATGGCACAATGTTTTCCCTAACCATGTTCCCCTACCAAATAAATCGTGGTTGTGGTTTTTTTATTCCAGAAATCATTTTTAAAACCACCTGAACCCCTGTTTCATCCATATTTCCTCCTTGGCTCGGGCTTGAAATATTACAGGTGTTCCCAAAGCCTTCCATTGGGATTCCAAATGGATATGAACACTGTTCTTGGAGATCTAAATCCTAGATTTAATATCCTCTCTCCTCAGGGGATTTAGATCTGGAGCAAGATCGACTACGTTGGGTCACTCATATTTTGCGGATTTCTATGTGGTAAACATCCACCATGAAACTAAGGTAGGTGTTCTGAATCTAATTCCCATAGTGTTGATTTGGATATGTGTATGAGTTTATGATTGTTTTTATAAATACAATTGATGATTGATTTTCTAAATAGAGTAATTAGGGATGTGGAATTAAACTGAGTTTCCTCTAGGATTAATTGAGAATAGAATCATTGAGAAAATGAAGGGGGTTATGCAAATAGAAAAATTGGAGATCTATTTTGGGTTGGGATGTTGTATTTGAGATATTGAGTTTTTTAGTTATGATAAATAATTTCGGGGAATTAATTATGAAATAATTATGTTGGCCTTTTAAGTTAATTAATTATTAGAATTAATTATATGCCATGCTGTTGACCAAAGTTAATTAATTGAGAGAATTATTTATATTCCCTGATGTGATAAAATATAATTAATTATTTTAATTAATTATGATATGTTGATATTTGATATGGATAATTAATTTTCAATAATTAATTTTGAAATCATAATTGGGTTGATTAATAAATTAATTGATAAATTAATTAAGGGTGCATGTGCTTAGTAAATTGTTGAGTCAATTAATGGACATGGAAACGTTTAACTAATCCTTGGATTAGTAAAGGAACAATGTGTAAAATTCTTCTGAATTAATGCATGATTAAATGAATGGAATTTTTGGTGTGCTAGATATGGTGTTCTAGACTAATTTGATGTTGGGAATTTGACATGGTGTTCCTCCCCAATAGTGATCCAATCTTGTGATTATATGGTGTTAGGAAGGATGAACTACACCAAATTAAAAAATAAGTACTAGAAATGAGGACCTATACTTAATGAGATTGTGGTGCTAGGAATGATGAGCTACACCAAATAAATTCTAATATTGAATAATTATTCAACTGAGATTTCTAGTGTAAGGAATGAATACTTATACCAAATGAATGAAGTTAATTAATGATGATTCATTTTGGAGACATGAATTGAAACTGGGCATAATGTGTTGATTTAATTTTCGAGGACAATGTGATAACTATTTAAATTAATCATTTTATTTATTGCTTCATAAATTTTCATGCACTATATTTTGACCGGACTCATTTTAGACATTGTTGGTGGTGGCCTACATAATTGTACTCACACCCTATTTTTCCCGCCTGATCGGCACCCAACTATACTCTAATAATGCAATAATGTATTAGAGAAAGTTCCTAGGATAGGTTTCGGTTTTGGATTGGATCATGGGAGTGGGAACCAGACACAGTTCAGGACCCATTTGGGAGTTGTTGTGTCTTTACATTTAGTTTCATTTTTGACACTTGACACATTCATTTTCATATAATGATTTTCATTTCAGTTGTGTATTGTATTTTCTAGTTTTGAATATTATATATCAAGGTAATTTTTTTAAATATTCTTCAGTATATGGTAATTGTTATTTTCTTTCGTTGGTGTTTTATTCAGATAATAGAGGGTATTGTCTCCCCATGACTGACTTACTAGACACTCACAGCCAGTCACCACCCTCTAGCATACGGGGAGGCGCACATGAGGGAATGTGTCCAACTAGCATGGGGAACCATTCAGTGGATCCCGGGTCAGGACGTCACAACTGGAAACTAGAGCCGAAAGCACAACAAACTCGGGAGGCCATTGCCTAAGAACCTATACACACACACATAGTAACCTCAATACAAATTTGTAGAGGGAAAAAAGAGTGCTAAAACACTTCAAAACAAAGTAATCAAAACAAATATGCATCAAAATCTAATCTGTACAAGTACAAGAAATGAAAAGTTGAAATGAAAAGGGAAAAAATACACACCCAACTAGAAAAGTGCCATAAAATAGGAACACGTGAAAATGAAAAACAACTAAGAGAGTTCCACCCCTGAATCCCAAGATATGACTCCCACACATGGTTCACGCACCCCATTACAATATGATCTATTTATATCATAATCATCTAATCCATGGTCTGTAAGGGAACACCAAGTGTGGGAAAAGACCATGAAGTCATGTGTATAAAAATACTTAGTAGGATGCCCCGATGGCTTGCAGGAGCAGCAATAGAGGCACTAAAGAGAGGAGTAGTAGGAGGTATTATAGAAGAAAACTAGTAAGGGTATAAGTCACAAACAAAGGAGTTAACCTCCACCCAAAAATAGATATGATCATTCAAATGAAACCCAAATGAGGGAGTGAGGGGATCTCCATGTCACAGTTCATCCTAAGAAGGTGGGTATAAAGACATGTAATACCATCAGTTACAATACTGAACACCTTGGAATGCCGGGTTAATCATCCTTGATAAGTACCATGGTTATGCTGGGTCACATAGATCCACTCACCACCGCGGTCTTATCGGGTAACACATAATATCTTCCAACCTTTTCCATTGTACTGTGGTACATATCCCTGATGAGTATTGTGGGAATGTCGGGTCACAAAGAGTCACTCCCCACCTTGGGCCTAATGGGTCAAACAAAGCCTCTTCCCACTAGGCCATTGCAACTGCTCAACACAGGGTCACTTGTAGCTAATCCACATAGCGTAACTTGTTAGTAGTCTTTGGGACTTAGTTTGCCGCATGATTCTGGAAATTAGTGCAATTGTTTGCATGAAAAATCGCTCCCCAATTAATTATTCACATTTCACCATCCCTAAAAACCACCTAAGAGTATGTAAAAAGAACCGCCTCATTAGAAGGGTTCCAGCACAGAAAAGGGATCATCAATTAGATGCTCAATCTGAATGACATTAGTGTTTCATTAATTAGGGCACGGTTGTGTTTGGGATCGGTCTGACCCGGTCGGATAGACTCGACCAAACTGGCCCAAGGGCCTCACATGCTGCGACTAGGTTTGACCAATCCAACCTGACTCAGTTAGTGTCTAGGCCGGACTAGTCCAACCTAGCCACTAGGATATTCCCATTTGGCCATGATGGATGGTACCTCTTAGAAATTCATCGAGGAACTCTGATCATCCCTTCTAGATGGGACCTCTCAGATAATAATCGTGTAACTCTCATCATCCTTGCTTGATGGAACCAATCGGAAAATCATCGAAGAAATCTAATAATCCTTGTTAGAAGGTAACTCTCAGAAAATCATTGAGGTACGCTGGTCATCTCTAATAGATGGTACCTCTCAGAAAAGCACACTTCTATAGTCATCAACTACTGCCCGGATAGGCAACACATTTGGAACATCTCACATCATATCCCAAAAGCCAGTGTGGAGGGAACCATCTCAATATACATGAAACAATACTCAGGATAGGATAAAAATATTCCAATGTCTAATTCCAAAAGAAAAGTATTAAATAGATAGAATATTCGTAAAGTGGTACATGTTGTGGGTGGGGACCACATGTTGTGTGGCCCTGCCTCTTCACCGGGCCATGTACTTTTCCATACTCAGGTACTAAACTGCCAATCAAGTACACCTAGGCATCCTAGTACAGTCCCATAGTGAATGATATATCTAGCCAAAAGATGGTGAGTGTGCATTTATCATTTTTAAACTAATGGTAGAAATCATATTTTTACAGGCATGCCACCCAAATAGTACAAGATAACTCGATGGTTCACACTATTTCTATCCTTGGAGAAAAATTCCTAGGATCAACAATTCATTTTCCATAAATATGCTGCTGATGTAAAAGTCATATGTCATCGTAATATGCTAGAATGGCATCACGTGGGGCCTATACATTGACCCATAAACAAATTATAAGGACTAATCTATTGCGCTCATTGCAGAAAAACACACAAGATGGACTGCCCATTTTCTGAAAATAGATACCTAGTGATACCATTGCATTTCAAGAAAATAATTTTTAAGAGGGCCTTTTAAGTCCCACCCCATAACCTTGACATAAATATAAAAAATTTATCTCGAATCATCTGTCATAATTTCAGGGTCGCAGTTCCACTAACGGTTCATAATTTTGGCACCGTTTGAGAGATATGTGTCCGATACGAAATCCCAAAATAATAATAAACTTATTATTTATCGGTGTTTCATTGACCCAATCCATGAAACCGAAGAAGGTATCCAAAATTGGTCATGAAATGACCATCTCAATTCTAGGGTCACACTGCCATTGACTATTAGTTAATCAAATATCATATGAGGGACTTACATTAAAATTAATGTTCTGTGACCCAAAACAATAATAATAAAATTTAATTATATTATAATATTGTTTTTAAACATTTTTTTTCAAAGTCATTCCACACTGGGTAAGCTCTCCCAATTGGTGAACAAAACCCCATCTATCAAATTTCTTATTTTAACACTTTAAATTTTTATTATTATTATTATGTGATAATGGTGGGGGAGAACATTTCATGTTGGGATTGTTCACGCCCCACACAATATGTGTTCCCACCTTCTCCCTCATAGGACTACATTCAATTAAAATATATCATAATTTATTTAATAAAAAATAATCATTACAACAGGTCTACATCCATATATCCTTCTACAAACATAACTTTTATCCTCCCTTCATGCATGAATCACAAGCCTGCATCAGCTATCTACATGGGCCACCTCAGATCCACCACCCCTATCTACCGTCACCATCCTCTGGCAGGATCCGCCCTGACCTCGTTCTTCCTAACTTTCCCCAGATAGAAACTACCACTACCACTTGGGTGGTGCCTTCACTAACATAGTGGGCTGCCATGTAGACCATCGACAACCACTACCGACTTAGTTCCGGACCAACGTACTTGCGTCGAACCGCCCTACTCACACCGGGCCGTCATCCTGCTATGTCGCATGATCCTCTCCGGAACCGCACACCACCACACCTTTGGCGAGCCTCTGCACATTCAATCCAATCCAAAACAGAGAAATGATCTCAGATCTACGATCCCTAGGATGAGATCATCGCGTCTATTTCTTGTGCTCAATGAAATATTGAGTTTGACGCACTTAATTATTGGACGATGAATAACGTGTGAATAACATGGGATGAATGAATAATAAAAAATCATGGTCCATGTGCGGATAGATGAACATGATTTTTTTTCATCATCATTGAGAATATAGAACATGAGGATATTGAAAAATAGATAATCTTCATATTTCTAGAATTTCAATTTCCTGATGAACACGAATAAATTGATTTAACCAAATGTTTTTCAATCCCCAGATTACTTCATTCTTTGAATTCGTGATCATCAGGAATATGAAACAGGGGTAAGGAAACAAAAATGATATGAGATTATTGTATTGGATCCATTTTCATTGATGAATATCACACTTTCATGACAATCATAGGATGTTTTTATGTTCATCACGCTTTGATTCGCCTAGATCTAAGGCTTTGTTTTTCTTCATTCATCAACAGGGAGGAGAGGAGAGGAGAAAATTTTCCATCATTAGCCAAAAATAATTATGAGTCCAAACCCTCTAAGAAATAATTTATAACCTCTCATAAGGTTAAAATAAATGAACCAAATAATAAAATAACAAATTATTTAATTACTTAATTAATTGTCCATGATGGCACACAGACCATCCTCTCGATGCCAACAATTGTTATACCCCACCTTGTGTAAAACCTAAGTTTTTGAGCTCATCTGTGGTCTCAGATTTTGCATCCTGGTTCCCATTCTAGATATAATCTAGTTTGAGCTATTAAATAAATAATTTAATAACTTAATTTATCCATTTTTCAAACAATAATTGAGATAGGACTTCGAACATCCCGCACAGACTCATTTTATGTCGTGCCGAGGTTAAAGACTGCATTCCGGACCCAACAGTGATAGCATATTTCAAATCCGATCAACTATTTAAGATATATCCCATTTTATTTAGTTAAAAAGACATGCATTATATAAAAAGACTTAATATTTTTATTAAATTAATTCAGGGAACACTGGTCATCGGAATTGCACGGAGTCTCAGGGTCCCACTCTAGAAAAATATTTAAAAATAATGAAAATTATTATTAAAAAACCATGTCTCTACAAAAATTAGAGTAAGCAACTCATTAAAAATAAATCTCCTAAAAAATAAAATATCCCTTACAAAATAGTCTACATTTATTTCCTAAGACACTCTATACCCATTGTGTTGGTTCCAGAACTCTTGTTTTCCTCCAATAATAGTTTTTTCTATAGGTCTTGATTTTGTTCCCAAATATCATTCACCTCTATATGATCCATCAATCCATTCATATCTTGAACCTAATCATTGGGATGAAAATATATTTTTAAAATATCTGGGTTCGATATTGGAAAGTATTTTAGTATTGAGAGTTCCTACAATATTTCTTTCGGTGTCAATTCCCATATTATAGTCACCAATCATATTTTCTATATCTGAGAACTTCCTCTACCATGAACTTACACATGTAGGATTCTATTTTACTCCATCATCACTAGTATATACGAAAACATTACCATCTTAGAAAATTTATACAATTTATTCAATTTTATTACTGATCCAAAATCTATAACATCATCCTCACTATATACCATAATATAATTTATGACATCTTCTTCATTTTAAAAAACTATAACATCATATCCTTTAATAATTTTCCGTTAATTTATATTGTAATATTTATATGAATTTTTTTATATAACCATGGAATATATCTTTATATAAAATTTTATTTAAAAAATTTCACGCTCTCTCTTCATTTTGATTAAGCAATAAATTTGAAACAATCTAAAGTGTTTTACACTTGGATACATCCTAGTTCACATTTGATAGGATGTTATAATTGAGATGATCCTTAAAAGAGTATTTTCAGAATACATTCATTTTATTTGTTACCTATATTTTGGAAAACCATAAATATTGAAGTTCAGTACTCATAGCTCGGACAATATGTACAATACTACTATATTTTCTTATAGCAAACCCATTTTATTGTGGAGTATAAGTAGGAATTGACTCATTATTAATTCTATTTTTGAATAAATACTTTGTTAAATATATGATGGCATATTATATACCATTTTAAAATTTTATCATCTTTAAGGGGAAACCAATTTTCTTAGAAATCCTCCAATGCTTTGATATCTATCCAACACATGATACTTGTGTGATAATAAAATTAAAAATAAATTTTTTATAATTCAACAAATTTCACCAAAATAAATAATTAGGTAAAATTTTGTAATCACTTATTTAAACAAAAAATACAGTTTTTACAAATGTTGAACATCATTTTAGAATTAATTAGTTAAAATTTATTGTAGGGTAATGTGTTTGGATTTCTCAGAAATGATTTATTTTGGGTGAATAGAAAAAAATACAGTTTTTACAAATATTGTAACTTTTATGACATCATTTTGGTGTAACAATGATTTAAAAACATATAAAACCATTTTTATAGAATAAATTTATTTTTATGAAGTTAAATAAATCAATGAAAAAATTTATTTTTAATTTTGAAATTTGTTAAATATCTATTTGTGATCAATTTTTTAAATAAGTGATTATAAAATTAATTTAAGGCATAAATTGGTTTTATGTTCACATAAATATCCCTTTTTTATTTATAATTCATCAAATTTCACCAAAATATATTTTATACATTTTTTTGTTTAAATTCATTTTTTTTTGTATAAACGTCATTTTTTTCGAAAAAACAATGTTTCTATTCATTTTTCGCAATTATTTTAAAATTATATTTTATCACCTATACTAATTGATTATATTAAAATTGATTAATTTTTTCTAATCTTCATATTAAAATTATTGATTAATTTCCCCTTAATCTTTTACACATAATGAATATTTACCATAGAAAAAATTTTACACCATAGTAAGGGTTAAAGGGGCAAATGATGGAGTGAAACAATTATATAAGGCAACAAAAATTTACTAAAAAATGTACTAATTGTATTTTTTGAGTGGATTTAAACCATAAACTATCTTTTATTCAAAATGAAGATAAATGGGGTCTGATATCCTAAAAAATGATTTTATTATATTTTCAATGATATTATTTTTTAAAATATTTCTATAACACTAATTTATAAAAGGGAACAACCTATTATCAGTTTGACATAAAGAAAAACCACATAGATAGAAAATTATCCACCCAAATCAATCCTAATCTCAATTTCTCATGATTGGAGATACAAGTCTCACCAAAATACTAATATAATATTACTTAAGTTTTATACTGAAGGATGATATCCAAAGAAGCGGTAAAGATCTTACATGATTCTTGCATGTTTATTTCCTATTAAAAATAAGTTAGATATATTAAAACAATAATAATATAAATAAATCAATAGATTTACTGGAATTTTTATTTTTTTGAAGGCAAAACCACTTTTTATTTCCATTTCATCCTATGGGAAATGAAAACATTACCCATGTATTCATGTAGTCTAAAACTTTTATAAAGAAACATATTTAATATTTCATCACTGCCTCACAAGGATGTTTATATAGACGGATTTAATAAATATAGGTAATATTTATTAAAAAGTTTAATATTTTTAAAGATAAATCATTTTTTTCTCTCTTTTTTTCTTATCATTGTAATATGTAAAAATCAACCATGTAATCATTAAGACTACCACCTCCACAAATGAAATATTTAATTTTTCAAAACCCTCTTAAATTGATGGTTCAAAAAGTGTATACAATTAATAAATATGATATATAAAATATTATTAATATTATATAGGTGAAAAAACTATCAAAAAAATGTACCTACCTCAACCGTCGAATAAAAAATGCCTAAGAAATAGAACACTTGACACAAACATAAATAATTTTATATAGTATATATTCATAAGTAAGTTAAAATTAATAAATGAATAAATAATATTTATAAATTTACATATAAATATGGATATAATATAAATTGAAATGAAAATTTTCATTTTTATACATATATTTTTAAGAAGTCTGTCCAAGTGGGAATCTATGGCAGGAGTCTATTTTAAAATCAAATTATAATCATGGATTGTATATTTTTAAATTTATATTCATATAAATATATTGTATATTTCCCTTTAACCTTTATATATTCTTCCCTTATAATTTATTTATTGTTTCTTCAGATATTCTTTTTTTACCCTCCCTTGTAATAGAATGGTCGAAATAATTCTTTATGCACCCTTATATCCCTTTTTAGGTCGTGTTTCGTTTCCCCCCATGAACAAATTCATTAAACTGCTTCAGGAAATATATTATATACTTATTAATTGGTTTTATGGTCATTTACATATACTGTTGTATTTATTTTAAATGGTTTAAAAATAATATTCTTTGTTTTTTTTCATACTAGTCAAATTTGACATTTCAAAAATGTAAGAAAAAAATAATTTTTTTTAAGACTCAACCCAATTTTATTTCCATCATAATAATTACTCATTATAAAGGATCTTTTATATAAATTTAATGATTTTAAATTAAAATAGTTTTATATGATTTTATTGATTTGTGTGTTTTTACTGAATGATATGGAAATTATTTTCTTAAATTATTTTAAACAGAATTTTATTTCACCAATATATATTTTTATCTACCACTCTCTATTTATATAATTAACAATATTTATTTTTATGGGTTTAATTTCACATTAAGAGTATAATATATTAGTGGAATCCCCTAGAAAAAATATAAATATAAGTTAACATCGAAAAATTTATGTACAATTAAAAGATTGTGGTTTCCTGGAAATGAAATCCCAATCTTTATAAAGTCATGTAGATATAAGATTTTGAATAGATACCAATATATGTAATAAAATTTATTTTATTGTGTTTTAGAATAATATTAACTACGTTCAAAACTAGTGGGGAAAATTATAGACCTATTTTGACACACCTAGAAGATATGCTTTGGATGTTTCACATTTTTATTTAAAACTATTAAACTTATGATGTAAAAATATTTTACCCCTAAACAATAATTATTTAAAAACATTTTCAGTTTCAAATAATCCTAAATTTCATAAAATTATTTTTTATCTACATCGGAATCCATTAATGATTCTCATACTAATCTAGGGATATTTTATAATTAATCACCCACTAACTTTCCATGGGTGTCTTATGATCAATAGATTATATTAATTGAAAAATGTTGATATTATACGTACATGATTTAATGGAGATATATATTTGTTTATAAGTAATACTGATTTTGTATTGTATTGATCATTTAGAATATGAAGAATTCATTAAATGTGATTAAGTGATGGGTAGGGTTCAAAATTATATGTAACATCAATGAATTAGTTGGTATCATTATTTAAAAAAATGTGGATATCAGACAACTCATGACATCAAATATATGTATGATGTCTTAATATGAGGACTTGATTGTATTTATGAATATTTGTTATGTGGCCTTGATGATAAGATCATGAGGCCATGAACTGATTCCTCGACAGAAGAATCATGATGCCTTGGCAAAAGTATTAAGATACCCATCAATGTTAATTCCATCATTATGAACTAATTTATTGTTTTACATGTGATTTTTTATCCATGAATATAGTTGATAATCATTTTATTAATTATATGACAAATTTACTGATTATTAAATCATTCATATTAATCATTCATTTTGTATTCATGATAGATTCCACTATATTTTTTCCCCTACTAGGAATATAAATACGCCATTATTATTTATTTTCCTTAGGGTACCAAAAGGGACATTTTAATTATTTCAAGGATGAACTAAAGTAAATAATAATGTTTTTATAAATTTTAAAATACATTATTTATGTTTCTAAAATACTGTGGTAATAATGTATGTTTGTAGTCTGATAAAACTATTAAGAGTCGGATCCATGGTGATATGATCTGATGTATCTTGTACTAATGTTATAAGGAAAACAATGGCATAAGGTTTTTGGAGTAAGGGATGTTATAGTTATTATCAAGGTAATATTTTGTATGAACCTTGAGAACTAGATTCTAGATAAACATACCTTGCACAATCATGTTGATAAAAAACAAGAATTTTAGAGAACAATTTTTGGAATTATATGTTATTTATAAATGTTTATTATTAATTGAGCTGGTCACATGTATTCTATTTTTCAGAGATGATGCATAGTGGAACGTATAAAAAACGTATCATAGACTATAATCAAGGTGGATATTTCCCTATTGACTAAGTAATTAAACTACTACTAGAGTGTACTAGATTATGACTAAATTAGGGTGTTGAATCAGTTATTAGTAATGTCCATTAATGTATGGAAAATCTATTTACTTCAAAACATGATGTAATGATGTTGTACCATTTCATACTGAAGAAACCTCCTTCCTTTAATTGAAATAAAAAACCTTTAACAGTTGAAAAATGTATAAAGTCCCTTGAAAATATATTTTAGGATTAGAGAAGTAATGTAACGGAAAATGTTATTCTATTAGTGTATTGTTTAATGCGAGAAAATAATAAATGACAGCCAATGATTCAATATAGATTGTAATGGATGAAATTTAAGGTGATTTTTTGTGAAATATTACTCATGAGGGAAATGAGATGATAATAGAAGAAGAATCCTTTACTTTTGATTTAAGTAAGAGGAAATTGTTTCTTTGTTTAAGGAAATATTTTAATGATTATATTGGAATTATAAACACAATGTGTGTAATCCAAAAACTGAAAATCACATTTTCATTGAATGTATAAATCCAATCCATAAAAGGGTACTAATATCTATAATGTATTTAGAATATGATCATCTCATATTAGGTTCCATCATGATTAAAAAATAATCCACCATAAATAAATATTTAATTTAAATATGGAGAAGTAGGGGTTGAATGGGAACAGAAGAAATGAAAAGACATGAAAGAGAATATGGGAATGATGAAACTCTAAATATGTGATAATTTCAGAATGAAACACCTTAGTAGTTTATTAATGGTAAGTGGAGTTGATTGTAAGTATGTAGATAAGCACCATCCAGCTCATGAATTGATGGGAAATAAAGAAGACACCAATAACTAATATTTATAATAAAATTTAATTTACAACTATTCAAAAAAATTACCCTATATTCATGGGAATTTAACATTGAATATGCCTAGAGAATAAATACAAGATCATAAAATTAATGTAATATATGTTGAATCCATTATGTTTTGAAAGAAGATGCGGTGATCATAAACGCATGGATGTTTTTTCCATATCTATACACTATTTTAAATTTTTTATGGATAATGATTGATCTGTTGAGACTATAAGGAAGGATTTATAAAATTCCATACCATATGGGAATCTGGTTTCAAGAAGACCATATAGGGTTGCATCTGTTAAGATAACCAACTATTCCATATTGAAAACACTAATTTTTTTACCTGTGGTAGAATTTGACAGAACCTTTTTTTTGAATTTAAATTACATTTTGGATTATATAACTAGGTGATACATTATAAATAAATTATGATTAATTTTTTATTTTTTTAATAAGAGATTTGAAGGATAGAATTTCATTGGATGTTGTTTTTACACACATTACCTATTTACATTTTAGTGAAATATAAAAATATATGAATTATAACAAATCAATATTTTATAAATCATATGATCCAGAAAAATTTTATTTTCAAGCTTTTGGAATGGAACATTCATCATGGTTATTCATCTTTTAGAATATGAGATGACGAAAAAAATATCACTAATCGAAATAGAATCAAAGGATAAAATTGTACTTATAGAATGGAAATAAATCTTGTAATTATATTTTCCCATATTCTCTATCAGGACTGGAAAAAATTTCTCAAACTCCAACAAGAAGCTGTTTTTTTTTTCAGGTACTCTGTTGAAAATATAGCTCCACTATCATAGTATGCCTATGGAAAATCAACCACAAGTATGTGTTTTATAATGGTACGTACGTAGTTTTATAAATATATAATTCATAAATCCTAATACCCTTATTAATAAATGAGGAATAAGTTATCAATATTAAATATTCATAAGAGATTACATATATTTGGAGACACATTTAAGTTTGAAAAAAATAAAATTAGAAGGATATAAATTTTGTAAGGGTGTAGAATATAATTTTTATATATTTTTTAATATAAAATAATACTATTTTGATTAGATTGTAATTAACACAACAGAAAAAATGTCATGTTATATTTTATTTATAATATTATTAAAAATATATTATAAATAATGTTATAAATTAATTTATATGTTAACATTTTTATTTTGATTGATGAAATTTAATGATTAGAAAACATGTCATTAATGTGATATGAATAAATTCATTCAATTTTAAAATACAATTATTTTCAATGAACTATTTTTTTTATGTTGTGCATTTGAATAAATTTTAAAATTTCATTATAAATAAGTTTATTAAAATAAACATTTAATTATTTATAAATTTATATGAAATTAGATTAAGAACATTTAATTTTATTAAATTCAAATTTTCCAAAAACAATTTTTTTATATTTAATATTTTTAGTTAAAATAAAAAATCATACATATATTATAATTTTACATTCGTGTTATTAAAATAATTTTTGAATTTAAAATTTCAATGTTATATTAGGATGATTGATTTGTATTTCTCTGAAATATTTTATTACTTGGTGGATAGTAAAAAATTATATTTCCAAAAATAATGTCACTTTTAAGACATCATTAGAATATAAGAATAACACGAAATATTTGAAAAAAATAAATAATATATAATTATTTAATATAAAAGATAAATCTCTTATATTTATTATTTTTAATTTATAATACAATTTTATTCATTTTAAAACCTATGAAATCTTTAATTCTAATAAAATAACTAATTTTATCTTGTTCTTTAATTATTCAATTAAAAATTAAAATTTGGTTATGAGTATATTTTAAACTCAAGTAAAATTAAATTTTTTATTTATAAAGCAATAAAATTCATGTTAATCAAATTTATATAATAATTTGGAAAAAATAATTTTTAAGCTTAGAAATTCATTTTAATAAAAATAAAATTTGTTGTGCTTTGCATCGTTATATTAATATTAGTTTTTCCACCATGATAAATTGAATATTATAAAATGGATTTAATATTTTAATTATTCATACTAAAATTATAAAAAAATTAACATTTAATTTTTTTTGTCATAATTATTACAAACCATGTACAAAAGTATTTCACCAGGGTAAAGGTTAAAATGGTTAATGAGGATGTTAAAAAAATAGAAAAGCCTTTAAATATAACCAAAAAAATTATCAATTTTACCGATTATGTGTATTTAAATATTAAACTAACAAATATTTTAACATTATCTTAATTATATCCATTATCCTTGTAAATTTATATATTATATTTTAAAAGTTGACAGTATTTACTAGTTTTTCACTATACTCCCTTATAAAAAGGAACCTCCTCTAATCACTTTTCTATGAAATAAGTCCACCTATCCCCACCATTATCTACCCAAATATATCCCTAAATCACTTTTTAATGAAATATATCTCCTGATCTCACCAAACGACTAAAATAAGAAGGCATAACATGAAGAATGAAAGAGGATATCGAAGGAGGCGGTAAAGGTCATAACCATTTTATTTCAAGATTCATTTTTCATACACCTCATTTAGATATATCGTGTTCATTATAATATAATTAAATTATTAAATTAACTTTTATTATTATTTTTATTTCACGGGGAGTTTATATACCATTTACTGTTATTGGAAAATTAAAATGTCACCCATATATACATGTAGACTATTGCCACATTGAAGTGATGTATTTAATTTAACATCACTACATGAAATAGTTTGTTATATTGATTTATTTAATAAATATATATAAAATTTATATTATAATTAAGGTTCAATATTGATTAATAAATATATAATTTACTGTAATTCCAATTTTCGAAAAACTAAAATATCTACCATGCGTGCATGAAAAATATAGCCTCCTATGATTTATTATTTCAATTTTCATAATGTAATCGAATTTATGGTTCAAAAATAATATTTTATATAAAAATATAACAAATTTTACACGATTAAAATTATGTTGGTTAGGAAACCATGGGCAAGGTTCAAAGTCTAAAACTTTTGAATCAAAACATGAATGAGAAAAAAAAATTAACACAAAAATAATAAACTTTAAAAAGTAATTATGGGTAAATAAAAAAAATTCATTAATAAATCATATAAAGAAAAATAGATATAAAATGGAAAAGTTATATAATAGTAATAGAGATAAATTAGTTAAACTCGAGGTTGGACACATCAGACAATGAAGAAATCCAAGGAAAGGTTTAAATTTACAATCTCATTTTTTATTTAAGATAGTTTATATTTATATTTCATTTTTGAGAATTATATGTCCTTTATCTATTGAAAAAATATTTATTTAACATTATGTTTTTACGGGGTATTAATATATTCATTCCATTCTGCCTCTTTGGTGCTCAATATTGCGAAAGAAATTTTGTTTATAAAACTATCCTTAAATCTTCTTTTAGGTCATGAATAATTTTCCTCCGTGTACATATAATTTAGATTGTTTAAAAAATATCGATCCTGATTTTCATGATTTATTATCTAAATTTTCAAATATCTTTTAATTTATTTAATTTTCTCTAAAATAAAAATTCATAAGGTATTAGATATATCTCAAATTTAGCTTTTTAAAAAAGAAATAAAATACTGCATTTTAAGGCTTATGAATCGACCACATTTATTTTAACATAAATATAATTATGTTTTATGTATACTACATTAAATGATTATATATATTCTAAAATAAAATAATTTCGTCATTATTTTAAATATTTTTTAATTTATATCAAATTGAATAGTTATTATTTTCTTATATTTTTTAGTAAGGGATTTAATTTAAATTATATAAATTTTTATCTTCCAATCCAAATTTCCTTAGTATAAAATTATTTATCATAATGGGTTTTATTATAAATTGTAAATATAAAAACTAGTGGAATCCATAAATATTAATATAGAAATATGTTAGTATCCTAAAATATTGATAACGTACCATGTGTGTGGATTCATTTAAATGACATCACTGTCTGGATAGAAATAAGTTTATATAAGTTTCAACAGATATACAATTATAGGTAGAAACCACAAAAAATGTTGATTATTTGTGTAATAAATATTCACTTGCTCTAAAAATACTAGGCCAAAATAAACACCTATTTTGGTACAGTTGGGGATATTACATTGATATTTCACAAGCTTCTTTACATACTATTTATGTTATGGTATCAAATTATTTAAATATTGAACAATTATTATAAAATATCATGGAAAGATTTATTTAATCCATATATTAATAATATTTTACTTCAACATTGTTGAAACCCATTAAATTTCATTATACTATACTTTTGATTTGTAATATTGAATCAACCAAATTGTTATTTGGTGGATTATGATATCAGTATTCTATTTATTGATGAATATAAACATTCTAGATAATTTTTTGAATAAAAATATATATATTTTTTGATTTCTAAGGCATATTGTTCATGTGTTTTGTTTATCATTAAATATACAAGGTATAACGACCAATACTTGACATACATTTTTATTATATCAAAATTTAAGCACACTTATTACAACATATAACAAAACTATGAAAGGACCGTATAGTTATAGTGTCTCTAGAAACTGGGAAACATAAACAACTGGTTCATAAAGCATCTACACTATCTCCCATTTATTTCATCATATCTATAGTCTCTTTTGGAATATCTTACTTAATAACCTTCTTCTTGACCTGGGGAAAGAAAAAATACAAAAGGGTGAGCTCAAATGCTCAGTAAGGGTAAACAAAAGAAATATCAATCACATCATATTCATAAGAACATAACATTTTGAAATCATAACCTGCAAAAGAGATCATAACTTCATAACATGGGATAAATAATATTAGTGAAATGTAATCCCAATTATCATAACATAAAACATGAAACATTTTCTCATATACACATAATCATAGAGAATAATTTCTTAGTAGTAAAGACTAATTTCCAAGACAATCTTAGCGGACAAAGTCCATTTCTGAACCGAGTTCACTCCTCGTTCCAGTCTTGTTTCACTGAACCGGTTTAGCCTGCCATTCCATCCATGCCTATCTCATGGGATATGAAATCTTTACCCAGTGCATTGGAGGGAGACATTGGTCCCACCCATCTCATAATGATACCATTCATATGTGTGCCACAAAATCAAAAATCATACATTATTGCATAACCCACGTAATAAAAATGGGATTCTTAAACAACATGACATCATAAAACAATTCATATAAAACAATGGAATTCATAAAAATAATTCCATCACAACATAATCAAATCTATGTAATAATAGGGATAGAAATAGAACCCTATATTATCTTAGAGGGAAAATAATTTTTATAAAACACTTGAACTCCATTCTTGAGGAAAATATCCTATCTACTTCAAAAATATTTTCCATTCTTAACATGTCATACAATTTTAAACTAAAATAAGTTGATTAAAAATAAACATTAAAACTTGTAAAGTATGTTTCTTGGAAATAATGTTTTAAAAATCGATTCATGTCGGATAAGTTAAAAAAACATTCTTCCCGTACTTTTGTCAGAAAAGTCAAAAAGTACATCGTACGAAAAACGACAAAAGATTCCTTTTATATCTTTTACTAAAAACTCACAGAAGGGTAAAATTGGATTTAATAAATTTTAGGTGGATGGAAACAATATTAAATATTGAGGAAACATGGATGTGGATGATAAAATACACCCTAGTAAATACCAAAGTATAAACATTCACGGAAAAAAATTAGATTGTGATATTTTCACTTACCTTAGGTCCGATTTGCTTCTTAAGTGTCTGAACCTCCTGTATAATGATTTAAATAATGTCATTGACTTATTCTAGAATCATACTCATTGTTATGATATCATATATTGTCATATTCTTAGCTTATTATTAGTAATATTTCATTACTACTTCTTATTCGAGTGTTTATTACTTTTTGTTCTTATGCGTGTTTTGTCGAATAAATTCGTATTCTTCATTTTAGGTTATAGATAACTCATTTATATAATGTTATTACTGTAATATATATCATATTCATTCATTCAATTCATTTAATTAATCATTATTCAATTGAGATCATGTAGAACGAGTCGCATCACATCGTGGAGACGGTATTCCGTACATACGCACGAGCGATGACATCGTTCCCATGATCATGGATTTGTATTGGAGTGTATGTATACTATTTCATAATCAATATGAATTTAAAATATTCATATATATATATATATTCTTTACACCATTATACCCATCCAAGTAAGGTGGTGGTGGAAAATAGATTACACCACGGCGTGGAGACAATATTCTGTACGTACGCACGCGCGGTGATTTCATTTTTCGTAGGATTGATAGATGGTGAAATATGGTTGTTTAATAATTATAATAACATATCAGTATATGAGTAATACTGATCTTATTACATCATAATGAAACAACTAAAGATGAAGAAGTGGAAGAAGAAATATAGATGAAAGAATCGGTAACGGGCAATATCTCTTCATTGAAGCACATCTTTGAGACCTCCTTTTAGGGCAATAAAATTGGTCATTGAAGAAGACCAGGACCACTAGGATGTCTCTAGGGAAGTGGAGAGAAGAAATTGGCAGGGGTTTTCCGAGCTTGAAGGCCCAAAGTTGTGTGAGGAAGTGAGGGAGGAGATGCCCTTTTATAAGGGAGGAGAGGGGCACCTTTGGAATAACTAAAAATATTATTTTTTATAAAGCCAAATTCGGTTTTAAATAGCTCCAAATTGATTTATTTAGAAGAAAAGGTGGGTATGGGTCAAACTCTTCTCATCCAATAGAATTTAGACAATTTTAGGTATCAATTTTAACCTTATCATTTAGATTTAACTTTAAGTTAGATAATTAAATTTTTACCATGTCTTCTTGTTTTCTTACACTATAAGGTTAATAAACATACTATATCAAGCCAAACGAACCCCAAGTTGTTTATTATTAATATATATAACCATATATAAGTCATTTGGCGGAACCTTAGATTTTTAGGAATAAAATAACAATTAATAATATAATATTTGTTTTATAAACTATTTTATGTCAATTTTGACACTATTTAGTAATTGATCATTGTGAAAACCATAACAAAATGATTAGTTCGAAAAAAGTTAATTAAATCAATACTAACATGTCATATTAACCTAGAAAATTAGTGTAATTCATAAAAAGTCTCAAATTACATTTATTCGGGTATTTATAACATCAATTATGTCAATATTTCATTAATAAGATAATTACTGCATCATTGTTGTGTCATAAATAAATTAAATTATTTAAAGTCTAAAAATTATAAATAAAATACCATTATGTTGTAAAGATTTTTATATTTCTAATGAATATTTATAGTCGAATTTATCTTATGTATATCCCCATAATAAAAATGATTTACTTATTAATCATTGATTTTAACTATTTTAACCCTTCTTTAAGTAAATTGATAATAAATGTCCTCATCTAATCCAAGTGGGCCTAAATGGTCATATTTTATTCCTAAGGTTGTTTTTGGTCGAATTAAACTTATCCAATATAATTAAGACATGTGTTAGGGTAATAATAATATCATTTTTACCCTTAATTGCCCTATTTACTTTTAACCGTGGTAAATAAAAGTAAAAAGGTACTATTCATCAAAAAATTATTTTCATCTCATTGAACCACATTTTACATACTGACATCAACCGTGTCTCTCGGATTTTCGAAATTCCACTCACAGAAGCAGTAAAATTAAGTTTTATGAAGAATTCATTTTTTTAACTACCACATAGTGGTTTCACTATTCATAAAAAATTGAAAGTTTTCATAAAAATACCAAAATTTCAACCTAAGCTAATTTCAATATTTCGAATCCAAAAATGAAGTCCATTTTGAAAAATAAAATTTATAAAATTTCAAAAAGTGGTTATTACTATTCTTAATGGCTAGTTTTATTAATATTTTAATAGCATATCATTGTTTAGTGAAACTCGGTATTGCGTATGACGCAAGCTATCGAGGAAGTCCGTGATTGCATGTAAAGAAAGTCAATCTAGTGTTGTGTGTAGTGAAAGATTACTTTGATGATTTAAAAACAAAATATTTCTCATAAAAGTATCAGGTGTTACATTCTACCCCCCTTAAAATGAATTTCACCCTCAAAATTCGTCACTTTGTAACAAACAGATGAGGATACCTCTCCATAATAAATTCCTCAAGCCCCCATTTAGCATCTTCTAATTGGTGGTTCTTCCATGAAATGTTCACCAAGTGAGTGGTCTTATTCCGTAGGACTTTTTTTCTACGATCCAGAATCTCTATCGGTTGTTCTTTATAAGAAAGATCTTGCTCCAGCGGTACAACTTCTGAGATGAGTACATGTGAAGGATCAAGTGTGTACTTTCTCAGGAGAGATACATGGAACACATCCTGAACTTGAGAGATATTTGGTGGAAGCGCCAATAGGTAAGCTACCTTTCCAACAAAATCCAGTATTGCGAAAGGATTGATATATCTAGGGCTCAAATTCCCCTTCTTTCCAAATCTCATGACCCTCTTCCAGGGAGATATCCGTAAGAACACTTTATCACCCACTTCAAACTCTAGGTCTTTTCTTCGGTTGTCGGAATAACTTTTCTGTCGACTCTGAGCTGCTCTTAGGTGTTGTTGAATAGATTAGATCTTTTCTGCCATCTAATCAACAAGATCAGGTCCTAATAGCTTTGTTTCCCCAACTTCAGCCCAACAACTTGGAGTTCTGCATTTCTTTCCATTGAGAGCTTCATAAGGATCCATCTTAATACTGGAGTGAAAGATATTATTATAAGAAAACTCAACCAAAGGTAGGTGTTGATCCCAACAACCTTTGAAATCCATAGAGCAAGCTCTCAACATATCTTCTAGAGTTTGAATTGTTCTCTCAGACTTACCGTCTATCTGAGGATGATAAGCAGTGCTAAAACTCAACTCTGTATCCAGAGTATGATGAAGACTTCGCCAGAACTTTGAGGTAAATCTCGGATCCCGATCAGATATAATAGAAAGCGGTACTCCAGGTAATCTTACCAATTCCTTTACATATATCCTGGAAAGCTGATCCTGAGATAAATCCTCTCTAATAGCAATGAAGTGTGCAGACTTTGTAAGACGATCAACTATGACCCAGATAGCATTATTTCCTTTGGATGTTTTAGGAAGTCCTGTGACAAAGTCCATAGTGATGTTTTCCCATTTCCATTCGGGTATGGGTAATGGTTGTAACATCCCCTTAGAATTCTGTCTCTCAGCTTTAACTTGTTGACAAACCAAGCATCAAGAGACATATTCAGCAAAATCTCTTTTCATGAAATCCCACCAGAAGTACTCTTTCAGGTTCCTATACATATCCATGCTTCTAGGATGAATAGAGAATGGAGAACTATGAGCCTCATCCAGCAGCTCCTTCTTTAATTCTGGGATGGGAGGAACATAAACCCGATTTCTGAACTTTATTATCCCATCACAATCAAGGTTGAATTCAGGAATATTTCTCACCTTCTTTTGTAACTCTACATCTTCTTTCTATGCCTCTTTAATCTTCACATGTATAGATTGTTGAACATTCATTTGTGAAAGATACGATTTCCCCCATTCCATAAAATTCCAAGATCAGTCCTATGAAAATCCATAAATATTGGATCTTTTGTGATTCTCATCATGGATAAGCTAGCATGGTCTTGTCGACTTAATGCATCTGCCACCTTGTTTGCCTTCCCAGGGTGGTAATGAATTGAGCAGTCGTAATCCTTAATCAGTTCCAACCATCTTCTTTGGTGCATATTCAGCTCCTTTTGTGTGAAAATATCCTTTAAACTTTTATGATCAGTATAAATATCACACCTTTCTCCATAAAGATAATGCCTCCAAATCTTTAATGCAAAGATTACCATTGCTAACTCCAAATCATGAGTTGGGTATTTTTGCTCATGGATTTTCAACGGTCGTGAGGCATAAGCTATCACCATATCATTTTGCATAAGAACACACCCCAATACCTTCTTGGATGCATCACTATAGATCACAAACCTTTACCCACTACAACGTAGTGAGAGCACAGGTTCACTGGATAACCTTCTTTTCAACTCCTTGAAATTCTCTTCACATTCTTCTGTCCAAATAAACATAACTCCCTTCCGAGTCAACTTTGTGAGTGGATTAGATCATCATGAAAAATAATTCACAAAATGTCGATAATATCCAGCCAAACTAAGAAAACATCGGATCACAGTTACTGTTGTTGGTCTCGACCATCTTTTGATAACCTCTGTTTTTGCTGGATCCATAGATATCCCCTATTTTGAGATTATGTGACCCAAAAATGAAACTTTTTGAAGCCAAAATTCACACTTGGTAAATTTGGCATAAATTTTCTCCTTTCTCAGGGTCTTCAATATAATTCTCAAGTGATCTTCATGTTCTTCCTTGATCTTTTAATAAGCAAGAATATCGTCTATAAAGACTACCACAAATTGATCAAGATAGTCTCTAAAGACTCTATTCATCAGATCCATGAAGATAGCAGGGGTATTACTAAGACCAAATGGCATCACTATAAATTCATAGTGTCCATAACTTGTACGGAAATCCGTCTTTGGTATATCCTCCCTTTTTACCCTTAATTGATGATACCCTGAATGAAGATCAATCTTGGAAAAGTATTGAGCTCCGCGTAGTTGGTCAAATAAGTCATCAATGCATGGGAGATGATATTTGTTCTTGATAGTGATCTTGTTAAGTTCTCAATAATCAATGTAGAGTCACATTGATCCATCTTTCTTCTTAACAAATATAACAGGTGCTTTCCAAGGTGACGCACTAGGGTGTATGAATCCCTTATCAAGATTCTCTTGGAGTTGCTTCTTCAATTCCTGCAACTCAGTTGGTGACATTCTATATGGTGTCTTTGAAATAGGCAAAGCACCTGGTATAAGTTCTATTGAAAACTCAACTTCATGATTTGGTGGAAGATCCGACAATTCCTCCAGAAAGACATCATCAAACTCCCATAAAATGGGCATATTCTTAATCATGAGTTTCTCACCAACCATTTGAGATAAAAAACCTTCATTTAGCGGAATCAAGACCCATAAGATGGAAGAAATTTCTACTGGACGGTTATGTTCATCCTTGCATCGATAGACGTTCATAGATTGATCCGGAATATGCAATGTGACTTCCCTTCTTTGCAAATTAATATGAGATCCATACAAAGTAAGCCAATCCATTCAAAGAATTGCATCAAATTCCACTATAGGAAGGATCACAAGATTTTTAGGAAGCACATTCCCATAAACATCAATCAGAGAAGAATTATAAACTTTTGATGCGAATGTTGTTCCATTAGGGGTGGTTACAGCTAACTCAACATATAATTTTTGAGGTAATTCGGTGATAATCTTAGAAAAATATTCAGAAATAAAAGAGTGGGTGGATCCAGAATCAAATAAAACATTTGCTACATTAGATTTGATGGTAACTGTACCTTTCACCACATCGTTATCGTACTCCACATCGCTGATAGAAATTGCATGTGGCTTTCATTTGTCATTACCCTTAAGATTTGTTGATGTCGATCTTCATCAACAACCCTTGGATTAGGGTATTTATTTTCATAATGCCCTATCTCCTTGCACTTGAATCATTGAAGTGTAGTAGGTTCATTCTGTGTATCCCTTCCTTTGTCTGCATCATTAGACATCTTCTTCTGATCATTGCGACATTCAAATGATCGATGACCTTCCTTTACACATTTGAAACATTTACTTGTCCCTTTAAGAAAACTCCCTACATGTTTCTTTCCACACATTGAGAATAAGGGAAAGCTCATATTATTTTCAGTGTGCTCTTTATATTTTACATTGAATTCCATTTTCCTCTTTTTATCAAACCCATATGACTAATGGGTTACTACAATCTCCATATCGACTTTGAGAGCACATCGAACGATTTCCTCGTATCTATTGAAGTCCCTTATGGATAACGCCCTTCGAAAACTTTGTTTTAAGACACTAATGAATCGATCGATCTTACTCTCGGGTTGGATAATAATACCCGAAGCGTACCTTGCATGTCTTGTAAAATTTGATTCATAGGTACCAACAGATTCATCATCCTTTTACTTCAGTTCAAGAAAATCTTTCTCCATCTTTGTTCGGAGAATATGAGGGAAGTACTTATTGAAAAATATGTTCTTGAACTCGTCCCATTCCATGGACTCAATTTCATCTCTTTGCCTCGTATTCTTAATAAGATTCCACCATGTATCAGCATCTCATTCCAAATGATACAATGCTAGGATGACTTTATCATGTTCAGAACATTGAATAACTAAAAATATCTTTCTAGTAGTTCTAATCCATAGTTCAGCAATTAATGGATCAGTTGACCCGCTGAATGAAGGTGGACGCCGCCTCATGAAGGATTCAAGAGAATGTTGCTCCTTCATTTGCTCGTTTGGAAGTCCTGCATGATTCATAGCTTGAGAATGTTGTGTGAGCATGGCTACAAGATTTTGCATTCCATCTCCCATAACGTTTGGTTACTCAAAGGGACAATCATTGCATTGCCCGTCGCATTTCGTATTAACACGGTTCCTTTGGGTTCCAACCCTTAACTAAAACCAAGAAGAATAGTGTGAGCAACACTAATTATAATAGGAAAACCACATAATGAAGGATAAAATATCACACTTAAGTTCTTATCCTAGGTTATTCATGGTCATTTCTAAAACACTAAGATTGTGTTCTATGCTTAGAATTATCCTTTGGGATCTTACTAAGGCTTTCACATCCCATTTTCCAAAGGTTGACTATACCTTTCCTCTGATACCAACTATAACGACCCATACTTTACATAAATTGTTATTACTTCAAAATTGAAGCACACTTATTACAACATATAACAAAACCAGGAAAGGACCATACAGGTATAGTGTCTCTAGAAACTAGGAAACATAAACAACTGGTTCATAAAGTGTCTACATTGTCTCCCATTTATTTCATCATATCTATAGTACCTTTTGGCATATCTTACTTATTAACCTTCTTCTTGACCTGGGGAAAGGAAACATACAAAAGGGTGAGCTCAAATGCTCAGTAAGGGTAAACAAAAGAAATATCAATCACATCATATTCATAAGAACATAACTTTTGGAAATCATAACCGGAAAAAGAGATCATAATTTCATAACATGGGATAAATCATAGTAGTGAAATGTAATCCCAATTACCATAACTTAAAACATGAAACTTTGTTTCATAAACACATAATCATAGAGAATCATTTCTTAGTAGTCAAGACTCATTTCCAAGACTATCTTAGTAGACAAAGTCCATTACTGAACCGAGTTCACTCCTCGTTCCAGTCCTGTTTCACTGAACCGGTTTAACATGCCGTTCCAGCAATGTCTATCTCATGAGATATAAAATATTTAACCAATTCATTGGAGGTAGATATCAGTCCCACCTATCTCATAATGATACCATTCATATGTGTGCCACAATATCATAAATCATAATTCATTGCATAACCCATGAAATAAAAATGGGATTCTTAAACAACATGAAATCATAAAACAATTCATAAAAATAATTCCATAACAAAATAATCAAATCAATGTAATAATAGGGATAGAAACATAACCCTATATTATCTTAGATGGAAAATAATTTTGATAAAACACTTGAACTCCATTCTTGAGGAAAATATCCTTTCTACTTCAAAAACATTTTACTTTCTTAACATGTCATACAATTTTAAACTAAAATAAGTTGATTAAAAATAAACATGAAAACTTGTAAAGTATGTTTCTTGGAAATAATGTTTTAAAAATCCATTCATGTCATATAAGTTAAAAAACATTCTTCCCGAACTTTTGTCAGAAAAGTCAAAAAAGTACCTCGTACGAAAAACGACAAAAGATTCCTTTTATATCTTTTACTAAAAACTAACCTAAGGGTAAAATTGGATTTAAAAAATTTTAGGTGGATGGAAACAATATTATATATTGAGGAAACATAGATGTGGATGAGAAAATACACCCTAATAAATACCAAAGTATAAACAATCTCGGATAAAAATGAGATTGTGATATTTTCCCTTACCATAGGTTCGATTTGCTTCGTATGTGTCTGAACCTCCTATATAATGATTTAAATAATGTCATTGACTTATTAAAGATTCATAATCATTGTTATGATATCATATATGGTCATATTCTTAGCTTATTATTAGTAATATTTCATTGCTACTTGTTATTCGGGTGTTTATTACTTTTTGTTCTTATGTGTGTTTGGTCAAATAAATTATTATTCTTATTTTTAGGTTATAGATAACTCATTTAAAGAATGGTATTAGTGTAATATATATGATATTCATTAGTTCAATGCATTTATATAATCATTATGCAATGAAGATCATGTAGAACGAGTCGCATCACATCGTGGAGACGGTATTCCGTACGTACACATGAGTGATGATATCGTTCCCATGATAGTGGAATTGAATTGGAGTGTATGTATACTATTTCAAAATAAATATCAATTTAAAATAGTTATATATATTCATTATTTACACCATTATACCCATCCAAGTATGGTTGTGGTGGAAAATAGATTACACCACGATGTGGAGACGATATTCCGTACGTACACACGCGCTGTGATTTCATATTCCGTAGGATGGATAGATGGTGAAATAGGGTTGTTTCATAATTATAATAACATATAAGTATATGAGTTATACGTATGTTATTACTTCATAACGAAACAACTAATGAAGAAGAAGTGGAAGAAGAAATAACTATGAAAGAATCGGTAACGGGCATTACCTCTTCTTTGAAACGCTTCTTTGAGACATCCTTTTAGGGCACTTAAATTGGTCTTTTAAGAAGACCAGTAACTCTAGGATGTCTCTAGGGAAGTGGAGAGAAGAAATTGTCTGGGTTTGGCCGAGCTTGAAGGCACCAAGTGGAGTGAGGAAGGGAGGGAGGAGGTTCCCTTTTATAAGGGAGGAGAGGGGCACCTTTGGAATAACTAAAAATATTATTTTATTATAAAGCCAAATTGGGTTTTAAATAACTCCAAATTGATTTAGTTCGAATCTAAGGTGGTTATGTGTAGAAATAATCTCATCCAATAGAATTTAGAAAAGTTTTGATATCAATTTTAACATTATAATTTAGATTTTACTTTATGTTAGATAATTTAACTTTTACCGTGTCTTCTTGTTTTCTTACACTATAAGGTTAATAAACATACTATATCAAGCCAAAAGAACCCCAAGTTGTTTATTATTAATATATATAACATTATCTATGTAATTTGTCCAAACATTAGATTTTTAGGAATAAAATAACAATTAATAATATAATAATTGTTTATAAACTATTTTATGTCAATTTTGACACTATTAAGTAATTGATTTTTGTGAAAATCATAACAGAATGATTAGTAAGAAGAAAGTTAATTAAATAAATAGTATCATGTAATATTAACATTTAAAATCAGTGTAATTCATAAAAAGTCTAAAATTACATTTATTTGGATATTTATAACATCAATTATGTCAATATTTTATTAATAAGATAATTACTGCATCATCGTTGCGTCATTAATAAATTAAATTATTTAAATTCTAAAAATTATAAATAAAATACCATTATGTTGGAAATCTTTTTAGATTTCTAATTAATATTTATAGTCGAATTTATCTTATGTATAACCCCATATTAAAAATGATTTACTTATTAAACATTGATTTTAACTATTTTAACCCTTTTTTAAGTAAATTGATAATAAATGTCCTACTCCAATCCATGTGAGACTAAATGGTCATATTTTATTTCTAAGTTTGTTTTTGGTCAAATTACACTTATCCAATAGAATTAGTACATGTTTCAGTGTAATAATAATATCATTTTTACCCTTAATTACCCTATTTACTTTTAACCGTGGTAATAAAAGTAAAAAGTTACTATTCACAAAAAATTCTTTTCATCTCATTAAACAACATTTTACTTACTGAAAAATTCATTTTTTTAACTACCACTTAGTGGTTTCACTATTCATCAAAAATTGAATGTTTTCATAAAAATAACAAAATTTCACCCTAGACTAATTTCGATATTCCGAATCCAAAAATGAAATCCATTTTGAAAAATAAAATTTATAAAATTTCAAAAGGTGGTTATTACTATTCATAACGGCTAGTTTTAATAATATTTTAATAGCATATCATTGTTTAGTGAAACTCGGTATTGCGTACGACACAAGCTATCAAGGAAGGCTGCGATTGCGTGTCAAGAAAGCCAATCTAGTGTTGTGTGTATTGAAAGATTCCTTTGATGATTTAAAAACAAAATATTTCTCATAAAAGTCTCGGGTGTTACACAAGGAATGAATTAAAATGATTAATTTATGGTTTTTCGATGGAACTACATAGCACCCTATGCATGGATATGTTTCCTTAGAAAAATTAGAAAGGATATGACTTTATGTATACCATACCACATATGCAAGATGTATTATAATGAGTCATTGAAATTATGTAAGAATTTATGGAACATGGCCCTAATGGTATGATCCAAATGTCTTGGAGTGGAGCCTAGATGAAATGATCATTATGTATTATCATTCGGATTACGATTTTTGACGTTATGTATTCCAATAATACGAAGTTAGCTATTATTTTCTATGTTGTTTTTATTCTAGAATATATTTCAAGCTCATGTAATTAATAATAATGAAAAGGTATCAATATTTTCTTTATACATTGAGATTATAAATTATTTATTAATGATAACTTGCACGGAACTCATTCCCTTAAATAGCATCAAATCTCAACTTTTATTATATTTTCCTTTTCCCAGGGTATAATGATGAGATCCTTGAATGATTTAAAGGAAGTTATGAAGGAAACATGAATGTTTTTATGATGTTTATAATTAATTATTTATGCTTCCAATTTATTATGGGAATCATGTATGTATCTTGTTCCAATAAATTATAATTTCTATAAGATTGTCTGATAATATCCCTTTTATCTTATACTAATGTCATAAACTAAACATTTAATCTAGTTTACTGTATTGGGGGGTTTTATAGTTGTATTATCTTTTTTCAAGATATGAATTTTTCTTTTCACTTATTCTTTTATTGGATTTCAAATTTTATTTAGGATAATTTGACTATATATTATAAAGCACAACCTATTTTTGGCTTTCATGTTTATGTAACTATTGGATATTGCTTCTATCATGTGAAACAAGTTACCTAGTGTTCTTACACCCTTGAGATGATACCTTAATCTTTCAATATCTTCTCTAAACATCCATTTTACATCATGATCATTTAATTTCCCTAATAATTGGGGTTTAAAACACTCAAGGTATTATATTTTCGTCCAAAATCAAATAAATCACCATTGAGATTGATTTTATTTCTCCATTTTTCATGTTCTGACACCATTAAGTTTCTAATATATTTATTTTCCAAAAGAAATAGGCTCTCCTAAATTCTGAGTCACTCTAGATTTGTAATGGTTATTATATTGGGTTAGTGAAAATGGAACGAATTCAATGATAGAATGTCAATATTAACAACATCTCACAGATGTATTATGTTTACATTGTAATATATTCATTATTTTTATCTTCATTTTAGGTTGCTAATAATTTTCATTACTCTTTCATTATATCCACCATCTCTATCTAGATTTATGCTATCTATTTATTCTGGAAGGTTACCTATTTTACCATCAATTGTATGAAATATGACCTAGAGCACCACAAAATAAACAATAACATTGAAATATAATTTCTTGATAGACATTATACACCTGTATGAGAAATTTATATATGCTTAATATCATTACTCTAATGAGTCTTTATCATCAAATCCTTCATTGTATTCATTACATTATTGGTATGGTTAAAATATTTCTCATAATTTTTACCATTCAAAATATGAGAATATTTTGATCTTTCTATTTATTTTATAGCTAATGTATAGTTTTTCTTCACATGAAATTATTGTGAGAGAAGTATTTCATTCTAAGTTAGGATGTAAAATTATTCACTTACTAGGTGTTCATCATTTTTAGTACCATATATATCTTATAATAACATTTACACTTATGAAAATATCATAAATAAGTTGATATGGTCGAAATATTAAATCATTTAATAGTTTTGTGACAATATTTCATTTTTTCCATCACTTTATTATTCCCTTAATAGATTCATTGATTTTTTTTATAAAAAACAATTTTCAGTTTTTCATCCCCTAACCTCTATTAAGTTATTCACTGATAAGGAATTGCATTGTACGTTACATGAGTTTGCATCATCTTGAACATTCTTATTTTCATTTCTATACCTCGAACTAAAATTCTACCAAACTCTTAAGAAATATGAAGAAAAAAGAATATTCTAGATATGGGATAATAAATATGGAATCATTCTATCATTTCATAAATTAAAATATTTTCTATAACATATTAGAACCCCGTTTTGAAAATTGAGTAGTGGTGTTTCAGGAAATAGCAACCATACTTATCCAAATGAGAACATTTCTCTAATACCACATTAAAAGGATAATATAATTAATAGAGACACTGAAGGATGGAGGGAGGTGAATCAATATCTATATTATTTTTTTATTTCCATTATTCCCTTCATCTTAATAAAAAAAACTCCTATAAATTATAAAAAAACAAAATATGGATGAAAACACATTTTTTAATGAGGTTGGACTCCCTAGGGATGATTGTACCTCGTTGTGTGATAGGTTTTACCCCACCTACACTAATATTGTTTTATAATAAAGATAGGTAATGGAATGAGTATTAATGTGAACATATTTCATGATGTTGTAAAAAATGTTACAGTACATGTTTTTTATTTTGAAAATATAAAAAATGATAAAAATATTAAGATTGTTTGAAAGAGAAATAATCAGCTTCTATGGACTCAATATATTAATATCATACTCTTCCTCTCACATAGCTCTTCTCACATTTTATGATTTATTATTAGTGATAAAAATGATAACTTATATAAAATATTTATATTTTTAAAAAATAAATATCATGAAATTTTAAAGGTTATACCATCATCCATACTATTTAATATCATTTACTGTACTTTTATATTCACTTAATATCATGACAATACTATTACTATAATAGTCATGGAAACTCCACGATTCTCAATGGTAGGGGTTTTCTCATTCAAAATGATTTAATATTTAGTAAGGGCTAATATTTTAATATACCTAATACTTTGATTAATACCTTACTCAAGTGACTTAAAATATCATTGAAGCATCGCACCTAAATCTAAAACATTGAATCATTTAAAAATATCTATATTAATGTCCATGAATTCATGTTTTGTGACATAGAATCATCTTCTGTGGTGTAGAAATTATCTCAAACTTCCTTGAATCATGATGCACATGAATTATTATAATATTTGATTCCATGAATATCAACTAAAAAGAATCATATGATCAAATATTTCATACTCCTACAAAGTAGTTGTAACCCTTTAGAGTTTATCTTTCACAAAAAACACTTTCATAAGAGTATTTTATTTCATATTAAATTGTATATTTCATAAAAAATCTATTTTATATAAATTAAAAAATAATTCATACAAACTATGATGGTATCATTTGGCCCCCTTATTATTTTATACAAACTACATTTCTTATAAGATTATGAATTCTTATGAATTCATCCTTTCAGTGGGGAATATCCTATGTTATGTGTTTTAAATGTTACCTGGTAATCCTCTCATATGAGAACATTGTATTATTAAAGTTACATATATTACATATTATGGAAATATTTTGTGATCATGATCTCTAATGAAAGATAGGTTTTATATGAAATTACAAATATCATGTATTGTAAGACATAATTATATTTCTCTCTCCATGGATGAAGGTCTAGACTTAACTCAAACAACCATAACACCTCTTCAAATTATTACATAACTCGTGAAAAATTATTCTTCTCACTAGGATAGTATTTCTACATTCATTAATAGTTGTGTTATAATTCATGAAATCCAATTCTAACTCCTTTTCTAGCTAGAAACATCGAATTTCTCTGAATTATTTTTAAAAACACTTAGCATATACACTTTTATTAAACATTAAAAACAATTCAAAAATAGTTATATATGAAAATTATTGAACTCAAATAGAACATCTTAACCAATAATATTTGATAAAAATGTGGTAATTACATGATTAAATCATAAATCCCACTATCAGGATGATTTTTTAGATAATAGATTGTCCTTTTGATATTTCATACTAATTACTCACAATTACTGGAGTTAAATCCTTCTATTTGTTTATTATAAACTTGAATGGTTACAATGTATTATTTAGTAAATTATTAAAGTTTTGGAAATGTATGAAATACACAAAATAATGAACACAATTCAATTGAAATTGAAATTATACAAAACTAGAAATAATGTATGTGTACTCTAGGCTGGAGTACGTTATTTCATTTTCCTTCCTTTTGTGCTTTATAAAGATCAGCAAGGAAAAATTAAATCGATATTACCGCCATATTGTATTGATAGTGTCTAAAAATCATGATATTTTTATTTATTTTAATTTATTTGATTCCCATATATTTATAATTTCATTATGTTCAAAAATATTTGGAACTAAAATGAGAATTCCTTGAATTGTGGGAATATTGATTAAACGGCCTGAATTTTTGAGATAATTAATTTATTTGATTTTTAAGAAATGAAATAAATGTAAAGCTAATAATTATTTTTTATCATTCTATTTTATGGAACACTATATTAAAGGAAATAATATGAGTGTAGTAATTGAAAAGGAAATAAATATTGGTAAGGATGATATTGAGAAGATAAAAAATAATGAAATATAAAATTCTTTGGATGTGTAAGAATGATTTTAATCATTATAAGGAAAAATGGATACTATGTTAAAATCATTAATATTATGTAAGACTGGACTCAGTTCTATGTAAATATGATTTCATATAATCATGGTCAACATGTAACCTTCATTTCTACACATGATAAAGATAATCCAATATAACAATGTCAAAGCTAGTAAACCATGAACAATGCCTTACATTAAGACATTATAATAGTTAAAAAGAATCAAATACCAAAGGATAGGTAAGTTTAGTTGTTTTGGAGAACTAGATATAAACATTATTACCATTTTAAATTGGGATTCAAAAATAAAACATTATACATAACAATGAAAAGTGAACTGAATTCCTTAAAAATCATTCAAATATATCTTCTTCATATCCTTGAGAATGGAAAAAAATATGGGTGACCTCAAATGTTAATTAATGGTTATATATATAAGAAATTGTCATGAATCAATGAGTAATAATTAATATGGAATGGTTAATAATAGAACCCATATTCAATTTAAATATATAATATGCATGACTAGATATAGAAATATAAATATTTAAAGTGAAAAAATAAAACATAAAACCCATTTAATCAATAATATTAGAATGAAATTAATATAAATATAATATCATTGTGAAAGTGTAATAGATATTAATAAAAACTAAATAATAAATGAAGTAAATAATTTATTATGGGATTATATAATTTTATGAATCATGACAGCTCTACATTCACGGCCTTTATAAATGAAAATTAAACTAAAGTTAGAAACCCATTTAACTTTGACAATTGATTTGTCTCATGAGACCTACCAATGCATCCAGAGTATAAATAATATATATCCCCATCAATTATTATAGGACCAAATAATTAATCATATACTAAATAATTTATCTATTTCATAAATCAATATATATTATCAACAAATATTCATATTGAGTAAAGGATGTATATTTTTCATATATCACCAGTTAATCAAATTACATTAAAAGAAAACACTATATAGAAAAATTTTAGACATTTTAGAAAATAATCATATGCATAATAAAATAATTTGGTATATTTAATATAATTGTAATTTATAATGAAAAATGATAACAATATGGTGATTGTTTCAAGGGAAGTTAACAATCCCAAAGGAAATTGATATTGTTCAATAACGTTTACCACATGAAAATTTTCAGGTCAACCCCCTTCTATGAAATTATTGAAATTGAAACATAAAATAAAACTAATTATAAAAAAAATGGGGATATTTCATGTTAGATTTGCAGTATTTACACCATATTAAAATTATTTTTTGCATAACATTACAATATGTCACAATGAATGGAGATTGAGATGAAGTCCCATACCTTACACTTACTTTTGTTAGAATGGTCGTTAAACTCTTATAAAGTGATCAAAAACATGTTATTTACTTATTATGGAACCATATTAATATATATAATGTCATATATGATCTTTTTATAACATCTTATCCCCTATTCATTTATAATCATTCATTATTTCCCTGGTTTCAGGTGTTAATTTCATTTTTTTCTCATTGTTTCTTTTCTATGCAAGATCCATTTATTTTGATTATTATTTAGTTTCATCATATCGAGAATAAAAATAATAACATAATTATCATATTTAATCACAAATTATACTTTTATGACTATTAATGAATGTTTTTTATGAAATTTACTATGTTACGATCATGGAGATGGTAGGTTGTACGTACAATTGAGCAAAACTTATATTTTTCAAGGATCATTATAAAAAGGAGATAAGTAATTTGTGTTTCATTTTAATAACTATTATAATAATAATTTATTTATTTAAAAATAATTTTAAATATGATCCATGTTGTGTGGTGTCTAAAAGAGAGTCACATCACTTCATGAAGGCCATAGTCCCCACATACACAAACAACGTTTTCAATATTAAATGAGTGAAATGTTAAAAATAAAATGATATATTATCTTAAAAAATTGATAATAATCCATGAATATCATAAATTTACCATTTCTATGACATATAAATAACAAATATTTCCTTACTAAGCTCTATGTAATGCTTTATTTAATGATTAATCACACTACTTCATGATACAGTAGTCCACTGTACACACGAGCGATGGTGTTGTATGCCATGTGGAATGTAATGTAAAATGGTATATATATGACATAATTACATCAAAGATAAAAATATTTTATAAATATCATATATAAATATATTTTTTATATCAATAAACATAACCAACTATGATAGCAGGTAATGAAAAAATGAACGATATTTGATCACAAGTTTGTAGTCTGTCGTACACACAAATAATGATTTTCTAAAAACATTACCACTTATTTAGAAAAATTATTATGTTTTTAGTAAAATCCATCATAGGTAGAATTAGTTCCAAATATATGGATTATATGATTAGGGGATGGCATTATAGAAGTTATTTTTTCAGGTAAATTTTGATCAAGTAGATTGTGAATGATTGAAGAATTAAGAATATTGGGTGGCCTTTTATAGGTGAAGTTAGTGGCACAACTGTTTATTTGGAAATAAAAACATCTACCCTAATTTTTAACATGAATGAGGTTTAAAAAATTAATTTTTATCGAGATTTGGAAAGTATAATGTTGAAAAATTTCCACCCAATATATATTAGACCTATATTGTGGTAAGTTAACACATATGTCTTTTAAGTCAACTCTTCTCTAAATCAATTTTTACCTTCACCAGGGTAAATAGTTTTTACAGTTTTTACAAATCATTATGGTCAAAATAAATGTTGAATTTTTTATATAATATGAATTATAAGTATTAAAATTATGGAACACATTTCTTCAAATTAAATTCAGATAGTTAGAATCTGATAAATTAAAAATAATCCCACAGATGGGACATGAAAGTGTTTTTTCAAAGAGAAATTATTCAAAAGTTTCAAAATATTTTATATCAAAATTTTAACATGGAAATGATTCAAATTAAAAAAATTATATTAATTTTTATATTATTGATATATTCTTACTTTTAAACAAATTCAAAAAATAATTTAAAATTAAAATTATTTTATATGAAAATGTTGTTTTCAATTAAAATTCGGTATTGTTCACTACCTATCAAAAAATGAAGCATTTTGAAAAAACCCAAATAAATTACCCTAAGATAATTTTGATATTATAATTTTGAAAAATAATTTTCATTTAATATATTTTATATAAATTTGGACCTAATTAATTTTATCATATGTCAATAAGAAGCGATGAAACGATTTTCTTTTTTAAAATTTCTTTTTCATAAAATACTTCTTTTGTCATATGATTATTGTCATAATTTCTAATCAATATATAAAATTACTGTCTATAAAATATATTTTTTGATAATTTATTTCTATTCATAAATAATATTTTATATCAATCTTATAATGGTCATGTTTGAATGATATAGTATCATGTTTCGTTTACATCGGGGGTTGTTTACATTAAAAGATATCAATGAAATTGAATTTATTCTAAATGAAATATATTTTAATGTCTTAGGGTGTGAAATTACTGCTACCAAATAAATTTTTTCGGTGAAATTTAATGGATATTATGTTTCAAACATATGATGTTTGTTATTTTCCATAATATCCTATGGTTCCAACATTTCTTCCACAATTTCATGATTTTTCCAATGTGTGTTTACTAGAATAATCATCCTATTTCTAATTACATGATTTCTAGTATCAGGAATATGTATTGGTTCTTCAAAATATGATATATTATTTTGTAATTATATTTCATCATATGTGAGCACTTGGGCATGTTTAGGAATGTTCTTTTTTAACATTGATATATGGAACACATCTTGTACTTTTGAGAGGCCTAGTTGCATTTCGCAACAATAACAAAAAATATAAGTATTTAAAAAATTTCAAATGGTATGATTAACCGGTGGCTTAGTTTCCTTTTTTTATTGAACCTTATAACACCCTTCCATCATGTTAACTTAAATAAAGCATGATGTCCCACTTAGAATTCGAAATCCTTCTTCTTATTATCAGCACAAAAGTTTTTCATACATTGAGATACATTAATGTGAGACTTAATAGGTTATACATGTATTGTTTTCTCCACATAAAGATCTAGGCATAAATGTTTCCTTTCACTATGTTCATTACAACCAGTTGGGGTAATAAATCACTTTTTATAAAATGCCCCATACTCACCATTTGAATAATTAAATGGAAAATATTATTAATGGAAATAACTATCAATAGTAAATAAATATCCCACATACATTTAATTTTCAAAGAGAATAACGTAAAAATGTTTTCCATTGTTTGAATAGTAATTTTGGGATTTCTGTTAGTATGAGGATGTTAGGAAGTTTTCAATAGCCTTCTAAAGATATTGTCATAATTTTCATGTAAAATAAGGATCATGATCAGACAAAATTAAAATATAAGTTCCATAATTTATTAAATATTAATTAATATTCAAAATTTTGGGGTTATGAAGAGGAATATCTTATTTTATATAAACAAATGTCCATATTTGGATATAAGATCAATGATATACCATAGTACATAATTCTTTCTAGGAGGGTTCTTATTCTAGTAATAAATACCATAGTAATTATATAACATTTGAAATAGAAATAAGAAGTGGTTGAATAAGTACTATAGGATTATGTCTTATAATATGAACTTCATGAAAAATGAAACATATTTAAAAATAATCAGTAATTTACCAATTCATTTTATCTAGAAGAAATGTTCCCTCCAAATCCCTACATAGTTTTTTTCTACTATGTTGCATAAAAAATGTTGAGCTATGGTAATCATCCATCAATCCATTTTTTAGCTCATGTATAGAAAAAACACATAATCTGTTTCCAAATATTAGAACAACATTTAAAAAAATAATGTATTCTAATTTCACATCATTCCCAAATTTCCTTTTTATTTGAATTTTATCATCCTCAGGTTGATAATTTTTTAGAATTTCTAACATATATGGGGTGTCATTCATTTATAAAACAAGTGATGCAAACCCATCTTTACTAATTCCCAAATCAACCTTTAATTGATTTATGAAAATCAGAATACTCAAAATCATAATTTTGGTAAAAACCATGATCTTTCTAAATCAATAAATATACTACTTCATTTTCATTCCTTGGGTTCTAGTGGGTTTAGAAATCATAATCCTCGAGTAACTAGAGCCATCTCCTTTACCTTATGTTAGTGATTTCTCATTGAAAGTACGTATTTAAGTCTTTATAACCAATTTATATCCCAAATAATTCCTATAAGAAAAAATATTTAAAATATTAATGAAAATTTTACATCATCCAAAAAAAGGTCATGGGTTATATAGTTATGATCATGAGTTTTCAATTTCTTTTTTTTCATAAATAATAACATTATCATTTTCCATTAGAACACTACCAAATATATTCTTTGATGCATTACTATATGTGAAAACCCCGTCATCTCTATGTCATGCCTTGACCCCAGTTACCCAAATTCGGTGCATTATTACATAACATTAGCATGTTCACAAAAGATCAATTCTCAAAAGACCGATTAGTTTAGTATCTATGGAAACACTAGATACATTCATAAGTATTACATTAAATGATTAAGTGAAAAACTATAACAACATCTTGTCTCTATAGACCACAATCATATCCCCTCACATTATCCCTACAGGTCATTCATAAAATACTTTTTCACATCCTGAGAAAAATAAAACATACAAAGGGGTGGCCTCAAATGCCTAGTAAGGATAACAATATAGCGGAAACTTTCATAAATAAGAATAAACATTTAAGGAAATTTATAAATGAAACCAAAGCCTTTTAAAATTTAACTTCAACATAATTTATAAGAAATAAAATGAAATAATTCCATTTACTTATTTACATGGATATTCTACTAGTCAAATAATCACATGCAATATGAACAACCACTTTCATAATGATGGAATACATAATGCCAGACTATCATAACAACATAGCCAAGGCCTGGTGCCGGGACTACAAATAGAATCATGTCAAGGCCTTGTGCCAAGACACTAGTTTGTCTAATGGGACCTACTGCTGCATCGAGGAGCTATAGCAGGCTCCAACCGTCACATATTAAGAAAAACCCATTCCTCATATTAATAGGTTTAAACATAACATAAAAATTCGTATTAGAACTAGCATACGAAATGTCAATACTTTATCCATAAAACATGAATGGTCTAAAAATAACACACCCACAATTAAAAATATCATAAAACCATCAATACAATATGGAAGTTTTGTATAATAATAAATCAACTTCAAATAAGCTTAAAATCTATTAAAGGATGTTGACATATATGAAATCAAAACTATTTGAGAGAAATATCTCTTTTTTTAAATCATTTATAAGACACATAATTATAAAAGAAAACATTTAATTTGAAAATATACTTATAAGATTCTATGTTAAGGTTCGAAGATTTTATAATGGCAGAAAATAGCCACCCCCGCCGTATAAGTTAAAAAAATACATTCTTACCTTAATTCTGTCGAATAGGTTAAAAAGGGCCCTGTTTGGTAAATTACGGTAGGATTCATTTATAAAATTCTTATAAAAATTAAAAAAATGGTATAAATGACTTTAACCCATATTCCATAAGAATAGTAAGAATGTGTTGAAATATATTTCTATGAAACATGGATTTGGATGATAAAGAGGTCCTCGTAGATAATTACGTATAAACAACCTCAAATAATTAAATGATTGTGAAATAAACCCTTACCTTGTACAATTACGTGGTCGATGGTAGGTTAACCTCCTAAATAATTGTGATATAATTTTTATTAAATTATACAAAAATCATATATATTAATATGTTATCATGTATGACCTTTTAACATTTATTTGTTAATAATATCTTATTATTATCATCATTTTGGGTGTTAACTTACTCGTTCTATTTTATATGTTTTTTACATAAGTCTAGTTTGTTATAGATAGGTTGTATCTTATTCATATACATAATGATATAAAGTCCTTAAAAATTATTTTTAACCATCAAATGAAAATTATTCTTGAATGGATATAATGGCGAATGAATCTCCTCCCGTTCGTGTAGACGGTAGTCCGTACGTATTCACGAGCGACAATATCATTCCATTAATGTTAAGATAATAAATAATCGGATGGTATATCATATATAAAAAATCATTATCATGTTATATTTATTATTTACATCAATTACACATCACTATCATACCCATCCAAATAATAATGTTTTGAATAACAATTACACCACGACGTGGAGACTGTAAGTCGTACGTACGCACGTATGGTGACATGTCATTCAAAGGATGGATAGAATAATGAATGTAGTTGTAACATAGTTATAATAATATCACAATATATAGAATATACTGGAGTTATTATTTTACAATGGATGTAACAAAGAAAGAAGAAGTTGAAGAAGAAATGGACTTGGAAGAGGGTTGTGAAAACATTGCCTCTTCTTCAGGTTCTTCCTTTTGATTTGATCAAAAGGGATACTTAGGTTGGATTTCTGATCAAAATAATTCCTCTAGGATGAATTGAGGGAAGTTGGGAGAATATTTGGGTAGGGTTTGGCTGAGAAAAATGGAATTAAATGTGTGAATTAGTGGGAAGGGGAAGTGCCTTTTTATAAGAGGGGTGAGGGGTACCATAGGATAAGCTAAAAATATTATGTTCTAATATATTCATATTCGGTTTTTAAGGATACAAAGTTGATTATTTAAAAGTTAAGGTGAGGATGGGACGAAAACCACCCATCCAATAGGTTTTATATTGGTTTGGGTCACTATATTAACCTTATCGTTTAGTTTTAACTCTTAGTTAATTAGTTTCACCTTTACCATGTCTCTTTGTATTTTTATATAATATGGTTAATAAACATACTATATACATCCAAGAGAACCCCATGTGGTTCATTAATGGTACACCACTCATTATATATGTATTTTTGATGAACCTTGTATTTTTAGGAATTGAATATAAATTAATAATATTATATTTGTTTTAAAAACTCTTTTATGTCAATTTCGACACTATTGGTTATTTTGTTTTCGATAAATTCATAACAGCATTATTACTTCGAAAATTATTCATATAAACAATCTTAATATGTCATATTAACCTAAAAATTTATTGTAACTCATAAAAAGTCTCAAATTTTATTTATTTGGTTATTTATTGTATCACTTATCTTAATCATTCATTAATACGGTATCTACTGCATCATCATTGTCTCAAAAATAAATTTAACAATTTAATGTCTAAAAATTATAAATAAAATACCATTATGTAGGAAATCTATTTATATTTCTAATTAATATTTATAATCGAATTTATCTTTTGTATAACAATATATTAAAAATGTTTTACTTATTAACCATTGATTTTAACACTTTTAACTCTTCTTTGAATTAAATAATAATAAATGTCCTAATCTAATCCATGTGGACCTAAATGATAATATTTTATTCCTAATATTTATTTTCTTTAAGATACACCTATACAAAATAATTAGGACATGTGTTATGGTAATATTAATAACATTTTTACATTTAATTACAAAATTTACTTTTAATTGTCTTAAATAAAAGTACAAATTAAATATTCACCAAAAATTATTTTTATCTTATTGAACCTCATTTTGATACTTTATATTTACCATGTATCTCATATTTTTGAAATTCCACTCACAGAAGCGGTAAAATTATGTTTTTTGTGAATTTCCAAATTCTCCTAGGAGGTGGGTAAAAGACGGTGAAAAGTTCAATAAAATATTTATATATCAAAATTTATTCGAAACTAACTCCAATGAATTACATTGAACTTATATAGGTATTATGTATATATTTTTACCTTAATTAAATTTAATTAAAATAAATAATTTTTTAAATAATTTTTTTAAACTATAACTCAGTGTTTTTTCACTATTCATCAAAAATTGAATGTTTTCAAAAAAATACCAAAAATTTACCCTAAGATAAGTTCGATATTCAGAATCCAAAAATGAAATCCATTTTGAAGGAAAAAATTTCTAAAATTTCAAAAAGTTTTTATTACTCTTCATGATGGCTAGTTTGATTGGTTGGGGTGTGTGTTAGAACTCGAAGTTGCGTACAACACACGTTATTGTATTACTCAAGGGGAAGTGTACCGTGGATGATTGGGGTGTCAAATTATCCCCTCCTTAAAATAATTTCATCCTCGAAATTTCTATAATATTACTGCATAATAATAATTGGGTGGTTCTTCATAATATGTTCCTCGGTTTCCCACATCTCCTCTTCCAACTTATGGTTTCTCTATAGAACTTTTACCAGTCGAGTCGTCCGGTTTCTCCACACATGTTCTCGGGTATCAAGTATCCTGATAGGCTCTTCGCAATAAGACAGATTAGGTTCTAGTTCTAATTCATCATAGTTGAGTACATGCGTTGGGTCGGGTATATATTTTCTCAACATTGATACGTGGAACACATCGTGAACTTTGGAGAGATTTGGTGGAATTTCCAAACGGTAAGCTATAGCCCCAATTTGTTCTATAATTTCGAATGTTTAGATGTACTTAGTACTCAATTTACCCTTTTTACCGAAATGTATAACTCCCTTTGTAGCGCCCTAACCCTAGTTACCCAGAGTCGATGCATTATTTTAATACATTGGCATGAATAGAAGGAATCATGTCCCGAAGGACCGATCGGTTTAGCTCTCATGGAAAATAGATTACATACATGAATGTTACATTACACTTTATAACATACAAAAATACATAAATAATTCTTTATGAACGCCATTATTACTTTGGATTAACCATGCATATCAATTAGTATACACTTCTTGGAATCCAGGGAAAATAAAACATTGAAAGGGGTGAGCTCAAACACTCAGTAAGGGTAAGTAATACAGCAGAAACTTTCAAAAATAAGCACAAACATTTATGGAAATGTATAAAACTAAAACAAAAGCATTTTCTTCACAAGCATCATAAGAATATGAAAAATAGATATCAAAATAATGTCATTTTTCTTACTCACATGGATATTCTTCTAGTTGAATAATCACATGCAATAACAATAGCCACTTTCACAATGATGTAATGCATAATTCCATACTATCATAACCACATAGTAAAGGCATTGTGTCAAGAATACAAATAAGATTTTGTAAAGGCCTTGTGCCAAGACACATGTTTGTCTCATGAGACCTACCAATGCATTGAGGAGCTATAGCGGGCTCCACCCACCACTTACTAAGTCCAATGCATTCCACATTTGAAAAGGTGTAAACATAACATAAACATTCGTATTAAAACTAGAATATGAAATGTAAATACTTTACCCATAAACCATTAATGGTATAAATATAACACATCCACAGTCAAAAATATCACAAAACCTTCAATATAATATGGATGATTTGTATCATGATAACTCAACATCAAAACAAGTTTAAAATCCATTAAAGTATTTTGACATAGATGAAAACTGATTTGTAAAACTCTTTAAGATAAATACCCCTTTTTCATGAAATCATTTAAAAGTCACATAGTTTAGAAAAGAAGTCATTTAAAGACATTTTTGAATCAAAGTGCCCCATACCACATTGAAACCTTTTAAAGGAAATAACATTTTAAATACATTCATGTCCATATAAATAAATCCTTAAAAACTATTTTGAAGACATGGACATTAATGAGAAAGATTTAAAAGAGAAAATATTTAAAACATTTGAAATAATGTTTTAGTAAAAAAACTCCCTTAAAATAATCCCTTTGAAAATTCCTCTATAAAACATGGACAAGGATAATAAATATGTCCAAGTAGATACTTACGTAAAAACAACCTTGGATAACAAAGAGATTGTGAAATTAACCCATACCAATTTTGTAGCTTAAGAAACATACGCCTCATGAAAGAGGAATCATGCAATGAATATGTACATACACATAAATTAAAGTATATTACACAAAGAATACAATTATGGGCAGTACATGGACCACAAAAAAGGTAATAGTGGCAATATGGCATGAATCTCACAGGAATAAAGAGAGAGATGAAAACCCCTTACCTTGCACTTTCCTTTAGTCGAGGGTACATTTAACCTCCTCTTTTCGGGTTCTTACTTTTGATTTGATCAAAAGGGCTCCCTAGGTTGGATTTCTAAACAATATTATCCCTCTAGTTTGAAGTGAGGGAGGATGAGAGAATATTTGGGTAGGGGTTGGCTGAGCTAAAAGGCATTAAAGGTATGGATTTTAGAGAAGGGGGAGTGCCCTTTTATTAGAGGGGTGAGGGGAACCTTAGGAAAATATTGAAATATTATTTTACAATAAATTCATATTTTGTTTCTAAGGGCTCCAAAGTGGATTATTTCAAGGTTAAAATGGGGAATGGTCTAAAAACACACAACGAGTAGGTTTTCAACCAGTTCAGGTCACTATATTAACCTTATCTTTTAGTTTTAACTCTAAGTTAATTCGTTTGACATTTACCATGTCACTATTTATTTTTATATTATATAATTATTAAACTTACTATATACATCCAAGTGACCCCCAAGTGGTCCATTAATGATACACCAATCATGATATAAGTCCTTTGGCAAAACCATAGATTTTTAGGAATAGAATATCAATTAATAATATAATATTTAAAAAAAACTCATTTATGACAATTTTGACACTATTTAATAATTGATTTTTGTTAAAGTCATAAAAAAATTATTTTTAACGCCCCAAGCTTCCATCGAACACATCTCTTTGAATAATAGAGTAGCGTGTGCTGTACACAACCTCGAGTTCTAACACACCGCGACCAATCAATGTAGCAGTTATGAATAGTAATAACCACCTTTTGAAATTATGTAAATTTAATATTTCAAAATGGGATTCATTTTTGTATTCGGAATACTGAATTTAGTGTAGGGTGAAATTTTGGAACTTTTCGGATAACTTTTATATTTTGATTAATATTGAAAATTACTAAATTTTAATTAAAAACATCTTTTTTAATCAAAAAAATTAGTAGTGATAAATTATACTATTGAGTGGTTTTAAAGTATAATTAGAATATAATTTTACCATTTTTTCAATTGGTTTTCATTAGAATTAATTTCACTTTGAAATTGGACATAAACAATTCTCAATCTTTTGATTGATATTCTTTCTTAAAACACTCTATTTGTTTTGAAAAAGGTATTTAATTACAAAATTAATTAATGAAACTTATATGTTGGGAATTTTGTAAAATATTCATCATTTTTTAATTCAGAATATCAATTATATCTTAGGGTGAATTTTTGATAATATTCTAAAAAACATTTATTTTTGATGAATAGTGAAACCACTAAGTGGTAGTTTAAAAACTAAGTTTTAGTGTAAATGAAACATTACCACTTCTATGTATTGAATTTCAAAAATCAGACATACACGATTGTCATTAGGAAGAAAAATTTGGTATAATGAGATTAAAATAATTTTTGGTCAAGAGTAACTTTTATGTTTTATTAATCGTGATTAAAGATAATTAGTGAAATTTAGGGTAAAAATGATTTTATAAAAATATGAAAATATCTTGAAACTTTTCCTACCCTTATTGGATGAGTCATGGACCACCAAGACAATCCATGGGTCATCTTGGGGACCCCATGGAGCCACTTGGGTAAGAAAATTACATTAATAACTTTTTATTTAAATTAAAAAATAAAATTGTCATAAACATGTGTTGTTTTACTAAAAAAATTATTATATGTGGTTATGTAATTTAACGTTTTGACTATAAAAATTCATAGGAATGATAAATAGATTTCCTACATAATGGTAATTTTTTATAAATTTTTGACCTTAAAAAAATTCATTTATGACACCGTGATGATGCAGCGATTACCTCATTACTGAACGATTTAAATAAAATGAAACGATAAGGTAAAATCTAAGAAACAAAATTGTCAAAAACCTATTGGATGGGTGTATTTCGAACCCTTATCACCTTATCCTAGAAATATATAATTGTGGGACCTTTGAAATCCGAAATGCACTTCATAATAATGTAACATTTCATGACTTTACAAGAGTGCCCCTCCCGACCTCTTATAAAATGCCCCCACCTCTACCACTTAATTAACACATTCGAAGCCATTTTTCTCGGCCAAAATCTGTCAAAATACTCTCTCAACTTTCTTATCTTACTCCTAGAAGCCTCACTTTGGGAATAAGTCTTCCCAAGGAAGCCTTTGGCTCAAATAAAAAAGATTTACCCGATTTTAATGTAATGACTTATCTTATGTTCTTTTGTTTTATTCTGCTTCTCCAACAACTTAAACTATTTTTATTCCTTTATTTTGTAACAACACCAATATCTTAAATATACTAGGACTTTTTTATGAGAATTATTTTATTTACACTTTCACACACCTTCATCTAATGGTTAAAGAACATATTGTTTCTGTGGGTGGCGAATTACTGCCTCACAAAACGATGATTGTTCAATCTTCTTTTAACACATATCATGGTGTCAATTAAGATGTCACTATATTTAAATATGATATATATTATGTTTATGTTTTATTTATGCTTCTATATTTTTCATTTATGGCATACCTTTATGATTTCCATTTTGGGTAAACACGATAATTTCATTTTAAGAAGTGCGGAATAGCGCCCCCTCAAAGTGTTTTGAATCGTTTATTCAAATGTGGGACGCATAAAGGATGGGGTAAATGATATTATATATGATTTTATAATGGAATTATAATATATATTTATATCATTATTATTTCATTCCATTAAATACGAAATAGAAATGAAAGTAGCGTTCATGCGTACGTACGACTTACCGTCTCCATGAACGGTGCAATTCATTTCAAACCTCTAAATGTTATGTAATATTATAAATTAATATATATACTGGATATATATGATATATTTGATATCTATATAATGAATATAATTATGGAAATAATGGATATTTTACCACATGAACAATCTGTAATTATAAGAATTTCATTTTTGACTCATGTACCAAAGATCGACCAAACGACCGTTATTAACATAAATAATTACATAATGTTCATAACATGGTAATAAGTGATATAAAAGGAATAATTAACTTAAAAAAGTTTCTTATGAAAGAAGAAATTAACACTATTTTATTATTCAGGTGGGTAAAGAACGGTCAAGTCATGTCAGACACGAGGTAAGGACTTCGTCTCAATCTCCGTTTATTGAGGTATATTTTGTTTTATACACAAATTTCTTTTATATGGTGTATAAACCCCTTTGAATTTTACTTTTATTCAAAAGTTATCTTTTTATATGAAGCATTTTTACTAAACAACAAAAGGAATTTTTTGTCTTATGTTAGTGGTGACAACGATTTCTCCGCCGCCATGACCATTATTTGAGTTTCGGATTCCTCTACAAGCCATAACTTTTTTTTAAATGAAAAATAAATACCAAGATTAAATTTTATCTTATTCTGGTATTGAAAATGGTTTGATAATGTTTTTATTATATCATTGTTTCGTATTGATATCTTGTGATTGAAATGTAGAAATTTCATGTTTCCTTTATTCATGTTTTATGTGGTACGATTATGTTATGGTTTATGATATGTTTAAACCTGTTCATATGAGGAATGCATTAGAGATAATAAGTGATGGATGGAGCCCGCTATAGCTCCTCGATGCATTGGTAGGTCTCATGAGAAAAACTAGTGTCTTGGCATGAGGCCTTGACAAAATCTTATTTGTAGTCTTGGCTCGAGGCATTGGCTACATGGTTATGATAGTCTGGCATTATGCATTCCATAATTATGAATGTGGTTATTGATATTTCATGTGATTATTCGACTATTAGAATATCCATTTGAATAAGTAAATGGAATTATTTCATTTTACTTTTTCCATATAATGCTGAAGTTCAAGTTTAAAAGGCTTTTTTAATTGATACATTTCGTTAAATGTTTATGTTTATTTATGAAAGTTTCCGCTATATTGTTATCCTTACTGAGAATATATTCTCACCCCTTTGAATGTTTTAATTTTTACAGGATGTGAAGAATCAAATTATGAATGACCTACAGGGATAGTCGGAAGGGGATCTGACTGTGGACTATGGAGACCATGTTATTGTAGTTTTTCAATTTATGATGTAATGTAACGCTAATTAATGTATCCAGTGTTTCCAAGGCTACTAAAATAATCGTTCTTTCAAGACATGATCTTTTGTGATCATGCCAATGTTACTTAATAATGCACCGACTCTGAGTTACTAGGGTTGGGGCGTTACAGTTGGTATCAGAGGAAGTTTAGTACTAACCTTGGATGTTAGATTTAGATAAACTCTGATTAGAGCACATAGAACTAAGATAGAATTTTAGTATTAGTATAGAATAACATCCTAGAATTTTGGTATTATAGATATTTTTATGAGTTTTCCAAGAAATACATCCCTCTCTTGATACGAGCAGGTAGAGGTGGCTCTGGCACAAATGTACCTAGGGGTAAAACCCAAAAACATCGGTTTGAGCTAGACTCGAACAGGAACTGGTGCACGACAACAGGACTTGCGGCACTCTTCGTTACAACACTCTCGGCGGATATGTTTTGGATAATTATTATTTTCTTTACAAACCATTATGAATGGTTTATGAGTAATTACTCAAAGAAAACATTTTTATGATTATGGGTTATATCCATAAATAGTTCAATTTATGTTAAGTGTTTTTCAAGTTTGTTATTATGTATTTTGATTCATAACCTAATCTATTTTATGCCATTGTTTATAAATGGTGCCTACTGAATGGAGTGGAAACTGTATCAATGCACGCACTCCATGTATGGATTTCCCTCCTTCCCAGGATAATTATAGTGGAGCTGGTGATAAAACTGGTGCTGATCAACTTATCACCATACTGGGACAATCACTCAGGTTATGAATAATAACCTTACTAGTATGGAGCACCCGGATCCAAAACATGGATGATCAATGTTAGATCGTTTCATGAGGCAACAACCGTCAGAATTTAATGGGGGTACTAATCCATTAGTAGCTGAGCAATGGATAAAATCCTCAGAGAAAATATTTCACGCCTTGGGGAGGAGAGAAAGGGAGAAAGTTGTCATGGCAGTTTACCACCTCACTGGAGATGCCAATCAATGGTGGTCATTGATTAAAAACACAAAAAAAGATGAAGAAGTATCTAATATGGAATGTAGGGTGTTCAAAGAGCTGTTGTTCGAAAAATACTGCCCTCGTGACCATCGAGCAGATATGGAAAGATAATTTCAGAGTCTGATGCAAAAAGAGGATGAGAATGTCGCAAAGTATGAGGATAATTTTTCAAGGTTATCAAGGTATGTTGTAGATTATATTCATAACCCAAGAAGTAAGATTTTTTTTCTCTTTGATGGGCTAAAACCATTTCTTTGTAGAGCTTTAGTATCACAATCTTTCTCAGCTTATGAAGATATACTCTCATGTGCTCTCAAGATAGAAAAATAATTCTCTAAATCTTATGACATTAATGTAAAGCTAGAGAAGAAAAGAACGGTTGAACAAGATACAGATAAAGGGAAAAAGGGAATGAAGGATTTTTCATTATGTGATAATTGTGCGAAGAATCACCCCGGTACTTGCCTAAAAGGAATGGGAGTTTGTTATAAATGTGGAGAAAAAGGTCACCAGGCTCGTGATTGCAAGGGAACAAAAGAGGATATCAATGATGAATTCTACAATTGTATGGAATTGGGGCATTATGCAAATGAATGTCCTAAGTGTCAGGGACACATTACTCAGAAAAGACCAATTGATTAAGGCCAATATTATGCTGTTACTACAGTTGATGTGGAATAATTAATGTATTAGTTCATTGGGAATCATGGATTATATTATGGTTATAAGAATAATTTGATATATATATGGATTGTCCTGCAGTACTTGTTGTTTTCATTAAGGGTTTAATATGATGAAGGTAAACATATTTTTAGTATGTGACAATAAGAGAAACTTTACTTTCTTTGGGGAATCTGATGTTAGAATTGATTATATAATTTACAGGCATTTTAGAGAAAGTCTGGACAGAGGTATTTTGGATAACTATAAAGGATGGAATGGATTAAGTTGAACTTTGGATGGTATTGTTTAAGGTTAAAATATTTCTGAAGATTATTTTTGGAATATTATAATACTATAGTTTTTGGAAAAGGGAAACCTGCATGTCGGGGGATAACCCGTCATGTCAGACAAAGCTGCAGGAATCGAACCCACAAACATAGTGAGAAAAGCCTTTATTACCTACCGCTAGCCTACAGGAAGTCACTGGTATTACAAAATAGTTTTCATAATCTAAATGGTAGGTGTTAATATTTAGAACCTTGTACGATTAGGATAAATATAATATTTTTTAGTTCTATTAGCTTTTTCAGTGAAAGACGAGTTTGTGGTAGAAATTAGTTGATGATTGAAACTCTACTTGTCAAGTATATATATATAGATATACTTCTATCTTATTCTATGAATAAATTAATTCATAAACTTTAGGAATGGGATATTAAAAAAATGCGTTATTCTAATACCTTATGTTTTGTTTAACTGATGATATTTTAAATCACCATAGATTGACTGACTTGAGGCCCTCAATTTTACCCTTGTTTCTGATTAATGACCTCAATCAATCCCTATAAATATTTACCTTTTCCCTATAATTATGTGTCTATAATTTCCACCAATGTTTTCTTATTCGAAACCCTAATTTGGTGGTGACTTTCTCATTTCCATTTCCCTTATATTAAGACTAAATTTTATTAACCCTATTTTCGATATGGGTTTTCCACAAAGGTATTTTCTATTTTCATACTTTTATTTTCGAAGAACAACTTCAAATTGTGAGGACGAAATTTATTGAAGGAGGGTAGAATGTACCACCCCATGCTTCCATGTTACACTTCTCTTTGAATAATAGAGCAGCGTGTGTTGTACGCAACCTCGAGTTCTAACACACCACAATAAATAAAAGTAGCCGTTTGGAATAGTAATAAAAACCTTTTGAAATTATATAAATTTTATATTTCAAAATGAGATTCATTTTTTGATTCGGAATATCGAATTTAGCCTAGGGTGAAATTTTTGAACTTTTCAGATAACTTTTATAATTTCATTAATAGTGAAAATTACTAAATTTTAATTAAAAACTACTTTTTTAATACTAATAATTAATAGTGATAAATTATAACTTTTAGTGGTTATAATGTATAATTAGAATATTATTTTACCATTTTATCCAATGGTGTTCATTAGAATTAATTTCACTTTGAAATTGGACATAACCAATTGTCTATCTTTTGATTGATATTGTTTCTTAACAACACGCTATTTGTTTTGACAATGGGAATTAATTATAAAATTAATTAATGAAACTTATTTTTTTGAAAATTTGTAAAATATACATCATTTTTTAAATCGGAATATCAATTATAGCTTAGGGTGAATTTTTGGTATTTTTCTGAAAAAACGTCAATTTTTTATGAATAGTGATACCACCAAGTGGTAGTTTAAAAACTAATTTTTCATGTAAATGAAACATTACCACTTCTGTGTATTGAATTTCAGAAATTAAACATACATGATTGTCATTAGGAGTCACAATGTGGTTCAATGAGATGAAAATAATTTTTGGTAAACAGTAACTTTTATGTTTTATTAATCGTGATTAAAGGTAATTAGTGAAATTTATGGTAAAAATTATATTATAAAAATATGAAAATATCTTGACACATGTCCTACCATTATTTTATGATTCATGGCCAACCAAGAAAATCCATGGGTCAACTTGGGGATGCCATGGAGCCACTTGGGTATGAAAATGACATTAATAAAATTTTATTTAAAGTAAAAATAAAATTGTCACAAACAAGTGTTGTTTTAATAAAACAATTATTACATGGGAATATATAAGATAAAATTTAAACTATAAATATTCATTGGAAATAAAAAACTTTTTCCTACATCATTTTAATTTTTTTATAAATTTTAGTCATTAAAATTTATTATTTATGACACCATGATGATGCAGTGATTACCTCATTAATGAACGATTTAAATAAAATGAAAAGATAAGGTAAAATATAAGACTTAGACTTGTCAAAAACCTATTGTATGGATGGATTTGGAACCCTTATCACCTTATCCTAGAAATATATAATTTTGAGACTTTTTTAATCCGAAATTCACTTCATAATAATGTAACATTTCTTGACATTACAAGAGTGCCCCTCCTCTCCTCTTATAAAAGGCCCCCACCTCTACCACCTTATTCACACATTCAAATCCATTTTTCTCAGCCAACATCTTCCCAAATACTCTCTCAACTTCCATATCTTACTCCTACAAGCCTCCTTTTTGGCTGAAGTCTTCCCAAGGAAGCCTTTGACTCAAATCAAAAAGAGTTACCCGATTTTAAGGTAATGTCTTCTCTTATGTTCTTCTGTTTTATTTTTCTTCTCCAACCCCTTAAACACTTTTTATTCCTTTATTTTTTAACAAAACCATTATCATAAATATACTAGGATTTTTTTATGAGAAGGATTTTATTTACACTTACACACACCTTTGTCTAATGGTTAATGAACATATTGTTTTTGTGGGTGGAGAATTATTGCCTCACGAAACGATGATTGTTCAATAATTTTTTAACACCTCTCATGGTGGCCATTAAGATGTAACTATATTTATATATGATATATATTATGTTTATGTTTTACTTATTCTTATTTATTCTTCATTTACTTCATACCTTTATGATTTCCATTTTGGATAAAAGCGATAATTTCATTTTAGAAAGTGTGGACTACAACCCCGTCAAAGTGATTTGAATCGTTAATGCCACATGTGGGACGTATAAACAATGTAGTAAATGATATTATATATGATATTATAGTATAATTATAATATACCTTTATATAATTATGATTACATTCCATTAAATATGAAATAGAAACGAAATTAGCGTTCATGCGTACGTACGGCTTACCGTCTCCATGAATGGTGCATTTCATTTCTTACCCCTTAATGTTATGTAATATTATAAATGCATATATATACTGGATATATATGATATATACATCATGAATATAATTCTTTATATAATGGATATTTTACCACATGAACAACTTGTAATTATAAGAAGTTTATTTTTGACTTAAGTACCAAAGATCGACAAAACGACCGTTATTAACATAAATAATTTCATAATGTTCATAACATGGTAATAACTGATATAAAAGGAATAATGAAATTGAAAAAGGTTCTTAAGAATGTATAAATTAACTCTAGTTTATTATTCAGGAGGTTAAAGAACGGTCGAGTGATGTTGGACATGAGGTAAGGGACTTCGTCTCAATCTCCTTTTATTGAGGCATATTTTTTTATACAAAAATTTCTTTTTTACGGTGTATAAACCACTTTGACATTTACTTTTATTCCAAAGGAATATTTTTATACGAATCGTTTTTAATAAACGAAATAAGGAATTTTTTTTCATACATATGCAATGACAATGACTTCTCCACCGCGGTGACCATTATTTGAGTTTCGGCTTCCTTTACAAGCCATAACTTTTTTTAAATGAAAAATAAATACCATGTTTTAATTTCCTTTCATTTTGGTATTCAAAATGGTTTTGATAATGTTTTTATTATGTCAATGTGTTGTATTGAAATCTTGTGATTGATATGTGGTAATGTATTGTTTCCTTTATGCTTGTTTTATATAGTACGGTTATGTTATAATTTATGATATGTTCAAACCTGTTCATATGAGGAATGCATTGGACTTAATAAGTGAATGGTGGAGCCCGCTATCGATTCTTGATGCATCGGTAGGTCTTATGAGACAAACTACTATTTTGGCATGAGGCATTGACAAAATATTATTTGCAGTCTTGGCACGAGGACTTGGCTACGTGGTTATGATAGTCTGGAATTATTAATTCCATCATTATGAAAGTGGTTATTGATATTGCATGTGATTATTCGACTAGTAGAATATCCATGTGAATAAGTAAATGGAATTATTTCATTTTACTTTTTCCATATTATGCTGAAGTTCAGGTTTAAAAGGCTTTTGTTTTAGTTATACATTGCCCTAAATGTATATGTATATTTATGAAAGTTTCCTCTATATTTTTATCCTTACTGAGCATCTGAGCTCACACCTTTCAATGTTTTTATTTTTCTAGGATGTGAAGAAGTATTTTATGAATGACATGCAGGGATAGTAGGAAGGGGATATGAGTGTGGACTATGGAGACCATGTTATTGTATTTTTTCACATTATTATGTAATGTACCATTTATTAATGTTTATAGTGTTTCCAAGGCTACTAAACTAATCTGTCTTTCATGACTTGATCTTTTGTGATCATGCTAACGTTACGTAATAACGCACCGACTCTGGGTAACTAGGGTTGGGGAGTTACATTATTAAATCGATCCAAATTCATTTAAGAAATCTTAAAATGTCATATTAACTAATAAAATTCTTGGATGTCATAAAAACGTCCAAATTATATTTATTTTAACATTTATAATACTAATTATTTGATTCTTTCATTAATAAGGAAAACACTGCCTCATTATTGTGTCATAAATAAATTTTATTATTAAATGTATAAAAATTATAAATAAAATACCATTATGTAGGAAATATTTCTATCATTATAATGAATATTTATATTAGAAAATATAAGATATATAACCCTATGTAAAAATTGTTTTTCTAAAAGATATATGCTTATGTTATTTTTGTATTTACATTAACTTAACTAATATAATGTTTCATTATCACTTAAAAGTGGCTCTAGGGGGTCCCAAAATCGACCCAAATATTCCCATGGTCGGACATGAATCAAAAAATATGTTTAGGACACGTTTTGAGGTAATTTAATATATTATAATATTATTTTGTTACCCTTAGTTACCAGATTTACCCTTTAACCATGGTAGATAAAATATTTACCGATGTAATTATTCAAAATGTCTAAAAATAAGAATTACCTATTTATACAATTTTTACATCATGATTCCAAATATGGAATTCATATTTCAAAATTCAAAAAACATAAGTGGCAGAAATTGATTTAAAATTAATATCCGCTGTTAAAACAAAATGCGTGTTTTTAACAAATAATAACTATCAAAAGATTGATAGTTGTTTATGTCCCGTTTAAATGTGAAAATATGTCCAATGAATTTTTTTTTAAATGATAAAACTATATTCTAAATATAATTTAAAACCATTATAATTTATTATTTATCACTTTTAATTATTTCGATTAAAATTTTTTTTAATTACAATTTAGTAATTTTCACTATTCATCAAAAATTGAAAGTTTTCAGAAATATACCAAAATTTTACCCTAGGATAATTTTGATATTATGAATCCAAAAATGAAGTCAATTTTTAAGGATAAAAATTATAAAATTTTAAAAAGTGGGTATTACTATTCATAACAGCTATTTTGATTGGTAATAGTGTGTTAGAAACACGAAGTTGCGTAAAATGAAAGCTATTGAATTATTCAAAGGGAAACGTACAATGGAATGTTGGTGTGTTACATTCTCCCCTACTTATATAAATTGAGTCATCAAAATTTTAAAATGTTCATCAAAAATAAAAGGATGAAAATAGAGAATACCATTATGGAAAACCCATATCAGAAATATGGTTAATAAAAATATAACATTATAAGAAAGAAATAGAGGTACAAAGGACACCCGAGATAGCCCATACTAGGATTATATAAAAACATGGATATGGAGGAGAAATATAACCATGAATATTTGATGGATAGTGGTAGAGAAAATGGCTATGAAAAGGCTAAAAATCACAAAGCCATAAATTTGTGATGATCTAAGGTACCGTCTAAGACAACATTTTTGTTCTAATTTATTTTATTAATCTTAAGGAATTTATTTATGAGATTTAATAATATCATAAGGAGATATAATTACTTAATACTTGGGATTTTATCCATTAATAAATTTCTTCCACAAACTTATCTTTCACTCCAAAACTCAAAAATACTCTATTTATCCTAATCGAATAGGTTTTTTTCAATATAATGAATTTATAATTCACATATCAAACCTTATAACAAATGAAATTACATTATACCATCCAGGAACATCACACATTCTAGTGGTAGGTGATAAATCCCAATTGAACTATGTTTTTAGGTTCGATTCCCATGACTTTGTCTAATGCGATGGGTTGTCACACGGTCTGCGTGTTGTCCTTTTATAAAAATAAAAAAATAACATTTCAAACATAGTCCATTCCAACCATTAGACTTATCCAAAATACTACTATCTAAACTCGTAGTCCAAAATTTATAAGGAAGTTAAACACAATGAAGATCCTTTTTTCCATTTAATAACATGTGAACACCTTCATCATGTATTATTTTAAAAAATGTTAACATCATAAATTACCATAAAACCTTATTGATTACATTTATTCTCTCTTATTCTTTATGTATTACTAGATATAATTCTTCTATCCAGAAAAGTGGTAAACTCCAACGATGAAAAATCATTAATCAGTTTCAAGTTATTCAAGAATATCCAATATAATTTATTAAAATCAACTATCTCTTATTCCAAAATTACTATCTCATTATCGGGACCATATTAAGGATTACATTTCCTTCAACCATGTATTTTACCAGAAGTGTGGCTCACTATTAATTTATTTCTCTTAGAACAATATAATCTCAAATCCTCAATAAAATAGTAGTGTTGTATAATCCTTATTTATTTCCAGTACATCATTGATAAAACACTTTAATTAAATAATTCCAAAAATAACAACATCAGAACACAAGTTATTCATCTTCATCTATGGTAGTATCATAACATGATTATTATCCAATAGCATCATTTTTGTCATAGTATGATGACTGACACATTGGTTTGCGTAGTGTCCAAACTCTTTGTAGATGAAGCATTGTACATTTGAAACCCTTTTCTTACCCTCGAATTCACATACTTGGTGTCCTTTTTCTCCACTCTTATAACATACTCCCATTCCCTTAAAGAATTTTCCAAGGTGATTCTTTCCACAGTTATCACATATGGGAAAATCCTTCTTTTCCTTCTTCCCATTATCAGTCCTTCTCTCTACCATCCTTTCCTTCTCTGGATTCCCTTCAAACCCATAGGAATCTGAGAATTCATTACATATCTTATTAACATATGATACTATTTCTTCATGTGATTATAATACATGGGAGACTATTTCCATTCTAAATTCTGGCTTAAGACCATGAAATATATGATCTTTCATACACTTTGGATCATGCGTATTGCCGGAGATCTCATTCCTTCTACTCGTTGCCATTTCTAAACAATGACATACACTATATTAGTATATGAATAACAATACCTAAATCCAATCTTGTAAAACACATAACATAAATTTAATAGTTTATGGATATAATCCATAATCATAAAAGTGTTTTCTTTGAAAAAGTATAAACTCACAAACCATTCATAATGGTTTGTAATGAAAATGTGAATTATCCTATTAATATCCCCCAGGAGTGTCGTAACCAAGAGTGTCACAAGGCCCATTGTTATGCACCATTTCCCGTTTGAATCTAGCTGAAAGCAGTGTTTTTGGGTTTTACCCCTAGGTACATCTGTTCCAGAGCCGCCTCTACCTGCTCGTATCCAGATAGGGATTTATTTCTCATAAAACTTACAATATCTCTACAATACCAAAATTCTAGGAAGTTCTTCTATACTAATCCTCAAAGTCCATCTTAGATCTACGTTCTATAATAAAGGTTTATCTAAATCTAGATTCCAAGGTTATTGCTAAACTTACTATGATACCAACTGTAACACCCCGACCCCAGTTACCCAGAGTCAATAATTTTTTTTAATACATTGCCATGATTACAGGAAATCATGTCTTGAAGGACCGACCTGTTTAGCAGTATTGGAAAATAAATTACATACATGAATGTTACATTACACTTTATCACATACAAAACAACATAAATAATCCTTTATGAACGCCTTTATTTCCATTGATTAACCCCGAATATCAATCACAATACACTTCTTGGAATCCTACGAAAATAAAACATATAAAGGGGTGAGCTCAAATGCACATTATGGGTAAGAAATACAGTAGAAACTTTCAAAAGTAAGCATAAACATTTAAGGAAATATATAAAACTAAAACAAAAGCCTTTTCATCACAAACATCATAATAATATGGAAAATATAAATCAAAATAATTCAATTTACTTACTCACATGTATATTCTATTATTAAAATAATCACATGCAATAACAATATCCACTTTCATAACTATGGAATGCATAATGCCAGACTATCATAATGACATAGTCAAGGCCTTGTTCTAAGACTACAAATAATATTTTTTCAAGGGCTTGTTCCAAGAAACTAGTTTGTCTCATGATACCTACCAATGCATCAAAGAGATATAGCGGGATCCACGCATCACTTAATAAGTCCAATGCATTCCTCATATGAAAAGGTCTAAACCTAACATAAACATTCGTATTAAAACTAGCAGACGAAATGTATATACTTTACCCCTAAGCCATGAATGGTATAAAAATAACACATCCATAGTCAAACATATCACAAAACCTTCAACACAATATGGAAGATTTGTATCTTGATAAATCAACATAAAAAAAGTTTATAATCCATTAAAGGATTTTGACATATATAAAAACTGATTTGTAAAACTCTTTGAGAGAAATACCCTTTTTTCATGAAAACATTTAAAAGTCAATCAATTTCGAAAAGAAATCATTTACACGCATTTTTGAATAAATTTTTCCCATACCACTTTGAAACTTTTGAAAGGAATTAACATTTTAAAAACATTCATGTCCATATAAATAAATCCTTAAAAACTATTTTGAAGACATGGACATTAATGAGAAATATTTAAAAGAATAAACATTCAATACATTGGAAATGATTTTTTAGTAAAAAAAGTCCCTTAAAAGAATCCCTTTGAAAAATATTCCATAAAACATGGACATGGATAATAAATATGTCCATGTAGATACATACGTAAAAAAACCACGGATAACAAAGAGATTGTGAAATTAAGCCTTACCAATTTGGTATTTACGAAACATACACCCCGTGAAAGTGGTATCATACAATGAATATGTAAATACACACAATTTAAAGTGTATTACACAAATAATACAATTATTGGTAGTACATACACCACAGAATGTTAATAGTGGAAATATGGCATGAATCTCATGGGAATAAGGAGTGAGATGAAAACCCCTTACCTTGCACTTTCCATTAGTCGAGGGTACATTTAACCTCCTCTTCTTCGAGTTATTTCTTTTTGATTTGATCAAAATCACTCCATAGGTTGGCTTTTTGATCAAACTAAGGCCTCTAGGTTGAGGTTATGGAAGTTGAGAGAATAATTCGGTAGGGTTTGGCCAAGCCAAAATGCATTGAAGGTATGAATTTAAGAGAAGGAGAGTGACCAGTTATAAGAGGGGTGAGGGGCACCTTAGGAAAATCCTGAAATAATATTTTATAAAAAATTCATATTCAGTTTCTAATGGCTCAAAAGTATATTATTTAAATTTTAAGTTGGGTATCGGTCTAAAAACACTCAACCAATAGGTTTTAGGCAGGTTTGGGTCACTATATTAACCTTATCTTTTAGTTTTCACTCTTAGTTAATTAGTTTGACATTTTCCATGCCACTTTGTATTTTTATATTATATAGTTAATAAAAATAATATATACATCCAAGTGACCCCAAGTGGTCCATTAATGATACACCTATGATGATATATGTCCTTTGGTAGATACTTAGATTTTTAGGAATAGAATATCAATATATAATATAATATTAGTTTTAAAAACTAATTTATGTCAATTTTGACACTATTCAATAATTGAAATTTTTTAAAGTCAAAAAAACATAAATAATTCGAAAAAAAATTCATTTAAGAAATCCTAAAATGTCATATTAACCAATAAATTTTTTTATGTCATCAAAACATTCATATTAATTTTATTTTAACATTTATAATACTAATTATTTGATTCTTTCATTAATAAGTAAAATACTGCATCATTATTGCGTCGTAAATAAATTTTATTATTCAATGTCAAAAAATTACAAATAAAATACTATTACATAGGAAATATTTCTATCTTTCTAATGAATATTTATATCTTAAAAGATAACATATATAAATCTATGTAAAAATTGTTTCATAAAAGATATATGCGTTTGTCATTTTTTTATTTACTTTTACTTAATTAATATAAACTTTTATTATCACTTACAAGTGGATTCATGGGGTCCCAAAATGGACCCAAAGATGCCCATGGTCGGAAATGTATCAAAAAATTGGGTTAGGACAAGTTTTAGGGTAAATTAATACTATTATCATATTATTTTTTTATCCTTAGTTACTGGATTTACCCTTTAACCATGGTAAATAAAATATTTACCGAAATAATTATTTAAATTGTCTACAAATAAGAGTTACCTATTTACTCAATTTGGACATCCTAATTCTAAATATGGAATCCATTTTTCAATATTTGAATCCTATAAGTGGCAGAATTTAATTTATAATAAATTCCCGCTGTCAAAATAAAAAGTTTGTTTTTCAAAAATAATACTTCTCAAAATATTGACACTAGTTTATGTATGGTTTAAATGTGAAATTATGTTCAATTAAAAAAATTATATTAAATGGTAAAAATATATTCTAAATATACTTTAAAACCTCTAAAATTCATAATTTATCATTATTAATTATTTTTATTTAAAAAGTTGTTTCTAATTAAAATTTAGTAATTTTCAGTATTCATCAAAAATTGAAATATTTCAGAAAAATACCAAAATTTCCCCCATGGATAATTTCAATATTCTGAATCCAAAAATTAAGTCAATTTTGATATATAATGTTTATAAAATTTCGAAAAGTGGGTATTACTATTCATAACAGCTATTTTGATTGGTCACAGTGTGTTAGAATCTCGAAGTAGCGTACAATGCAAGCTATTGCATTGTTCAATGGGAAATGTACCATGGAATCTTGGGGAGTTACACACTTCCATGGAGATACTTTCAATAAAAAATGATCTCCTACATGAAATTCCAAATCCTTCCTTCGGTTATCAGCATTGTTCTTCTGCATACTTTTATGTGGTTTTGGATTACCTTCACCTTTTCCATCATTTCCTCCACCAGTTCTGGGCCTACGAGTTTTCTTTCACCAAAGTCATCCCAAGAGGTTCGTGTGAGAAATATCTTTCCATATAATGCTTCATATGGTTCCATATGAATACTCAAATGGAAGCAGTTGTTATAGGGAAATTCTATCAGAGGTAAATATTGATCCCACATAACATGAAAGTCATGTGAGAAAGATCTCAACATGTTTTCTAAGGATCGAATAGTCCGTTCTGATTGTCCATGAGTTTGAGCATGGTGAGCAGTGCTCAAACAAAGATCATTATCCAAGGCCTTCTGAAGACTTTTCCTAAATCTTGATGTAAAATCTGGATCATGAATAGAAACAATTGATAGGGGTACTCCATGAAGTCTCACAACTTCATTAATATATATCCTTGCTAGATGTTCAAGTGATATATCTTCTCTTATAGCAAGAAAATGTGCTGATTTGGTAAGATGATCAACAATGACCCATAATGCATCATTCCTTATAAGAGTCTTTGGTAGTCCAATGACAAAGTCCATCATGATATTATCTCATTTCCAATCAGGTATGGGAAGTGGTTGCATGAATCCTCCAGGTTGTTGCCTTCCAGCTTTCACTTGTTGACAAACCATACATCTTGACACAAAATCCGCAATCTCCCTCTTCATGTTGTCCCACCAAAAATGTTACTTCATATATATATACATTTTGGGGCTCCCAGGGTGTATATAGAAAACGGAACTATGAGCATCATCCAACAATTCCGTTTATAGATCATGTATATCTGGATCATAAAGTCTCGTCCCAGATTTCAAAATTCCATCTCCATGCAAAAAGTCACTCAATCTCCCATCATTCACAGCATTAATCTTCTTTTTAAACTCTTCATCATCGTCCTTAGAACTCTTTATCCTTTCTAGTAAAGATGGTTTGGCAACCATTTGAAAAAGTATTGACGTTTCACCTTCAATGGTGATTCTCATACCCATCATTACTAAATCCATTAAAATGGGATCCCTTTCAACTCTCATCTTGTTCAAAACTCCATGATCCTTTCTACTCAAAGCATATGCTATATTATTTTCCTTCCCCGGGTGGTAGTGTATCATGCAATCATAATCCTTGAATAGTTCAAGCCATCACCTTTGCATCATGTTGAGTTCTTTCTAAGAGAAAATGTACTTAAAACTCTTATGATCGGTATATATCTCACATTTTTCACCATAGTGGTAGTGTCTCCAAATATTCAAGGCAAATATTATAGCTGCTAACTCAAGATCATGAGTATGATAGTTCTACTCAGGAACTTTTAGCAATCGTGACGCATCAGCAATAACTCTATCATTCTACATAAGGACACAACCAAGTCCTTTCTTCGATGCATCACTATAAATAATAAACCCGTTATTTCCCGATGGTGGAGTCAAAATAGGATCATTTACTAGTCTTCTATTCAGTTACTCAAAAAGATTCTCCACACTCTTCTGTCCAATCAAATTTATCTCCTTTTCGTGTGATCTTTGTTAATGGGTCAACCAATCGTGTGAAATTCTGGATGAAACGTCGATAATAACCTACTAAACCAATAAATCTGCATACCTCAGTTATACTCATTGGTGCTGGACAATCTAGGATTTCTCTTTTATTATGGTCAACAGAGATTCCATCTTTAGAGACAATATGGACAAGAAAATAAATCTCATGAAACCAGAATTCACACATACTAAACTTCCCATATAATTCATGTCTTCTCAAAGTGTTCAGGATAATGTGCCATTGATTTTCATGATCTTCGTAGATTTTGGAATATTCTATGATATCATCAATAAATACTACCACTAAATCATCGAGGTATTTCTTGAAAACTATATTCATTAGATCCATGAATACAGAGGGTGCATTATTCAATCCAAAAGGCATTACTGTAAACTCGTAATGCCCATACCTGGTTCAAAATGCTGTCTTCGGAATGTCTTCCTTCTTCACACACAACTGATGGCTTCCAAATCGAAGGTCAATCTTTGAAAATTATTGATATCCATGCAGTTGGTCAAATAAATCATCAATGCGAGGTAGGGGATACTTGTTCTTTATTGTTATAGCCTTGATATCCCTGTAGTCGATACATAACTTCATAGATCCATATTATTTCTTAAAAAAAAGGATATGGTCTCCCCATGGAGAAACACTAGGGAAAATAAATCTCCTATTACTCAATTACATTAGTTGTTTATTTAGTTCCACTAATTACATAGTGTCCATTCTATATGGGGTCTTGGATATAGGCCTTCAACTAGGAATTAAATGAATGGAAATATCAATTTCTCATTCTGGAGGATATCTAGGTAAATCTTCTAGAAACAACTCCACATATTCTCTCACAATAGGTACATCTTCTATTTTAACATTCCTTGGCTTACCCATAGTCATTTCATTCTCTTAGACCCCAATAATTGAATTTGGTTGAGCTACTAGGGGTGGATCTAGATAAGAATTAGGTGGTGACGATTCTGATCTAAAGATAAGTTGTTCCTAATCATCGTCATCAAAAATCGTAACCTCCTTCTTCTTAAAATAAATCTTCACATCATGGTCCAAAAGACAATCCATACTGAGGATTATATCAAACTCAATCATGGGTATGATTATGAGATATGAAGATAAAGAACATTTATATGATATAATGGGAACATATTCGTAAACATTGTTGTGATGATACTTACCTTAGGGGTTTTGACTGACTAATCCCTTGTTAAATCAAATTGGAAATATCTAATTTTCATAGAAAAATGGGAAGATATGAAACAATATGATGATCCAGAATCAAATAATGCATTTGCTAAAGTCGAGGAGACCATTAAATTACCTATCACCACATATTTTGTAGCTTCTACCTCATCAGTAGTTATAGCATAATCTTGTCCTTGATCCCTTGGAATTTTCTGTGGTATGTTTCCCTGACGATTAGGACATTTATTTCCATAATGTACCATCTCCCTGCAATTGTAGCATTGAACATCTGTATCTTCTTTGTTCCCCTTGAAATCACGAGCTTGGTGGCCTTTTTCACCACACGTGTAACAGACTCACATTCCTTTTAAGCTAATATTGGGGTGTTTCTTCCCACATTTACTGCAGGATGGATATTCAACTTTTACCATCTTCCACTTATTTTTATTTCAAGATTGATCAGTAGATCTCTTCTTCTCTTGATTTTCTTTAAAGTTATAAGACTTATAGAATTCTTTTTCTGTCTTGATCGCACATGAGACAATATCTTAATACGACGAGAAGGATTATGAGACTAATGCTAGATGAAGAATTGATTTTAACACATAAATGAAATGATTAATCTTACTTATTGGGTTACGTATATAATGTCCAGCATGCCTTGCAAACCATGTAATGTTAGCCTCATACTTTGCGACATTCTCATCATCTTTTTTCATTAGGTTCAGAAATTGCATTTCCATATCCGCTCGATGTTCACGAGGAAAGTATTTTTCTAAGAACATCTCTTTTATCTCCATCCATTAAATATTTGATACTTAATCATCTTCCTTCATGTTTAGAATCAATGACCTCCATTGATCAACATCTTTAGTGTGGAGGTAAACTGCCATGATAACTTTTTCCCTTTCACTAGTCCCCAAGGCATGGATTATTTTCTCTAAGGAATTTATCTATTTCTCAGCCACTAAAGGATTTTTACTTCCATTGAATGTTGGTGGTGGTTGCCTCATGAAGCGATATAACATTGATCCTCCACACAGCTGATCTGGGTGCTCCATACTGGTTAGGTTATTATTCATAACTAGAGTCTGTTTTCCCAGTATGGTGATTTGCTGATTAGCACTAGTTGCATCACCAGCTCCACTATAATTATCTTGAGCAGGAGGAAAATCCCTACATGGAGTGCGTTCATTGATATGGTTTCCATTTCTCCTACTAGGCACCATTTCTATACAATTTCATACACTAGATTAGTTTATAAATCGCAATAAATAAATCAAATTTGTAAACACACATAACATAAATTGAACAGTATATAGATATAATCCATAATCATAAAATTGTTTTCTTTGAGAAGTATATACTCATAAACCCTTCATAATGGTTGTAAAGAAAACGAGAATTATCCTAAGCATATCCCCCAAGAGTGTCATAACCAAGAGTGCAGCAAGGCCCGTTGTCGTGCACTAGTTCTGGATCGATTCTAGCTCAAAGCGGAGTTTTTGCATTTTACCCCTAGGTACATCTGTGCCAGAGCCTCCTCTACCTACTCCTATCCAGACATGGATGTATTTCTTGGAAAACTCACAAAATATCTACAATTCCAAAATTCCAGGAAGTTCCTTTATACTAATCTTTACAGTCCATCTTAGGTCTATGTGCTCTAATCAGAGTTTTTCTAAATCCAGTTTCCAAGGATTGTACTAAACATCCTCTAATACCAACTGTAATGCCTCGACCCCAGTTACCGAGAGTTGGTGAATTATTAAATAACATTGGCATGATAAAAAATATCATGTCTCGAAAGAGTGATCAGTTTAGTAGCCTTGGAAACACTAGATACATTAATAAGTCTTACATTACATGATTAAGTGAAAAACTACAACAACATCTTGTCTCCATATACCACACTCATATCCCCTCATACTATCCCTATAGGTCATTCATAAAATACTTATTCACATCCTGGGAAAAATAAAACATAGAATGCGGTGAGCTCAGATGCGTGGTAAGGATAACAATATAGTTGAAACTTTCAAAAATAAGCATAAAAATTTAAGGCAATGTATAACAAAAACAAAATCCTTTACAACATGAACTTCAGAATAATATGGCAGAAGTAAAATGAAATAATTCCATTTACTTATTCACATGGATATTCTACTAGACTAATAATCACATGCAATATCAATAACCACTTTCATAATGATGGAATGCATAATACCAGACTATCATAACCACAAAGTCAAGGCCTTGTTCCAAGTCTATAAATAAGATTTTAACAAGGCTTTGTTACAAGACACTAGTTTGTCTCATGAGACCTACCGATCCATTTAGGAGCTATAGCATTCTCCACCTGTCACTTATTAGGTCCAATGCATTCCTCATATGAATAGGTTTAAAGATAACATAATCATTTGTAATAAAACTATCATACGAAATGTCAATACTTTCCCCATACACCATGAATGGTATAAAAATAACACATCCACAGTCAAACATATCACAAAACCATCAATACAATATTTATGTTTTGTATCATAATAAATAAACATCAAATTAGCTTAAAATCCATCAAAGGATGTTGACATAGATAAAATGAACACTATTTGAGAGAAATATATCTTTTTTTTGAATCATATAAAAGTAAAATAATTATAAAATAAAACATTTAATTTTAAAATATTGTTATAAACTTGTAAGGGAATCTTTGAAGATTTTATAAGGGCTGAAAATTGCCACACCCACTGTATAAGTTAAAAAAAGACATTCTTACCTTAATTCTGTCGAAAAGGATAAAAGGACCTTGTTGGGAAAATGACGGAATGATTACTCTATAAATATCTTATAAAAAGTCAAAAAAGGGTATAAATGACATTAACCCATATTCACTAGAAATAGTAAGAATGTTTTAAAATACATTTTTAAGAAACATGGATGTGGATGACAAAGTGGTCCCAGTATATAATTACGTATAAGAAACCTCAGATAATGAAGAGATTGTGAAATAAACCCTTACCTTGTACTTTTCCTTGGTCGATGGTAGGTTAACCACGTGTATAATGGTGATATAACTGTTATTAAATTATCAAAGAATCCTATATATCAATATTATATCATATATGATCTTTTAACATGGAGATGTGAATAATATCTTATTATTATCATCATTTTGGGTGTTGACTTACTAGTTTTATTTTATATGTTTTGTTACATAAGTTGTAATTTTTATGGATATGTTGTATCTTATTCATATACAGAATGATATCATGTTCTTAAACATTATTTTTAACCATCAGATGAAAATTATTCATGAATCGATACTATGGGGAATGAATCTCATCGTGTTCGTGGAGACTGTAGTCTTTACATACGCACGAGCGACGATATAATTCCTTTGATATTAAAATAATATATAATTTGATGGTATATCATATATAAAGAATCATTATCATGTTATATTTATTATTTACATCAATTACACATCATTATTATACACATCCAAATAATAATGTTTTGAATAACAATTACACCACGACATGGAGACAGTAAGCCGTACGTACGCATGTATGGTGACATGTCATTCAAAGGATGGATAGAATAATGAATATGGTTGTACCATATTTTTAATAACATCCTAGTATATAGAGGATACTGGAGTTATTATTTTATAATGGAGGTAACAAAGAAAGATGTAGTTGAAGATAAAAGGAACTTGAAAGAGGGTGGGGAAAACATTACTTCTTCTTCAGGTTCTACATATTTATTTGATCAAACGGGCTACATAGGTTGGATTTATAATCAATATAATTCCTCTAGGATGAATTGAGGGAATTTGGAAGAATATTTGGGCTGGGTTTGGCCGAGCCAAAAGGCGTTGAATGTGTGAATTGGAGGGAAGAGGAAGTGCCCTTTTATAAGAGGGGTGAGGGGTACCTTAAGAAAACTAGAAATATTATTTTATAACAAATTCATATTCTTTTTTAATGAATACAAAGTGGATTATTTAAAGTTTAATGTGTGGATTGGTCAAAAACCACCCAACCAATATTTTTTTGACAGGTTTGGGTCACAAAATTAACCTTATCTTTCATTTTTAAATCTTAGTTAATTAGTTTCACATTTGCCATGTCTCTTTGTATCTTTATATTATATGGTTATTAAACATACAATATACATCCAGGCGAACCCCAAGTGGTTCATTAATGATACACCTATCATTATATAAGTCCTTTCGCTGAACCTTAGATTTTTAGGAATAGAATATCAATTAATAATATAATATTTGTTTTATAAAATCTTTTATGTCAATTTTGACATTACTGGTTATCTTGTTTAAGATAAATTCATAAAATCATTATTACTTCTAAAAAAATTCATATAACTAATCCTAATATGTCCTATTAACCTATAAAATTATTTTAATTCATAAAAAGTCACAAATTACATTTATTTGGTTATTTATAATATCAATTATCTTAATCATTCAATAATATGGTAATTACTGCATCATCATTGTGTCATAATTAAATTAAATTATTTAATTTCTAAAAATTATAAATAAAATACAATTATGTTGGAAATATTTATATATTTGTAATGAATATTTATAATTGAATTTATCTTATGTATAACCCTATATTAAAAATGTTATAGTTATTAAACATTGATTTTATCTCTTTTAACTCTTCTTTGAATTAAATATTAATAAATGTCCTAATCTAATCCAAGTGGACCTGGATGATAATATTTTATTCCTAAGATTGTTTTTGGTAGATATACACTTTTCAAATAGAATTAGGACATGTGTTAGGTTAATATTAATATCATTTTTACCCTTAATTACCCAATTTACTTTTAAGCGTGGTAAATAAAAGTAAAAAGTTACTGTTCACCAAACATTATTTTTTTCTTATTGAACCAAATTTTACTCCTTGATATTAACCGTGTCTCTCAGGTTTTTGTAATCCCACTCACAAAAGTGGTAAAATTAATTTTTATGTGAATTTCCAAATTCTCCTAGGAGGTGGGTAAAAGACGGTCAAAAGATCAATAAAATTTTTATCTATAAAAAATTATTCTAAATTAACTCCAAGGAATTAAATTGAAGTCATATAGGTATTATGTATCTATTTTTACCTTAATTAAATTTAAATAGAATAAATAATTATTTAAAAAAAATTCAGTTTTAAACTATAACTCAATGTTTTTTCATTATTCATCAAAAATTTAATGTTTTCAGAAAAATACCAAAAATCCACCGTACGCTAATATTGATATTATGAATCCAAAAATGAAGTCAATTTTGAATGATAAAATTTATAAAATTTAAAAAACTTGGTATTACTATTCATAAAGGCTAGTTTGATTGGTTGTGGTTTGTTTTAGAACTTGAAGTTGCGTACAACACATGCTACTGTATTATTCAAAGAGAAGCGTACCGTGGAAGATTGGGGTGTTATATTTTAGATGGAATGTAAAAAATTAGTGCATGGGAAAATATCATATTTTGGTCATAAAAATATTATTCACATTCCTTAGTATAAACAAACTAAACCAATCAATTTAAAATATAAGTTAATGAATTATCTAATCTAGAAATTTTTTGAAGAAATCACTAATAGTAATTTTTAAAAACAATTAAATTATTTTCCTTAGTTATGATCAGTGGTATAGACGATTCTATGAATTCCATTATACTTACATGATCAACTATGATTCTATATTTGGTGGAATTATGGGATAGAAGTAAATTTCTTTAAGATAGACATCACAATAACCCAATTTAACACCAAACACTTTCCTTATATGAGCCACATGAATGATATGTATGTGATTTACATGGTGCATATATATTTTTGAATACCATAATATATCATAAATGAATACTAGAAAAATAATAATCAATATGTTCATTCAATAATATGCGAATTAGATCTATAAATAACCGATAATGCAGTAGTCAACCCCAATGGAATTAATGTAAACTCATAACATCCATACCATGTTAGAAAATATATCTTCAGAACATATTCCTTCCCTACTGAAAAATAACGATACCCAGATCAATCTTCAATATTTGAAAAAAATTGGGCTCCCAGAAAAAGATCACAGAACTCATCAATACAAGGCTTGTGAGAGTTGTTCTTTATTATACTAGAATTTATACCCTTATATTCAATTAAAAACATCATGGATCAATATTTCTTCTTAAGAAATATAACATGCACTCCCCAGAGTGAAACACTTGGGATAATAAATCCATTATCAACAAAATCCTTAAGAAGTTTCTTATACTGAACCAATTCCACATTGTCCATTATATACGGGGTCTTTGATATTGGTCTTTTATTAGGGATTAACAATTGGAAAACTCAATTTAATTTTTGGGGAAACATCAAGGTAATTCCTTAGAAAATACATCAATGTATTCATTTTCAATATATGCAACCTCAATTTGGAGATTTCATTTTCTTTCCCTAGGTTTTGTTTTCTATTCATCAAGAAGAATCTCATTCAGTAGATCTTTTGTGTGTGGATATAAATTTTAGTGAGATGATGATGTCTCTTCTATAAAGATACGTAGTTATACATCTTCCTCAGAATTCAAAATTTACTTCTTCTTGTAATAAAACATTTCATCATGTTTGAAAATGCCAACCATACCAAGGATTATATCTTATTCAAAAATTGGATTGATAATAAGCATTGAAAATAATGAATTCTTATGTGTCGTAACGAGGACTTCCAAACAAATCATTTATCCATTAATACATCCCCGAGTAGTTTTGAAAAACAAATATGTTCTAAAATGAAAATGGAAACATCTAATTTTCAATGAAAATATTATATATATTAAATACTGTGAGGATCCAAAATTATGTAAATCAATTTCTAATTTTAAATAAATAATTAAAGTAAGTAACAACACATAATTATTAACCTCCACTTATACTATAATGATCCAATATGCATTCCCCTAACCAAATAGACTCTTCTTGTATTGTATTTCCTTGATGTTTGGAACATTGAGGAAAATAATTTCCGAATTATTTATTTCTATTAAAATATAAAGATAATATTTGTATCTTTCCCTTGAATTCATGAACCTAATTGTCCCTATAAACACACTTGTAATAGATTCCCCTTCCCTTAACGAACATCCCATGATTTTTCTTTGCAAAATTTTAATATGAAGGAAATTGATCCATACGCTCTTCTTCTTTGAAAAATTCTCTTTATATTGGTTTTCAGATGACCTCTTCTTATCCTTTTTACCATAAATATATTATATCTATAAATTTCCTTATTCTTTTTTTGTGGAACATACACGTATTTAATCATAAGAAAAAAATTGTTTCAGAGACCATCTCCCTTTAGTGACATTGTATAATCCCTTAAAAATAAATTGTCAATCTTAAACTCTATGTTATGTATGTAATTCATAAAATACCCATCTTACTATGTAATGGTAACTTCAGAATTAAATAATATTTTTTCACTATTCATCATTATACTATGAAAACACATCTTCATTTAAATTTGTTACTAAAAATGTAAATATTTTAAAAAGGATGACTACTTAAAATATCTCCATTAAATGAGGTCTATTTCCTCTTCCTCCCTTTTATCATGGGTCATTTACAACAATTTTTCATCAGTTCCTTTGATATATTACACTATAAGTGCAACATTTTTCTTTTCAATGTATCCCAAAACCATAAATATCTTCTCTAGAGACATAATCCATTGCTTGATTACTACTAGATTAGTATTTCCCCAAAATAATGGGGGCCTCAACCCCATTAAGTGATCGACATAGGGGGATATCACTATCGAATAGGATTACTCATATAGGAAATGAAATTTGTGATAACCTTATAAACATTACCTAATATATTCTTGATTTGTTTAGTTCCAATAATAACTATATTGGATTCCTCAACAATGAAATATATATATATATATATATATATATATATATATATTAGACATTAGAATAAACCATTCTTCATTCCAGGTTCCATGTCTAACCAACAGAATATACATGATTGAATAAAAAAATAATGACAGTTAAATAATTATTTATAATTTCAAATATGGTGTAACAATATGAATAGATTCAAATTTTTTCATTATGAGTCCTAGAACCAGAAATGTTGTTTCTTTAGGGATATATTTATTTTCAAATCCTTTAGAATGGTCTGTCAATAAAATCTGAATTATCCTAAGAATATTGCCATTAGATTTAAGCCAAGAGTGTGGTGAGGCATAGTTTTGTGAACTATGTGATGACATAGTCTAGACCAAAAGAACCTTTTTAGAGTTATATCCCACTGGTACCAATATACCAAAACCAAATCCACTTTTTGTATTTAGATATTGATGTGTTTATAAAAAAACTACAAAATATCTTCCTTAAAAATCCTTTTAGTATGTTATTCAATACTTATCATAAATTTTTATCATAGGTTTGTATTCCCTAATATTTTTTTCCTTAATATAGTTTTCATAGATTCCACTAAAAATTTACTAAAACAAAATATTTTAACCCTGACCATAGTAACCTGGAGCCAATGCCTTAATTTGTTATGTTGTAATATATACCACGTTTTAAATACCAAAGGACATATCAATTTAGTAATTTTGGAGATCCATATACATACAATATACCAATTTTACATTAGGATAACAAAATAAAATATAATAAATTACATAATTAAATGAAATCTATCCTTGATGAACAATTAAAATATGTCTTCTCATATCATTGGAAATGACACATAAAACGGTGGGCTCAAATATGCAATAAATTTTAGGTAAAATTTAATTTATAATAAATCAATATAGATTAATAAATATTTCATGGTCAAAATTTGAAAAATCAATCAAATTAAAAATCTTTTCATAATTAAAAGATAAGGAATAATATATATTTAAAGGAAAATTATTTTACACATAGGTTATTAAATGAATACTCATAGAATGAAATGCATCCAAAAAAATATAATTGGGAAAATACAATGTATAATAATAAAAAACTGAATTATTATTTATATAAATTCTTAATTATTATACTCAATGTTTAAAGGAATCATGATATCTAGAATGTCAAGACCTTTAACCAGTTTGTTTAATGTATAGGTAAGAACCCATTTATTTCGGATACTTGATTTATCTTTTTTGACCTATTAATCTATCTTGGGGTAAATAATTCTATGGGACACCCATAATAGTTAGTCCAAATCATTACTAATTTATCTAATAATCTATTTAATTCATTGATCAATATTTTCTTATGAAAGAATATCCATATTGTTTAAAGTACATGGATTTTTTAATATATTCCAATTCTGTTAATTAACTTTCAAAGTATACCCCATGTGTAAAAATTGTTTAAAAATTGTTTAAAGTGTTGGAAGTAGTCATATACATCATAAAAGAATATTTTTATTTAACATAAATGTAATTCCAAATGAAAAGTTATCATAAGAAGGTGAATATTTTACGATAAGTTTAATAATCGTAAATGATGTTGAGATTGTTCAATTACATTTAACACAATATAATAATCATGAAAAACACCCCTGGATGAAATCGTTCAAATTTAAACATATAATAACTTGATCTATGAATGATATATTATGTTATATGTCAATGTGGAAGTACATACACCCTATAAAATGAAATAGGTTCGTAACAATACTGTATGCCTCAATGAAGGGAAATTGAGACAAAGTCCCTTACCTCATGATTAAGTTTAGTTAAATGTAATTTAAACTCACATATAGTATTTTTAATCATTTTATTAACTTAGCATAGAACCGTATTAATATTTATAATATTATTTATGATAATTTTATAATGCCTTTTCACCTATTCATAAATAATCATTCATTATTATCATTGCTTTTGGTTGTTAACTACCTTGTCTTCTTATCTGTTATTTTCATTAAAATATATAGTTATTGGGTATATTGTATAGTTTACTCATTTATTGAATGACTATAATGAATTAATTATCATATTTATATATTATTTATACTTAAAATACGAATTATGATATATGGTTTTCATAAATTATGTACTTTACAATCATAGAGATGGTATGTCCTACGTACACATGAGTAACATTACCATTTGTCATTGATCATTATTTAAAGGAAATAATTAGTATTTTAACATTACATAATGATAACAATATAAAATTAATTTTTTAAATACACTTATACATATCATACATGTGGTATTGTGAAGAAAATATAGTTACATCACATTATAAAGGCTATAGTCCACATATATGTGAATGATATTATCAACTTCATGTGATTGAAATGGTGAAAACTAAAATGATAAATTTTCATTAAATAATGATATATATACGAATATAATATCAAAAGTATCTAATTTATTCCACATCTCATCATTAATATTATCCTTATCACCATCCATGTAAAGTGTTAGTGAATGAAATATCACATCGCTTAGAGAAGTGGTAGTCCTCCAAATAATTGAGAAAAAATATCATATAGCCGAATGAATGGAAGTAAAATAAATAAATGTTATATAATGACTCAATGTGGATAATTATTTTATATGTATCATACATATAGTTTATATCAATCATCATAATCAACCATTATAGGTGGTATTGGGATAATGAATGTCATCGGTTCTCAAGGCTATAATCCACCATACAGATGAATGATGATTTCAGAACTCATTAAGTGAATCTATTAAAAATAATACTGATCCAAAAATAATACGTAGTTGGTTAAATAGTTTCTATTGAACAATTTTAATTTAAATATAGAGTTCTATTCATATAACCTATGATATTTCCTTAGAAAACATTAGAAACTCACAATGGAGAAATGAATTTACTTGTTAAAATATGACAGATCTTCTTGGAAGGTTTTTTAGAATATATATTAACAAATATTTCCTATATAATTTCAAATATACATTTATTGATTTATCAAACTCACAATACATTATTCCCATCACCTAGGTGATGGAATTACAATTTACATCGATGAAGAATTTTATATGTATTGCTACCTGTATATAATGTTTCAATACATGATTTATAAATAGTAGTACAACAACTTATTTTATAAAAAACTGTATTGATTAATATGTATAATAGTAGTTGTGATATGATTTTATTCCATCATGTCCCACAAATAACTATTTTATGAGAACCATTTGTTAAAGCTCGCTTAAGCATCAAATATACATCAATGGAAACCACCAAGTGTATCTTTTTTAATTTTCTTATACATACTCAGTATAGTAAGTTCATTAATATATAATGATATTAGTAAAATACAATAAAAAATTGACATGGGAATATGATATATTTGTGTTAGTGGGAAAAATATATAATTTATATGAAATTTAGGATCTGGATGTATATAAGTTGGAATAAGAACACCAATATATAATGACACTATGAGAGTATTTGTTCGAGAGACACATAAATAATTGGAATGTTAAAAAGCATAGAGGTGGTTTAATATTATCCAATGTAGTTGATATATTATTCTGTAATAATAATAATGAATCCAACAAGGAGTAGAAAGAAAAAAGAATCTATGATTGAATTTTTCAAATGATTTCAATAATGGATTTCATATCAAAAAATCATGTTCTATATTTTTGAAATTTATTTAATTATTATAAAAACCATTGGTGGGTATTTAGAATAATATAGAATAATATTTGTCAAGTGTGTTACTATTGATGATTTATTGGTTATACCAAATCATTATGATGAAATAATTTTTATATTTTCTTATAAAAAGGACTCTCAATGATCATTTCATTAGACATTTGATACCAAGTCCACCATCCTTATGGGAAATATAATTTAATATGTCAATATGAAATGATTAGAAAGGGTTGAAAACACCATAAAAATCCAATACAGTATTAAATTTATAATTATTCATTTAATAATTAAAATAATTGATTTTTTTCACTGAATATTCATTTATCATTAATATATTCATAGGTGTCTAAATTTTTTTTAATAGAACCATATTTTTCAATGTAAAATATATTGATAACATTTGGAAAATATATGACTAGTCTTATTTTTTATTTTTACTAATAATAATTTCAACAATAATTTGTTATTATTGCAACCTAGTTCAAGGGGATCATGATATTCAATGTTAGATCTTGGTTGTTTCCTAGTCCAATACATATTATATCAATCGATAGTGTTTTATGAAATAAAATATAACACATTGATTTCTAAAAAACTTAAGGATAATGTACAAAAAAATGGGTACGTTGTGGTTACACAACTAAGAATATTAGTTTTCAAGGTGACATAAAAATAATATTATTTTAGGTGAATTTGATATTGTATCATATTATGGATAAGGTAATATGTGATTTTAAAATTATTATGATTATCAGTTTCCACATATATATATATCGATAATGTATTTTTCAGATGCCATTTTCTCTTAGGATGTAGTATTATGAATGATTTGTTCTGAATTTGGTAGTAATAAAAAAATAATCAGTTACAATCATATAATGATGACCCTTAAACTATGGTATTGTCTAAGAAGTTAACAATTCCATATAATTTTTTTTACTCGATGATATCATTTTGAGAAATTTTCTTAGAGAGATGTGATTTTAGAATGGAAAAAAACAACTGAAAAAATTTTAATCCAAATGACCATAACATAACTCATAACAATCTTGTTTATCATGTGATATTATTCAGGTGGCTACGAGGATTCAGTTTAGTAAGGAGACATCGGTTAAGATCATGATTCCCTGTGAAGACTAAATGATTCTCTAACTCTAAACTATCATCAAGTATCACATATCCTCCCTTGGTAAGAATTAGAGGGTTGTTGTCTGACCATATTTTGAAGGCATTGTTTGAGTGGTTATCAGTGTTCCATGAGGCAAGATCTTCATTCGGTTGGTTCTTTTTGTAAATAGAACATGGTTTGGTGATGGGGGAAAATGATATGATTTTTTGAGGGGATTTGATGTTTTGGTGTGGTGATGATCATTGATGATGATGGTAGTGGTGGATTCATGGTTATGATAGTCATGATGAGGGAAGCTCTCCGAGACGGTAAGGACGGTGAGTAGCGGGTGGTCATCAGGGATGAGGTCGGAGGTGATGGGACGATTATGATTACGTATCTGGTGATGTGTTGATGTGATTCTGGGGACAACGTTGAAATGATAGGTTTACATGGTGATGATGGGAGTCAGGTGTTTCCTCGATGGTGGGTTTATCGGGATGCATGCATTCCTTCTCATATATGGTTTCCATTGATTGAATTTGAATTTTATATTTTATATTTGGAATTTAGGATCATGATTTTTTTGTAATGCTTTAAATGAGTGTTCTTTTAAAATAATTTCCAATTTGTTTGAGGCTCCCACTCATAAAGAATTTGTATTTTTAAAAAATGAAAAAATGATATTTGGAGGTCTTCTCAAAATGTTTTCCCTTAGTAATTTCTAAGAGAGTAGGTTATAAAAAAAGTACTTCCATGTGAACTCTATTTGTTTTATTTTTCATTACATATTCTTATCTATAGGCTTGTGTATTGGTCCCTAGACATGAGAATATTATTAATTCATTTCACGAGTCATGTATATTAATGTATCAATAAGCACCATAAAAATATTTTCTCCAAATGAGGTAAGATATGTTGGTGTCATCATTGAGGTGGATTTAATTAATTAGATTTTTATCACATCTATTTTCAAGAAATTGTTTAATTTTTAGCTGTAAATTTATTTTTAAATGATTGTTGAATATTAATCTGTTTTTTGTTATTACTAATTTAATATTATTTTAAAAATGATAATTTTTTGGTAAATTTTTTTGTTTTTATTTTCCATATATTTTAAAAACATTTATTGGTTGGATAATATTTATTGTCCTTTGTTGGAAATTTTTATGTAAATATCAATTTTGTGATTATTTTTATTGGATTTTTTAGTTGATTTTAATTCTTTAAATATTTATTGGTCTGTAAATTTTAAATTTTATATTTGGAGCTTAATTTTATTTTGTAAAATTTAAATTAATTTTTTTGGGACATTGAATTTATATTTTGGGTGGATTTATAATTCAGTGGTTTCAATAGTTTTTCTGAATGCATGTCATGGACCAGTCCAAGATTCCATTTAACCCAACTTCAGACCTTCCCATGACATGGACCAAAGGGAATTCCCAATACCCACTAGCTAGGAACTAGTTAACGGCCACTAAAAATTTCATTTTGGAATTATTTTCTCATAATAATAACAAGTTTCCACTTTAAGAGATTTAAAAACCATCTTTCAAAAAATATTTTAAAAAAAGTGCAATACATATGTCAAAAGGTTACATACATAGAAAGTTATAAAAATATAAAATATGGGGTAACAAACAAAATATCCAAAAATATTCTCTTCACACATTGGCCAACAACCACCATGTCACCGCATATACATATTCTGAAAAAAGATACCATAAGAAAGAGTTCACTCCACTTTCATAAGAAGCATTTACAATAACTCTGTTAGACAAAAAAATTCATACATACACTCATTGGGTGTATGAAGGTTGTCATCCCACCTTCCATGTTGGATCCCCCATGGGTTCCATTCATATCTATTGTATGAAAAATTAAAATTCATGTTTTAAAAGTGTGTAAAAAATCTTAATTTAAATTATTATTTATGATTTATAGGCAATGTTAATATAATAGGAATAAATTTAAAGAATGAAAAATTAGAACATAATCACCATGGGAAATCCCTATATAGTTGGGGTTAGTTAGGACTTAGGATCCTTGTAATATTGATAATCATAAAATGGTTGTAAAGGTATTTTCATTTTCTGATGCCACAACCAATCCATAAAATCACCAATATATAAGTTAGTTTTGTAACATAATTATTCTTGTTTTGGTAAGGAATACCTAACATACATTTCATAGCCTAAAAAATATGATACCTAGGATTACCATGTTTCCCACTTTTTTCAAACCATGAAAATTCAATTTCAGTATAATAAATCCACCTCATTCTAAATCACAACATTTCCAGCCATTATATTGGGGTAATAAATTTTAATACCCATTAAGAGACACACACAGACATACAATATCATTTTTGAAATCACCAATTTACACACAAACCATATTTGGAAAACAATTTAGTTTAGAATAAATAATATTTAAGTTGTTAAATAATGGGACCCCAGGAAACCCCCTAACTTCTCCCTTGAAACCACATAGAAAAAGTTGGAAACCACAATCCAACATGATATGATATTATATGATATAAATAATAACCCATAACAATAAATCCTCAAACAATATAGTTTATATTAGACCATACCTAGTTTAGCACAACCATTGGAAAGTAGGAAACTCGTGAAAAAAGATAGGGGAACCTAAGGAGAAATTAGAGGAGACCCCTGCATGATGTTTCCATTAATAATATAGGAAAAAATCTCTGAATAATTGAATCCTAGATGTAGAGGGAAAGTATTGTAGATGTTACTTGGGATAAAGGGGTAATTAATGGGACAAAATGAGAGATTAAAGTGGTTAAATGAGAAGATATAGTTTAGTAATTTCAATAATTTTAAAAACTAGGAAGACCCCATTGTTCTAAAAAACATTTTAAAAAAACGTTCTCTAACAATTTGGATGAATATTATGTCACTATAAGAGTATGCACTATTCAGGTTGCATAGTTTCACAAACCATGTGGATAAATGTGTACGTACTCTAGTCCAACTATCTCATCTTTCACGCACTATTGATTATGGTGAAAATTTTCCAATAACCATTCAATAGTTATGCACTATTCAGGTTTCATAGTTTCAGAAACCATTTGCATAAATGTGTAGGTACTCTTGTCCAACTGTCTCATCTTTCACGCACTACTGATGATGGTACAAATTTTCCAATAACCATTCAATAGTTATGCACTATCTTCAATCTCCCTAAAACAATTTCAAATAAAATATATTGGGAATGATATATATGAAATAATTACTAAGAAAGAGAATTATAAATATCTTAAAATGGCACTATGGGTGTGAAAATTCACCACACTATATCTTTTTCTACCCTAAAAATGTAAATCAATAGTCCGATCAGAGAGTATGTGAGCCCATTAATATTCCTTCCAAAAATAATTTTTCCACATATCATTCTCATAATTCCCATGTTTCCAATGTACTCGAATGGTCAAAATAGAATTCCTAAAAAGCACCTTCACTTGGGAATCAACAATATGAATTGGCTACTCTGCCACTGATAAGATTGGTTCAAGCTCAAGATCTTCCTAACTGAACAGATGATAAGGATAATGATTATAATTTTTTAATTGAGAGATGAGGAAAACTTCATTAATCTAAATAAATTTATAAGAATACAATAAAATTTATGTACAATTATTGATTCTATCTGGGATCTTGAAAGGCTTGACATACCTCAGATTAAGATTCCCTTGTTTCCTAAGGTAGTGATGTCCCAAACAAGGTTTCAACTTTTGAAAAACATATTCACCCACTGGTAATTCCAAGGCATGGTGTTAATTATCAACATACGGCTTATAACATATATTAGCTATCATAAAATACCACTTGATTATCTAAATCATATTATTCATTTCTTGAAAGATGATTAGTCCCACTAATGAAGTCTCACCCACTTTCATCTTACACAGATGTGACTATCATGGTTTACCATATATACCATAAAAAGGTTCGATATTAATAGAGGATTGTTAACCATTATTATAGGAAAATTATTCCAACCCCATATGGTTATCCCATGAAACTCCAATATCATACATATATGAATGAAACATGTCTTCTATAATATGATTTTCCCGATCTCTTAAGCTGTCTATGTGGGTATTGTACACCATTATATTCTCAAAATGTGACCCTATTTATTTTTTTTCTCATTCTAAAAAGGGATGTAAAATTAGGGTCCCTATGAGAAATAATTTTAGAAGGAACACCCAACATCCTCATGATCCTTTGAACATAGAGTATACCAAGCTCATCCACATTCGAGATGACCTTGATTCGGATAAAGTGGTAATATTTGGTTAGAAGATAAATGAAAACCTAAATAGAATTCCATCCCTATGGTGTATGGGGTAACCAAATGATAAAATATATGGCTACATTTTATTTTTTCCGGATAGGAATACAATGTAGTTGAAGCAATACCAAGGGACTTTGATGATCACCATTGATTATATGAAAAGTATAACATGATGAAACAAAGTCAAATATTTGACAAGACTAGAATATCAATCCAAAACAACTTAAATATTCATAGAACATCTTCATGAAACTAAAATTAATGAAAAACATAGACTGGTGACAATCCTACATCACTACCTTCATCGAAGACAATGCAAAAACCTAATGTCCAATGAATTAAGTAACTCCATTAATGAAAAAATACCATCCTTTAGGCACCTCCAAACAATTTAGAAACTACGTAGAGATCTGAAAAACACATTTTTTGGTTAATATTACCTAACAAGTAATAAAATAGATGGAATATACTGAATTATAAAAATACTGACACCCCATTTCGTTTCTTTAGCTTCTAGTTGAATCTATGAAGAAATCCCTATAAGGATCAACTCACTATTGGACTTAATCAAAATATGAGTTGGAAACTTACTTTTCAATAAATCATTGAATAAGTTCCATTTTCCCATAGTATAGAATATTTATATGTAAAACCATTGGAGATCCTCTCTTCACTTTCTCTTCCTAAAATATTAATCTTTTTTAGGAAATATAGATTGGGATTTTTTGGGTTGTGTAGAACCTACTAATTTACACTAAAAGTTAGTGGCACCAGTACTTGTGGGAATATATTGCAATAATTTTTTTCATGTCCATGTATATTTTAAAGGGTTTATTATTATATATATCCATACACAAACACAATGTCACCCTACATAATCACATAACCCAAACTCGTGTTTGATTCATCATAATAGACCACATAACTCTATCCATCCATTTGGTAAGATCAAGATAGGGGCTGATGTGGACCACAAATTTAGAAAATAGAAATATTATTAGCATTTTGTGATCTAAGATATCATAATCCCTTCTGGTTTATGATATATCATCGGAGAGGTGAATAAATATAATTTTCAAAAAATGAACATGTAATACCTCACCAAGCCCAAAATTATTCTGATTTTAAATTTTTTTACAACTCTTCCCAGGAAATCATTTCTCTGAATTAAGATCAATGTAAACCCAGTGATCTAATATAATGGGATGGAAAAATAAATTCGTATATATAGATACGATATTTCAATAATTTATCATAATTATAAGTTCCAATAAATTTCACACGAGGATCCTCATGTTCTATCCATGATCTGCTTCTGATTATGAGGAAACCATAACTTCATGTCTAAACATAATGAAAAAAGGAGAGGTAATGATGGAACAAGTTATTTATAACTATCATGAAAATTTTATGAGCATTATTTAAATTAAATGGAATAATTAGATATTCAAAATGGTTTTACCAACATCAGATTTTGTTATTGGGAATATATACTTCCCTTAGTCTGACCTAGTGACACCCCTAATATATGTTGATATTTGAAATTCATATTACCCATTTGAACTTGTCAAAATATCATCAATTTATGTATATTTGAATTTATTATTGATCATGGTGTGATTTATCTTTTTATAGTAAAAAGACAATCAAATTGATCTACTGGATTCCTTGTAATTGTATCCGAGATTCCCATGTATGCACACTCAGATAAATCATAACTTTGGTCTCCAAATCATCCAGCTAATATATAACATTATCCACTTAGTGGGTGATATATGATATAAAGGAATATATAATATATTTTTCATCAATACCAAATCAATAAACAAATCCATGCCCCTTTCATGAGGAAAACTCTACAATTACACTATAAAAACATTAGAAGTTTAACATACCATAGAGGGAATCCAACTCTAGAATCCTCAAACAATAGCTTCAAACAGGGGTATGTATACATGTAATGAAATTATAACAAAATCCAAATGACTAATCAATATAGTTCATAGGGAAATTCATTCAATCCAACATTAGTGTCACATTATATAGGAATAGTTCACGGATGAGGATGTCCCACTTCAGCTCAACTTCTGACAGGGAGACGACACAAGGAGAAAATAAAAAAATTACTCCATCCACTACCAAATAGGTTGATCATGTCCCAAAACATATGAAATAATCTTGTTCAGGTGATTCAATATGTCCAAAATGTTAGATGATATTCATGAGTTTGAATAAAATCTATAAAAAAATTACCCTTGTCAATTCACCATGAATAATACATATTAATGTCATAATGCCTACATCATATTTAACTAGTTCTTGATCCATATCATATAAGTTTTTTATATTAATTCTATCCTATGTATTATTTATAGTAAATGACTTCAATTTAAGTTGAATATACACAATAGACGATATATCATTTCCACTATTTCCACAATGATGAGATACTTTGTTCCAGGAAGCATCAAGCATAGATTTTGTTCCTTTTTGAGATGTTGAACGTGCATCACTCTATGTGGTGGGGTAATCATTAAAACATTTGTAGATGTCCCATGAATACATAATAGTGAGAAAACCTAAATTATAATGAACATGTATAACACAACTTCCTAGGACATGCACACTAATATAAGATGATAGGTTATGAACATATAGCAATATAAGAAGGTTGTCATGGTGGATATCAAGATCTATTGGAACCCTTCTTCCCCTAGTCCACCCGCTTACTTTTAATTAGGTATGTTTCAATCCCACATTGGATAAAGGATGTAAGCATCCTATTTAGACAAAAAATACCTTATTGGTCAATCTCCTCCATCGATGATAGATCGTCCACCAGTGGAAGAGTATTCATTTTATACTGGAATACATGATATCTGATATCTATCAACATTCCCAATTAAAGTCATTAGTTATTTCACTTTACATATGTGATAAGATTGGAATTTAAGTGAACCATCTATGTAATGAGGTTGGCATATTATATCACTGGAAGTTCTCCCTACCAAATATCCATGAATCTCATGACTTGGAGATGGAAAAGGTTTTTATGTATAATTACTCAATGAAGTGAGCTCGAAATCCTTTAAACCCATCTATAATGTTTTCCCATCTCAAACCATAGACTCTCACATTCTATTGGTTTGAGCATCCATTATATATTCAGCCCACATCACTTTAACATCTTTTAGAGCTCTAAATAACAAAAATATCTCCTCATTTTCCACTACAAAATATTCAATTTTATAGGTATCGATGCTTCACCATAATTAAGGGGTATTATTTTATAATAACTATTGAACCATACAATTATCTAACCCTTGTTTCAATTATATTACATAATAAGGATCTAATCTTAATCCTTGATATAGATTTTGGACAACATAAACCATTCTTTCAATATGCCTCTCACCGAATAATGGGTTGTTCGATGAAGAATTACCTCTATCCTCCCCCATGGCTATACTTGAGTTGTCTTGGAATTCATTATGGTAACTAGTAAAAAAAATAAATGAATATATAATCAATAATTCAATACATAGGAATCAACTAAAAAATGAAATAAATCATCCACATAAATCACACCATAATCATAACAACTTAGACAAATTGAACCAATAATTTTCCAAACTCCCAATTTCAAAACTATTTATTTCACCCTATGGAAAGAGTAAATCCATATTCCTAACATCCCATGGTGGCCCAAGGCACATCATGAGTTGTTTTTTCCATACACCCTCATGAATCAAGACCCCCATGAACTGACATTCCTAGATCACGTATATCAATTCTTTTCACATATAACATGACATAAAGAAAGGGAAAACTAGGATTTGATATAATTTTCTCCCAATCCAAACTATGATTCCATCCAAACATAAACCAATCCTAGCCTATGACATGGATCATAGGGAATTACCAATATATTTATGATAGAAACTAGTGGATGAGAATTTAGGAATTCATCTGGGAATGAATTTCCAACTCTAAAAATCGAATTCCACATAATGAAATATCACAACCATCCATAAAAAATCTATTAAAAATAAGAACATATAATTCTAAAGGTTACATCCATATCCAGGTACAAAAAATTATAAAATTGGACACAAGTTAGAGAATGGAACACAAATATCTTTGGGACATGAGGTTAGACACCCTCCATGTTGCCTCTAATACCTATTCCAAAAAATATATCACTAGAAAGAGTACCCATAAAACTTATATGAAGAATATCCCATACTCATGTAAGATAAATCAAGTTATGCATACACCCATTGGGGGTATATGGTAATGATCAAACATACGTAGTAGGATTCCGCCAATTGATCCCTGAAAATCTATTATAAGAGAAAATAAATTGTATTTTTAAATTGAAGGAAAATATTTTAATTCAAAACATGAATTTTGACTTTGAAGATATTCAGAGATAACAAAAATAATTATTAAGATGGTAAAAGAAAAACATTAACCTGATGGAAAATCCATTGGTATCTGGGGTTAGTGAGTACCTAAGATCCTTATAATCTTTGTGATTAAACTATGGATGTGATGGAACCTTTAAATGATGGACCTATAACCAATCCATATGATCATTTATTATTTGTTTATTAATATAATGTAATCCTACCAGGTAGGGATGGGAATGCATAGACTAAATGTCTTAGCCTCCCTTTATAAATTTCAAATATTCCCATGTGTTTTACCCCTTTTAATCAAATCATAAAAAATATATTTCAATATAATAAAACCACCGAATTATAATTAATCACATATTCAACAGTTTTTATATTGAAAATACATTTCAAAAACCATTCACACACACACACACCCACACATCACAGCACCATTGAAACCACACATTTACACACATGATAAAATTTAGTAAACAATTATGTTAAAAATAAATAACATTAAGTTTGTCAAATAATTGAAGACCATGAATCCAACATCCATTTTCCATGAACCCTCCAATAAAATACTGGAAAAAATCACCCAACAGAGGATAATATATTAAAATTTTTTAAAAAAACAAACAGTTTCCATACAGTTATTATTATACTAACAAAAGATAATAAAAACCATAGGGTAGAGTGATACTGAAGAACGAAGGGTAGATAAACCAAGGGGAAAGGAGATAAGACACCTAATAAGAATTTCTTTAAAAAATCTTGGAATAAATATCCCAAAAAATATATCCAATAGAGAGAGGGGAAAGGGTGTTAGTGTTCCTGGGGTAGTATGGGTAATGAATGGGTGAAAATTAGGACTAAAGGTAGATTAAATATGGAGGATTGGATCAGTAAATTCAAATTTTAAAAAACTAGGAATAGGACATGTTTTTTTAAACAATGAACCATCCATGAAGGTGATTCTGGTTCCACAGGGAGAGGATACACAGCATGGTCCCCACAATTTCACAAATCGTTTGCCTTACTATATGGGATCACTGGTGTCACTATATTATCTTGCATTGTTTTCTGAGGTTGATTTATGGTTTCTTGTAACTATGCACAAACATCTGTCTCTAAATGAACTCGAAATATATATGAAAGCCTAAGAAACCAATTGATGAAAAAAAGGAAAAAACAAATTATAAATATTTAAAAATGATACAATGGTTTTGATAATTTCGTAAAAGTTAGGGTTTTTAAATTCAAATTTTTGCATAGAATTTTTCTCTATCTGTTTATGTATCTGAATATTATTTTTCATTATTTTGAAAAACTATAGAGAAAAATTTCATAGGCCTCACATATATAACTTATTAGGATTCCACAAAAAGAATTCTTATATCCCACTAGTGTTTCTAAATTTTGAATTATCCACTTAGATAAGCATGAAAAATAAAATACATACCCAAACTTGAGAAGGAACCCTGAGCTTGATGAACCCAATTTTAAATAATTTTGAATAAGAAGAAATTTTAATCTAGATAATTTGATGGTTAAAAGGATAAATGAACTAGATCTTAAACCTATCACTAAATGAGCTCATATTTGAAAAAGTGGACTATGGTTGAACATCAAATATGAATAATAAAGAGTTTTATTTGATCTAGTTACTCTATTTAATAAGAATATAATTTTTTTCATTCAATGTAAATGTAGGTGATGTCGAGGTTGAACATGAAAACCTTGGATTTACTATAACTGGTAATCCAAGGGTGATTTGATGCTTTTTTCAATTACTTTTTAAACATGTGATTATTTTCCAAGGATGAAGAAATAGTTAAAATATAGTTTGGGGAGATCAGTTTTTCTGATGTTCGACCACCACTATAGTTTCATTCTACTCGATATATCCTAGATTTTTAATTTGAAGGGAGTGCATAGATGGAATTGTGAAAAATAAGAATTCAATCTTGGGCTTAACCAAAGAATATGAAGGCTCATAATTATCCTATTCTATTTCAATCAAATTAATTGTATGGATTCAAAAAGAGAAGTGATAGAATATTGTAAAATGGTATGTACCGAAACATAAAATCTGACAGGGCTATGAATGTCAAATATGAATATATATTTGAGGATAATATTTATCTATTCTTGACTGTTTGAATGAAACTACTTCTTAGGATGTGTTAGACTTGATGATGAACAAAATAAAAGTTGTTATGAGCCATTTCGAACAAAGGTTATGATGAATATGGTCAAAGAACATGGTGGTATTGGGTATTTCAGAAGAAACACTATTGAATAAATCCATTTATTTGGTTGTCAAATTTAAGTAAAGAATTTTAAAGAGGATGAAATTAGATGGACAAGAACTCAATATTATCTCGGAGCTGGAGTAAATATTTTTTCACATTATGGGAATATAATTAATTTAAGGGAATATTATTGTCACGTTACTTTTACAATAAATAAAATTTAATGAAAATTTAGTTACTAGCAGCATTATTTATTTGAAGGAAAATCAGGAAGGTTGGTTAAATAAGTAGTTTCATCATGTTATTGAATACAGTTTTCAAAAATTAAAAATGGGGAAGTATTGTAAGATATTGGGTTTTACAATGAGTTAATGATTATATTTGTTCTGTTTAACTCCTTAGTGTTGACACAATGTAAGTGATTTTGAGATTATAGGGTTTTTACAGTTTTCTAGTTCTTGTTTAGATATTAGAACATGACATTTTGGGAAAGGAAGATGGGATTCATGGTTAGTAGAAAACGTGAAACCCAAACCACAAAGTATGGAGAAACTGTGTGAGGATGAACATAGGCCTAGAATAGGCCACAAAGGTTGAGGAAATTATGCAGCATGAGGCACATGACCTTGTGAGGGATATTTGGTTAGTGATAGGGGCATAGTACATGGTTTATCTATAACTTACGAAACCACGCCCATGAAATATATGCCCTATATAGACCCAATATCGACATACATAGACATTACATTACTTTTGTGGATTACCTAATACATAACAAAAATAGACACCAAAAGACTGTAATATTTTAGTGTCTTTGGAAACTCGGAATATAATCTTCTAATCTTAGTGAATGATCTTCAACATCTCCTATAAGGATTTTCCATTTTTTCATACCTAAACCCATTCTTTATATCCGGGGGAAAAGAAAACATATAAAGGGTGAGATCAAATTCTCAGTAAGGTTATGCATTGAGAAAATAAAAGAAACCAAATACAGTTGAACTTCAAAACATGAACATAATGTTTACACATCAAAATCATTAGTTGTGAAATAAATCTTGGCCATACATAGGGCATAGGTCATAAAGGAACATCAATCATGATAAAATAGCATGGGAATAAAACATTTAATTGTGGAAAACCATTAAGCACATGATATGACTTCCATAGTAGCCAAGGCATTATTTCCAAAACTATTTTAGTGGACAAAGTCCTTTTCTGAATCGAGTTCACCCCTCGTTCCAGTCTTGTATCACTGAACCAGATTGACTTACCGTTCCATACATGTCTATCTCATGAGATATAAATCTTGAACCAATTTATTGGAGGGAGATATAGGTCTCACCCATCTCATAATGAAATCATTTTTACTTGTGCCACAACAAAGACATAAATCATTAATCATAACCCAAATATTAGATATGGTTTTTATAAACATAATACCATAATAACATAATCCATATAAAAAAATGGATATCATTTCATCATAAGAAAAGTGAAACCATGTAAATCATAGAGATATTATACTTGAAACATACACATATGAAATAATGTCATCTTAGATAGAAAATGGTTTTGATAAAACACTTGAAAATAATTCTTGAGTAAAATATACTCTCTTATTAAAAATCATTATCTTTTCACAAAATGCCACAAAATTTTATAATAAAATGATTTTATTGAATATAACATTGAAATATTGTATAGTAAACTTCATGAAAATAAGGACTTATAAAACTGTAAAAATCTTTGCATGCCGTATAAGTTAAAAAACATTCTCCTTGTACTATTAACGGAAAAGTCAAAAAGTACAACATATGGTAAAAAAAGAAATATTCCTTATATAACATGAAGTTAAAGTCAAATAGGGGTAAACAAGACATTAAAAAATAATGGAAGAATATTAAAACATTTATGAAAAAAGAAAATTTATGGGCATGGATGAAAAATATAGCCTCAGTAAATACATAGGAAGAAACAATCTCGTATAAGGACGAGATTGGAATAGTTATACCTTACCTTAGGTACAATATGCATCGTACGTATCTGAACCTCATGTATAATGATTTAAAAAATGTCATTGACTTATTACAGAATCATATTCTTTGTTATGATATCATATATGGTTCACTTATGACTTTATATTACTCGTTCTATTGTGAATTCCATGTTAAAGTAGTGTTTTGGGTAAAATCATTTTATTTATCGTATGTGTTTCGACTTGTTGTTATTGATATTATTATTACTTATATAATGATTTAAATTCTCCCATAATGTAATTCATGATTTATATATCATATACATTCAGTATTTATATATATATAATAGATAGATAAATAAAATGAAATACACCATTCATGGAGAAGGTAGGTCGTACGTATGCATGAACGTTGTTTTCCATTCCTTATTGACTTGAATGGAAGTAAGTAGATGTCATATATATATACCTAAATCCAGTAGCTTTATCATGTCAAATATTTCATTATTATTCATTATATTTACTTTATAATAAATCTTGATTGGTTAACATAAAGAATGAATCGCATCGCGTCGTGGAGATGGTAATCCGTACGTACGCACGACCGATGATATTGTTCCCATAATTAATGAATTGAATTGGAGTGGATGACATAATATCTCAGAATCAGTATGATTTTATAATAACTATATATAGTTATTCTTTACATCATTATACCCATCCAAGTAAGGTGGTGGTGGAAAAACATATTACACCACGATGTGGAGACAGTATTCTGTACGTAAGCACGCGCACTGATTTCATTTTCCATAGGATGGATAGAAGGTGAAATAAGGTTGTTTCATATTTATAATAACATATCAGTATATTATTGATACTAATGTTGTTACTTTATAATGAAACAACTAATTGATAAGAATATGAAGAATAAAGAAAACATGAAAGAATCGGTAGAAGAGATTACCTCATCTTCGACGCACCTCTTTTAGGCATCCTCTTAAGGCAATAGAGTTGGTCTTTTGAATGGAACAGAACCTCTAAAATTTTTCTAGGGATGTTGATAAGGTAAATGGGTAGGGTTTGGATGATATTGAAAGCTCAAATATTTGTAAAGAGAAGAGGGAGGAGGTGCCCTTTTATAAGGGAGGAGAGGGGCGCCTTAGAAAAAAACCTAAAATATTATTTTATAATAAAGTCGTATTCGGTTTATAATAGCTAAAAATTGTTTTTTAAGCTAATATGGGTATTGGTAGAAATTATCTCAAACAATAGGTTTTAGACATGTTTAGGTTATTATTTTAACCTTTTCATTTAGATTTAACTCTAAGTTAAATAACTTAACTTTTATGGCGTCTTCTTGGTTTCTTACACTATATGGTTAATAAACTTACTATAACAAGACAAATGAACCCCATGTTGTGAATTATTAATATATATAACCTTATATAGGTCATTTGTCCGAACCATAGATTTTTAGGAATAAAATAACAATTAATAATATAATATTTTTTAAAAAAAACTATTTTATGTCAATTCTAACGCTATTTGGTAATTGATTTTTGTGAAAATCATAACAGCATGATTAGTTCGAAAAAAACTAATTAAATCAATGCTAACATGTCATATTAACCTATAAAATTATTTTAATTCATGAAAAGTCTCCAATTACATTTATTTGGGTATTTATAACATCAATTATGTTAATATTTCATTGATAAGGTAATTATTTCATCATTATTGTGTCATAAATAAGTTAAAATATCTAATTTATAAAAATTATAAATAAAATACCATTATGTAGGAAATCATTTTATAATGAATATTAACAGTCTAATTTTTCTTATGTATAACCTTATATTAAAGATGATTTATTTATTAATCGTTGATTTTAACTCTTTTAAATCTTCTTTAAATAAAATAATAATAACTGTCTTAATCTAATCCAAGTGGACCTAATGGTTAAAATTTTATTCCTAATGTTGTTTTTGGTCGAGTTACACTTATCCAATAGAATTAATACATGTGTTAGGGTATTAATAATATCATTTTTTACCCTTAATTACCCTATTTACTTTTAACTGTGGTAAATAAAAGTAAAAAGATACTATTCACCAAAAATTATTTTTATCATATTGGACCACATTTTACCACTTCATATTAAGCATGCATCTCGGAATAACTAAATTCAACTCACAGAAGTGGTAAAATTATGTTTTATGTGCGATTGCAAATGCTCCTAAGAGGTGGGTAAAAGACGATGAAAAGGTCAATAAAATTTTTATATATCTCAAATTATTATAAAATGACTCTAATGAATTACAGTTAACTTTTATATTTAATATGTATATATTTTTACCTAAAAGAAATTTAAATAAAATAAATGATAATTTAAATAAAAAGTCAGTTTTAACCAATAACTCAATGTTTTCACTATTCATCAAAAACTGAATGTTTTCAGAAAAATACCAAAATTTCACCATAGGCTAATTTAGATATTCTAAATTCAAAAATCAAGTCTATTTTGAAAGATAGAATTTATAAAATTTCAAAAAGTGGGTATTAATATTTATAACGGCTAGTATATATAATATTTTAATAACATATCGTTGTTTAGTGATACTCGGTATTGCGTACAACACACGCTATTATGGAATGTCGTGATTGCATGTAAAGCTAGCCAAGTCAGGGTTGTGTGTAGTGAAATATTCGATTTTTGTTTTGTATAATAGAATCCAACCATATTTCATTTATACATTGAATATATATATATACACTCAATTTTGCGTAGAATAAATTCCATCAAATGAAGTCGAAATTTTGTATAAGATGATCCAAGAATAGTGTTGCGTTTACTGCAAGCTAATACGATGTTGCGTATAGCACAAGAAAATCTTGGTTCAACATACAAAAAAATAAATCCAATAAATTAAAATGAATAATTGTCATAAAATCTCGGGGTGTAACATTGTTCCCCCCTTAAAATAAATTTCTCCCTCGAAATTCGTCGGGGTTATAAATTGTTTACTACTTGAATGTTTTTAATAGAAGCCCACATCGTAAAAAGTAATACCAAAACATAACTTTGAAAACTAAATTATGAAACGTAATGGTTACCCAAATTAACTAATCACTAGGTTTCCATATAGGAGAACATAGGTGAAAATATGTATATAGAAGAAAAATCTATACATCATGTTTTTATGGAGAGTGGTAGAGAAAATGGCTATAAAAAATCTAACAATCACAAAGCCATAAATTTGTTATGATCTAAGGTACCATCTGATTCATCAGATATGAGGCCAATAGGACAACATTTTTGGTTTTCAAGATCATATCCCTAAATTTAAAAAAATTTAAATTAGAAGAAATAATTTCTTGATTTTGGTACAATCTCACCGTTGGTCGTTCCATGAACAATTTACACTTCATCTCTTAAGGAAATTATGTTTAATTTATCATTCAAGATGTGTTAGCAGATCGTGTGATAGACTGATAGGTCATTCAATCTGTCTCAAACAAAAGGATTGCAAAAGTTATTAAATATACGTAAGTCCATATATAGTGAGATTAATCATATATGGTTCCTAAAATGGACTTATACATCATATATCATACCAGTTAATAAATTAAAACTAATTTATACTAACAAGGGTCTTCATGTAGGCCAGTGGTATGAGATAAAGGCATGTCACATTTCAGTTGTGGGTTCGATTCCCACAGCCCTGTCTGACGCGACGGGTTGTCACTCATCCTATGGGTTGTCCTTTTTCTAAAACTATAATATTATAACATTCTAGAAATAATATCGAAAAATAAGTTATATCCATAATTAATACTATCTGATTTCCAACATAATCTATTCTAATCATTAGGCTTACCCAAAATATATATGTCCAATCTCATAGTATAAAGAAAACAATTACTTGAAAGGTAACATAACAAGCACGTGAATACCGTCATTTATCCCCCATATATCATAAGATATATCTTGTTGGTAACATTCCAAACATGTGAATCCCTTAATCATTTATTCTTTTGAAACATGAATTACCATCGAACCCTAGTGAAAACATGAATGTTGTAAAAATTTAACTCTTTCCACATACCAAAATCCCAAAATTTCTATATACTCAAACCATGATATCACTTTGTCCTTATATCAGTCATGAGCACATTAATACAATCAAACATTTCATTTTCTCTTTATCCCTTCATAATGTGCATATCATCCTCTTTCCAAAAATATTGAAACCACTTTTCATGGTTACTAGTACCGCACAATTATTGAAAACCAATACATAGTTATTCCAAAATTCAACGATACTATAAATGAGATTCTGTGATACTATTTAGAAATCTCATTACATAAACACAAAATCATTACACAACATCATTTTCATAATCAACATAAAAAATAGTTATTGCATGTGACTTCCCTTTTTCCCTTTTCCTTAATAGGTTTCTAAAGTTTATCATCATTAAACCTTGGATTAGGGCATTGATTAGCATAATGCCCCACTTCCTTGCACATGAAGCATTGAAGTGTTGGTAGAGCATTCTCTGTAGATTTTTCTCTATTCACGTCATTAGAAACCTTTTTCCCATTACATTGGAACTCAAATGCTCGATGACCTTATTTTACAGAGTAGAAACATTTTCTATTACCTTTTAGACAATCTCCACCATGCTTCTTTCCACACTATGAGCATAAAGAATCATTCACCTTCTTTTCACCATTGTTCTGATATTTTTCTTGAACTCCATTGTTTGGTTCTTTTAAAAACCAAGAGATGGATATTTAACACCAACTTCTAGTTCTACCTTGATAGCACAACACAAGATTTTTCATTGGTACTGTAGTCTCTTATATCTAATGCCCTTCGAAGACTTGGTTTTAATCCACTGAAGAATCAATCAACTTTAATTTCAGGTTGGATGATAAATATAGATGCATACCTTGCAAGCCTTGTAAAATTCGGTTCGTATATACCAACAGATTCATCATCCTTTTTCTTAAGCTCAAGGAACTCCTTTTCCTTCTTTATTTGTAGAATACGAGGGAAGTACTTGTTGAAAAATAAGTTCTTGAACTCATCCCATTCCATGGATTCAATTTCATCTTGGGGACTTTAATTCTTAATTAGAGTCCACCACCGGTCTGCTTCACCTTCTAACTGGTAAATAGCCAAAATTACTTTTTCATGTTCTGAACTACAAAGTATCGAAAATATCTTTTCAATGGTACTGATCCATTATTCAGCAACAAGTGGATCTAAAGACCAACTGAATGAATTTTGATGTTTCCTCATGAAGGACTCAATAGAATTTTTTCCTTTCTCTCCTCATTTGGATGTCCAGAATGATTCATATATTGTGTAAGTATAGAAATAATATTGTGCACCCCATCTCCCATAACATTGGTTTGTTCCGGAGGACAATCATTGCATTGACTATTACATTGATCTACATGGTTCCTTCGGGTTCCAACCACCGTCTAAAACCCAAAAAGAACAGTGTGAGAGGGAAAAATCATGCTAGGAAAACAGCATAATAAAGGGGGATTACATTTTATATATAAATAAATAGGATTAGTTATAAGATCATTACCATAATTATAGGACTATAACCTATATGTATACTTATCCTTAGAGACATCCCTAGACATACCGTATAAATATCTATAGGGATTTCAATAATTTTTTTGCATCCTAGTTTCCAAAGGATAACTAAACCTTTCCTTGGATACCAACTGTTGAGACCCATTCTTGACATACATGGACATTACATTACTTTTACGGAATACCTAATACATAAAAAAACAGACACCAAATGACTGTAATAGTTTAGTGTCTTGGGAAATTCGGAATATAATCTTCTAATCTTGGTGAAAGCTCTTCTACATCTCCCTTAAATATCTACACTTTTTTTCTTACCTAAAACCTTTCTTTATATCCTGGGGAAGAGAAAAAATATAAACGGTGAGCTCAATTGCTCAGTAAGGGTAAGAATGGAGAAAATAAGAAAACACCATATACATTTGAACTTCAAAACATGAACATAAAGTTTACACATTAAAATCATGAGTTGTGAAATAAATCTTGACAGTACGTAAGGCATAGGTCATAAATTAACATCAATCATGATAAAATAGCATTGGAATAAAAAATTCAATTGTTTAAAACCATTAATGACATGATATGATTACCATATTTTCCAAGACATTGCTACCAACACCATCTTAGTGGACAAAGTCCTTTCCTGAATCAAGTTCACTCCTCGTTCATGTCCTATATCACTGAACCGAATTAACATACAGTTCCAGCCATGTCTATCTCCGAAGATAATAATTTTTACCCAATGCATTGGATAGATATATACGTCCCACCCATCTCATAATGAAATCATTATAACTTGTTCCACATCATAAACATAAATCATTCATCATAACCCAACGACTAATAATAGGTTTCATAACCATCACCCCATCATAACATAATCCATATAAAACAAATGCATATCATTTCATCATAATAAAAGTGAAACCATTTAAATCATAGAGATGTTATACTTGAAACATAAACATATGAAATAATTTCATCTTATATGGAAAATGGTTTTGATAAAACACTTGAAAATAATTCTTGAGGAAAATATAACTTCTTCTTAAAAATCATTTTCTTTTCACAAAATGCCATGAAATTTTAAATGAGAAGGATTTTATTGAAAACTACCATGAAATCTTGTGGAGTAAACATCATTAAAATAAGGCATTATGAAACCGTAAAAATCCATTCATGCCCTATAAATTAAAAACACATTCTCCTAAAATGTTTAACGGAAAAGTCAAAAAGTACCACATTTGGTAAACAAAAGAATGATTCCTTCCCTAACCCAAAGTAAAAGTCAAATAGGGGTAAACATGACTTTAAACATATATGGAATAATATTAAACACTTTATTAAAAACATTGTTTATGGACATGGATGAAAAATATAACCTTAGTAAATACTTAAGAATAAACAATCTCGGATAAGAATGAGATTGAAATAGTTATCCCTTACCTTTGGATCGATATGCTTCATACATATCCGAACCTCCGGTATAATGATTTAAATAACGTCATTGAATTATTAATGACTCATATTCATTGTAATGATATCATATATGGTTCTCTAATGACATTATATTTCCCGTTCTTTTGTAAATTCCATGTTAAGGCAGCGTTTTTGGTAAAATCGTTTTATTTATCATACATGTTTGGACGCGTTGTTCTTGATATTATTATTAAATATATCATGATTTACATACATATGGAATGTAAATCATGATTTATATATAATATATATTCATTATAAATATATAATATATAGATAAATGAAATGATATACACCGTTCATGGTGACGGTAGGTCGTACGTATGCACGAATGTTCTTTTCCTTTCCTTATTGACTTGAATCGAAGTAAGTAGATGACACACATATATATACATAAATCCAGTATCTTGAACATGTCATATATCTCATTATTATTCATTATATATACTTTATAATCATTCATGAATGGTTAACATGGAGAATGAATCTCATCGCGTCGTGGAGACGGTAATCTGTACGAACGCACGAGCGATGATATAATTCCCATAATTAATGAATTGAATTTTAGTGGATGGTATAATATCTCTGAATCAGTATGATGTTATATTAATTATATATAGTAATTCTTTACACCATTATACCCATCCATGTAAGGTGGTGGTGGAAAAATAGATTAAACCACGATGTGGAGACGGTATTCCGAACGTACGCACACACGATGATTTTTTTTCCATAGGATGGATAGAAGGTGAAATGGGTATGTTTTGTATTTATAATAACAGATCAGAATATTAGTGATACTGATTTAATTACATTATAATGAAACAACTAAAGAAGAAGAAGATGAAGATGAAAGAAAACTTGAATGAATCGGTAGAAGAGATTACCTCTTCTTCGACACACCTCTTTTAAGATTCCTCTTAAGGCAATGAAGTTGTTCTTTTTAGGAGACCAGAACCTCTATAATGTTTCTAGGGAAGTTGAGAAGAGAAATCGGCAGGGTTTGTCCAAGCTTGAAAGCTCAAAATTGTGTAATGAGAAGAGGGTGGAGGTGCCCTTTTATAAGGGAGGAGAGGGGCATCTTAGAAAAAACTTAAAATATTATTTTTTAATAGAGTCATATTCTATTTATAATATCTCAAAATTGATATATTTCGAACGTAAGGTGTCTATGGTTCGAAATACTCTCAAAAATAGGGTTTATAGATGTTTAGGTTAATATTTTAACCGTATAATTTAAATTTAACTCAAAGTTATATAATTTAACTTTTACTGTGTCTTCTTGTTTTATTACACTATATGGTTAATATAATTATTAAAAAAATCCAAAAGAACCCCAAGTGGTTCATTATTAAAATATATAACCATATCTAAGTCATTTGGATGATCCTTATATTTTTATGAATTGAAGAACAATTAATTATATAATATTTGTTTTAAAAACTATTGTTTGTAAATTTTGTCACTATTTGGGTATTGATTTTTGTGAAAATCAGAACAGCATAATTAGTTCGAAAAAAATTGATTGAATCAATAATTACAAGTCATATTAATGTATAAAATTATTTTAATTCATAAAAAGACTCAAATTACGTTTAATTGGGTATTTATAACATCAATTATGTTAATATTTTATTAATATGGTAATTACTGCATCATCATTATGTCCTAAATAAATTAAAATATTTAATGTCTATAAATTATAAATAAAATATCATTATGTAGGAAATATTTTTATCTTTCTAATGAATATTTATAGTCAAAGTTATCTTATGTATAACATTATATTAAAAATGTTGTAGTTATTAAACATTGATTTTAACTCTTTTATCTCTTCATTAAATAAAATAATAATTAGGCTCCTAATCTAATCCAAGTGGACGTAAAGGGTAATATTTAATTTCTAAGGTTGTTTTTTGTCGAAAAAAACTTATCCACTAGAATTAGGACATGTTTTAGTTTACTAATAATATCATTTGTTACCCTTAATTACCCTATTTACTTTTAGCCGTGGTAAATAAAAGTAAAAAGCTATTATTCAACAAAAATTATTTTTATCTTGTTGAACAACATTTTAATCCTTGATATTAACTGTGTCTCACGGATTTTTGAAATTCAACTCACAGAAGCGGTAAAATTAATTTTTATGTGCATTTGCAAATGCTCCTAAGAGGTGGGTAAAAGACACTGAAAAGTTTAATAAAATTTTTATATATCTAAAATTATTATAAAATGACTCCAATGAATTACATTGAACTTATATATCTATTATGTATATATTTTTTTTCTAAAATATATTTAAATAAAATAAATTATATTTAAATAAAAAGTTGGTTTTAACAAATAACATAGTGTTTTCACTATTCATAAAAAATTGAAAGTTTTCTGAAAAATACCAAAATTACACCTAGGCTAATTTCAATATTCCGAATCCTAAAATGAAGTCCACTTTGAAAGATAAAATTTATAAAATTTCAAAATTTTGGTATTACTATTCATAATGGCTAGTTGATATTATATTTTAATAACATATCGCTGTTTAGTGAAACTCGGTATTACATACAACTCATGCTATAGTGGAAAGTCGTGATTGCGTGTAAGGAAATCCAAGTCAGGGTTTTGTGTAGTGAATGATTCTGTTGTTGTTGTAGTGTATAATAGAATCCAACCATATTTTATTTATACATTGAATATATATATACACACACTCATTTTTTCATAGAATAACTTCTATCAAACAAACATGAAATTTTGTGTAACACGATCCAAGAATAGTGTTGCACATACTAAAAGCTAATACGGCATTGCGTATATCGCAAGATAATCTTGGTTCAGCATACAACACAAGGCATCATATAAATTTTAAAGAATACTTCCAAAAAAACTCAAGGTGTTACATGCCCCCCCCCCCTTGTGCCAGTGAAGGGAGCAAGATTGGGGCCTGATTCGTTGAACCCTGGGGAAAAATCATGCTGCCCAGTTAAAAGAGGTTAAATGAACATTTTTACACAAATATAATTTTAAACTAAATTCATTTCATCAAATTTCTATTGTAGACATCCCTTGGAATTGGGAGTCTACCTTTGAGCTCAATCTAAATCTTTTGACCTAATTTATCAATACAAACTCAAATTCGAACACCGGCAGTCTCGTTAAATCAACGCCGATGTTTTCATCATTAATATTATATAAATATTGTTTGAATTCATAATGAAGCAGATATTTAGAAAAATCTAACATGGAATGTTTTTTAGAATTATGTTTGTTCCTGTTTCTTCTTCTGATCTGGACCATATTAGAGGTGAATACTAGAAAAATACTCTACTATCGACATATAGTAGGTGGTATACACCATTCGCTTAACTTTTTGTGCTTTATAAGAATAATGTTCATTGTTTTTCCCACTATACAGTATAGAGTAACCCCTAAAATAATATAATAATTTTATTGAATGATTTAGAGCCTTCTAGGTATGACCACTTGTTCCACTAAGATTTATAAAGGTTGTTTCCCCATCCTAGGCCAATCATGGGGTGTCTCAATGAATCTTCCATTGTGTAATATTACATATCAATATTGGGTGTGCTTTCCACGTTCGAGGATTATATTTTTAATTGAATTATAATTGAATTTAGAATTCGGTGGATGTTTTTCCTCCTTTTCAATTCGATAAGATTATGTGAATTTATTGGATTTTTTAAATGGGAATTGATATATTTGTTTGATGAACTCAAGGAATGTGAATGTTTATGAAATGAAGAGTGATCTAAATGATGAATTTAAATAGTAGTAAATTCCATGGAAAATAACATTTGATCATGATTCATTAGATTCCATAGATGCTTGTCATATAGATCTTGATTGTAGTAGTGGATTCCATGGACTAGTTACTGGTTGGATCTAGATTCTGTAGGATGACTCGAGCATTGCTACCAGTAGAATACTAAATGCATGTTCTCATGTTGGACATTCCCTGTTGACATAATAGATGGAATCTACCGAGGTCTTTACCATGTTTCCATCCTGATGCTCTTGGGACTCAACATGGATGTCCTGGTATTATATACCTTGGATCTGGACCTTCATGGTTTGAAACTATTGATTAAATTGAGTAACTATTATGGATGAATCTGATTATACGGTGTGACCGGGGAGAATGTTTTATACTGTATTATACAGAGTCACCATGGTAGATATTATTTCATGTATAAAATATGTCCACAATGGATAATTTTTACACTATTACAAATAGCATTTGGTACGAGTATTTGACTCCATCAGGTAGATTGGAATGTATCACTTGTTTATTTATTTTTTTTCACTTCCATTTTAAATGGAGGTTGATAGTTATTGTATAGAGACATGTTTGGTTAAACAACATACCATTATTTTTTACACTTAATTTGAACACATTTTACATTTGATATATTTCACACTACTCTTTCTTATATCAGGAAGATTGGGTTGGAAATAGACCCCATTGGTGGGGGCCTAATGAGAGTTATCTCACACCCTGTTCATGCCACCATTGGGTACCCGAACAGATTTCACAGATACGGGTTGAGATCGAGGAAATTTCCCATAGTGTTATAATTGATTTTCTTGTTCCATAGTAGAATGAAAGCCCATGACAGATTTATTATCAAAATTCTAGATGGGATAGTTCTTCTTGGTGTTTTTGTTATTTTGATACATGTATTGTATTGTCTATCAATATAATTATTTCCCTAATTTGTAGATACTTTACCTGACACAAAATTTTTTAATATGATATTACCATTATCGTAGTCTATATCTTCATTTTCTGGATGTTTATCTTCTTTTTGGGTGATTTTTAGCATCCTCTATTGATATTTTTGATTGCAAACATTGTGTTACACTCCAACATGAGGGAATAGTCTCCCCATAGACACACCCTAGGGTATCTTTTCAAGTTGGGAGCCTCTTGTGTAACGGGGGTTGTGATTTATTCCATGTGACACATCAGATATGGAAATCATTTAGTGGAATCTGGGATGAGATGTTACCAATTGGTATTAGTTTTTTATTAAATTATAATTTTGAGATAATAGATCAATTGATAGGAACAATTTGGAATCTAGACACTTCTAGAAATCTGACCACACCCAATGCTTCTATACCAAAGGTTTGTAAAAACCGTTGGTATAGGTCCCCTTTCCAAACGTTTTGGCCAAACTGTTGGGAAACATTGAGGAAACTTTTCCCAATGGTTTTCCAAGACTATTGGGAAAGGGTATGGATTTATTAACGCTTTGGCCAAACTATTGGGAAAAGTCCACTTTGTGGCAACTTATCCTAATGGTTTTCCAAAACCATTGGGAAAGGGTGCGGCTTTTCCAACGGTTTGTCCAAACCATTGGGGAAAGTCCACTTTGTGGCCACCTTTCCCAACACTTTGGCCAAGATGTTGGGAAAGGGTATGGATTTCCCAACAGTTTGTCCAAACTGTTGGGAAAAGTATACTCTGAGGCCACTTTCCCAATAGTTTGGTCAAACTATTGGGTAATCATGGGTTCTTATCCTAATGGTTTGGCCAAACCGCTGTTATAGGTCCACCATATACAATCTTCCCTCCCAGAATCAAAGGATCTATACCAACAGTTGTCAAAACAGTTGTAATAGTTCCATTGATTTTATATCATATCTTATTACCGAGAACATTATATAAAACAAAGTTTAAAATAATTATTAGAATATATATATATATATATATATGAAATTATGCTCACAAAAGTCATGTTAGGTTAGTGGTTAGGTCGTTCAATGATAAACTAGGGGTCCTGGGATCAAACCCCAGGGAGTGTTATTTTTTGAAATACATATACCTATGGTTTTAGGGAACCATTGGTATAGATTTTCATATTAATTATACCAATGGTTTTTAAAACCATTGGAATAGGTCTATACCAACAGTTTTCCCAAAACCGTTTGTATAAACCTATCCCAATAACTTACTTGGAAACGGTTCCCCAAACCGTTGGTATAGGCTATACCAACAGTTTGGAGGCCTATACCAATGGTTCCAAACTATTGGTAAAGGTTAGTTTTCCAGTAGTGAGAAATGGGTTATTACTGAGAGTAGCTATCCCACATTTCAAAAAAATCCAAATTCCCTGGATTACAAAATTTTATTTATGGATTTTTCCTACAACGGCTAAATTAATTCCACCATTGGGGGATGAATTTTCTATTTCGTACTAATTTCAATTACTAATATGTACTATTTCATGATTATATGAGGGTATTCATCTCATGCATCAATTTTGGCCCATGTTAGTATTCACTTTTAATGCCATAGGGCATTCCATTTAGGATGCATTACATGACTACATGATATTATAATGTGTCCCCATGTGATATAACTATTGTTTGATAGATGATTTGTATGGGGAATTGAGATACATTATTTGTAATTAGAGTTCCTTATACAACATAAATATTGTAATCCTACAAAGTCTAAACCAAAAATCCGAAGGAGCCAAATATGAAACATTGAGTCATGGAACATTGGTCACATGGACAAGATCATATTTTGATATGTATTAAGTGAATTCTGTAGTTCGGTTCATGAATTTTATGGGACCTTATGAATTATAGAAAATGTACCGTTTGATTCATATATTTAATGAGAATTGTAAAAAAATTATCCAATTGAATGAAATGGAATTTGGTGAAATGGAGGACATGACATTGAATCAAATTCATAGTGGGTGATAGGATATGTCACCCTTGAGAGTTTGGACTATTTTTTTAACAAGACTAGGATTAAGGAGGAGGAAATGGGGTATGATTAGTCTACATGAATGTTTCAATCTTACCACTAAATTTATCTATAACTATCTGGATGTTTATATTTTTTGGCATCTTTTTGGAGTTTTAGAGACATTCCACCATGAGGATCACTAATTGTATGCCGGGATGGAGGTGTTGAACATTATTTTGATCTTTATGGAATTAGACTACCAGTATATCCATCTATAGTTCAATTTTAGGGCCTTGTTTTTTTGTTGGAAATTGGTGTTGAGGCATAGTTCTACGATAGATTTATGGGATTCAAGAACATCTTTCAAGAAGAATTTCCACCAACCTCATCAATGGAAGTGTTGAAATGTGTGTTCCAGAAGAATAAACTACCCATGATTTCATGGGGTGGTGGTCAATTGTTTTTTGAGATATGGTTGAGACCAATTTTTCCACATTCTATAATCTAGAGACACCTCATAATAGGAGACTGAAGCTCATGACATATATTCTTTGAGGAGTATTAGAGAGTTGGTGGGATGTTTTGATCCAAACTGATTGGTTGTTAGATATGATTTTATGGATTTTCAATCAACATTTTACAACTACTTTTACCCTGAGACTCTAAGAGAAGATTGGTCCAGTGAGTTCCTGCATCTGAAACATGGTAAAATGATTATTATGGAATATTAGACATGATTTATAGATCATTATCATTTTGTGATGATACATAATGTTGATGTGGTACAATGTTTGAGAAGATTCAAGGAAGGTCTCATACGTTCCATTCGATCGAACGTCAAGGTGTATAGGATGATGAATACTGTCAGGATAATAAATCATACACTTTTTAAAGGGAGATACTTGGGGTATGGAAGGTTAAAATTGAATGGAAGTGTAGACTCATGATCCAATGGTTTGAATTTTAGTGGAAAGAAGCACTATTTTGAGGAAACATATGATGGGTGATCCATCTAAGCTATAAGGGTTGGTAGCTCAATTTTCAATCATCATTGAGGAAGATGGAAAAATATGAGAAATTAATGTGATCAAGACCTAATCAATCGCAAGAATTATGGAAGGATGGTCCACATAGTTCATTATTATAAGACCTTCACTCTATTAGTCTTTTTATGTGGTCAAATTCAATTCTTTGTCTAGGAGTGAGTTTCATAGCTTCATGTCATTCTGAAATCTGGGATAGTACTGGCCATTCAGTTTGAGGTGGTGGACATGGATGATGTAGGTAAGAAATAGTTGTATATAGATTGTTGTGCAGGACTACTCTATGTAGTGAGGTTTCTTCATAGGTTTTTGGTTTAGGCCAAATCTATTATGTACATACCACACCCATGTATCAGATCATCAAGCCTTCTAGGGTGAGAGGTGTGATCTATGTAGACTCTACATAAGTATTTTCACTTTTCGAAGTTGGTGAATCTCATAGTTTCATATGGTGGAGATCCATGGGCTCATTATTCAGTTCTATTTGGAAATTATGACATTGGACAATCAATTGGGGACTTTTATGGAGTTTATAATCTAGTGCAAAAGTTTCTCCTTGGGAAATGTTGGTGTCACATCAGTTGGGAATTTTTTTTCATTGAGATGACATGGTTTTTTGTCATACTCAGGTTAGAATAGCTAGTTTATTATTGATCATAGGTTGAATATTATCATCAAAGGGGGACTTTCAAATAAGAAGAGGGTGGAGTTCGTTTTCAAAAAAGTGAATGAGATGTCTAGGGTTATAGAGATGGACTAGAGTATCATTGTATGAGTGGGATGACAAACCATATTTGTATTTTTTATCTTGTTGATTAGGGATCACATCAAGATAATATTCCTCCAGTTGTTGATCATTTCAGGGATGTTTTCAATAATGAAATTTCAGGTTTACCTACTAAGAGATTTTTAGAGTTGTATATTAATCTTGTTCTAGGGCCTTCATTGAAAGTTTTCCCACTATTTAGGATGGATACAATAGTGTTGTAGGATCTTAGTAGGTAGATAGAGTACTTGGAGGAAAAGTGGGTAATATGAACCAGTAATCCCCGATGTGATTCACCACTCCTTTTGTGAAAAAATGGTGATTGTAACCACAGACTATGTGTGCATTATTAGAAATTGTAATTTTTTATATTTATGAATTGCAATCCATTTCCACTAATTGATGAAATTTTTGATCGGTTATTGGGTGCCCTAGTTTTTTAGAATAACGATTTGTGGTCAGGTTATCCTAATGTTCACATTCAACCTACAAACATACCTCATATAGATTTGTATAGCAGGTGTGACCTATATGAGTATTTGGTTAGTCAATTTAGTCTCACAAAAGTGGTAATAGTTTCTATAGAAATGATGGAATGGTTTTTCCATTCTTATATAGAATTATGTGTAGTTGTTTTTAGGGAAAATATCTTGGTGTATTGTAACAATCAAAATGACCATTATAAACATCTTGGGGTTGCTTTGGATAAAAATATATAGCATCAATTATCTGTTAATATAACCCTTTTCCACTTCTAGATTGATGCGATTCACTTCAATGATCATATAATATCAGATGTAGGCATATCAATTGACCTTGTAAAGGTAAGAGATATAGTTTCTTAGGATAAGGCCAAGAATGTCTTTAATATACTGATTTTCTTAGGGATAACTAGATATTACATGAATTTAATGAAGGAATTATCATATCTAGATTCAAATTTTATTGGATTTACTAAGATGTTTTTGATGTTTTTATGGTCAGATAGCTATGAGATAACCTTTTTGGAGATGAAAGGGAGACATACTTTAGTTTTGGTCCTAATTTCTGAGGAGTTGGGAAGGAGATACACTATATATTTTGATACATGTGGTACATTTATTGGAGTAGTTATGATGAAGGGGTATTGAGATATGGAATATGGGTCTCTCTAGTTGAGGAAAGATGAGAGGAAATAAAAAATGAAAGATCTAGATTTACTTGTGGTTGGTCATGCTTTGTGCTAATGAAGACAACATTTATTGGGAAGAATTTTTTTGGTGTACACTACCACAAAAATTTAAAGTATATATTAATATATCATGAATTTATTTAGAGGAAATAAAGGTGGGTTGAGTACCTATAGTATTATGATTTTGATCGTTCCTATATAATGGGAAATGATAATGTTTTTATCCGTGCACTGAGAAGGAGGACTTATATATAAGAAGACAAGGATGCCAGCAACATGTGAAAACTTATTAAATTGTTTCTAGTGATGAATTTGTTGGTGGAGGATAGAAATGACTATAATTTCCGTTATTCTTTATCAATTACCTTAATGATTCAAGAATGATTAAGGATGATATATTTATCATATACTATTGGCCTTTTCTGACCAGAGAGTGTGGCTAGTGAGTACCCACCCCTTTGTTGGACTATGTGTGAGGAAGAAATTATATGCATTCATGGCCTCATTTGGGTTTAAGTGGACATAAACATGGAGTTATTATTGGAGTTTCATGCATTTTTTGGGTAGTGTATCCCAATGTAATCAAGATGCATCATGATTTACAATGCCAGTATTGATTGCTTGGGATGAAATGTGAGGTTGTTTGTTTTTTAGGAGGTGTTTCACCTATTAATAGGCGAAGAAAGAAAACTAGAGAGAAGTAGGTATTTAATAATAGTTACAATTTCTGTGTGGAAATGGGAAGATGTTTGGATAAATTTCATGATCGGTTTTCAGAGGTCCTGTTGAAGTGGTGATGATATATGGTTTGTTGGGGAAATTCTTCCAATTTTTGATCATTTCCTACAGATCATGGTGTGAATATTAGTAAATGAAATTGCATATTTTTATATCCATGAGATAATCTAAATTAAAGTGTTTCCTTATACAATTGATTCAAATTGGGATTCTGATTTATATCTCATTTTGAGAAGAGTTTGAAGATGGTGTTGGTCACACCCGTTCTTATGAAAACATCATACCTCCCTTAGACTGATGGCAAATCCAATCATATGATTCATGATCAAGAGGGAATACTATAAGAATTAATCCTTTATTTTTGGGGAACTTGGGAGAGGTAGGTTACCCTAGTTGAGTTTTCCCAAAAAAATAGTTATATATAGACTATAAAGATGGAACCATTTAATGATTTGTATAGTAGGCCTTGATGACTATCCCTATGTTGTTTAGAGACTAGTGAGATAGTATTATCCATACCTAATCTCTATCATGAGACTACAGAGATGGTCATGTTTATTAAAAATGTTTTTCTACAATATATTCATGATATAAATATTGTAGTGATCTCCATTAAAGATCTATATAGTTTGAGAATGGGGATCTGGTCTTTTACATATCTCAATGAAGCTAGTACATAGAAATTTTAGGGGATAGTGTATGATTTCACCATGATATTTTGGGATATTTGAGATTATTGAGATATTCAGGCAGGTAGTTGATTAGTTGTGGATACCTCAGTGGTAATAAGTCATGCATGATGTATTTCATGTATCTCAATTAGTTCGTTATCATTTGGATCCCTATCATATTCATAATCCAATGGTTTTTCAGTAATATGTATATGTGTCCCATTAAAATCACCCTATAGGTGTTGTTGAAAAGAGGATGAAGGTTCATGGTGGCTTGTCAGATCCTCTTGTACGAGTGATATAAAATCATTATCGTTTATTTAATGAGACATTGGATTAGGAGGAAGGAGTATGTGGTCAATGTCCATAGTTATTCATAGGTGAATCATAACCCCGCATGGAAGGGAATTTTAGATATAACTTTCTGTATGGAAGAAGATTATAGGATCATGGGTTCCCAATGAAGTACAAATATATTTATTAATTTAACTTCCTAGTTTTGATCTAGTTGGAGTGAATTTTTATATTATGGGAGTTGGGGTGGGGGAGGGGGTTTGGGGCTTGTTCAGTGCCCATAGACCAATTTTTCTAGATAGGCATCTATGTATCATGGTTAGTTGAAACAATGTAACCCATGCCGCATCATATGAGAAATCCATGTGAGGCTGGAAAAAGGAGTTGATGAGGACACATAGTGTGAGAGAACATTGAAAATAGAAGTGCATGCACGTGTATTGGATCTAAATTCATTAATTTAGGCTTAAAATATAGATTTTTCACACTTTCCCAAACTCTACATATGAACCATGTGTGGCCCCCCTTAAGCCTATGAATGATGTACTATTGGTGCATGGTCTGTAAAACCTTGCGACCAAACCGTGGAGAAAATTCAACTATGGGGAAAAGTCCATTACACCTATAAAATTATTTTAAACCCAAATGTTTTATTATTTTCACTCTTGTAGACTGCTACTGGTGTTGGGAGATTCCCTTGAACTCAATCAATATATTCTTAGACCATTTCTCCGTACAAAATAAGATTCGAACTCCACTAATCTCATTGGACTCAAGTAGGTGATTTCTCTATTCAACTTGTTCCACTATTCATTTTCCTTCATATTCATTAAGTTATTTAAGTGTAATAAAATATTCTATAATTTCAGGATTTTCAACCGTTCTTTAGTTTTCTTCCAATCTAGAATGAATCTAAGATCAATATAAGAAGAATCTCATACTATGGACCTACAATAGGTCGTCTATACCTTTCCATCAGGGTTTGATCTTTTATATGAATAGTTTCCACTGGTTCACATTCTATAATTTCTAGTAGTGCCCCAAATATTAATTTAATAAATGAATTGAATGATTTGGAATCTATTAAAGATTCTAACTACATCCACTGAGATATTTGGAGGTTGTTTCCCTAACCCAGTTCATCCATGTGGTGTGCCTATGTATCTACCCTATTGTTACAACACATATGGTGGCCATGTGTGATTTATTATTTACAAAAATACATTTTTATTTGAATGATTATTGTAATGTACCAACCCCAAAATCCAGGAGCCGGTGCATTATTTTAATACATTGGAATGATTACAAGGAATCTAGCCCCGATGTACTGATCAGTTTAGTAGTTTTCAAAATAAGATAAATACATAAGTTAACATCACAACTTGAAAAAAAAACAACACTAATTTATTCCATTAGAAACATCCAAGATTCCAATATTATTCCAATAAGTAACTCATAACTGACTTCTTCATATAATTGGAAAATGAAACATGAGGAAGGGGTGACCTCAAATGCTCACTAAGAGTATTCAATATAGGGTAGAATATCATAAACATTAGGCATAGTGAATAATTGAAAACAGAAGACTTTACAAATAATAAACATGAACACTATCTGGGAGGAATATGAGCAGTGTAAATAATGCCATAATAAAAAATAGTCATGGTTATTCTACTAGTTAAATAAGCACATGAAATATCAATACCTAATCTCATAATGAGGGAATAAAAAATTCCAGACATCATAACCCTATATTTAAGGCCTTTTGCCAAGACTACAAATAAGATTTTGTCAAGGCCTTGTGCCATGACACTTTTTTGTCTCATGAGATCTACTGATGCATCGAGGAGCTATAGTGGTCTCCACCCATCACTTACTAAGTCCATTGAATTATCCATATTCAAATTTTGAAACATAATATAAACATTCTTATTAAAACTATCATACGAAATGTCAATACATTATCCGCAAACATTGAATGGTATAAAAATTACACATCCACAGTCAAACATAACTCATTCAATACAATATGGAATATTTTATTGTAACAGATTAAAATCAATCAATAATAATGAAGGATATTGACATAGATGAAAATAATCATTAAAACTATTTGAGATAAATATCCCCCATTTTCTTGAAAACACTTTAAAGTCACACTATTTGTCCAGAAGCCGTTTAAAAATAGATTTTTGAATCAATGTGTCCCATTCCAATTTGAATCATTTAAAAGGAATTTTAATTTTATAACATTAATTCCCATATAAATAAATTTTTAAAACCATTTTTAAATCATGTACATTAATGAAAAATATTTAGAAGAATAAATTTTTAAAACATTTGAAATGATATTTTTGTTAGAGTTCCTAACCAAATGAGAGATACTTGATTACAAATAATTTGCATAATAAAAAAATTATAATATCTTGAGAATAAAGGATTTCATTATATACTTTTTCAAAGGATAGTATATACACCATATAAAAGTGAATTGGTGAATAACAAAAAAGACGTCTCAAAGGAATGTAAATTGAAATGAAATCCCTTATAAAGACATTATCCTTAGGTAAAGGATAAATATATGATATAATTATGTGTGAACAATATAAATACACTCAATATGATTGGATATTAAGGTTAAATCTATTAGAGAACATTCACAAATATTCTGGTAAAAACAACACCAATGTCTTGGATGTTTAACTCAATAGATGGAAATTGAATAAAGATAAAGTTTATATCAATGAATTGAGAAATTATCAATGGAGTGATTATTTGTATAAAAAGTATATACTAAAAAATGTAATTGGAAATTAATACATAAAAAATAAAGAGTTATTCCATAAATAATCTTGGAGGAAAATAATCAATGATGTATGCACAAATCCCACATAGTGGAAATTGAAATTTGAAATTCCCTTACCGATTTGGTAACTTATGAAACATACAACCCATGAAAGAAGGATCACACAATGAAGATGTAAATAACAATAAATTATATTATATTACACCAAGAATACTATAATTTATTGTACATATGCCACATAAAAGGAAATATTGGTCAATATAGAAAGAATCACACATGAAGAAAAAGTGAGATGAAAAACCCTTACTTTGTTATAATCAATTGAGTCGTATGACAAAAAGTTAATAACCACAAAATGAATCAAATAATACCATGAATATAAATAGAATCAAGATAATATATATCAAATGGAAGTACAAAATACACCACATCAAATAATAAAGTGGCAAACAATGGTAATCTCACAGAATTAAAAGTGATATTAGAAACCCCTTACCTCAAGTTTGAATTGTCTTGTATCTTCCTTGTTCTTCCTGAATATTAAAGATAGGTTAATTTATAATTTATTAATAAAATTTTAAATTTTATTATTCATTTTATATCAATTAATACCTTTCTATAACAATTAGTTTATTATTTGGGTTCATATTGGATATTTTATCGATGTTTGAAACTGGAGTCAAAAATGAACTTGTTATAATTACAAATTTTCCATGTGGTCAAAAGTTAATTTTCTCTAAAATGATATACATGATTTAGATATCAAATTTATATTATATATCCTGTATATATATATATTTATAATATCACATAACATTTGGAGATAAGGAATGAAATGTACCTTTTATGGAGACGGTAATCCGTACGTACTCATGAAAGCTGCTTTAATTTCTATTTTTATTTTAATGGAATTAAAACATAATGATAAGTAGGTATATTATAAATCCAGTATAATATCATATATAATATCATTATTTCCATCCTTTATACATCCCACATATGGAATTAACGAGTCATATAATTTTGAGGGGGCGATAGTCCGCACTTCCTCAAATTAAATTATCGCATGTTACCCATAATGGAGACCATAAAATAATGATAAAAATGGAAAATAATGAAGAATAAATAAAACATAATCATAATATTTATATCATATATAAATAATATTCCATATTAATGGCCACCATGAGAGGTAGCATCAGATAATCGAACAATCATCGTTTCGTGAGGCGTTAGTTTTCCATCCACAGAAACAATATGTTCTTCAACCATTAGATGGAGGTGCATATAAGTGTTGTTAGAACCATTCTCATAAAAACATAGTATTATGTGGAGGATACTTTAGTTGTTATAAAATAAAGTAATAAAAAGTGTTTAAGGGGATGGAGAAGTAAAATAAAAGAAAATAAGACAAAATAATTTAAGAGAAAGTGTTACCTTTAATTTGGGTAACTTCCTTTGGTTTGAACCAAAAATACTTCTTGAAGTTCCTTCTTCTTAAGGTAAGGATTCTAGAAGGAAGAGGGGGATATTAAGAGGCTATTTTGGTAGGGGTTGGACGAGCCAAGGTGCTTGAGAGGTGTGTGGAATGGGTTAGAAGTGTTGTCCTTTTATAAGGGGGAGGTGGGGCTCTTTAAGAAAGTGTAAAAATATTATTTTATTATATAGAGATATTTGGTTTCTAAAGTTACAATACTAAATAAATTCGAAGATAAGATGTCTCATTGCCAAACTAAAATAATCCTATAAGAATTTGACATGTTTTCGATATTATTTTAATATTAATAATCATATTTATTTAAATAATTTATTAATGAGGTAAATACTACATCATTATTGGGTCATAAATAATTTAATTTATTTGATGTATAGAAATTATCTGACAATTACCAAAATGTAGGAAATATTTTTATCTTTCCAATGATTATTAATAGTAAAAAATATGACTTACACAACACCAAGTAAAAATTTATATACTAAAAGTTATTTGTTAATGTCATTTTTGTCTTTAATTTAAGTTAATTAAAATAAAGTGTCATTATCTTTCTTAAATGGCTCCATCGGGTCCCAAAATCGACCCAAGGATTCCCATGGTCGGCCATGACTCATCAAATAAGGTTAGTACAACTTTTAAGATTATCTTGTATTATTATAATATTCATTTTACCTTGAATTACAATATTTATCATTAACCACGGTAAATCAAAGTCAAAAGTTACTATTCACCAACAAAACTTCAACTTATTGAACATAATTTTACTTACTAATAACAACCATGTATCTCGGATTTTTGAAATTCAATTCATAAAATCCATAAAATTTCCATTTAAATGAAAAAGTCGGATTTTTAATTACTACTTAGTGGTTTCACTATTAATCAAAAATTAATGTTTTTCTGAACAATATGAAAAATTCAGCCTAAGTTATATTTGATATAATGAATTCAAAAACGATGTATATTTTACCAAATTCAAAACATATAAGTTAGATTAATTAATTTAAAATATATTCCCATTTGTCAAAACAAATAGCTTGTTTTTAAGAAAAAATTACCATGTGAATAAATTTTATTAAAAGTTAGTTTTGAATTAAAATACATTATTTATCACTATTCATAAAAAATGAATATTATTATAAAAAAACAAAAATATCATCCTATGTAAATTTGGATGTCCCGATTCTAAAGATGAATTTTATTTTATCAAAATGAAAATGTAAAAGGGTCAAATATTGGATTTAGAAAGGGTTATCCATTAAAAGGTGGAAAATTTGAGTTTTTATGAAAAATATATTTTTTATCTGAAAAATTTAATTTTTTTATAAAATATCTAGGAAACACATAATACATAAGATAAAATTACATGGATTATATAAAATTCAAAATCTATTTAATACTATTCATACTCTTCGGAGAGTTCACAGTTTTGTTCTTGGCAGCTCTTTGTTGTCATGTGGTGGCTTCTCACCGTTTGAAGGCTGTCACCTGCGTGGTTGAGTGCTTTGAGGGTCTGTTGAGGTATTCTTCAGTGGTAAGGGTGGTGGCTTTGGATGTTTTCCATGGTTGCATTCATGGTGGTTCTGCGATGTTCACGAATCACAACAGTTGTTTTGTTTCCGGGTTAATTTGGTTCGAGATGTGATTCATATGCATTTGAATTTTGGAATTTGTGATTTAGCGTGGATCTGGTGGATTGTTTTGATCATGTTTGAACTCTGTGTTGTTTTTTATCTTTTTGTGGAGCGAATAATGATTTTTTGGTTGAGTCCTTTTAGGGTTATCGCCGGTGATGATTGACGACGGTTTAAAGCCAGCTCTCTATTCCAGTGGAATGTTTGAAGGACAGATGGTTGTCTCGAGGTGGCGGTGCATCACGATCCCATGGTGTACGTCATATCTGTTAGATATATGGCATGATGATGTCTGTTTTTTGAAATTTTAATTTTAATTTTAAGTTTAATTTGGATGTGGTTTCTGGATTTCAGATGGTTTAATGCCTGTATATGGGAACTGGATACCAAAAATAGGATATATGAAAATGAAACAAATGGTGTTGTCCAGAGGTAAAAGGAGATGAAAATGTCATGACTAAATTATGTTCTCGATTAGCAGAACATTGGTGGAAATTAGAGACACATAATTGGAGGAAAAATGTAAATATATATAGGGAGTGATTGAGGCCATCAATCACAATAAAGTGTAAAATTTAGGGCCCCGAAGCCATCAATCTATGACGATATAAAATATCATCGGTTCAACAAAACATAATGCATTTGGATAACACATTTTTTGTTTTATGATCCATTCCTTAATCTGTAACAATTAATTTATTCATAGAATAAGAATTCAAAAAATATTCTTGACAAGTAGAGTTTCATCCTTTATCGAATTATTACCACAAACTCATATTTCACTTCAAATGATGAGTAGTTAAGATGAATTGGTCACACCTGAAGCGTAATATCAACTTATAGAGAATCACATAATCGAAAATGGATGAACTATTTATTTCCCTTTTCATTAAAGATTAAACACAACTAAAATTGTCAGAAAAATATTAGATGATCTGTAAAATGGATAATACTTTTGAGAAAGAGATACTAAAATTAATTTAAAAAATTAAACCAAAAATACCCAAAGTTCACTTAAAACAATTAAATAAACAAATGTTCATAAAATCTTATAATATAATCCAATCTAATATTGAAACCCAAACCAGAAAAGAAATTTTTTATGTATTTTTCCACGTTAAATTGTATCTCCAAATAATATCAACTACTCATAAAGTCATATACCTAAAAGTAATTAACCTAATCACATATTCTCTATGATAGGCTAATTATTTCCATAAATAACCCAAATACCTATAAATATACAATAAAAACATAGGTAAAAAACACCTTTACTCTTCAAATGAAATCCCATAGTATTCTATTATCCTTAGGCATGTAGTATTCCCAATAGAGCGAACCTCTTCCAAAATAACATTTATCACTTAATCACCAAATCATTTTTGTATACTAAGGATATCCATTTGATAAGACATAAGATCCCAAATAAATTTTTTTTATCAATAAAATCATTTATCTAGAAATAAATAGTCACACTAACAGGGACTTCACGTAGTCCAGTGGTAGGTGATAAATCCCAATCGCATTATGGATATGCGTTCGATTCTCATAGCTTTGTTCAACGTGAAGGGTTGTCACACGGTCTACATGTTGTCCTTTTTCAAAAACTATATACTTTTATAATATTCCAAAATAATGAGATAAATTCCTAAAAATAACTATAACATAATTTTATAACAAATGTTATCTCATACCTCGCATTTTCATTCCAAAATTTTATAACTTGTAATTTCCTCAAACTCAATGATAATATAAAACGAAATGGTTATTTATAACTATATCCACAAGAGAAAAGATAATTTTTCCTCAAATATCATTTTCAGATGAAAAACAGCATGGTTACAAATACAAGAGAAAAGTCTCCCAAGGTAATCCCATCAACCAAGAGCACTAATACTTTTAAACATTTATCAATCGTTTTATTTCAAGATATATTCTTCCTTGACCAAGAGGATATCATATAGAATAAGAAATTCATTTAGGTAATGTCTAGGTCACCTACATTTAAGAAAAATGACTATAAATGGATTCTTAGGACCATTTTTATTTTCTTCCATAGTACTCTTCATTTCTCCTTGGTAATTCATTACCTTATGTCATTTTTTCCAACAGAAAAATAAATTCTTTCTTCAATTAAGAAACCTTCCTAAGTGTATCCGTCCACATTTCCTGCATGATGGAAATTGAGAATTGTTTTCTCCATGGTCTTCAATGTTAAATCTCCTATCATTCACCACTGGTCTCTTCCTTGTTGTGTCCAGGAGTTGGTTAATATATATTTTGTTGATCAAATTTATTAAAAACTGATTCGGCATGAACATGATATATTTTACGCCTCTCAACATTCCATTTTTTGCTCATTTCCACAACCGTTCAAACCTTGTACATCATGATCACAGTTAATACGACTTCCATGGAATCCAGCCATTGACTAAAACCAGAAAGCATTGTGTGGGTAATAATAGTCATAAAATCCTTTAGAGAATATCATGACACCTTATTTTAAATTTAAAACACATTAGAATTAACCAAGGTTATTTATTCTCATCTAATATTAAAATCATTCAAATTTGATTGTAAACAGAATGTAAATTATCTTAAGCATATCCCCCGAGTGTGTTATAACAAAGAGTGCAGCAAGGCACGTTGTTGTGTACTGGGATACCCTGGGTCAAGCCTGAGACTTCTTTTACGAGTTTTCACTCATAGGTACATATGGGGCAAAGCCGCATCTACCTGTTCGTATCTAGATAGGGATGTACTTCTTGTAAAATACACAAAATCTCTACATTACCATGATTCTTGAAAGTTCGTCTATACTAATCCTCAAAGTCTATCTACGGGTAATGTGCTTTAATCAGAGTTTTTATAAATCTATTTTCCAAGTATTTTACTAAACCTCATCTGATACCAATTGTAACACCTTGACCCCATATTCCAGGATCCGGGGCATTATTTTAATACATTGTCATGATTACAAGGAATCAAGTTCCGAAGGACCGATCGATTTAGTATTCTTGGAAACAAGAAACATACATAAGTTCAACACTGCAACTTGAATATAAAAACAACACTAATTTATTCCATTGGAAACATCCAAGATTCCAAAATTATTCCTCCAAGTCACTCATAACTAAATTCTCCATATCTTGGGAAAATGAAACATGATAAATGAGTGATATAAAATGCTCTGTGAGTGTAGCCAATACAGTGGAAGATAACATAAAAATTAGGCAAGGTTAATAATTGAAAACACAAGACTTTACAAATAATAAACATGAACACTATATGGTAGGAATATGAGTTGAGTAAATAATGCCATAATAAAACATATTCTTGGGTATTCTAATAGTCGAATAACCAAATGAAATATCAATACCAAATCTCATAATGATGGAATGCATAATTCCATAAATCATAACCACATAATCAAGCCCTTGTGCCAGATCTACAAATAAGATTTTTTCAAGGCCCTATACCAAGTCACTAGTTTGTCTCATGAGATCTTTCAATGCATTGAGCAGCTATAGCGTGCTCCACCCGTCACTTACTACGTCCAATGCATTTCTCATATGAAATGTTTGAAACATAACATAAAAATTCGTATAAAAACTAGCATAAGAAATGTCAATACTTTATCCTCAAACCATGAATGGTATAAAAAAAGAACATTCAAAGTCAAACATAACTCATTCAATACAATCTAGAAGATTGTATTGTAATAGATTAACCTCAATCGAGAATAAAGAAAGATATTGACATAGATAAAAATAATCGTCATAACTATTTGAGAGAAATATACCCCTTTTTCATGAAAACATTTAAAAGACACACTATTATTCAAGAATCCGTTTCAAAATAGATTTTTTTTAATCAATGTTTCCTAATACACTTTAAAAAATTTAAAAGGTATTTTACTTTTAAAATATTATGGTCCGCATAAATAAATCCATAAAACCATTTTTAAAACATGGACATTAAAGACAATTATTTAGAAGAATAATGTTTTAAAACATTTAAAATGATATTTTAGTTAGAGTTCCTAACCAAATGAAAGATTCTTGAATACGAATAATTGAGTTAATAAAAAATATATAATATATTGAGAATAAATTATTTCATTATATAATATATCAAAGGACAATATACACACCATATAAAAGTGAATTACTGCATAACAACAAAGAAGTCCCAAAGGAATTTAAATTGAGATGAAATATTTTATAAATACCGTATCCTTTGGAAAATGATAAATCAAAGACATAATTATGTGTGAAAAATATAAATACACTCAATATTATTGGATATTATGTGTAAATAAATTATAGTACATTCGAACATATTCTTGTAAAAAGAACACCAATGATTTGGATGTTTAACTCAACAGATGGAAATTGAGTTAAAATAAAGTTTATATCAATGAATTGAGAAATTATCAATAGAGTGATTATGTGTATCAAAATTATATACTTACAAAGGGGAGTGGAAATTTCTACATAAATAATAAATAGTGATTCCACACATAATCTTGGAGTAAAATAATGAATGATGTATGCGTAAATCCCGTTGAGTGGAGATTGATATTTGAAATTCCCTTTACCGATTTGGTAACTTATGAAACATACAACCCATGAAAGAAGGATCTTAAAATGGAGATGTAGATACCCATAAATTAAAGTATATTACATCAACAATTGAATAATGTATAGAAAATATGCCACAAAAAATGAAATAGTGGCCACTATAGCATGAATCTCACAGGAATAAAAAGTGAGATGAAAAACCCATACTTCATTGTAATCAATCGATTCATATGACCAAAAGTTAATAACTACCAAATTAATCATATAATCCCATGAATATAATGAAAATAATGATATTATATATCAAATGGAAGTACAAAATAAATAACATCAAATAAATAGGTGGCGAATAATGGAAATCTCGCAGAATTAAAAGTGAGATAAGAAACCCCTTATCTCAAGTCCGACTTGTCTTGAATGTTCCATGTTTTTCTAGAATAATATACATAACATAAATTATACAATTTTAAGGAAAATTTTCAGGTTTATTATTCCTTTTATATCACTTATTACCTTTCTATAACAATTAGTTAATTATTTGATTTCATATTGGATATTTTATCGATGTTCGGAATTTCAGTCAAAAATGATCTTTTTATAATTACAATTTTTCCATGTGGTCAAAAGTCCATTATCTCCAGAATGATATAAATGACTTAGTTATAATATATATAATATGTATCCAGTATATATATCTGATTATAACAGTACATAACAATTGTAGATATGAAATGAAATATACCATTCATGGAGATGGTAAGTCGTATGTACAAATGAATGCTACTTTTATTTCTATTTTGTATTTTAATAGAATTAAAACATAATTACAAATAGGGTTATTATAATTACAATATAATATAATATATATAATATCATTAATTCCATCCCTTATATGTCCCACATAAGACATTAATGATTCATATCATTTTGAGGGGGCAGTGGTCCGCCCTTCCTCAAATGAAATTATCGCGTTTCACCCATAATGGAAACCATAAAATAATGATATAAATGTAAAATAATGATTCATAAAGAAAACATAAATATAATATATATATCATATATAAATACAGTGCCATATTATTGGCCACCATGAGATGTGGTAGGTGATAATAAAAAATTCATCGTTTCGTGAGGCGTTAGTTTTCCATCCATAGAAATAGTATGTTCTTCACCCATTAGATGGATGTGTGTGTAAGTTTAGTTGGAATACATCTCATAAAAACATCCTATTATATTTATTATACTAGTGTTTTTATAAAATAAAGTAATAATAAGTGTTTAGGGTGTTGTAGAAGTAAAATAAAACAAAATAAAAAAAAGAATTTAAGAGAAAGATTTACCTTTAATTTGGGTAACTTCCATTGATTTGATAAAAAAGGAATACTTGAAGTTCCTTATTCCCAATGTAAGGATTATAGGTGGATTAGGGGGATCTTGAGAGATTATATTTTTAGGTGTTGGATGAGCCAATGGGTTTGAGAGGTGTGTGGAAGGGGTTCGAAGTGATGTCCTTTTATAAGGGGGAGGAGGGGCTCTTTAGAAAAGTGTGAAAATATTATTTTATTATATATTGACATTCGATTTATAAAGGTCCAACACTAATTAATGTAGAATATAAGATGAATCTTGTTAAAAATAAAATCATCCAATAATAATTGGACAGGTTTTGGATATTATTTTAATATTAATAATCATATTTATTTAAATCATTCATTAATGAGGTAAATACTACATCATTATTGTGTCATAAATAATTTAATTTATCAGATATCTAAAAATTATAAAAAAATTACAATAATGTAGGTAATCATTTTATCTTTTCATTGATTATTTATAGTCGAAATTATTTCTTATATAACCCCATGTAAAAATTAATATATACTAAAAGATATTTTTTAATGTCATTTTTATCTTTACTTTAAGTTAACTAAAATAATTTGTCATTATCATTATTAAGTAGCTCTATGGGGTCCCAAAATCGACCCACGGATTCCCATGGTCGTACATGACTCTTCCAATAAGGTTAGGAAAAGTTTTAAGGTAATTTTTTATTATTATAATATTCTTTTTACCTTGAATTGCCCTATTTACCTTTAACAGCGGTAAATAAAAGTCAAAAGTTACTATTCACAAACAATTATTTTCATCTTATTAAACCAAATTTTACTTACTAATAACTACCATTTATCTTATATTTTATAAATTCAATTCACAAAAGATGTAAAATTTCATTAAAATGTTGTAGTTGGATTTTTAACCACTATTAAGTAGTTTAACTATTCATCAAAAATTGATGTTTTTTAGAAAAATACCAAAACATCATCCTAAGCTATATTTGATATTTATAATTCAAAAATTATTTATATTTTACCAAATTCAATACATAGAAGTTGGATTATTTAATTTAAAATTAATTCCCATTGTCAAAACAAAGTGTGTTTTTATGAAACAATAACTATCAAAAGATTGACACTTGTTTATGTATAATTTCAAAGTGAAATTAATTTCAATGACCAACATTGGATTAATGGTTAAAAATATAATTTAATTACACTTAAAAACTATTTTAAAATATAATCTAATGATATAAATTAATTAGAGTAAAAGGAAAATTTGAATTAAAATACATTATTTCTCACTATTCATAAAAAACAATATTATTAGAAAAATACCAAAATTTATTCCAAATAAAACTTTGTTGTCCCGATTCTAAAGAAGAATTTTATTTTTTCAAAATGAAAATATAAATGGGTCAATCATTGGATTTAAGAAGGTATATCCATTAAAAGGTGGTAAAATTGATTTTTCTTGAAAAATACTGTTTTTTATCTCAAAAAATGAATTTGTTCTTATAAAATCTCTAATAAACACATAATAAATAAGTTAAAATTATATTGAGTATTTAAAATTCAAAATCCAGTTAATAATATTCATAACCACTTTTGAACATCTAGTTTGGTAAGTCATGGTGAGCTCGAACTCATTGGTGTGTGTAGCGCAAGCTATTGATTTTAAAGAAAATAACATACTATGAAATCATAGGGTGTTAAAAGTATGTAATTGAGATATATAGTGAATGTTTACATCTTATTCCTTGAGATAACATTATGTGATTGGTTTTAATTATTTACATTGGAATTTATTTATGTGTTAGATGAAATCATATAATGTGAATGTTTATTAATTGAATAATGATTGAAACAATGAATTGAAATTGAAGTGGATGTCTTGGATGAACTCCTTGACACTGATTCCTTATATTCCCTCGATGTTGTTCCTATGTAACTTGATAATTATAGTCGATTTATTGGACCTATTATGCCCTGGATCGTGATTCCGTAGGATGACTCAGCACTTGTTACCCCATAGATCTAGATTTCATGGAATTTTGAAGGATATCTCTATTGACATGATCAAATGAATCCACCATTTTCTTTAACTAGGTATCATCGAGATGAAAATAAGGACCGATGTAGATGCCTCAGTATTTTATAACTTTGATCCAGAACTACTTGGTCTGATCCTTTTTATTAAATGTTTTATACATTGAGGATAACTCTGATTATACATCATTGGCATGATGAATGTTATATATTAGACTAAATGACATGGATGTGGTGGATATTTTTACTAGAAGAGGGAATGGAACTGACAGATAAATTTTTTATGCTTACAAATATTCCAAATATGGGCATTTTGACCCCAATTAGTAGACTCAATAATATCACTTGTTTATCTCACCTTTACAAATCCCTTGTTATTGTAATGTTTTTTAAAGGTTTCAGGTTTTTTTTATAACATCACTTAACTTGTGTGACATAATTTTACTACTTTTTACTATGGATATATTTCACACTACATTTTTATATCATAGAGACCAGATTTTCTATAGACACCTTGTGTGGGGGCCTATTGATTGTTATCTCGTACCATATCGGTCTACCATTGGATTCCCAGAAAAACTTCATGGCTGATGTTAGAGACAAAGGATGTTTCCCACAATGCGATTCTTGATTTTATTCTTTCTTAGGAGTATGAGATTTCATGACCAACATTGCATCATGATGCTATATGGGATTGTACTTTTTGGAATTTTGATACATGTATTGTATTGGATATATGTATAGTTATTTTCTTTCTTTGTGGAGACATGTCATGACACATTATTTTGTATATGACATTACCTTTTTTGTTGTTTATGTATATCTATCATGGATGTTTATCTTCCATTTAGATGATTTACTTCTTAATCTATTAAAATGTATGGTTGTTGACACTATGTTATACTATGTTACACTATGACTAGAAGGTATTGTCCTTCCAAAAAAACACAATCTGTCCTCATTTATATTCGGAAGACTCTAGAATATATGGAGGCATATATGAGACCATGCGACAGACTAGATCAAGGTATCATTTTGTGGTATATGGGTAAAGATGTTTCATAAATGAAGCTTCATATTTGGGTATTTATGTGTGAGGAATAGGGGTAAAAAAATGATGAAGAACTAGAGATATCTCACGATAGAAGAGAAATCTACTTCAACATAGAAGATATTTCTACCACCATATCTCCTATTGTTTCATTAATTATAACATCTTTTTAATATAGATCTCAAAAATAATAGTTGAATTTTTCTTGATAATGTGGAGTTAAAAATGCTTTAGGGAGATTGGATTTAAAGGAAATATAATTTTTTTACCTAGACATTATTCAATTTAAATAAACTATGAACATTTCAGGATTTCTGTCCCAAATTTTTGTCTTTTAATTATAATGAAGCATCGATAGATGAATTTAGAATTTAATCAATCTAGGAAGTATAAAATCAATTAATTTTTCTCTCTAAACATCAAATATTAAAAAAAATTTATAGGATTTTATTATAACTTCATTTCATTAGTTTTTTAGTTTCTATTTCTTCATAAAAAGAAATTTTAGACAACATAATATACTGATGGAGGAAGAATAGGGAATATTTTTCCATCATAATTTAAATTAATGTATTTCACATGAAAAATATTGGAGTTATATTATCTCTATGTATAATTTTTATTTCATATGGAGATATATTAACATGTGAGTTCTTAGATTAATTCAATGGACAATGTCACACTTTTAATGATATTTTAGAGTCATAGCCATATTTTCATACATCATTTCATTTTTTTCAATCATCATACCATTAATTTTGGATTTATTCATTTGTTATTTTTCTGGACCAAATATATTTAATATACCTTGGGTTATATCACACATCCCAAATTACACAATGATTTTAGGAGTTATAAATAATTATATTTGACTAGTTCTTTAATGAATGGGGCTACATCAAATTTTTTGAACTATTTTAAAGAAGGTGAAATGTGTGTAAGATAGAAAAAAATAAAAATATATTTTCTATTTTTTAATATTTCCAAAACCACCTAAAAATAGATAACATTTAGGCTATTATTGGAAAAATTATTCAACGAGATCTAATGATTGAAACTATATAAATTAAAAAATATAGAGAATCTCAACTTCTATTCATTTTTAAAATCTCATATTGCAACGTGTTTCATAATATAATAGGAACTTTGAATTCAATCAACCCTATTTTGAACTAATAACATCCTTTTCTAGGATACCTAATAAGCAAACTATATCTTTCATTAGATAATTTTATAATGGATTCTTGGAGATTCCGCTTAGGGACTTTATTGATGATGATAAAAAACTACTATTTTTTCAATATTCACTAATGAAAACAACATAGAATTTTTTCCATCAATAATTAAAGAATTCTATCACAAATTGGATAAAATATATAGATATTTTTTTTATAAATATGTTTCCATATTTTTTAAATGGACATATATAGAGAAAAATCCAAAATTTTCCATAAGATGAGGGTTACACATTCTAAGAGGTAAGAAATTCATTTTAGGGGTTTCTTATGAAATACCCTAATTATTAAATTTCGTCCATTGTTTTGATTTAAAATATCTATAATGGTCTTCAAACAGTTTCTCTTGATTTATTTTATCAAATGGTTAGTAGAAATTACATAGAAAAAAAAATATATAATTGAAACAAATTTTTAATACTCATACTAAAAATTCACTACCAATCCAATTTTGGATAAGAAAATTTAATATAACAGAAAGATTTGTAGGATCAAAATGATACTAATTACAATATCAAAATATTTATCTAGATTCTCAATATACAGGACGGAGAGAATTTTATACTTCAAAAAATTCCTTTGGAACATTTATAGATGGTAATGTTTAAGAAAGTGAAACATGGAAATTTCACAAGACCACTTAGTTCTACTAACATGCTTGATTCCAGAAATGTGGTTCTGGAAATAAAAAATAATAACAGTTTACAAAGACAAAGATTATACCTTAAAGCATATAGAATATTACAAATCAGAGTCCATGTATAATAAGGTATAAGATAGTTATACTTTCCTCAACAACTATAATGCAGCGGAAAAATTGAAACAATACATGTAACAATTAGTAAATATTCTAACAAAAAGATAGGGTTATCCAACAACCTTGGATAAAGTTCCCTTGATTTATACATTCAAGAAATTCTATCTTACTCACACTAGGGTAAGAACACTATATGAATATTGGAATCATTCTTGTTATCCCGTCAAGCCCTCAAACATCAGGGTGCTCAACACCTCTGTCTTCCTATACCCAGAAGCCATCAAATGTACTCAGCAACATTCAGAGTTGCACAAAGCAATTCTGAACAATATGTTTATTATGCACAAATCATTAAAGTCTCTATCTAGATATCACTTATGCATGATGTAATCTCTCGAGTCATATAATAGTATTGAGCACATTCAAATGATCTCTTATTTATAGTCACATCATCAATGATTAGCGCCCTCCTCCAACGGTCTTATTTTGCCTTGAATTTCAAAGGGACCGGTACAGAAGTCACTCAAACAACGGTTGGTCAGAAACAGAAAGCATGAAATCATTTTATAACTCAAACAAGGGTAAGAAATAATATGGCTCCTTAACCAAATCCAATATTCAGAATGTAAGGAAAAATGAATGTTCATAGTCTAACCAAAAAAAACATTCGATGTCTATAATACATGAATATTCGGATTCTGTCATCAAAATAATTCAGAACATGAATTCTACAAAATTCTGGAGTCTGAATTTCAAGGAAATTCAGAGTCTGAATTCATAAAATTCGAAGTCTGAACTCATAATGCTATGAGTCTGAATTCAGATAATTTATTTTCTGAACTCAAAAAGATAGAAGTCTAAATTCAAATAATTTGGAGTCTGAATTCATAAAGTTAAAACTTTGAATTCAAAGAATTCAGAGTATGAACACAGATGGTTCTGAGTCTTAATTCAGAGTATTCAGAGTCCAAATTTATTGAATTCAGAGTCCGAACTCAGAATGTTCTAGAGTTTGAATTCATAGAATTTAGAACCTAAATTCGGATCCTGAAAACAGAATGCTCTATATCTAAATATTTATATTATTCTGAGGATTTAGTTACAAAACTGAATTTTATACTTATAAGGAAAATGAGATAGATTTTAATATGAATAATGAAAACAAATGGTATTTATAAATTTCCTTGGGGAAGGAAATTTTCATTATGAATGTAAAACATAAGGAAAAAATTTCCTTAAGCTAGAGTGTTTGTTATTTTAAAAACATGAGGGAATAGAAAAGTCATAAGGAAACCTTATTGACTCAACAATCTCCCCATTTTTGGTAAGCACAAAAATCCTTACAAAAATAAATATAATGTCATAGAAAATATTTTTCTGGACATTAAAAGTAAAACATATCTCCCTTAAAACATGTGGAATGATGAATACGTCTAAATCTCCCTCAGGATTTGGATTCACTAAGGATCATATTCTTGATTTCCAGAGTGAGAAGTATCATTTTATAGAATACGAATATCTTCTTGGATATGAACTCCCCCTTACTTGGAGAAATTTCTTCATTTACATTTTATTCTTTATTAAAATTCCATTATCCCCCGTTTTGATTTTCAAAAATAATTAATGGTAATTGAAAGGAAATATGGTTCCTGATATATTAGTACTAAACAACCTAGAGATGGGCATCAAAAAATTTCATTACGATTGGAAAAATTAAAACAAGGAAGAAATACAACAAAAGATCAGAATTGTAGAATATTATCCTTCCTTCTCCATCTGTATCAACTTTTTCACTATGGTTTTGAGCTTCTAGAGTTCCTTGTGATCATCCACTGCTCATTTGAGAAACCGATCCTGATCTTATATTTTCGTCTCTAAGGATACGATTTTTTCTTCATGATCCTTAAGAGATTCTTCCTGACCATTTAGAACTTCTTCTTGCTTAGAAAAATTTTCATCCAGTTCTATTATAAGATCTCTTTCCCTCTTCCAACTCTGAGAAACTAAATATAACCTCTCATTTATATCATTCACATCTTGCATTTGAAAAATTATGTTCCAGAGTTATATTTTCCTCAATACTATTTGTGAGATCCTTAATCTTCACATATTCGGTGTCAAATGCACCCTTGACACTTTATTGGAACTCATAAAATAATTCTCATTTCTTTTATAGTGTTCTTTGACTAGCTGGTCATCTTCTTGCAAGATCTTTTGTGGGATTCATAGTTTACAAAAAAAGGTTTTGAAATCGGCCTCAAGTTTGACAGACTTATCCATCACCATGGATACTGAATCTGATTTCTGCTTCAAGGAATGTTGGAGCATTCGGCATCTATAGTCTATGCTTGGAAATATTGGGACAGTTCTAACATGCTTCTTTAAAGACTAGACTAAAAAATCATGTCCAATGGATGATGATTCTGAATCATAGAATTTTCTTGCTGATGATTATTTTTCAAACTCAGTAGCTTTTGTATTTGTAGATAAACCAACAGCATTCTACTTTATCACAACCTTGGTAGCTGAATCAACTTATACATGTTTTACTTTATCAACCTTTGGAAGGAATTATATTGATCAAGAGATTCATGTTCACTATGAGATAGCTGATAATTTTTGTCTTCACCAAATTCTTCCTTTCCAGATCCTTCCTCACCGACCTCTGGGTGAATGAAATCCTAATTGAGGCTTTCTTCTTCAGTTGATTTTTCTACATCATCTTCAGCTTTCTCTTCAACCTTACCAGGAGTATAATCATTTAATGATTCAGGTAGAGATGTTTAGAATGATAATTTCTTAGAAATGATTTCATTCTCATGAAAATCCACAAATTTCCTTATTAAATCATCAGTATCACCACATCCTTATTATTCTTATTATACTTCTTTTTCTTCTTCATATTTTTTGGGAATTTTTCTACAGTCACAAACATCATTCACAAAGTCTCAGTTTAATGTTATATCAGGAAGGATTCTGGTACCATAATATTCTCAGAAGCATTCTCACCATCCTTCATAAGTGATTAAACCTTTTCAGCATCAGACAAATTCTTCTTCTACTTATTCTCAATCTCTTGCTTCTCAAGTTCTTCAACAACCTTCTCCCTCAATGGTTTTTCTTTAGTAGGGTCCAAGACATATTTGGCTACCCTAATTTCTGATTTTTCTTATCTTCCCTCCACTTAGCTACAACTTCAATGGGAGAGGATTTTTGTTTATTTGGATTTGGAGATGCGGATTTGGTTTCCTTAGACAATGGGGTTTTTGCTTTCTCTTCCACATCCTTTAACATCCTCTTCCTTCAACCCTTTTTAGAGGTCTCACCCCCTCCTATTTCTTCAGTAAGGCTTTTTCCACTTCCTTAGTAAAATCATAAAATTCTTCTGATTATTTAGAAAAACCAATTTTAATCCTTCTGAAAGTGTCATCACTTAGCAATATGACTTTGCAATTTATTGACATGGATTTTCAGGAAATTTTGAAGGATTATAGACACCGAAAAATCTTCTTTGAAATAATGGCTGGATACATAATAATCCGAGCCTTCAGAATTCCATTCATTATGTTCTCAATCATATCCAAAATATTCTTACCCTTGTTTATCTTCCTTAGGTTTATCAAGATTTCCAGAATGTACATATCACTTTTCTTCAAATTATCCTTGTCTATTTTTATAGGTATGATAAATCCCTGAACCCATAATTGAACAATTCAAAAATTTGTATTCAGGTGAAGAATCTTCAGAGTCTTTACTTCTAAGAGATCAAGGCAAGCCATGGCCTTCATCTTATGAAAACTTCCTTGAACATAAGGTAGCTTATAGGAACAAAACTCAGCTTCTCCTTCATAAGGAATACCGACCAACCGTGTATTATTGGTGTAAGAAAGTGAATATGTATTTCCATAAATTTGAAGGAAAAATTACTTATCCATTCTTCCTTGAAGAAAACTACTAACTCCATGAATTATATTAACAAATACGGATATACCATACCCTGGGATTTTTTTTGAAAGGATAACACTTTCCCACCCATTCAGCTTTACATTCTTAGAGATAATAGAATAATACATTGAAGAAAACATTGGATGAACAACTCTTTTTATGTATATCTTCCATTTACAGATTGGTTTAAAAGTTGAAATATCATTCTGAGAGGAGACTTCCATATTCATTCAGAAGTAAGAAAGATCTGAGATGTTCAGAACGGGCTTATGTAGAAGGGAAGAGCTTCAGCACGAACGAGCTTGAGTTTCAATGTGGGACAACCATCATGGGTCCTTTATATTGGGAATTAAGGTGACAGTTCAACTTCCATACTCAATCCAATGGTTGAAAAAACCTTCTGATCAGATCTGACGGTTGAGATGATAACCGGAATGAAATTTTGATATAATCTGATATTTTGGGGTTTTTTAATCAAACATTATGATTTAATAAAAAATTAATATTAAAATTTAAAAACAGATGAAAATACCAACAAGTAAAAGTGGATTATGAAAATTTAAGAAAAAAATCAGACCATTCAGATTGCTAGGAAGATTATTCGTATTGAGGAAGATTATTCTTGAAAAACATTCAATTTCAAAAATTTTGATTAAGAAAATTTTAAATATGAAAATCTTAATTACAAAAATTTTGAGTACGAAAATCTTCATTTAAAAAATTTTAAGTACAAAAATATTCATTACAAAAATTTAAAGTATGAAATTATTTATTATGAAAATATTAAGTACGAATATCTTTATTGTGAAAATTTTAAGTACTAAAATTATCGTCAAAAAAATTTTAAGCATGAAAATCATCATTACGAAAATTTTGAGTACAAAAATCTTCATTACAAAAATTTTTAGTACAAAAATCCTCATTACGAGAACATTAAGTACAAAAATATTCATTAGGAAAATTTTAAATTAAAAAATCATCATTACAAATATATTACATAAAATTATCTTAATCACCAAAATTTTACGTAAAAAATCATTATTACGAAAAATTTTAGTATGAAAATCTTCATTAAAAAAATTTTAAGATCAAAAATATTAATTACGAAAATTTGAAATACAAAAATATTCATTAAAAAAAATTTAAGTACCAAATTCTCTAATATGAAAACATTATGTACAAAAATCATCATTACGAATATTTTAAGTACAAAAATCATCATTATGAAAATTTTATGTAAAAAATATTCATTATGTAAATTTTAACTACAAAAATATATATTAAGATAGTTTTAAGTAAAAAAATGAAAAAGGGAAAATATTTGACTAAGAAAAAAAATTTTAGAGTACAAAACTTTATTAGACTATGAAAAATAAAATTAGACACCAAAAAATATAGACAACGAAAACTTTTAGACTACGAATAATTTTTAAAATATTATAACAAACAAATGTACTCCCCCAATGTAAAAAGATCCCTACTGTAAGGAGATTGATTTCAACTGATAGTTAACATGGAATATTACCTTACTGTTATCATTCCTAACTTATTTTTAATATATTCAAATCCACCAGAGGGTAATGATTTTGTGAAAATATCAGCAAGATGATCTTCTGTTCTGATAAATTGAAAAATGAGATCCACTTTTATTGTGTGGTCCCTAAGAATGTGATGCCTAATATCTATGTGTTTTTCAGAGGAGTGATGTGAATGGTATTTACTTAAGGCAAGGGAACAAATATTATGACACAAAATTTGTGTTTTGGTAAAACTCATACCATAGTATATGAGTGTGTCATGCATCCACAACACTTGAGAACAACAACTTCTAGCTACTACATATTTAGCTTCAGTATTGGAAAGTGCTACTGAGTGTTTCTTTTTTCACGAACAAGAAACTAATGAATCTGCTAAGAAATTAAAAGTTCCAGATGTAATTTTCATTTCCATTCTACATCCAGCAAATATAGTATCTGAATTTTTTTAAAACAAAATAATTTCCAGAAGTACAAAAGAGTCTCAGATCCATGGTTCCCTTTAAGTAGCCAAAAATCATTTTCACTGCCTTTAAATGTGATTCCTTAGGATTGGATTGATATTTTCTACCTAAGCATACAGAAAAAATTACATCTGGAAAACTAGATATCAAGTAAAGTAGACTTTCTACAATACCTCTAAAGGATGTTTGATCTACTAGTTTCCCAGCTTCATTAAGATCAAGTAAATTTGAGGTACCAATGGGAGTACTTATACTCTTAGTGTTGCCATATCCATACTTTTTAAGAAGATATTTATTACAATTATATTAGTATATATAGATTCCTTTTAGTTTTTGAGAAATTTGAAAACCAATGAGAAATGTTAACTCACCCATCATACTTATTTCAAAATCATATTTCTTTATATCCACAATTGAATCTGTTAACGATTGCTGAGTTGAACCAAATATAATGTCATTAACATAAATTTGAAAAATAAATTTTTTTTTCTTATCTTTCATTATAAAACGGGTTGGATTATCATTTCTATTAACATAATTATTTTGAAACAAAAATCCTATAAGTCTATCATTCAATGCTCAACGAGCTTGTTTATGTCACTACAAAGCTTTGGTAAGTTTGTAAACATGTTCATGATGTTTTGAATCATCAAAACCATGAGGTTGTTCAATAAAAACATACTCTTATACAAAACCATTAAGGAAATCACATTTAACATCCATTTGAAAAAGTTTGAAATTGAAGAATGATGCAAAGGCAAGTAGAATAAGAAAAGATTCATGTCTAGATACTGGAGATTATGTTTCTTCATAGTCTATTCTTTATTCTTGATTATAGACTTTACCAACCAATCTAGCTTTGTTTCATAATATTATTCCTTTTTCATTAGATTTATTTCTAAAGACCAATTTTACTCCAAAAATAGAGGTTTCCTTAGATCTTTCAACAAAGGCCTAGAATTTATTTCTTTTGAATTCATTGAGCTCATCTTGTGAAGATTTTATCCAATAATCATCACCTAAAGCAACATCAGTGCTTTTGGATCTAATTGTGAAAGGAATTATAGATGGTCTACTTCATTTCATAAAGAACTTGTAATCATTACAGGTTGATTTAATCACCAATGATACTATCACTGGGATGATTATTTATAAGCAACTATTTTGTGTTTCGAAAATCTAGTCCATCAACATAAGGTTGGAAGTCTTTTGTGGTGAATGCTTCAGAAATATTTTCTTGAACATTTTACTTATCAAAAGCATCTTCTATCAAGGGTTGACAATCAGTTTTTGAAAACACATCTGAAGATGTAGGTTGAGGTTGTTTAAAATCAAAAGGATTAGTTTCATCAAATTTGACATGTACTGTTTCTTCAACAATACAAGAATTTTTATTGAAAACTCTATATGTCTTAAAAGATGTGGAGTAGCCTAAGAAAATTCCTTCTTAAAATTTTTGTTTGAATTTTTTTAGATTATCTTTAGTATTCAGAATGAATACCTTGAAAGCAAAAACCTTGAAGTAAGATATTCTAGGTTTTCAACCGTTCCATAACCCATAAGGAGGATTATTAAGAAAATGTCTAATTAAAATAAGAATTATAGTAACAAGTAGTACTTACAGCTTCAGCCCAAAAATGTTTGGCAACCAAATATTTACTCAACATGGTTCTTGATTTCTCTTGAATAATTGTATTTCTTCTTTCAATGACACCATGTTTTTGAGGTATTCTGGGTGAGGATAAGTTATGAGTAAGGCCTTTTCTACTACATAAAGTTTCAAAATCCTAATTCTTAAATTCTCCTCTATGATCACTATGAATAATCATCAATGGAAGGTTTTTCTCATTTTTAAAGTGGGCACTAAAACTTTTTAAATTAAAAAATGCTTCATATTTATTTTCTAGAAAATAGACCCATATAAATCTAATGTAATCATCAACTAAGACAAATATATAATATCTACCTCCAATGCTTCCAGTTTGTTTTGGACAAAAAAAGATCCATATGCACTAACTGTAATGAATCAGTGTTTGAGACTTCACCAACTGATTTAAAATTTGATTTCGGTTATTTTACATATTGACAAGGATAAAAAACTTTTGAAGAATCAAATCTATGCTTTGGTTGATCCTTAACAAATCTTTTCTTAGAGAGTTTTCATAGGTTCCAAACATTATAATGTCCTAACAATCTATGACAGAACAAATAATGATCTTCCATTACACTAAGGCAAGGTAGATCATAGCGCATAACGTCTTCTAAGTTTAGTGTGTACACATTATCATGCAAATTGTAGGAAAGAATAAACTCTTCCTTGTAATTGTTTAATAAGTCCTTGTCATTATTAAAATTCACAAGGTAACCTCTATCATATAATTGACTTATGCTAATAAGGTTTTTCTTAAGACCCTTAACAAATAAAACTTTTGATATCAATGTTTTTCTAAGAAGAACAATGTTACCTGTACCAATAATTTCTCCCATAGCATTATCCTTGAAAGTTACTTTTCCTCGTTTCACCTTGATAATATTTTCAAAGATTTTTTTGTTACTAGTCATATGTCGGGAACATCCACTATCCATGTACCATGTATTGCTGTTGGTAATTTATTTATTTCATAAAAATAAGAGAGTTAGTCTTTTGGAACCCAAACATTCTTGGATCTAGAAACTTCAGAAATAAAAAATTTAGGTATCCACATTTTCATTGAAAACTAAGCTCTATGAAAACCGAAAGACTCATTTTTGTTTAAGGAATAATTTTTTGCACAATTCCAACCACACTAACACTTAGTGCAGAATGGAGCACTTTGTGGAACAAAATAATTGTTACTAAAATTCAGTTTTGAACTTGTGTAACCAAAACCATAACTATTCCTTAGTTGTCTAATTTGACAATATATCTTATCATAATTTTCCTTCCCTATTGTAATGTTTCACAAAAACTTCCTCAAGGAAAATATTTCTGACTTTAGTCTAATAACGATGCTCTTATCCTTAAAATCATCAGTTTTAGCACTAGAGTTAGGCTCGAAAACATTTTTCTTAGATATTACTTTTTTAGATCCTTATAGTGCTTATCCTTCTCATAATTAACTCCCTCAAGGTTTTTTGAAATACTTTCAAAATCAAGGGTTTTTTTATCAGGATCTTTAGAATGATCTGATACTTCCATAGTAAGAATTAAAATTCTAGAATATTCTTTATCATGATTTTTCATGATTTTAGAATTTTCATTCTCAAGAAACGTAGAAAACCTAGACACCTCTTCATAGGTAGGTAAAGTATTATCTTCATCATAAGAAGATTAATTATCTGAGGATTCATAGAATTTACTATCACTATAATTTGCATTCATGGATACATTGGGGATGGATTCATAATTTTGTAACTTATCCATTAATCACTGATTTTTAATTGGTAGTCTGGCTATTAGACCATGATTCTTCTCTCCAGAAGATTTGTAATCTAAGGATTCATCAGAAAAGTCTCCACCACTGGCACTCCAGGTGTCATTAGCTTTCAAAACATTCTTAGCATTATCTTTGTCGTACTTTTTTCTATTTCGCTCAGAATGCTTTTCCTTTATATCTTTTCTCTTAAGCTTAGGACAATGGGGCCTTATATGTCATGCTCTTTTGCATTCATAACAAGTGACTTAAGAATCTTTCTTATCCTTTCTTTCATTATTCTTGTATCTATACTGAATGAATTTCTTCCCAACTATCTTGTTCTACCTTCACAAATGATTATTTAGTTCATTCTCAGAATGTTCACTTTCACTTGATTAAGATAAAACAGTAAGCTTATTAGACTTGTATCTTGTAACTCCATCATGTGTCTTGGAATTCATATGATTAGATGTATTTGTAAGAGCAACACATCCATTCCCATTCTTTATCTCAACATTTTCAGTAACTCTCTTCATTCTAGTCTCATGTTGAAGAAGAGTTCCAAAGAGTTCATCAACAGTAATCTATGAGACTTTCCAATTTTCATCTATATCCCGTCTCTTGGATTACCACTCATTAGGCATGATGTAGAGACCCGTATCTTGACGTACATGGACATTACATTACATTTGCGGAATACTTAGTACATAACAAAAACACACACTAAAGGATCGTAATAGTTTAGTGTCTTTGGAAACTCGGAACATAATCTTCTAATCGTGGTGAAAGTTCTTCAATATCTCCCATAAAGGTCATCCCTTTTTTTTTACCTAAAACCTTTCTTTATATCCTGGGGAAAAGAAAACATAAAAGGGTGAGCTCAAATGCTCATCAAGGGCAAATAAAGGAAATAAAAATCATATCATATCTTTTTGAAAATCAAAACCTGCAAAAGAGATCATAATATCTTAACATGGAATAAATCATAGAAGTGAAAATGAGATCCCCATAATCATAACATAAAGCTTGAAACTTTGTGGCATGCACACATAATCATGGAAAATCATTTCTTGTTAGTCATGACTCATTGCCAAGACTATCTTAGTGGACAAAGTCCCTTTCTGAACCGAGTTCACTCCTCGTTTCAGTCCTGTATCACTGAATCGAAATAACCTTCCGTTCCAGCCATGTCTATCTCATGAGATATAAAATCTTTACCCAATGCATTAGAGGGAGATATAGGTCCCACCCATCTTATAATGAATCCTTTCTTATGTGTGCCACATAATCATAAAACATACATCATTGCATAACACATGTAACAAAAATGGGATTCTTGAAACATCATGACATCATAAATCAATTCATATAAGATAAAGGAATTCATAAACATAATTCCATCACAACATAGTCAAAACAATGTAAAAATATGGATAGAAACAGAACCTTTTATTATCTTAGATGGAAAATAATTTTGATAAAACACTTGAATTGAATTCTTGAGGAAAATATCCTTTCTTCTTCAAAATCAATTTCTTTTCACAAAACATCATGCAATTTTAAAAGAAAGAGATTTTATTGAAAATAGTAATGAAATCTTTTATAGGAAGCTTCATGAAAATAAGGCTTTATAAAACAGTAGAAATCCGTTCGTGCCGTATAAGTTAAAAAAAACATTCTTCGTACTTTTGTCGGAAAAGTCAAAAAAGTACCTCGTATGAAAAACGACAAAAGATTCCTTTCATATCTTTTAAAAAAAAAACTTACCGAAAGGTAAAATTGGATATAAAATATTTTAGAAGGATGGAAATAATATTACACATTGAGGGAACATGGATGTGGATGATAAAATACACCCCAGTAAATACTTACGAATATACAATCTCGGATACAAATGAGATTGTGATATTTCCCTTACCTTAGGTCCGACTTGCTTTGTAAGTGTCCGAACCTCCTGTATAATGATTTAAATCATGTTATTGACTTATTACAGAATCATATTCATTGTTATGATATCATATATGGTTCACTTATGACATTATATTACCCGTTCTTTTGTAAATTCCATGTTAAAGAAGCGTTTTGGGTAAAATCGTTTCATTTATCGTAGGTGTTTTGACTTGTTGTTATTGACATCATTATTACTTATATCATGATTTACTCACTTCCAGAATATAAAATATGATTTATATATCATATATATTCAGTATATATATATATATAATAGGTAGATAAATAAAATGAAAAACACCGTTCATGGAGACGGTAGTCCGTACGTATGCATGAACGTTGTTTTCCTTTCCTTATTGTCTTGAATGGAAGTAAGTTGATGACATACATATATATATATACATAAATCCAGTAACTTTATAATGTCATATATTTCATTATTATTTCTTATATATACTTTATAATCATTCTTAAATGGTTACCATGGAGAATGAATCTCATCGCGTCGTGGAGACGGTAGTCCGTACGTACGCACGAGCGATGATATCATTTCCGTAAATACTGAATTGAATTGGAGTGGATTATACAATATATCAGAATCAATATGATGTTGTAATAACTATGTATATTTATTCTTTACACCATTATACCCATCCATGTAAGGTGGTGGTGGAAAATAGATTACACCACGGCGTGGAGACGGTATTCCGTACGTACGCACGCGCGGTGATTTCTTTTCCCGTAGGATGGATAGATGGTGAAATAGGGTTGTTTCATACTTATAATAACATATCAGTATATGAGTTATACTGATGTTATTACTTCATAATGAAACAACCTAAGAAGAAGAAGTGGAAGAAGAAATAAAGATGAAAGAATTGGTAACGGTAATTACCTCTTCTTTGAAGCGCCTCTTTGAGACCTTCTCTTAGGGCACTAAAATTGGTCTTTGAGGAAGACCAGAACCTCTAGGATTATTCTAGGGAAGTGGAGAAGAGATTTTGGCAGGGTTTGGCCGAACTTGAGTGCTCAAATTGGTGTGAGGAGGAGGGGGAGGAGGTGTCCTTTTATAGGGAAGGAGAGGGGCACCTTAGGAATATCTCAAAATATTATTTTATATTAAAGTCAAAATCGGTTTATAATGGTTCCAAAGGGTCTTATTTCGAAGCTAAAGTGGGGATGGGTCGAAATCCTGTCAACCAATAGAATTTAGACAAGTTTAGGATATTATTTTAACCTTATCAATTAGATTTAACTCCAAGTTAAATAATTTAACTTTTACCGTGTCTTTTTGTTTTCTTTCACTATATGGTTAATACACTTACTATAACATGCCAAACGAACCCAAAATTGTTTATTATTAATATATATATCCTTATCTAAGTCATTTGGCCGAACCTTAGATTTTTAGGAATAAAATAACAATTAATAATATAATATTTGATTTATAAACTATTTTGTGTCAATTTTGACACTATTTGATATATGATTTTTGTGAGAGTCATAACAGAATTAAATGTTCGAACCAAGTTAATTAAATCAACATTAATATATCATAGTATCCTAGAAAATTAGTGGAATTCATAAAAAGTCTCAAATTACATTTATTATGGTGTTTATAACATCAATTATGTCAATATTTCATTAATAAGATAATTACTGCATCATCGTTGTGTCATAAATAAATTAACTTATTTGATGTCTAAAAATTACAAATAAAATTCCATCATGTAGGAAATCGTTTTAGCTTTCTAATGAATATTTATAATCTAAAATCCAACATATATAACCCTATGTAACAATTGTTTTTCTAAAAGATATATGCTTGTGTCATTTTTGTATTCATTTTAACTTAATTAAAATAAAGTGTCATTATCACTTACAAGTGGATCAATGGGGTCCCAAAATCGACCCAAAGATGCCCATGGTCGACCATGTATCAACCAATAGGGTTAAGACACGTTTTAGGGTAATTTAATATTATTATAATATTATTTTTTAACCCTTATTTACCGGATTTACCCTTAACCATGGTAAATAAAATATTTACCGCAGTAATTATTCAAAATGTCTAAAAATAAAAGTTACCTATTTACACAATTTGAACATCCTGATTCCAAATATGGAATCCATTTTTCTAAATTCAAAACATATAAGTGGCAGAATTTAATTTAAAATTAATTCCCGCTGTCAAAACAAAAAGCGTGTTTTTAAGAGGTAATAACTATCAAAAGATTGACACTTGTTTATGTTCGGTTTAATTGTAAAATTGTGTCCAATTACCAACATTATATTAAGTGGTAAAAATATATTCTAAATATACTTTAAAACCATTCAATATTATAATTTAACCACATAATATATTACGATGAAAAAAGTTGTTTTTAATTAAAATATAGCGTGTTTTTACTATTCATTAAAATATGAAAGTTATCGGAAAAATATCAAAACTTTATCTAATGTAAATTTTGACATCCTGATTCAAAAGAAGAATATTATTTTGTCAAATTTAACATATAAACATGTCAAAACTATATTTAAAGTGGGTGCGCCATCAAAAGGCGGTAAAACTGCATTTTTTGAAAAATACTTATTTTACCCGAAAATTTTATTTTGTTCTTATACCATGTTCTAGAAATGTGTAAGATGAATAATAATGTTATAAAATTAAAAATATAGTTAATACTATTCATAAAGGCTAGTTCATGACAATATTATAATAATATAACATTGTTTATTAAAACCCGGTATTGCGTACAACACACGCTATCGAGGAAGGTCGTGATTGCGTGTAATGCAAGCCAAGTCAGGGTTGCGTGTTGTGAAATAATCCTTCATTGTTTCGTATAACAGAATCCAACCATATTTCATTTATACATTTAATATATATATATATATATACTCAATGTTGCGTAGAATAACTATTATCAAAATCGTGTGTAACTCGATCCAAGAATAGTGTTGCGTATACTGCAAGCTAATACGGTGTTGCGTATAGCGCAAGGTAATCTTGGTGTAGAATACAACACAAGACATTAATGTAATTAAAAGAATATTTTTCATAAAATCTTGGGGTGTTACATTCTACCCCCCTTAAAATGAATTTCGCCCTCGAAATTCGTCGGGGTTATAAATGGTTTACTATTCGAAAGTTTCTTTAATAGAAACCCACATCGTAAAAAGGAATGTCAAAACCAATCTTTAAAAACAAAAGTATGAAACGTAACGGTTACCCAAATAAACTAATCATTGGGTTTCCACATAGGTGAAAATATGGATATGGAAGAGAAATCTAACCATCATGTTCTGATGGAGAGTGGTAGAGAACATGGCTATGGAAAAGCCAGTAATCACAAATCCATATATTTGTGATGATATAAGGTACCATCTGATTCATCAGGTATAAGATCACTAGGACAACATTTTTTGGTTTTCAAGATCATTTCCCCTAAAGTTGAAAATTTGAATTAGAATAAATACTTACTTTATTTTGGTACAATATCACTGTTGTTCGTGCCTTTAACAATTTCCACTTCATCTCTTAAATAAATGAAGTTGAATTTGTTATTCGTGAAGTGTTAGCAGATCATGTGATAGAATGACAGGTCATTCCATCTGTCTCAAACAAAAGGTTAGAAAAACTTATATACATCAGTCGATCTATAGTGAGATTAATCATATATGGTTCCTAAAATGGACTTATACTTCATATATCATACTGCTTAATATAATAAAACTAGTTTCTACTAAACAGGGACTTCCTGTAGGTCAGTGGTAGGCGATAAAGGCCAGTCGCACTTCGGTTGTGGGTTCGATTCCTACAGCCTTGTCCGAAGCGATGGGCTGTCACCCGTCCTGCAGGTTGTCCTTTTTCTAAAACTATATTACTATAACATCCCATCGATAATATCGAAAAACAAACAATAATCAATTCCAATCTTTAGGCTTATCCATAATACTGGAGTCCACTCTCATAGTGAAAACGATTACCAGAGATTTAATACCATCGTTGAACCCCATATATCATAAGATATGTTTTTTTGGTCACATTCCAAACATTCAAAGTCCTTAATCGTGTATTCTCTTGAATACCTTAGTGAAAACATGAGTGCAGTTAAAAGTTAACACTTTCCACATACCAAAATCCTCAAAATTCTATATACTCAAACCATGATATCACTTAGTCCTTATATCAATCATGAGCTCATGAATACAATCAAACATCTCATTATCTTCTTATCCTTTCATTATGCACGTATCATCTACTTTCCAAAAGTATCTGAATAACCTTTCATGGTTACTGGTACCATTCATCATACACTTTCAAAACATAAGGAAAGACAACAGTGTAACAATCCTTAGATGTATCCTTATTCCATGAGATTACTTATACAAAATTACACATGATAAACATGTAATCATTCCACTACATTCTTAGACCATTGACCGAGCTTCAACATTTCTTTCATCTCACATATCATTTGTAGTTTCTTCATCATCATCAACATAAATACTTCCCATACGACCATACTGATTCTCTTCATGAGACTTTCCCTTAGGGCATTGGTTTGCATAATGCCCGTACATTCCACATTTAAAACATTTAACCATTGTTGATGTTGTCGCAATACCATTATCCTCATCCATGGTGTTAACTGAACCTTTTCCTTTGCACTTACTTGCTTTGTGTCCTTTTTTTCCACACCCAAAGCCTCTTCCAGTTCCTTTGAAACATTCTCCTTGATGCCTCTTCCCACATGATTTACATAGGGGGAATTGAACTTTCTTTCCTCTATGATCATCATGAAACTCCATCTTTCTCTTATTAGCCGAGTCAGGAAACTTACCAAATTTTACTTTATTGATCATATTATGAGATTGCTGATTCGGCATAATAATGATGTTTGGACTTCCAAATCCCATTTCATTATGAAGAATATCATTCCATTGTCCATCATATCCTCCATTATCGTGAATCATCTTGATTCCAGCTGTTTTCTAAAACCCAAAAAGAATAGTGTGAGAGGCAAAAATCATGCTAGGGAAAACAACATTATAAAGGGGGAGTACCTTCAATATCTAACATCTTAGGTTTAATTCTATGATCGTTATCGTAGTTCTAGTACTATAACCTATACGTATACTTAACCTTAGGGACATCCCTAGACATACCTTAGAAATATCTCTAGGGATCTCACTAAAGTTCTCGCATCCTAGTTTCCAAAGGTTGACTAATCCTTTCCTCTGATACCAACTGTAGAGACCCGTATCTTGACGTACATGGACATTACATTACATTTGCGGAATACTTAGTACATAACAAAAACACACACTAAAGGATCATAATAGTTTAGTGTCTTTGGAAACTCGGAACGTAATCTTCTAATCGTGGTGAAAGTTCTTCAATATCTCCCATAAAGGTCATCCCTTTTTTTTACCTAAAACCTTTCTTTATATCCTGGGGAAAAGAAAACATAAAAGGGTGAGCTCAAATGCTCATCAAGGGCAAATAAAGGAAATAAAAATCATATCATATATTTTTGAAAATCAAAACCTGCAAAAGAGATCATAATATCTTAACATGGAATAAATCATAGAAGTGAAAATGAGATCCCCATAATCATAACATAAAGCTTGAAACTTTGTGGCATGCACACATAATCATGGAAAATCATTTCTTGTTAGTCATGACTCATTGCCAAGACTATCTTAGTGGACAAAGTCCCTTTCTGAACCGAGTTCACTCCTCGTTTCAGTCCTGTATCACTGAAACGAAATAACCTTCCGTTCCAGCCATGTCTATCTCATGAGATATAAAATCTTTACCCAATGCATTGGAGGGAGATATAGGTCCCACCCATCTTATAATGAATCCTTTCTTATGTGTGCCACATAATCATAAAACATACATCATTGCATAACACATGTAACAAAAATGGGATTCTTGAAACATCATGACATCATAAATCAATTCATATAAGATAAAGGAATTCATAAACATAATTCCATCACAACATAGTCAAAACAATGTAAAAATATGGATAGAAACAGAACCTTTTATTATCTTAGATGGAAAATAATTTTGATAAAACACTTGAATTGAATTCTTGAGGAAAATATCCTTTCTTCTTCAAAATCAATTTCTTTTCACAAAACATCATGCAATTTTAAAAGAAAGAGATTTTATTGAAAATAGTCATGAAATCTTTTATAGGAAGCTTCATGAAAATAAGGCTTTATAAAACAGTAGAAATCCGTTCGTGCCGTATAAGTTAAAAAAAAACATTCTTCGTACTTTTGTCGGAAAAGTCAAAAAAGTACCTCGTATGAAAAACGACAAAAGATTCCTTTCATATCTTTTACAAAAAAAAACTTACCGAAAGGTAAAATTGGATATAAAATATTTTAGAAGGATGGAAATAATATTACACATTGAGGTAACATGGATGTGGATGATAAAATACACCCCAGTAAATACTTACGAATATACAATCTCGGATACAAATGAGATTGTGATATTTCCCTTACCTTAGGTCCGACTTGCTTTGTAAGTGTCCGAACCTCCTGTATAATGATCTAAATCATGTTATTGACTTATTACAGAATCATATTCATTGTTATGATATCATATATGGTTCACTTATGACATTATATTACCCGTTCTTTTGTAAATTCCATGTTAAAGAAGCGTTTTGGGTAAAATCGTTTCATTTATCGTAGGTGTTTTGACTTGTTGTTCTTGACATCATTATTACTTATATCATGATTTACTCACTTCCAGAATATAAAATATGATTTATATATCATATATATTCAGTATATATATATATAATAGGTAGATAAATAAAATGAAAAACACCGTTCATGGAGACGGTAGTCCGTACGTATGCATGAACGTTGTTTTCCTTTCCTTATTGTCTTGAATGGAAGTAAGTTGATGACATACATATATATATATACATAAATCCAGTAACTTTATAATGTCATATATTTCATTATTATTTCTTATATATACTTTATAATCATTCTTAAATGGTTACCATGGAGAATGAATCTCATCGCGTCGTGGAGACGGTAGTCCGTACGTATGCACGAGCGATGATATCATTTCCGTAAATACTGAATTGAATTGGAGTGGATTATACAATATATCAGAATCAATATGATGTTGTAATAACTATGTATATTTATTCTTTACACCATTATACCCATCCATGTAAGGTGGTGGTGGAAAATAGATTACACCACGGCGTGGAGACGGTATTCCGTACGTACGCACGCGCGGTGATTTCTTTTCCCGTAGGATGGATAGATGGTGAAATAAGGTTGTTTCATACTTATAATAACATATCAGTATATGAGTTATACTGATGTTATTACTTCATAATGAAACAACCTAAGAAGAAGAAGTGGAAGAAGAAATAAAGATGAAAGAATTGGTAACGGTAATTACCTCTTCTTTGAAGCGCCTCTTTGAGACCTTCTCTTAGGGCACTAAAATTGGTCTTTGAGGAAGACCAGAACCTCTAGGATTATTCTAGGGAAGTGGAGAAGAGATTTTGGCAGGGTTTGGCCGAACTTGAGTGCTCAAATTGGTGTGAGGAGGGGGAGGAGGTGTCCTTTTATAGGGAAGGAGAGGGGCACCTTAGGAATATCTCAAAATATTATTTTATATTAAAGTCAAAATCGGTTTATAATGGTTCCAAAGGGTCTTATTTCGAAGCTAAAGTGGGGATGGGTCGAAATCCTATCAACCAATAGAATTTAGACAAGGTTAGGATATTATTTTTACCTTATCAATTAGATTTAACTCCAAGTTAAATAATTTAACTTTTACCGTGTCTTTTTGTTTTCTTTCACTATATGGTTAATACACTTACTATAACATGCCAAACGAACCCCAAATTGTTTATTATTAATATATATATCCTTAGCTAAGTCATTTGGCCGAACCTTAGATTTTTAGGAATAAAATAACAATTAATAATATAATATTTGATTTAAAAACTATTTTGTGTCAATTTTGACACTATTTGATATATGATTTTTGTGAGAGTCATAACAGAATTAAATGTTCGAACCAAGTTAATTAAATCAACATTAATATATCATAGTAGCCTAGAAAATTAGTGGAATTCATAAAAAGTCTCAAATTACATTTATTATGGTGTTTATAACATCAATTATGTCAATATTTCATTAATAAGATAATTACTGCATCATCGTTGTGTCATAAATAAATTAACTTATTTGATGTCTAAAAATTACAAATAAAATTCCATCATGTAGGAAATCTTTTTAGCTTTCTAATGAATATTTATAATCTAAAATCCAACATATATAACCCTATGTAACAATTGTTTTGATAAAAGATATATGCTTGTGTCATTTTTGTATTCATTTTAACTTAATTAAAATAAAGTGTCATTATCACTTACAAGTGGATCAATGGGGTCCCAAATTCGACCCAAAGATGCCCATGGTCGACCATGTATCAACCAATAGGGTTAAGACACGTTTTAGGGTAATTTAATATTATTATAATATTATTTTTTAACCCTTATTTACCGGATTTACCCTTAACCATGGTAAATAAAATATTTACCGCAGTAATTATTCAAAATGTCTAAAAATAAAAGTTACCTATTTACACAATTTGAACATCCTGATTCCAAATATGGAATCCATTTTTCTAAATTCAAAACATAGAAGTGGCAGAAATTAATTTAAAATTAATTCCCGCTGTCAAAACAAAAAGCGTGTTTTTAAGAGGTAATAACTATCAAAAGATTGACACTTGTTTATGTTCGGTTTAATTGTAAAATTGTGTCCAATGACCAACATTATATTAAGTGGTAATAATATATTCTAAATATACTTTAAAACCATTCAATATTATAATTTAACCACATAATATATTACGATGAAAAATGTTGTTTTTAATTAAAATATAGCGTGTTTTTACTATTCATTAAAATATGAAAGTTATCGGAAAAATATCAAAACTTTATCTAATGTAAATTTTGAAATCCTGATTCAATAGAAGAATATTATTTTGTCAAATTGAACATATAAACATGTCAAAACTATATTTAAAGTGGGTGCGCCATCAAAAGGCGGTAAAACTGCATTTTTTTAAAAATACTTATTTTACCCGAAAATTTTATTTTGTTCTTATACCATGTTCTAGAAATGTGTAAGATGAATAATAATGTTATAAAATTAAAAATATAGTTAATACTATTCATAAAGGCTAGTTCATGACAATATTATAATAATATAACATTGTTTATTAAAACCCGGTATTGCGTACAACACACGCTATCGAGGAAGGTCGTGATTGCGTGTAATGCAAGCCAAGTCAGGGTTGCGTGTTGTGAAAGAATCCTTCATTGTTTCGTATAACAGAATCCAACCATATTTCATTTATACATTTAATATATATATATATATATATACTCAATGTTGCGTAGAATAACTATTATCAAAATTGTGTGTAACTCGATCCAAGAATAGTGTTGCGTATACTGCAAGCTAATACGGTGTTGCGTATAGCGCAAGGTAATCTTGGTGTAGAATACAACACAAGACATTAATGGAATTAAAAGAATATTTTTCATAAAATCTTGGGGTGTTACACATGATGTCTATAATCTTATCCACAAGGGCCTAATCCTCCAAACCTTTTTCACCCATGGATTATAAGCTATTGGAAATAGTCATAAATCTTTGTTGTACCTTAAATATAGGTTCTCCATAAGTAAAGAGAAAACCATGGTACTCAGCTCTATGTATAGCTCTTATAGTTTCAATAACATTGGAAGTACCAAAATGTGTAACTTCACGCTTCTTCCAAATACAATTTTGGGCTTCACAAGATGAAATATCTCTACATATATTCCTAGTCCTAGAACACAACAAAGTATTGCATACCTTATAATTTAGTGGATATTCTTACTTCTCTTGATTAGTAAATGATTGGACATCATTATCCAGAATCATGTAATATTTATTAAGAATAACAAATTTTTCAACTCTGGTATTGATAAAAAATGTCTTCATATGATCTCTCCAATATTCGTAATCATTCCCCTCAAAAATAGGTGGTCTAGTATGATTTTAGTTTTCAATGGAACCAACATTCAATCCATCCATCTTAAAAAAAATCTTTCCACACAAACTTGTTCGTAATAAATGTTTGTAAACGAGGATAAAAATATCCTCTGCACGGAAAATATAGAACCATAAAAAAAATTAGTAAGAAAACTTATATCTGATTATAACTATTTTAGAGACCTCCAATGATACTAATTATAGGATCGAAATGATACTGATTGTAGTATAAAAATAATTAAGTATATGCTCAATATACAAGCGGGGGGGGGGGGGGGGGTGAATTATATAATTTTAAAAATTCCTTTGTAACATTTAAAGATGGAAATTTTTAACAATGTTAAACATGGTAAATTCACAAGAACTCTTACTTCTACTAACTTGATTGATTGTGGAAATGTGGTTCAACAAATAAAACTTAAGAATAGTTTTCAAAGAAAAAGATTCTACCTTAAAGCGTACCAAATCTTACAAATCAGAGTACAAGTATATCATAGTATAAGATAGTTATACTTTCCTCAACAATAAAAATGATGCAGAAAACATAAAAAAACGCATGTAACAATAAATAAATCTTGTAACCCAAAGATAAGGGTATCCAACAAATTTGGATAAAGGTCCCCTAATTTATACATTCAAGAAAGCATGTCCTACACACACCAGGGTAAGACCTCGATATGAATATCAGAATCTGTCTGGCAATCCCTGTAAGCCCTTAAACTTCAAGGTAGTAGGAAAATATTTCTTCCTATCCCAGGAAGCCCTCGAATGTACTCAACAACATTCAGAGTCACACAATGAAATTATGATCAAGATGTTTAGTAAGAAAAAATCATGAAAGTCTCTCACTAGATATCACTTCAACAACATGTAATCTCTAGATCTTATAAAAGTATTCATTTTGTTCAAATGAGATCCTATTTATAAGAACATCTTCAACGATATACTCCCTCCTCCAACGATTATTTTTTTCCTTCAATTTAGGAGGGACATGTACATAAGTCACTCAAACAACGGTTGGTTAGAAAAAGAAAGAACAACATCGTTTTATAACTCAAACATGAGTAAGAAAAAATATGGATATTTAACCAAATCCATTTTTAAGAATGTAAGGAAAAATGAATATTCGGAGTCTAGCAAAAAAAACATTCAGTGTCTATAATACATGAATATTCAGATTTTGTCTTCAAAAGAATTCTAAACCTAAAATCTATATAATTTCAGTGTCTGAATTTCTAGGATATCTACAGTATGAATTCATATGAATTTGGATTCTGAACTTAGAAATTTTAGAGTTTGAATTCAGAGAATTCGGTGTCTGAACATAGAATTTTTGGAGTCTAAATACAAGCAATTTGGAGTCTGAACTTATAAAGATCGGAGTTAGAATTCAGAGAATTCAGAGGCTGAACACAAAAATTTCAGAGTCTGAATTCCGAGTATTCAGAGTATAAATTTAGATAATTCAGAGCCTTAAATCAGAAAGTTCCAGAGTCTATATTCAGAGAATTAGGAACATGAATTTGGATCCTCAAAATATAATGATCTATATATATGTATTTATATGATTCCATGGTCTTAGTTATACATAGAAGGAAAATGCGTTAGATTATAATATGAACAATGAAAAACATAGGATGGGTATATTTCCATGGGGAAAGAAAATTTCATTATGTATGAAAAACATAAGGAATTTTGTTTTCATTAAGATAAAGTGTTTATTATTTTCAAAACATGAAGGAATGGAAAATTAATTAGGAAACCTTATTGACTCAACAAAAATCATTAGTTCATATAAATAAATTGTATTTAAATTTATTAAAACTAAAATACAGGTTCATGAATTTATTAATAAAAGTGGGAAGGAAGTCAATTTTAAAGAACCAGTATGGTTTAAAATGATTGTTTTGAGTTTTTTGGTTTATGTGTGAATTTGGGAGCATGATTTCATAATCAATTTAGTTATATTAAACCCATTAAAAATTATTTATTTATTTATTTTTATTCTAGTAAACATGTTATTATAAAACCTTTATCAAACAATTGGGAGTTCATCTGTATTGTATCAACAAAATTTTCAGTGTGAGTGTAAAGTTTTTGAAAAACACCTACAAATAGTGATAATCCAAACCAATTATAATGTGATTATGGTTTTTCACATTCCATTGGTTATTTCAGAACGATTATGAGAAATATATTTAAATAAATTGAATTAGAAGGATTAGAAATTTATTATGATATTTTATTCATCGAAAATAAATTTGTGGAATTGGATAAAGGATTGAGAGATAGAGGTAAGGATAATTTTTCAAGAACCTGTAAGATGAATTTTAGGGATAATTTGTAGGTTATTTACATGATGTTGGGCCTCAAAACACATTATGATAATTTTGTGTAACCTAGAGAAGTTTAGATTGATGATTTTAAAGAACCTAAAACTCAAAATTTTGATAATGATAAAACCATAAAGATGGATAAAAATATCCATAATGAAAAATAAGATAAATATTCACCTAGAAAGATAAATGAAATAAGAATATAAATGATGAAATTATAAAAGAAGGTATTAAAAATATTTAGAATGAGTATAACATGCAAAATAAGACTACTTTTTTATCCTTATTCTCACATATTCCCTTTCCTAAAATAGTTCAAAATAATTTTGAACCAGAATACATTTTCTTCATAAAAAATATTGTAACCTTTATTATGATCATTCCATTTTTGTTTGATTTGTATACGATTCCTTCACATTTCAAATTTAACAAATGGTTTGTGGATTAAAATAATTAATATATGAAATTTGATACTATCAATCATACTAATAAGTGTAGTGAATTTATTTTGAGGAATCCACCTCCAATGTTGAATTACCCTAGTAGTTTTTATTGAATTTATAATTGGATATAGTTGGAAAAATAATTTATTATTTGACATGGGTGATAGTGTCATCATTATTCTTTTATACCTGTTAAAAAAAATAGTCTAAAGAACAAAGAAAAACGTCTTTTTCACTTAAGCTAACTGATAGGAATATATCTCAAGTGGAAAAATATAATTATTGCTAACAATAATTTGTATTAGTCGTTAATATTTTTTATGCTTATTTTTAATGATTTTTTTAATGATTATTTACCAAATTTTATTGAAAATTTTATATCATTTGAGTCTTTCATGAACACACAATAATATATTTTATATGAAAAATTTGAAACCTTTGGGTTGGAGTGTTTTAAATATTTAATTTTGAAAAAAGTTTTGTGTGTAGTTTTTAGAAATGATGGGTTTTTTATTGCTTCTTTAATACATGATTTGGGTTTTTAATTCCCCTAATGTGGGGAAATTTTTGTAGAAATGTTTTTTATGTTTAAAATTTTTAATGGGTTTTTCTCTCCAATAATTTTTCTGGATTTTCAAATATTTTTTATAGGAACAAAAATGTAAACAAACCATGTTTCAGTTTTGTTGATGGTTCTTTTTGATTTTTTTTGGTTTATAGTGTTTTAGTATAACTGACTAGTAGTCCAGAAAATATTTTTTTAATACATTTCAATTATGATATATAATAAATTATAACCATTGAAGGATCTATTTTTGGAGAAATTTTGGTGTGGGAAATAAATTCTAATTATTCATGGGTGGAATCCCATGATATATTTTTTTCTATAAATAATTACTTTTTTTAAATATTTTTTTAAAAAATAAATAATATATCTCTCTATGTTATTTATAGTCCTATTTCTTTTCCCCTTCCAAGCCATATTTTATTTTTTAAGTAAAATTCATTATTATTTTATGTACTTAATTTGGGAAATCCAAGTAAATATGATCATTTTCACAATGAAGATATCTTTTTAATGTTAATAACTGAAACCACATTACATCTATTAGGTGACTTAATTTCCATTCCCTACTTTTTTTTGAAATGTCAGTTATATTTTATGCTATTTTAAAATTTCATAAAACATTTGTTTGCGTATGTGTGATTTTTGGTTAAAATATTTTTGCTTTATAGGATTATGGTTTGGGTAAATTAGTTTGTTTCAATTATTTTAGTTTACTGAGTCAATTATTTTGTTCATTATTTTATTTTCATGCAATCATTTTCCTCGTTGAAAATGAATTTGAACTATTATTGAGAATAATTTTAGTATAATGTTGAATATTATATTTCATATAATCTCAATTGTAATTTTTTAATGTATTTTTGAAACAAACATGTACTCTTTGAAGTACATTTCGATAATTTATTGTATATTCATACAACAGTCTCTTTTAGAACTATTTTTCAACCCTAGAAATTGGTTTTTCAAATGTGAAATGAAAATCCTTCAAAACAAACAATTTAATTTTTTTTCACTCAATCGAATTAAATAATGAATACATGATTGGGTTTGATATATGGGGTAGGGGTATTGTTTGAGCTAAACTATAATTCATTAAGAAAAAATAATGAACCCTTAATTTATTATTAAAATATAATTATTTTTATGCTTCACTAAAGAATTTTTATTGAGTGAATATTTTCTAAAAAATTATGGTTTTGATGCTACTTTGAGTAGATTTATATTTATGAACTTTTTTATTTTATTAGTTATATCATTTTTCTCCTCTGAAAAAATATAAATTGTTATGAATTTTTGGAAATTGTTTTATAGTATTAATTTAATTAAAAATTGTTAAATTGAATTTAAATCATTGGATATGAATATAAGTAGATTATGAAATGAATATCCAAATTCTAGTTAAACCTCTATTCATTCATTATTTTATTTTTTTATTTTTTAATATTCAGGGTTTTTATACTACCAATCTAAATATTCATTTATACACATAAAATAGAGTTTCTATTTTTTTTGTATTTTTGTGATTTTATTTTTTTCTCCCTGAGGTTAAGATAAATTTTTTTCTTCCATTTGGAGGAAAATTTTGGTGGATCATATTCATTTAAAAGTTTTCATTTTCATTATTTTTTGAATTAAATAATCTATTTTTTCACAATGATTATATAATTCATGAGAGTAATTATATATGTACATGAGATAATTTATTAGGGGGATTGAATTTAAAAATAAATTAGTTGAGGATTTTCAATTTTCAATTTTGTTATTTATTGAAATTAATTAAATATTTTTAAAACATTTTTTGATGATTAGGAATGTTTTATGTGTAGGGAAATTTGATTTGGCATCACCTAATAACATTTATCCACATATATTTTTCTTGAATTTATTCATTATTTATTGTCAAAAGTATGTTTTTAGAATATTGTTATATTTTATTCATTTTTTTCTATGATTTATTGAATACTATTCAAAAAATGATAAACTAGTGAGTGGAAATGGTGAAATGTTCTGGTTTTAATTTTCTTATATTTTGGAAATTTTTTATTTTATAATTTTATTGTTTGTTGAATGCAATTTAGATTGAAATAATTATTTTTTTGAATTTTTATTTGTCATTATAATTTCAATTAGTTTCTTTAAATTTCATTGATTTGTAATTTGTAATTGATAATTTGGGAAATAAAATTTAGTTATTAATATATAATTTTTTTCAGAATTTAAATTATATTCTTGAAGGATTTTAATTGTAATTTTTTTATTTTTTTTACTCATCAATGGTTATGTTCTAGAAATTCTAATTGGTTAGGTTGGAGTATTCATTAGCAATCTATGTGTGCATATATGATTTTGAAAACATTCCAAAAACATCATATCCAAATTTAAAGGGACACCGAGAAATTCAAATTATAAGTAATCAATATAAGAAAATTTAAATTATCTCACTCACATAGCCAAATTCTTAAATTTCCATGTATCCGAATTTGAAAATAACTCAAATTTCTGAAACATTGAATGAACCACCAACTAAATGTACATAAAATTGATAATGTCCAAAGAACATTATTTTAAGAATTTGACTAGTTGAGGGTTCCAAGGCTAATGAACTGGATCTTTGAACTATCATTAATTGATCTCATATTTGTTAAAGCGAACGAATTTAATGAAATAGATTTGAATAAAATGAGTTCAATTAATTATAATTACTCTATTAATGAATAAAATGTACTTTTTCCATTTCATGAAAATCCTTGTGCAGTCAAGATTGAAGATTTCAACCATTGGATTTTTATAGATTATTGATCAAGAATAATATGATGTTGTGTTCAACGATAATTTAATCTTGATGTATTATACCTAGAATTATTAAAAATTTCTAATTTAATTAGTGGTGCTTGGGGTTTTCCATATACAATGTCCTCTATTAGGGTGTTCAAATAAGGGAATCCAAGATTTCAAAATTCTATGTCATCTATAGATGTAATTTAGATGTACCAAAATTCAATTTTTTATTTCACTAATGATGATTAAGATTCAACATTTTTTGTTCCATATGTGTCAGATTCAATGTATGGATATAGATCGAGGAAATTTGAAATTTTAGAGTAACCAGAGAACCAAAAAATAGAATATTAAAGGGTTGTGAATATTGAAGTTAAAACTAGATAATGGGATGATGTTGATCTAATATTGTATATTTTAATAAAAACTATTACATATTTTAATTTTAAATGATGAGGAACCTAGTCATGTCTATAATGAGGCAAGATGAATAAAAATCATGACAAAGATGGTAAAAATCATTGGTGGTCTCTAGTATTTTTTTCTATAATTATGTTTAAAATTGTACATTATCTATATGATTAATTGGTTTAAAATGTTTTTTAGTGGATCAAATTGAACATAAATTATTCTCATATAGTTTTTGTGATGGAATTGAAATTTTTTTCTAGGAATTAATTTTTCTCAAGGGAACATTATTTTCACTTTAATATCAATTGATTTGAAATAGAAAGAAATGCTAGGTTCTGTCACAGTTATTTTTTATTTAAGTGAAATATTTATTGATGGGAAAATAGTTCATTGTGTTGTACAATTTAATTTATTTCTCACAAGATAAAAAAGGGGATATACAATGTGATATATTTTTTCTTTATGCTAGACACAAGGGGAGAAACAAAATTTGAAGAACTAAAAGGTAATCAGGACAGTGGAGGTGTCTACATCTAAAAAGATGATTTTTTCACTCTCAAATATTAGTTCATTTTATTTCATAAATCATTTCATTGTATTAAAAAAAATCTTGAATGTGCTGTTAATTTTCTTCTTAATGAAATCATATAAAAATGAAATCAACTTTTTTAAAATTACTTTCCTTTAACATATATATATATATATCTTGGATCCTCTTGGAATTTCATTTACTCGTTCAAATCATATAATTATAATGAAAAAAATAATGACATTAGAATTTAATCAATTTATCATGTTGAAATTAATTTACGTAATCACTTTTTATGACATTTAATGTGATGTTTCAAATTATTATCATAGTGAATCTTTTCATCTAGTTTTTAAACTTTTCAATTAATCATGATCCACAATTTTAACCTATTTCCAATATTGAGGAGTGATTTGTTAGGAACCTATTTTTCCTATTAATTTCAAATTAATTTTATTAATTATAAAATGTTGGAGTTTTATATTATGTATTAGGAGCCATCAATTTCTAAAAATATATATTATCATTTCAAACTATAGGATAATTAGATAGAAATGATCAAACAATTAATTAATGTCTAGAGTAATAACATTAATTTTTACAAAATTTAGCACATTTCGGTCAATGTTGGTGAAATAATATCGATATTTTGGGATTTTATTTCAATTATATTTTTCACTAACATACCCTATTCACATTTTATTACCTTCATTTCCCTCTCTCTCTATTAGACACATTATTTCATCAATTTTTCAATCATACTGTGATTTTATTTTTGTTGTTTTGTTCTTGTTTTAAAAACTAATATTTATCATCATGTGTATTTGATCCCAAATTTTCAAAATACATAAAATGATTGTAATTATATAATATTAATGTTGAAAACCACATTGAAAACTGTGCATGAATATTTCATCAGTGATCTGAGATAAATGAATAATTCATGATAGGATTTACCCCTTTGGTTTTGCGGATGTTGACATTTCTTGGCCATTAATTAAAAGGAACTATCTGATATATTCCATATCCATTGTAAAAAAAATGTTTATTTACTAAATTTAAAGACTTTTATATTGATAATAATGTTTGATAACAAAAACCATGTTACCCTCTTGATGAGATATCTATTTAGTTGGATTATATTATATAGATAAAATTAAATGGATTTTATAGTAAATGTATAATATATATATATATATATATATATATATATATATATATTATATATGTTTTCCTGGACATGTTTATAGACACAATATAAGAATTTATGTGATTTATAAAAATGGTACTAAGAAAGTGGCCCAGAGAGTGAAACACTAATTACATCTATATCCTTAGTTAAATTCAATTTTTACTTAATAGCTGGACTAAATATTATTCCATTAATGTTTTTAATAATCAGTTAGGTTTTATTTATTTTATTAATTAAATCACAATTTATTTTTGAGAATATATATTTTATTGTAATAATAATTAAATATTCTTTCACATTAATATTAATAATTTTGTTAATATTTAATATTTATTTATCTATTGTTTATTCACAAATTAGTATATAATTTTTTATTTGTTCATGTGAAATTTCAACAAATATTTGTTTATAATTTTTGTTAATATGTTATATTTTTATTTACTCAATGAATAATGTATTTGTATTTTTTATAAATGAAATTATCGTAATTCAATTTTAAAAAATTTTAATGATTAATAGACCATGTTTGGGGTTTTATTAAGGGTAAATAATTAATAACATCAAATGAAATATTAGTTGATTTATTTAAGAAAATATTTTTAAATTATCTATTTGTATTGAACGCCAGAAAGAAATCATAATAATAATATTATTATACAATGTGGCGTTCATTAAGAATTAATATAATGCATAAAATACGTTTTGCAATAATTAAATATTTGACCTAATTATTTAAACCCTATTATATTGTTGATAATGTTAAATGATTATTGTGAACAAAATTAATCCAAGATAACTCTATCAACCCTTGTGAAAAAATTCTTTAGAAGGATCTCATGAATAAAGAGAAAGTATCATACTGCTTCCTTTCAAGGATTCAAAAAACTAGAGAGAGTATTTTATGAATTAAAATATTGTTTTCTCATTCACTGATGTATGAAAAAAGTTTCTTGGATCATTTATGTTATTCTTTGGATTTACAATGGGGATCCACCAAGGTTCGTGGTTCATGTAAAGATAGCGCTAGAGGGATTCTACACATGAATCATTCAATAAAATGATCGAGTGATTATATTTTATAAAAGCCTACTACTGTTTTAGGAATTTTTAAGCCCCTATTATTGACATGCTTTGGTTGGGTTTCATTTTAGATTAATTATGCTCGAAATTTTAACTGTTTCTAAAATTCAATTGTAGTGCATGGTTGGAACATGGTCATCCCAAACCAAACGCCCTATTAGAGAAAACCATGAAACCAAAGGAAGTGGGATTTTTCATGGTTTGATCAAAATTATTCTATATGTTCTCCCTCTTAGGATAAACGATGTGGCCCATTTATTATTGGTGCATGTTTTCTGTATGATTTGTCTAAATTTTCACCTTTTATATAGAAACATTGTTGATGTGATTTAATGTGATCCGAAATATTATTAAAATCTCCCAAACCCCTATTTTAGACTTCTGATGGGATGGTATAACCAAAAATTTGTTTATCCCTTCATAAAATATCCCATGAAATATTATTAGCCCCTTTGATCCCTCTCAAAAGAGACATGAAGTTACGAGAATGGCGGTTGATCCTATTCTAGTTAGTTTTCTCCCCTACTCTGGATCTCCAATGGTATCTCTATTCCTTCTTATTGTTCCATTGATCCATATATTAAATTTTGTATATAATACCAAATATTTTTTTTTATAAACCAGGGTTTGATCCTTGTTTCCCTAGTAGACATTTTTATTGTTCTTCCTCAGAAAAACCTTATTAGTGTTGGATGATTCGAGATCTAGTGACTACGAGGTAGGAGGTTCCATTATAATTCCTAGTTTATCTTACCATTAAATCCATGTTTAAAATTCAATTGATGATTTAAATTCAATTTCACTATAAGTATGATTTTTCTTTTAATGGTTTGATTAAAAACCCAATTCCATTGAAATGTATTTTTTGGAAAAATAGGTTTTTGGCATGAAATTGGAAAACCCCAAATTCTTTTGAATTGTGTTGTGTTTATGGAAAATATTGTAATTTTTTTTAATTTTGGATTTTATGGAATGTGCTTCAATTAAAATTTTGAATTTAATTATTTATGGTTTTGATAGAAAATTGTGAAAAAACCCAATTCTAGCGAAATTGTGGTATTGTTATGATATTGATAGAATTTTATAAAAATTATACTACTAAATTAAATTTTTGTCGTTTATTTGAGAAATTGGATTGTTTAAAGGTGGTAATTGTTTTCAAATACCTATTCTAGAAAAATGGCATGAAAATGGGTTTGATGGAATCCAAGCGGTTTAATATGAAAAGGTGTTTCATTATTAAAAACCATTTTTCTCTTAAAGGTAAAATTTTCTTATTGAAATGTATAATGGAATTTAATATTTTTTAATTAGTGTTAAAATAAATTTTCCATCGTTATTTTGTATTAGAGAAAATTCCTACCTTAGGTAGTTAGTGAGTGACTTTTAGAGGCCCATTACGACTTATAAAATTCTAAAACATCATATTGAAAAATCCTACTTCATTTGGGGATGGTGATGTGTCCCATTTACCTTAGGCAAAAAGGGGTGTTTTTACATAAATTCCATTTCACAATTTCATTTCCCAGTTGCATTGAACTATTATAACGATTTGAAACATCACCATGTTTCTCGCTAGTTTGTATTTTGAATATATATACCATTGTTATATGACATCCTCACTTTCCTTGAGAATTTATATGAACTATTTTATATAAATATGTTTATTTAATCCATTTTTTGAAAAATTACATTTATTAAATGAACCCATTGATTAATTATAAATTCCATATTTTGAAATTTATTTCCATTATTTGAAATGTGACACATGAATAGCTAAAATATTTAAATATTTTGTACTATAAAGAATCATTTTATATTTATTGGTTTTAAAATGAAAATCCTATTTTTTTAAATTGGAATTAATATGTTTGTAATTTTTGATATTGAATAATGTAATGGATTTATTGGAGAAATACTACTAGGCTTTGGATCACAACCAACATGTACCTTTAGGTGTTTATAGATTATCTCCTTACAGGTTTGAGCAAGGTTAAATGATCTCTTAGAGGTGCATCCAGCTGTTGAATCTTCGATATAGAAAGTCTTTTCCTTAATTAATTGTGTTGTTTTCCATATTTTGTACTTAGGTTATAGTAATTTGGGCATTAAATTCTAGTTTTTCTTATGGTACATTACTCCCAATGGAGTTTCTTTAGAAATTTAGACTATATTTTTTATTTATAACATTCTTTAATTTTTAATAAAAAACATTACCGCTTTTATTTTGTGTGAATACATGTGGTAGTCTCCCACTTATTGGGATAAGGAAGTCCCTCCGCACTTTTTCAAGACCTGCTCAGTTATTAGGAAACCCAGGTCTGAGGGGTTGTTCAAGACATAGTGGTATTAATGGTCCATGTTGATATTTTTTCTTTATGTTAGTATGCAGTTGTGAAATTTGTTCAGGACATAAGAGATTTTTTTGATTGATTGCAAGACTCATCGTACCGCAATGTACCGTTAGTCACAAGGTATAGTTATATAAATAATTATTCATAATTAGTTGTAGTATTTTACTTATTTTTTGGATATATTAAAATCCAAATCTTTTTTTGTTAAATATGTGGGATTTATTTCCCTTGCTTCTATGTTTGAGTGTATCCTAATGGCATCGTTATTGTATGTTGATGTTCTATTGGATCATGCCTATGAGAAGACATGATAATTGGATCTAGAGGAAGTTGTTTTAGAATAACTTTGAGAAAATATAGTTATACATATGAATCATGAATAGGCTATTATGCACATTATCAAGGATCTTGGACATGCACCACCTGAAGTTCAAGTTCAGGCTCCATCTCTGGAACCCAGAGGGGTGTTCTCAATTTTTTATCAATAGTTATTTTATAGAAACTTGTTCCATTTATGGGATAAAATGATCATCAACATGATTATTAATGGTTAAGATATATGAATATTGTTTTTGGTTCTTATACACAAGTGATGGAATCAAGGTGAAGTGTTCCATCTTCTTTATAGATGGACTAACAAAAAGATTGTGGGACACCATGGTAACAATGATGAAGCATGAGGGATTAGAGTTGAAGAACTTAATGTTTATTTTCACCGATATGTTCTATCAATATTCAATGGTATTGTTCATGTATACAACATTTTCAAATGTGATAAGTATGAATTGACCATGAACGCTTATGAAAACTATTTTTCGGAGCTAGTACATTATTCAACGGAGATGGTAAAAAACAAGAGGATGAATGGTTGACGATATGTGTTGGGGTTTTCTAGAATATTTATTCTTAAGATTTTTTCCTGAAATTACCTTCTTATGATGATGTACATGATAGATAAATTATGGTTGAGATAGACCTGACAGGGAAGTCCGGGTTATCCATATTTTCCTTATATCGTAGTGGTAGTGTGTGTTATTTCAACGTAAAGCATCAGTGTGATGATACTAATGGTATTTATTTATGGTAGGGTTTCTATAAACCCCCTGGTGTTCCTGTAACATGTCTTTTTTTCTTCGTCAGTGTGGCAAGTCAGGGACCTCCAATATTGTCTACACATTAGAATCCATGAACAATAAATCCAATAGACATTCAAGGAACAATCATTGGTTCATTCATATTTATTCCACTATTACTAATGGGATGAGATAATTATCTCCTTTTTAAACTATAGGGAAATTAGCTAATTCACAAGAAAAAGTTTTCCAACCATAGGAATCTGGAATGAATCATATTCACAATGTCGAAGATTCTCTAGAGGAAGAGGATACTGGTCTAGTTACTGTGAAAGGTACCATCACTATTGTATCATCAATAAAGACTAATTTATTTTATACGAGTGCATCTCATTCTTTTATTTCATCATGTTTTGTTAATATTCTAAATCATTTGATGAAGCTTTTAACTTTTTTGATTAATATTACTACACTCTTTAGTATAAAGAGATAGATGGGTCTCTGTAGTCTTTCATATGTATTCTTTCTATCATATGTTGAAAATTGTTGGATATTTATGATACTCCGCATGAAGTATCCTTATTTCATTTTCTAGATGGATTTGGCTTATTCCCAATAAATCATTGATTTATTGTTATCTTCGACGAGTCTCCATAACTACACCCAATGGACTGTGCCGCATCTTCTAATGATAATGGGACCCATATTCGAGCAAATTCAGAATGTCTTTTTTTATGTGGGGGGAAATTTATATCAATGTTTTCCATTTATCTAGAGTTAGATTCATTAGGCAGTGATCTTCCTCTCACAATCATTGTGTTTTTTGATGTGTTTATTTATAGATTATTTGGTTTTTCCCTAGTATATGTGGATGAGTTTTATGTTGAAAAAATGCCTAGTTCATAACCTGTTTTGATTCTATCTTACCACATGGAACATGTTAAATTGAAATATTTAAAATCCTTGTTGGATGATATTTTAGAGAAATGATTTATATGGATAATTGTGCCACCTCGGGAGATTCTTATTCACTTTGATAAGACTACTGATGGTTCGCATAACTTTTCTATTGACTAACATATGCTTAATTGAATGATGTAAATGAAAATGTATTTTTACCAGATATTGATAATTTGTTAGTTTTTTTAAGAACGATAAGTGCCTCTCAAATAATTATCTTCTCCTTAGTTACAATAAATTGATTATAAAAAATATGAATTTCAGAAAACTTTTTTTAGAGATGGTATGACTAGTTGGCATACCATGCCATTCTATTTTTTCTAAAAAATGTTCCTACAATTCTCATGGCATTGATGAACATGATTTTCCATTAGTGTATTGATATTTTTTGGTAGTATTTCTCTAAGACATCATCAATTATGATTTTTATAAGGAAGACCATCTACATCATTGGAGAATATTTATGAGCTCGTTGATAAATCACCAACATTATTCTATGCTTTTGATATTTTAATTTTAGATTTGCAAGGTCAAATTGATGGGTCATGTGGTGTCATAACATGGTATTTTAGTTGATCCTAAAAGGTGGAAGCTATAATGGCATGGGAGAAACCAAATTTTTTTTGATATTTGGATATTCATGGGTTTAGTTTGGTATTATCGAAGGTCAGTTAAGAACATATCAAAGTTATATTCTTCGGTGACTTCCCAAACAAAGAAGGGAGTAATTTTTCCTTGGAATGAAAAATGTCAGAGTTCTTCTGTTGTGAAGAAAAAAATTTAACGATTGATCCGGTGTTAAATCATCTTAAATCTGGGCATGGAAATGTTGTCATCCTTATTGTATCATGGTTCTGGTTTGGGATGTGTTCTCTTGATAGGTAACCATGTCATTTTCTATGGATGTTTTCTGTTTTCGCCAGATGAGAAGAATGATCATACTGATGACCTTGAACATGAAACTATGATACACACACTAACGAGTTGGAGGTATTACCTTTATGGAGATTGTTTTACTATGTATTAAGACCACAAGAGTTTGAGTTATATCTTATCTCAAAATGAATTGAATCTATTTCATAATAATTAGCTGGAATACCTATAGTCGTTGGATATCGACATTGCCTATACCCACAAGAAGGGGAATGTCATTGAGATGCTTTTTCCTGGAAACATTCGATCTAGATAGTGAAAGAATCCTCAGAAAAGTGGAACATGATGGCCCTTTTTGCATAATTTCATATTGGAGTCTAGGAATTAGTGGCTAAGGTTTCTTCAACCAGTTTGAAGCTGAAATCAATCCTATATGACAGGATTCTTCATGATCAATATCATTATGATGATTTATTAAGAATAAGAGACTTTCATTATGGTGGGTAGATAGTTTCCTTATGGTTGTTCTCTAAGTGGGTAATTCTATGTAATCATTATCGATTTACTATTCTGTTAGCTGCAAGAAAAAAATGTGATGGAAGATTTACCTTATTACTAGTGGGTTGTGCTCTTGGGAACCATGTTGTTGTTCAATGACATGTCATAGTAATTATGGAGGCCAGGTATGAGATATGTCGTTATTGAGTTTGTCTCACATTTCAATACATGTAAAAGGGTGAATTTGAAGCACAAGAAGAATTTAGGTTTTTTAAATCCACTTACAGTACCTACATGTATGTGGGGTGAGATAACAATTGAATTTTTATTTGGGTTTACTCATACCCAAATAAAAAATATTTCGTTATGGGTTGTGATCGATATCCTTACAAAATCGGTCCACTTTTTACACATTCACGATACAATCATAGTTTAAGATTTGGGAAATCTATGTATGAAGTACATATTTTTTTAAATGGATTTTCATATGCTATAGTCTCTAATATGATTCTTCGGTTAGCTTCATGTATTTTGAGAGGCCATCAGGAGGCTCTAGGATCTCATGTCCATTTAAGAGTGATGTATCATCCATAGTTGGATTTCCAGACAGGAAAAGATTTATAGATTCCTAAAGATATTCTTTTCTTATGTGTTAAAGAATTTGGTGGATCTTGGGATGATCACATGGGCATAGTTTTGGTAGCCTATAACAATAGATAATGATAAATGACCAGAATGTATGATTTTGAGGCCTTGTATGGCTGGCCTTGCCAATAATTATTGTGGTGGATGGAGATTGGTGGAAGTTTGTTGGTCAAAACAAGCATGGTCGAAGTGGTGAAAAAATGTTCAATTGATTCATTAGAGAATATTGAAAAAAAACTAAAATAATTCATCAACTATTCATCTCTATAGACCTTTTTATTTTTCGGTTAGTAACTATATGTTTTTGAATGTTTCACCATATTTGGGTCATTGATGACTTAGGTGGAAAGGAAAGCCTGTTCCTTGTTTTGGTGGACCATTTGAGGTTGACAAGAATGTGGATAAAGTTACATACCATTAGGAATTACCATTATAGTTGACCAAGATACATAACATGTTCCATGTATCACAACTCCAAATGTTTCTATCTAATCCATCTCACGTTTGGAGCTGGCATGATCTCGATGTTGAACATGATTTATTTATGACTAAATAGCCAGTGAGGATAGATGAGCCAGATACCAATGTACTTCAGGGTAGGATGATAAATTTGTATGTTGTGATATGGAATCAGGGTTCTGATAGACCTTATATGTGAAAGAGGGGGGAAATGATGAGAGTAGTGGCATCATCTATTTGGCATGGAAGATTGGGAGTAGTCTTTCTTGAGAATGAAAGTTTCGATCGTTGGGATATTGTAACACATTTTTAGTAAATAATGTATTGATAAACCCATATTCTTATCAAACATTGTATGGGTTTCATTTGGGGTTAATTTCGGTTGTAATTATAAGAGTTTTGAAAATTCTAGTTTTGTGCACGATTGGCGCACAATTTTCCCAAATTGGGTACCCTATTAGAGAAAACCATGAAACCCAAGGGAGTGGAATTTCCCATTTTTGGTGAATGTTTTGTCTATATGCGATCACCCTTAGGGGGAACCATATGAATAACTTCTTATCGGCTCATGGATAGTGCACAATGTTTTTTAAATATTCTCCTTTTACCAGGAAGCTTTGCGAATAAGATTTTCAGTGATCCGTAATTTTTTTAAAAATTTTCAAACCCCTTTTTAAGATTCATGATAGGCCTCTACGCCCTCAAACAAGTTTATACCTTCCATGGAGCTCCCATGAAGGATTATTTCCCCCTTTTATCCCTCTTATAAATGATCTGAATCTAGCAAAACAATGGTCGAACTTCATACATTTTGTTTACACCCCACCATTCTTGATCTCTCATGATCTCTCCCATTCTCTATAGGGCATCAAGGATCCTTTTGTTAAATTATTTATCAAGTACACACTTTTTATGGTTATATACGTGGTTTTATCCTTATTTCTCAAATTTCTATTATTTTCTTTCTTCCTCAGCAAACCCAAATTACGGTACGACGGTTCGAGATTTAATGACTCCACGTTTGGTGGTTATATTTTGATGCCATATATATCTTCCCCATAAATTTTTTGTTTAAATTAAATTGTTCATTTAAATTATATTTTTAGGATTATAAGTAATATTATTTAAATGGTTTGATTATAAACCAAATTTCATTGAATTGTGTTTTTTGGAAAAATAATGTTTTAACATGAAATTTGAAAACCCCAATTCGATTATTTTTTTGGGTGTTTATCGAAATTGTGGAAATTAATTTTTTTTTTGTTTAAAATGTGGATTTTGTGGAATGTTATTCTATTAAAATTTATAATTTAATTATGAAATGGATTTGATGAAAAATTTTGAAAACCCCCAATTCTAGTTAATTGGGGGATTGTTATGAAATTGATGGAATTTTATGAAAATAAACACTTGAACGTAATTGTTGGAGTTTATTTAATAATGTCTATTATGAAAGTTAATGAATTGGTTTTAACTCCATGTTTTCGAAAATTTTCTTTAAAATTATTTTAATGGAGACACCATGGTTTCATTGTGAATAGGCATGTTTTTTTTATTAAAACCCCATTATAGATTTCAGTGGAAAAATTTGAATATTGAAATGATGAATGTGATATAATTGAATTTTAAGTAGTCTAAAAATAAATTACCTGTCATTATTTTTTATTATATAACATGATAGCCTTATGTGTTTAGTGAGTTATATTGGGATGTAATTTACAGCTTATAATGTTGTAAAACTCAATATATGCACATCATCATCTCCGTACCTGATGGTGATGAGTCCCCTTTTCTATAGGCCATCAAAGGTGTATAAACATACATTCCATTTCATAGTATTGGATACCTAATTCCTAGAACTATCATTTCTATTCGGCACAAGACCATGTTTTCTATTGTTTATATTTTAAATGTATATTCCATTGTTTTATAATTGTTTTACATTCCTTGAGAATTTATATTAGTTTTATTATTTAAATTTGTTTACTTAATAAATTTTATAAGAAGGTACATTTGTGTAAAGAACACTTTTACTAAAGGTAAATTACATCTTTTGAAATGTATTTCCATAATTTGAAATGTGAAGCAAGAATTACTGAAATATTTCTAATTTATTAACTATAATGAATGATTTTTTAAATTATGGTTTTTAAACTCCAAACATGATGTCTTAAAATTGATTGACATTTCTTTGTGACTTTTGATATTATAATCTATTACTGAATCATTGGTGAAATCTGACCGGCCTTCGACTCACATCCTACTTGTATCTTTGGGCATTTTTATATTATCTACTTCTAGGTTTGAGAAAGGGGAAATTATGTATTAGAGGTGGATATATCAATAAAACCTAGTACATGGTGAGTAGTTTCCTTAGGTACATGATTTATTTTCCCTGTTTAGTACTTGGGTTATTATACTATGGGAATTATCTGACTGTTTCGACTCCGGTATAATACTCCCAGTGGAGTTTATTTTGATATACATCATTTTTTATTTATTTTTACGCCAACAATTATTATCGAAAAAATGATCCCAATTTCAGTTTTTACGACGATAGGTTCTAGTCTCTGACCCATGGGGATCGAGAACACCTTTTGGGGGTATTATCAGGACTAGCGTTGTTATTTGGTTGTCAGGCTACCCAGTTCTTTTGTGAACGAAGTCGTGAACTAATTCAATAACTAAGAATTAATTTCAATTAGAGGTAATTAATATATACATATAATTAATTATAAATTATATGTAAATTTTTTTCATTCTATGAGTAATATGGGATTCATTCCTTTGATTATGAGGATTTATCCAAAAAAATTAGTGAAATTCATTTATTGGGTATGGGCTCGAATATGTCAGTCGTGCCCTAGAATATATATAATTTACACTCTTATGGTAAAGAAAAAAACCTAAATCGATTCAAGGTGGAATAGATAATAACTTTTCATATGGAACCCATATTCTAATGACTTTTACGTTCTATGTATTCCACCAATGTAACCCTTAAGCATGGAGTATCATGTAAAGGTGACATCCCTTATGTATGTCTACTTTGACATCTATTGTAATGTCAGGGAAATATAGATATAAATGCATTCAATCATGAAACACTTACACATATGAAAAGTTACCCATACATATCTGAATTTTACCCATACATATTCAAACATTTACCTTTATGTATCTATTATAATTTATGATTCTTATTGATATTGTTACGGAGATAAAATTATTATTTTTAGTACCCATTACACTATACTATCACAGAATAAGGATTCATAATATTATATGATACGACTTAAAAAAGTATGTATTTTTTTAAAAAATATGAATATTATAACATTTATCTTATTCCAAGACCCAATTGGGAAAATTTATTTTTTCAATCATATATGATGATACTGTATAAAAGGCGTTATGATTTGAGAAACCTTTTTTTCATCATTATTCCATGAATAAGAAATCTTGGTAAGTCTTTAATACAACTATAATGTTTTCTAATATGTTATTTTTTGATTAATATAATTAGTGGAGACACAAAAAACACAAAAAAACCATAAAATCCTAGGATACCATGTCTTTGAAACTATAATTATTAAAAATTGAAAATGCAGAATGTGTGGATCACATCGAAGTACAAAACAATATTTTCATTTCTTTATTTCTTGATGAATATCACCAAATAACAACCAAAATAATAATCCCTCCATGGTGTCCACATGTTACAAAAAATATTTAAATAGTTTTGGATGGATGCTACCTCCTCTAAGATATCCTTGTATCTCATAACTATAAGAATGATGGAAAAAGAGAGCTCTGCTAGGGAGAGAAATTTGAATAACGGTTTGTAAATGGATTCTACATACATTATGTAAGGAACAAATTCCATTATACATGTTACAATAATGATTTTGGACATTGAATTTAATTATATGTTTCATAAACATATTAGTAATGACATTAGTTACATATCATATAACTCTTTGAAATTCACCCAAAAAATGTTTAATCGTATTATAGAAAATAATTGTACTAAATTCAATATAAATTAAAATTTTAATTTCATAATTCTCAGATGGATGACAAATTTATCACTGCTCCAAATAAATTGAATAATTCAATTTATGATACATAGAATCAACCATAACTCACAATATGGAATTCTCAAGAAAGTGACGTACGGTATTTTTATATTGTAGAAAACGATATAAACAAGGGACTATATTAAAGAATCTATCCAAATGAATACTATACAACATGAAACAACATATATAATTGATTAGTAGTCTATCAAGAAGATGCAATATTTTTTTGAACCCATGTTAAATTTACTAATGTTGTAGTTGAGTTATCTCTAGAGATGGGGAGGGTGGTTCTATTGTGTTTTATCTTGAATTTTGTGGGTTGAGAGTGGTTGTAAAGAGTGAATGTGTTGTTGTTTGATGAAAAAAAAGAATAAAAAAATTGAAAACTGGTTTTAAAAGACAATGGACTATCATTGGAGATTACAAAAGCTGCCTGTTAAACCACTATTCAATTTTACTACATTTTTGTATCACTAATCTACTGAAATAATAAATAATCACTCACATTGGGGTTTTTTTATTAGGTAGGGAAATAAAATACTCAACGGATCCCATGTTCCCACAAATACTAGAAATTTAATATATGTGATCATTTTGGATTCAACATACCACCTTTCAGTGCATAGAAAAAATAAATAATATATTGGTAGAAATTATTTTCAATATGGGATTGCTAGAAGATGAATTCATTTGCATAGAAAAATTGAAATATCATTATATTTATAATAATCAAATGATCATAGAGAATAAATAAAAAGATAAATAACTATAAAAAAATAATTAAAATGTAAATAAATTCCCATTTTTTACAAATATGGGCCTAGTGTTCCAACATTAGAGAGGGATTATAAAAAAAGGAAAAATGCAATAAGATGCTATATCCAAAAGAATTTGTCTTCATCAACGAAAATTTATAATCATAATGGAACCCCAAAATTCTTATTGATATTCCAAAAAATAATTAGATTATCTTCCAACATGATTATTATAGATATACTCTTCATCGATGGGAGATTTGTATTCCTTTAGAAACCTCATATTTTTCTGTACCCAACGTTTATTTCATTCATGGCTGCCACATAAATAGAACAATGGGTTTGATCGTTTGTCTTGTTACCTAGAAGATTAATAGATTGGATAATATTTAATATCATCACCTTATATGGGATGGCTTCCACATTCAATCCCCAGTGGCATTCACATAACATGTGATCATCAGGAATAATATTTTCTTTTTAGGGAATCAATTGTACAATGCACATAGCATGATTCAAGATTGTGATTTAATCCAAAAATAAAAAATTATAAAAATTTAATTTTTTGAAATATGTTTCATAATTATAAATTAATATTTCAATATTAAATTAGGGTTTATTCTGAATATTTTTTAGCAATAGTTTATTTTTACGTGAATAGTGGAAATATCAATTTTAAAATTATTTCCACTTGTATGAGAATATAATGAAAGCAAAATAAAATGAAATGATATGGATTTGTTTTTATAGGAATCATATACATGTAAAAATATATATTATTCATATGAAAATATAATATCGAACATTGAAATATATTCTTAATAATTTAGAATTCTAAGTAATGATTTTATCCAAATAAAAAATATTTATTTTTATTACATTTTGGTATTGAATTTACAAGATTAAATTAAGTTTATTTAATTATTTTTACTGATAAAATGTCACACATTACATAATAAAATCTAATTTATTTTATTTTTGTCAATGGTATACTTTATTTTGATGTTAAAACATTTTTATCCATTAAAAAAATATTTTGCAAAAAAATGTTTTCATGAAATTTTAGGAGCATGTGATAAAATAAATTCTTACCACAGAGAGTCACAAAATAATTTAAAACTGATTCACCATTTGGAATCAGAATAGCTATTAATAGGTAAAAGTTTCTTGTTTTTTTGTCCTAATGTATAGTAATAATAATAATTTTTTTCCATGTTTAAGGTTAAAAAATTTATCCATAGGTAGTTTAACTAAAAGATTAGTGTAAAAATTAATCATAAAATTTTATGAATAATTATTTAAGTGATTTAGATCCTATATTTTATTACCATATGGTCCCTATCAATTTGTTTACACATTCATTAGAAAATGACTATATATTAATAAAATATATAATGCAATTCCATGCTTATCCATCCCCTCACTTATAAAATAGAACTTATTATAATACATTATTAACAAAAAATGAGAACAATATTTCATCAAAGTCCTACAAAACAATATTCATAGATTACTTACCTTCATTCTGGAGCTTATTCTTTTCTCATAATACAAGCCTAATATGTTTTGATGTATAATACAAAGAAGGTCTATCAAAGAAGAGGTAATCGTTTTACCAAGCACATTCAATGATTTTTTTTCAATAAATACATTATATTACTAAAAAATAATTATACAAGTTCGATAAATTTATTAATATGTTACTATTAATGTTGGAAATCTATTTACAACATTTATTTCATACTATGGGAAATAAAAACATCGCACATTTGTATATATGAAATACTCTCTCCACATTGCGGCGTAATTATTTTTCATCCCCACATTGCTTGGTAGGTTAAAAATAGTTATCTAATGAATTAATATTATATTTAGAATAGGGAAATTGTTCTTGAAATATAGTATATAATCTACCTTCTTACCTTTCCACACATTAAAGATTAAAAATGTCTTTTGTGGAAACTTTTGGACAACTACCTCCATGAAGCGATGTGATTCAATTTTCTAGTAAAAAATACATGGTTGATTATAAATATGTTTATAATTAATATATCAGATATTTATTTCCTTATTAACATTTTTGATATGATGGAACTGATTTCTAGATACAAGGACCATAAGTTATGAATCGAGACATATATGAAAACCAAAACAGCTAACACCTTAAATGACGATGACAATGAAATATTGTTAATGAGCAGGTGATAAAATGTTATATGTGAACCATGTATCGTATTATATGTATAAATATTCTTCTTTTATAGAATAATAGTAATTTTAAATTTCTTATATTAGAGTTAAAAATAGGTTTTGTGAAAATTCAGACATATGGAATGACATTATTTCACATCCTTATCCTTATTTTTGATTATTTGTGTTTAATTTTCTTTGAGAGAAATTATGTAATGTTTTGACATAAAACACACCTATATTATTATCCACTATTTATTTCTATAAATTACAATTTTTCATTAAATTTACCTATATTTACGTACAAAAAATGAAAAAAAGAATATTTTTAAGTAAAACTGAATTTAGTTTTCTATTAGAACAAGAATTTGGTTCTTACATATCTATAATTTCTATAAAGTTATTTCAATATTGTTTTTATTATTATATGTTAATTTATTAATGTAATATTACCCATGTTTAACTTTATAGGAAAAGGATTAAAAGGAATATTCTTTTCATTTTCTAAATGAGGATCTTTTTTTAGAACGGTGTGAACAAAATATTTTTCTTAATGATTACCACAGAAACAAATTTTCTTATATCTTGAATATTCACAATATGATAATTCTATTGAATGTTCCAATTTTTTATCTCATTGATTTTTTCCATATATATTTTAATTTATTATATACTAGACAACATATTACAAAATGTAATTGGTATTTTTTTCCTAAATGGTCCACTAATATGTTTAATGTATATTCATCATTGAACATATCCTTTGAAGAATATTATTTTTTCGAGATATAATATATTGATACCATCAATAATATTACTTCGAATTTTTATTGATCAAGTTTCTATAGTGATTTAATATGGAAAATAATACATTTACTTTTTGTTTTTAAATAAGAATTGTTATGTTGAATACTTGTTGAATCCTTATTCATTTTTTATATAATGAATGAATTATACTAAGTAAGTGGTGGATATGGCCAATAATATCCACTCAATGAATAACTAGGTCTCATTAGGCCATATAGTATGGGTAATTTGTATACAACTTACCAATAAATTGATGATGTCTTGGTGAAAGGCCTTGATGTTAATATTATGATGACAAACAAAACACACTCTATCATCACATGTATAGTTTGTATTATCCATGAGATTATTTATGTTTCTATTTAATATATGGATTTAGTAATGTTATTATGATATTAGTTATATGTTATATATTATAATGTATTATATTTTCCATATTTACATTCTTTTTTTATTCTATACTATCTTATGATATTTTATTTCTTTTATTGAGCAAATGATCTCAACAGTTACTATATCTTTATTTACAAAAGTTTACCAGATGGTAATTATGAATTATTTATAAGATATAATATAATGATAGAAAATTCTATCCCAAGAATATTATGTTTTATTTCTTGTTTTCAAATGTATTGTGGGAATATTTTATGTATCTTGTATCTTAATAATAATAATCAATTCGAACCTCCAAGATGATATCTATTGTATCTTGAAAATATATATTAAATTAACCACTAATTTTGGGTTACTAGAGTCAGTGTGTCATATTTGGTATCAGAGGAATTTTATTGTAATCTAAGTTAACTAGATTTAAGAAATCATAGAATTTAGAACCTAAACATATGACAGAATCCATGGAAAGGTCAATGTATAGGATAATTTCATAATGTTTTGGTGTGGTGGAGAATGTGTGGTTTCATTGAAAATACATACCTCTCTATATATAGAATAGTGGATATAGATAAAGAACAAATTCAAATTATGGTTATAACATTGAAATGTGTAGATTGGGTACTAACATCATCACCACTTGTTCATGATGAGTATTTCTAACACTACATATCTAGACTGACACTCCCAAGGGATATGATTTAGTTGATTTTCATGTTTCATAGAAACTATTATGACAACTTAGAAATTTTTTATGCTATTATGATATTCAAAACGATACTAATATTAATATTATATGATTATCTATTAATAATTTTCAATTTTTTATATAAAATATAAAATTATATTTTCTGGTTTATTATTCATAATGTTATGAGGTATGTTAAAATATTCAAATGTTTAGAAACAATGCCTAACAAAAGGGATGAAAACAATTTCAATTATTGTAATATATGTAGGTATATTAATCATGGAAAAGATAGTGAAGATGGTGTTGAATCTAGAGATAAATCTCTATATGAACACATTAAAATTATATTAGGTTGGTTACATTAGGTTTTGAAAAATTAACTTTCTATTATAAGAAATCCGCCTAAATCCAACATGTTACAACTATCCTAGCCCACTTCATTTGACAACATCCTCTTTAATTAAATGGGAATACTATTCTATTAATATCAAAGATGAGGATCAACACTTCATCTAATATATTTCCTGCTTTATGAAGTAGAGAAAAATATATATTTTTCATATAAGTTTATTATCTTAAAGGAGAAGTTGATAAATATAGTCTAGTAATCAAGAACACTATAAGGATATAGGTAATAAATAATATATTATAGATGAAAATCATTGGGATATTCTAAAAAAATACATTCCTAATGGGAATTGATATGATATGGGGAATAAATCCATCAATTCAAGTGAAAAGGAATGTGGAAATATCTCTGAATATCATGTTAAAATTTTATGTTAAACAACTCATTGCTTGAATTATATTTTTAATCCAATGAGAAATATTCGTCATTTTGTTGATGAAATAAAGATGATGTTTTGAAAGAGATTTATTGTCTTATTAATTTCACTTATATGTGGATATAATATCAAATTCCATCTATATAGAGAATGAGTTTTTACAGTCTTATGTTTTCCAATGATTAAATAGAAGAAGTAGGAAGCTAATCACACTAAACAAATAAATATAGAATTATGAAAAAAGGATAGATGAAATTTAAAAATTGTAATTAATGTGGATGAAGACCCTTGAGTTTTTTGATTGGAATGTATGTTTCATTCATGTGTAGAGAAAAAGGCCATATGACTTGTAATTATAATAGAAATTATAAAGACTCTAATGTTCAATGCATCATCTATAAGGTCATGGGTAATAATTCAAACAAATATAACAAGAATCAAGGTAATTTTACTATAAAAATGATATGAGAGAAAGACACAACTTATTAAATCAATACAGATAAGGTTTATGTTCTTAAATATGTGGAGGTAGGTACTCTGATCGTAAACTCATATTTATCTAATGATTTATTTATATTTTTTTCTTTTCACTATTTTTTATCTGCAATTTTTGGTACGATAATTTTACATTTGCCTATAATTATAATAAAGGAGCTTTCAATTTGGATATATAGTAAAAATATTATTTGAACAAGGATATTTATATCATTTACGATTATGTCACATAACCTATTTGTAATGGATATTATTATACCTATGGTTTATATTTATATAAAATTTTTCATTAATTTGATTTCAAATTATAATGGGAAAATTTATTACCTAATTAAGGATAATATTTTTTTTTAAATATATGGAATCCCTAGTCTTTCATATGGGATGCTGCATCATATGAATTACGTTTATATATACCTATAATATATCTCCATAATGAAAATCTTAGAGATGAAGTGAATACAAAACCAATGAATTTGAAATGCATCCTTATAATAGAGGAAGTACCAATAATACAAGAAGTCATTACTATGTTTCCAAAAGAACTACTTGCACACCCACCTATGCATGAAGCTGAATTTTCCATTGGTATCATCCCAACTGACAAACTTATAAATATATATAAATAACTAGAAATGGGCATAGTGGAATTAGTGTAACTGAAAAAACACCTAGAGGAGTTATATGATAATGGAGTTATACACCCCTGTGATACACCATGAGGATATCCAATTATTTTTGTTATGAATAAATATGTTTAAATTGGGTTATATATCAATTACATATAAATAAATTTCATAATAAAAAATTACTAATTTCCTCTTACCCACAATGATGTATTATTTGATCAACCATATAGATTTAAATATTTTTCAGTTTTTCACCATAATTTTCAATATCATTAACTATAATTAAAGGATTAAGATATTCTAATAGTGGAAGTTTATATAAGGTATGGTCATTATGAATTCATAGTAACTATTTTTTATTTAACCAATGAATCCCATGTATATAAATATTTTTCGAACAAACTATTAAAGTATTTTATTGATAACTCAGATGTCATTTTTATTGATGATATATTGATAACATCTAAAAATAAATCATGATCATAAGACTCATTAAATAATAATTATTAACCCTATTAGAGAATTGGATTTATAAGGAAATTTTATTAGATGAGAAATATTTCTTAATGATATTTATTTTCGTAGGCACACTGTCATTAAGGATGAAATCATAGTTGATACATGAAAGAAAAATTACTGTGATAGAATAGAAAAAACTGTTGAATATAATTAATGTACACGGTTTCCATTTATTAACATGTTACTATAGATGTTTTTTTTTTAAATTTCATTATTAGACAACCCATTTGCAATGTTGATACATAAATCGGTTAAGTTCATATGGTCAAAATAATAAAATGAATGTTTTATAAAATTAAACCGGATACTAGTCATTAAAAAAATATTGAGATTTCCATGAGGATGGTATTATATGTGATATATAATAATGCATAAAATAATGAACTTACATTCTTCCTTATATAGAGTTATATTTCTTTTTCTATGAATCAATTAATATAAATATCCATGAAATGAATTATTTAACCTAAGATCATGATTATGTAATTGTAATATATATACATTTATGATATAGAGCCATTACATTCATGGTGAAGAATTAAAATTTATATGAATCCAAATATATTGAAATAAATATACCCAAATAAAGAAATCAACTTACGGAAGGGAAAATGGTAAGAAATAATCAAGGATTATGATTTCTCAATACACTCGGAACTCACGAATGAAAATGAGTTGGATAATGTGGTGAGTAGTAAGGATTGCCTATTTGGACTAAATTTATGGGTTTCAAATAACCAAAATTTAAAAATTTATAATAGTTGGATATGGGAGTCATTAAGGAATGGGAAATATAATATTTGACCCAAATTATTGCCAAACTATCCTTTTATGATAAAATAAAAAATTTCCATCTCATAGATAAGAAAATTAAAAAGGGAATCTTATACATATATGACTGGGGGATAGTATGGAACATCTCTAAAGAATGTATATTACTATTTTGAAGGAGACTATGTGTTGCATCAATGCAAGGGATGGAAAATAAATTATGATAAGAATTTCGGAGCTAAAATATTACAATACAGCATAGTATCTGTAAAATATATTTGGATTTGAAGGAATATTTTTGGAGGGATAATATCAAGTGATAAATTATATATTATTTATCAAGTTTATTGAATTTTAAAATGGTAAAATCTGTTATATAACAACTTAAATACAGATACCTTACATTTTATTACATTACTATTATAAAATTTTAAATATAAATAACAAAATAGTGGTAAGAATCCAAGATCCAAAGGATTAGTGTCTTGTGAAATTAAGACCATATATAAATTTTATTAATAAAAAATTAAACATTTAATTTAATTCCTTCTTCTCTATAATTTAATTGTCCCTTTTCTTCACTTTAGTACAAGTATTCACCTAAGGATATACATCAAATATGGTTAGTTAAAAGCCTATTTAGAGTATATATAAGAACATGAATCAATATTCTAGGTGTGAGCATAAACATTATCATCATAAAATAATCATTTTATAATTATCATAATCATGAGAGGTAACATTATATAAAGGCATGGATTGAGTCAATACATACAAATGAGACATCTGGTCATAGTAGTCAAATACCAAACATAGTTGTGAACAAAGCTAGCATTATATTGACACATTCAGAAATTTTTACCATGAGATAAATAATATTAAAAATTTAATTAGATCACTATATGATTAAAGGATCACCTATGACATCATAACATTTACATTAGGTATATAATTTTTTGTTCACCCATCACATCATAACATTTACATTAGCATGAATTAAACATTTAACATATTTAGATGATGGAAATAAAATAACCCACAGAATGTAATGATTTTCATTTCAAATAGAATAAATTAAATAATATAATTTGGGTTTTCCAAATAAAATACGATATAAAATACTTGTTATATGAATCATCAGTCCGGAGTGTAGAAAAAATAATCTCATGAGAAGTAGAAGATATAATTTATTGGAAAACGAGTTCTTCTTAAAAATTCGATGAATTTGTCATAAAACCAGATTGAAATCATTTATATCCTAGAAATGGAAAGGGAATGAAAATAGATAATATTTAAAGAAAAATAATTGATCATCCATACTGAAAATGGAGTGAAAGTGGGAAAACCCAAAAAAATATGATTTGGGTTCGAAAATCCCCTTACCACATATACAGATGATATCTTCATATCTATATCATATAAATCATATTAAATTAATTATTTACAAATAAGTAAACTTTCCACATTAGTTTAAATCATAATAGTTTAATGAAGTTATTTTTTTTGATTTTATATGAGTTATATAGTTTAATTTCATCATTCGGGACTATTCGTTTTCTTGGTTTTCGGGATAGGATCGCTTGTATATATGTATGGAATTTCACGTAACATTAAAATAATTATGCATAACTGAAATTATAGGTTATAAATTATCATAAATTTTTTTAAATGGATATATATATCTGTGTGTGTTGGTTATATGATATGAGGATAAATAATAAGATAAAACATCATTCATAATCATTTATATTATTACGACATATTTTGATCACAAATAACTTGTTTTCTTTTATCATTTAGTATCTTGTAAATTTGTTAATTATTAAAAATAAAAAGGGTTATAACATAAAAATTAAAATATATTTTTACCAATAATATTTTTTCATTAACATCCTTCATGGAGGTAAGGAAAAATGACTACATGTCGTCCTTGAAGGTCATAAATTAACATATCAAGGAAGATGCTTTAATTTTTTGAATAAAAGGGACAGAAGAAGGGGTTTGATGATGGATTATTCCATTAGAAAAAAGACGATTCCAGTATATGAAAGGTTATATAGTTATCATTCCATTTTTATTAGGGGAGTTGATGAGATTATATGAAAAAAATAGCTCAAAAATAAAATAAAAGAAAACAATGTGGATTTTACCTATTGAATCCATTACCTTGGTTAACTTTTTATGTAAAATGGGTTAGTTTTTTGATGAGAAAAATATTTCTAAGATGTGGGGGAGGGGATTTATAATTTTATTGGGAATTATTTGGAGAAGGATCAAATAATATAAGGTGTGAGAAGTGGTGGTGAGGGGTGTAATTTATATGTGAGGAGAGGGTTTTTTCTCATTATTTTTATCATTAGAATATTATTTTGGCTCAGTACAATGAATAGTTTGACAATTATAAATATATTTAATTAACAAAATATTGTTGGAGATTATTGGTCTTAAGTCAACTATGAATCTTGGAATAATGTGTTTAACATTTAATGTAAATATAGAAAAAATTACATTATTATACTATTCAAAAAAATTTCAAGTATTTCATAAAAGTGCAAAAAAACCACCATATTCATTTTTCAACCGGTAGAATTAAAAAATGAACTCCATTTTATGAAAATAATTTTATAAGTATGGTAAATATAATTTTTCATTTAAAATTCCATTTACTAGAAAATTACACATTTTAAAATTATTGCTAATTTTATAACACATTTAAAAATTAATTTAAGTATTATAAAACCAACTAATAATCGTAAATTAAAAAAATTTAATTTTAGAATCTATTTTTTGAAAATATGTTTTCTTTTAATAAATAATATTAATTATAGTATTATTAAAAATTATGTTTTTTAAAAATTAAACCACTTAATTAAAAAATTTTAATAAATTTATTTTCCTATATTATGATATAATTTTATGATACATTCATTTATAATATCACTAAATATCATTCAAACCTTCATATATGAGGTTTCTATTTTATTGGATGAATTTCAATTCATAATGGTCACATTACTATGCCACATTTCATGTTAATATTCTATCAGGATAAGTTCATTTACTTTATGAAATTATTCTTATTTTATTCATTCTTCATTTATAATGATTTTGTTGTGTTATCAAAGAGATTTTATGTGGTTTATATAATAAGACAAAATAATAAGATGGGAATTTACATTAAAAAAATGCATTTCTTAAATTGTTCCCCACTTAGGAAATAGCACCCTTGAAAGTATCTTTTAAATTCAATGTTGACAATAGGTGAGTGTACTTCTCCTTCACCACTTTCTATGGTTCCCAAGCTTCATATTCTTAGATATGGTTTCACCATTGTACTTTGACTAGGTGAGTAGCCTTATTACGTATAAATTTATCTCTATGGTCTATGATCTTCAATTTATTCACCCCATAAGAGATTGTTTTACATATTTACTACCATTGGATTTAGTACATTTGAGTGATCTGATATTTACGTCCTCTAGAGGGATACATGGAATACATCATGTACATGATACATTGTAGGTTGAAGATTCATTCGATAAGCAACAGCTAAAAATCGGTGAAGAATCTTAAAGGGGTTGATGTACCTGATGCATAGATTTATCGTCTTCCCAAATCACATGATCATCTTCCATAGAGATATGTAGAGAAATACAATGTATCCAACCACAAACTCATGTTCTTGGTAATGAATTTTTGCATAGAACTTCTATGGAATTCGGGATGTCTTTATTTGATTTTGAATGGTTTTCACCTTTTCCATCATTTCATCAACCATATCTATTCTTAGAATCATATATTCAATGACATCATCTCAACACATTGGCATTATGCATATTTTCCCTTAAAGGGATTCATATAAAGCAATTTAGATTCTCGAGTAGAATATATTGTTTTAAGATAACTAAACTAGATGAATATGTGAGTCCCATCACCTTTTTATGCACATAAAGAATTTCCTCAACACTTATTCATCTTCCAAAATAGTTCTTTATATTTTCCATCACATTGAGGATGATAAGATGCACTAAGGATCATCACATTTTTTAGAGTATTTTGAATGATTTTACATTACTTGAAGGTGAATCTTAGATATCAATTTGATAAAATAGATAGTGGTACTCCATGAAGACTTACCACATATCTGATTTATAACAATTTAAGTTGACCCAGTCAAAGGACCTCTTAAATTGTCATTATGTGAGTTGTATTTGAAAGAGGATCCATAATAACCCGTATAGAATTTTTTACTCTGTATATCTTCGTATGTCTGCTGACAAAGTCCATAGAGGTGTTTTCTCATTTCCATGTTTGAATGGGTAATGTTTGTATCATCCCCATAGAAATTTTTATTTTATCATTCACATGATGACAAAGTAGGCACCTTGATGTATATTCAGCGATCTCCTTCTTATTTTCCCAACAATAGTTCTCTGACTGAACTCAATACATATTTTTTCTCTATGGGAGAATAGAAAAGGTTGGGAGATTTTCATTATTCAGAGCCTCCTTCTTTATATCTAGATCTATATTGTACACATAATCCTGACCAAAATGGTATAACCCCATCCTTATGAATTTAAAACTCTCAGTACTTCCCATTTCTTAATGATTCCACCTTCATCAAAATCTTTACATCATTTCATTGAGAATCCATTATTTTCCCCATGATGCTTGGTTGGGAAATCATTTGAGAATATATTGGAAAATTTCCGCTCTTAAATAATCCCATTACCATATTATTGAAATATAATAAGATTATATCCTTCTCAACTCTCATCATTGATAATGTTTCATGACTTATTTTACTAAGATCAACTTATACATTATTTTCCTTACCATGATGGAAGTGGATAGAGAAGACATAATCCATGATGTTCACTAACCATCTTCTATAGATCATATTATGCTCTATTTGTGTGAATATATATTTGAGGCACATAGGATCAACTTATATTTCTTAATTCTCCCTAAAGAGATAATTCCACCATATTTTGAATGGAAAGACCACAACAACTAACTCTAGTTTATGAATGAGATAGTTTTTCTCTTGAATTTTAAACATCCTTAACTTTTAGGATATCGCATTATCATTTTTCATTAGTACACATCCTAATACTTTTTTTGAAGAATCAATGAATATTACAAAGAGTTCCAAACTTATCAAAATTGTGTGTACTTGTGTGATGATTAGCCTATTTTTTTGCCTCTTTGAAGAATTCGTCTCATTCAGTGGACCAAAAAAAATTCTCCCTTTAGTTTCAATTTGGTTAGTTGATTTTAGAATCATGATATGTTCTTCAAAATTCACCGATAATACCAAAATAGAACAAAAACCCTGTGAATCTCCATTATAGATAATATAAGGGGACACTCCTCGATTGCCTTTTTCTTGGAATGGTGGATATGTATTCCCTTTCTATTTTTAACATCCCTTAATAATATTTCTTCCTCCATCTATAAATATCATTTAACATACATTGCATACTTTTTATCCCTTATAAGAGTCTTTAATAATATATTCAAAAGTTCTTAATGTTCCTCCACTCCTTTGGAGTATATCATAATATCATTAATAAATACTACCACAAATTTTATATAGGTAATATCTAAAGTCTATAATAATTATGTCCAAGAATATTTATGGATCATTAGTGAGTCCAAAGGGAATATATATCGGCTCATAGTTTCTATGATTCGATTGAATGGTAGTCTGGGTATTATCTTCTTTCTTAACCTTTAATTCATGATATACCAACCAAACTTCCAAATTAGAGAAATACATGGCACAACATAGTTTATCGAAAAAGTTATCTATACATGGAAGGGGATATATGTTCTTTATCATGATTGTTTGAGCTCATGATAATCAATGAATAGGTTTATTGATACTTCATTCTTCTTAACAAAGAGGACTGTTTCACCCTATGGTGAAGGACTTAGGTATATAAAACCCCTGTTACACTCTCATATAAATGACAATTCAGTTTTTATAAATAAATTATTACCATGTTATAGAGTTTATTTGATATAGTAATAGATACATGAATATATAAAATTTAATACTCAACCAATCAATATGGAGGAAGACCAGGAAATTATTTTGGGAACACATGTGTGTAGTCCCTCACAATGGGAATGTATTCATTCATGATTAAATTTATTGTCTCAATCATTTGGGAAAAGTATGCTTGATCATAAGAAAATAATATAAAAAACCGAGATGATGGATCTGAAAAATATTCATCCAAATCCTTACAATTTCATAGAATTAGAGGATGCTTTGGGATTTGAAGAGTGATATCCCTTTCTTGATAGTTAATGTGGGATTTTTATAAAGATACCCAATCTATCGTAAAAATAAAATAATGCTCCAATAAAATATTTAAGGCTATACATTAATGGTGAATCATTACATATAAATTAATCAAGGTTGAGTTATATAATTTTTATGAAATAAGTTCCCTATTCTCTATTCTCACAGATAACTCAACCACCATATTTTGAGGTGGTGTTTGAATTGTTCTTCTAAACATTCAAAATATTAAGTAATGTGTAGACCCAATATGAAAGAGTAAATTATCTATAATTGAATGAATAACAAGTATACTTATCACCACATCATTTTCAGGCTCAAACGTAGTATTAGTGAAGGCATAATATGTTCATTACCATTTTTTTCTTTGGTGGTTGACGACACTAATTACCCTTGAGGGCTCTGCCTTTAGTTCACTAATGTGAATAGTGTCATTTGTCCCTATAGTTGAAGGATTGAACCAAGGGTGGAGCTACCATTTCATCCACCACATTTTCATTATTCCTCATGTCTCTTAGAAATTCATGACATTGGTGGCTATATATCCTAGACTTATAGCATTTCCAAGCCCCTTGGGGGAAATTACCATGAATCTTCTTACCACATTTAAGATATGTGTGCAGTTGAGTTTCATTCAAAGTTTTGAATTAGAACCTACAACTTGAATCTCGAAAATTAATTTCTTATCTCTATTGCCATGGGAACAATCTCCAGACTTCATCTCCACATTGAGAGCCCGGTGAACAAATTCCCCATAACTCCCAATGTCCGGAATTATTGGATCAATTAGAAGGTGTGTTCTAAACACCTAAAAAAATACAAATTTTTCAATAATTATGGATAATATTTACCTATAAGTACATTTCATGACATTTGAATTTATTTCATAGGACCAGATAAAATCACATTACATTTTCATCAAATCTATTAAATTCTCTATATATTTTTATGAAGAGTTTTAGAAAAATTCTTGTTAAGAAACATTATCTAAATTTTTCCTCACTCCATATATTCAATTTTATCCTTCATCTTGGTGATATTAATCAATGAAAAACATTATTAGACCTCTCTATATAGATGATAAGTAGCCAGAGTAAACATTTCCATCTCAAAACATTGAAGTATGAAATATATCTCCACCATTGAGTTGACCCAATTTTCATCGATAAGTGGATTGGAAGATCAACTAAATGTTTCTGGTGATTCCCACAAAAATTACATGAAGAAAAGTAGCTCCCTCTTAGGAGAAGGATGATTTTACTCATTATTTAGTTAATTGCTTATACACTGAAATAGTTGGGTGTGTATCACTCAGAAATTTTAAACTCCACCTTCTAATGTATTTGTGATTTTGGTCAAGAAATAAATACTATGTCCCTAGAAATTGTTTTTTTCCTGGTTTCTCATACATCACAACATTTTATAAAATATAGAAGGTTATAAAAAACAAAAGTATAAAAGTCATTTATAAATAAATGAGTCCCTTTTCAATTAAATCTTATGGAAAGCCTTATGAGATACCTATGGTTATCATTTGTTTTAAAATAAGTCTTATTGGTTTATTTCATATTCTTATTCTCATGCTAAGGGTTTTCAAGAATATTGTCTTATCCTATTTCCCAAATTAATTAAACCATTCTTCAATACAATCTATAGAGACCATCCTTTTTTCGGAAATTAATATTACATCATTTTAAAGATAAAAAATGTAACAATATTGCACGTCTAGAACCCAAAGGATTAGTACCATGGGAGAATTAGGACCATACATAAATTCTAAATTATAAAAACATTTATTTAATACCTTATTATCTAGGTTCTTATTTTCCATCATCTTCTACATAGTACAAGTAATCACCTAAGGATAAACATAAAAAGGGATGATCTGAAATCTAAGTAAAATGATATATAAGATCATGAATCAATATTGAATACCTGGGAATAATCATTATCATCAAAAAATAATCATTATATAATTATCATAATAAAGATAGGAAACATTGAATGAAGGAATGAAATTTGGAAATTCATTAAAATGGAACATCATGTCTTGTTTGTCAAATACCATACATAGTTAAGAACAAAACTAGCATCATGGCCACACATTTTCACTTTTTCTCATGATATACATAACATTACCCAATGAATTATCATTCTATATAGTTCCAGGTGCACCCAATACATCATTACAATTATATGATATATATAATTCTAGGCACACCCTTCACATCATAAAATTTACATTATCATGCATGCACAATAGAATGTACCAAAATCATGGATATAAAATAACCCATGTAAAAGAATGAATCTCATTTATAATAGAAGATATTGATGAATAATAATTTTGGTTCTCATATATAATAGATAATATGATACATTGTATAGGAATCATCAATCTTGAGTGAAGAAAAAACAACCCAACGATAAGTGAAACTAGTGTAATTGGAAAGAAGAGTTATTTTATAGAATTCTAGTCATTTTTTATACAACTAGATTGGAAACATGTATATACATTAAAATAAAATGGAATAAAAAATATATATATATATAATGGAAAATATTGGAATATCCACACTGAAAATGTTGTGAATGAAGGAAGACACAAAGAAAGAGAGTTGTGTTCAAGAATGGCCTTAACAAATGTTTGAATGTTTTCTGGAATTAAATATTCTATATAAAAAAACTAAATTAGTAAATTATTAAATTCATAACCTTTTATGCATGAATTTGATTAATTATATTTTTTATTATGTTCAATTAATGATTTTTTGATGAGTTATTGAGTTTAATTTCACCGCTATGGAGTGTTTGTTTTCATGATTTTTATGACCATTTTTCTTGACTTTAAGTTTGGAAGTTCATGTACAATTGAAATAATTTTAAAAAGTTGAAATTTTAGGTTATTAATGATAATAAATAAGATTAAATATTTAATAATGTCATTTTGTTTTATCATTTATTATTATGTAAATTTGATACATCCAGAACAAAAAATGTTTTCACACACACACATTTAAATATTTTAAAGAAATAAAACATTTTCATGACTAGCCCTAATTGTGTCAAGGGAGAATTATATCATGTTATCCATAAAGGCGGTCATTCAAAACCTCATAGACTTTGCATTAATTTTAATAGTAAAAGTGGGAGGAGAAGGGTTCTGATGATGGATTATTCTATTAGCATAAAAAAATTCTTGTTTATTAACATTAATGGAGTTATGATGTGATTTTGATGAGGTGAGGAGAAGAGAGAATAAAAATGAATGGAACATGAAATTGTTTTTAAGGAAAAGAATGAGGATTTAAAATCCTGAATCTTTCTCATTGAAGTCATAATTAGGGAAAAATGGAAGGTATTTTTAGGATACTAGTAGCTCCTGGACATGGGGGAGGATCTGAAGAATAATATTTGGATTCATTTTGGTTATGATATAATCATTTATGGTTTGAGGAGAAGAGGTGTTGAGGGGTGGTATTTAAAGTCTAGGTGAGTGGTCTTTTTCCCATATTTTATTCACAACTTATTATTTTTTCATTATACTATGATCAATTTCATGAATATCATTATATTAAAAATAACGGAAGATAGTTCAATATTATTGTTCATACATATCTATTAGCCATATTAAAGTGTATAGAACTTGTAATATATATATACCCTAAATTATCGAATATTAGTGTGTAAAATGAATTCATGTATTTCAGAAATATAAAAAAATACACCCTTAGATTTTTTTGATCTATATAATTGAGAAAATAATCAATTTATGGAAATAATGTTTATGTATATGATATTTAATTTTTATTTAAAATCGTCATTTTATCACAAAATACTAAATTAAATATTATTAATAATTTTATAATATATTCAAAAATTAATTAAAGTCTTATAAAAATATCTTATAATCACAAGACAAAAAATAATAATTTATGAATCTATTTTATGATAAATTTTTTTCTTTTAAATAAATTTCGAAATTAGAAAACTATAAATAAAAATTTATGTCATATTAAAATACCCACACTTTATTACAATGTTTTTAAACATTTATTTACCTAAAATATGATAAAAGTATATCAAATTTTCATTTATGAGGTGTGTAAATTTTATTAACCCTTTTATAGATGTTGTAAAGACCTGTAAAATTCAATGAATTTTTTTTCTTAATTTTCTTGGGAATTTTACAAGAATGCAGTTTCTGAAGACACCTGATTCTGAGGCCCGGTGTTCCCGGAATCATTTTCCGAAGTTTGACTCGGGTACGTTCAGTGAACGAACGAGCATGTTTTTCTAACTTTTGAACCGGTTCTCGGAATCGAATTCCGAGGGCACCGATGGAATCGCAGCGCCAGTAATTGCTTCGAAACACCTTTTCTGGAGTTGCGTTTTCTCGGGTGTTGTTTTTAATTTTTGGGGTTATGTTAATGAATAAAAAATAAATGTGGTGCGACTTTTTATTTTTATTTTACTTAAGTGGTTTAACCTAGGTTAAGCGGATAATATGAGACCCATAATATCCTACCCACTTGGTAGGATATTTGTGAGGTGGGGCCCGCAAGAGCCCCACCGTTTCTTTCCCTCTATGTAACGCACCCGCAAAAACCTCTTTTTAAATAAAGTCAACTCGTGCATTTAAATAAATACTAAACACACCTATTAATTGAATGGTTTAAGTGTTGCAATTAATTCAATTAATTGTTTGATTCTTTTTAGTAATTAGAAAACTTTGGAATGGGAAATAAAATAAGACCAACACATATTTTATTTAAGGGTTTCTTGTTAAGAGGATTGGGAGAAAGCTCTAAGGCTTGAAGATCTTCATCATCCTTCGTTGAAGAACGCGAAGAACGTGAAGAACGCCTCGTCACCGATGAAGAACGTCGACATTTGATGAAGGGCGAAGATGAACTCCAAACCCTCGGAGATCGACGATGTGACGCCGTGTACCGCAACACCGACGATCCTCCTTCTGCAGCGCTTCTTCCACGACGTTCCTTCCCCCACGGCAATCTTCGATCAACAACCGATTGAGGTAGGGGGTTGCAGTTCTATTAATTCCTCGTAAATTATATCCTCGTATTGATTTCTAATGTTGCAACCTTAATCTTTTGATTTTGTACCCTTGGAATATGTTTAAAATATTAGTAGGAAGAATTTTTAAAACTACTGACATGGTGGGTGCGGACCAACGAACAAGTCCGAACCCACCGTCTCTTTGTTCTTGGTGAGCGGATTGGCGGGTGACAACAAAGCAGGCCGCACGGGCGATGTGAGGACCTCGAAGTGAAGGATGGGCCACGAGAGGGTCATTGGTGAAGACGACACGCAATTCCGACCACCGGAACTCGTCCGACGGTCCGCGGAGCGGCCCGCCGGCGCGCCTCGCCGGCACGGCGGCACCCGGCGCGCCGGCGGGAGGAGCCACCATGGCTAAAGCTATGGCGGCAGGCCTCAGTCCATCCACCGTGCGGGATGTGGTAACTGGCCGGGTCCGTTTGCAAGGGCGGCCCCATGCGGGGGCGCGGTCTCTCCACGCGGGGGCAGCGCGCCCCCCGCTTCGCACGGCCGTAACGGTCAAGCCGACCCACTGGCCACCCTGCCAGCGCCAGCCGGGTCACGCCCAGGCCAGGCCGGGCAGCGCTGGCCGGGCCGGGTCACGCCCAGCAGGGTTGGACCTGGACCCAAGTCGGGTCGACCCGGTTCGGGCCGTCCTAAGGGGGTTGGGCTGGGTCGGTCCGGGCCAAGACCCCCTGTTTTTGGACCCATTTCGGTCTTTTGCCCATATCTTGGGCTACGAACCTACGATTGACGCACCATCCGCAGAGATGCGATCTTTGGATCGAGAAGGTCATTTCTATATATTACACTCTAGGTTTCAGAGTACTTTGTGTTCAGCCGCGTTGGTTCGTACACGAAACCAACCGGGCCCTCGGAGCGGAAACACACATAACTTGAGCTCCGATTGTCCGATTGACGTGCCGTCGACTTTGATGGATTCCTCAAAGTGAGACGGAACTTTTGGCTTACTCCGCCCGAGGTTTGGACACAGTTGGAGTATGGTCAGGTTGGTTTTGACTTAAAAACTAACCGGGCCCCAGGGACAAAAAAGCCAATAACTCTCAGACTGGGCATCTGATTGACGCGCCGTCTGTGGCGTTAAGTTCCTATTGACGATGCATTAATTTTGGATACATCAACTCTGGACTATGTGTCAGTTGATATATCAGCCTCTTGGCTCATAGAGTGGACCCTCCCGAATGATCTTGCTATGTGCGGGAACCCTAGAGCTGGCTGCGACTACGACGACGACGACTATACAGAGATCCTCAGTAGATTCGACGGCGACGACTACAGCACTCACCGATCCTACGTGGATCTGTTCTACAGATCCTGTGTGGGTCCGATCCTCTATGGGTCAGCGCTCAGGTGTCCTGTGTGGGCCACCGCCAACAGATCATGTGTGGGTCCGATCCTGTGTGGGTCATTGTGAGGGTTAGTTACCTATCGATCCTGTGTGGGTCAGAACCTTTGTGGGTCATTGCGGGGGTTAGTTATCTATCGATCCTGTGTGAGTTAGATCATTTGTGGGTCATTGCGGGGGTTATTACCTATCGATCCTTTGTTGGTCCGACGACTTAGATGAATCAGTGGCTACATCTGATCATCTCTATCATCATATGAAGAAGTATACCTCTGTGAGCTGAATCATGTTTTGCCTTCCTTTGTGGATTGTGTTGTGATATCCTATGTGGTTTACGTTTTGCTTTCCTGTGTGGATTGTGTTGTGATTTCTTGTGTGGACTGGGTTGTACTTAGGCTCGGAGGTTGGAGTGAAGTTGAATTGATGACTTAGGTATATGTATGCACTACTGGAAAAATACCCTATACCAACGGTTTGGAACCGTTGGTATGGGCCCTCAAACCATTGGTCTAGTTTATACCAACGGTTTGGAGGACCGTTGGCAAGTAAGCTGTGACAATAGGTCTATACCAACGATTTTTAAAACCGTTGGTATAAGTAATATGAAAACCTATACCACCGGTTCTCAAAACCGTTGGTATATGTATTTCAAAAAAAATATTTGGTGGGATTTGATCCTAGAACCTCTAGTTTATAATTGAATGACTTAACCACTAACCAAACATTACTTTTGTGAAAATAATTTCATAAATATATATATGTATTGTTATACTAATTTTAAATTTTGATTTATATAATGTTCTCAGTAAGAAGATTCGATAAAAAATCGAAGGACCTATACCAACGGTTTTGAGAACCGTTGGTATAGGTCCATGATTTTAGGTCCTATACCAACAGTTTTGGACAAAATGTTGGGATATGGGGGACCTATACCAACGGTTTGACCAAACCGTTGGTATAGGGTCTCTATAATGGACCTATACCAACGGTTTTGGCCAAACCGTTGGTATAGGTCCAAATTAATGATCTATACCAACGGTTTGGCCAAAACCGTTGGTAAAAGACATATATCCAGTAGTGATGGGCATATACCTAAGTAGTGTCAGATGTTACTTTGTGATTGTATCTTTCCTTTGTGGATTATCTTTTGTGGATTCTGGGAGACCTTCGGGGGTCTCGGGGTCCCTACTGAGTAGCTTATACTCACCCCTGCACGGGCTCTGCCCACACTATGTTGTGTTGGTTGCAGATGACGGAAAACGCTAATCGTGGTTCAGGATTGTGGAGCAGGATGGTACCTGGAGGTTGACCACTGGGCGAGACGTACTTAGAGCGGACGTCTGGACCTGATGAGCTGTGGAGGCTATCTGTACTCACCCATCTGGTGGGACTTCCAGTGGGCGGATCGATGTTGCGGCTTTACTTTCAGTTGTTGTTTTCCCTTTCCAGTTGTATGTACTTTCAGTTTGGGTTTTTATTCCGACCCACTTACTTTTATTCACTTACTATTTTACCCAGTTTTACTTAGTGTTTACTTCTTCTGCTTTCATTCTCAGTGGTGTTTGTTTACTTTACAAAGGAAATGCCTTCCCTTTTTACCGGGATTTACGCCTTGGTGTTAGTCGCCAGCCCCTGGCCTATGGAAGGCGGGTTTGGGGTAGTCACAACACGGGCCCCGTGGACTGGTCGTGACCAAATTGGTATCAGAGTAGTTCGTTTCTACGACAGAACTTTGGACTCTGATCCTTTTCTATGTGATGAAATAGTGTTAAGAATATTGTGTGTGGTTATCAGTCCAGGGAGTCCAATTTTGGTGCGGCGGCCGACATATCTATACACCTGGACCCTGACTTCTGATTTCCAACTTAATGCGTGAAAAGATTGATTGCATGTGTGTATCACGTTTTCTTTGTGATTACTTTTGGTCATCTCACCAGGTATAATATTTGACCGTGGCGCACCTGTTTCTTTTCAGGATGGCCCCATGACTGTAGCCATCTAGTGTTTCGAGAGTAGTGTGTGATGATGGCCCATGAGCGATGAGGCCTCAGTACAGGGCCCTTTGACAGCTAAGGCACTGGTGGTACCTCTACCCGCCGAGCCACCGATTCTTCCTGCCCTAACCGCTGACGATGCACGACGCCTTAATGCACTGCACGAGTTTCAGCGCCAGCGACTGCCTAGGTTCCATGGAGAGATGGACCCCCAGGCAGCAGGGGATTGTCTGGAGGCAGCGGTTAGAGTTTTCAGGTTAGTGAGGACACCAGCAGAACTCATGGTGATCCTCGTAGTGAGCCTACTACACGCGGTAGCAGGCAGATGGTGGAGCTTGATGCTCCAGGTGCATGATGAGGCATCTCTCCTCTGGAGGGACTTTGAGATACACTTTCACTCAGAGTTTGTACCAGCCACCCTTCGTGCGGTGCGCATCTAGGAGCTTTTACAGCTGCGGTAGGGCAGCTTGACTGTCGCCCAGTACTCGGCAAGATTTACCTATCTCTCGCACTACTCGACATACATGGTACGAGACCCATTCTTCCGGGCCCAGACCTTCGAGCAGGGATTGTGGCAAGAGATCAGGGAATCACTGATCTCCCTCAGCATTCCGACCCAGGAAGGGGTGCTGGAGCGAGCCCTTATGATCAAGAGCTTCCTCGTAGAGCCTACATCAGAAGTGAGACCTACCGCGGGGAGGTACGTAGCAGAGTCTTTTACAGAAGGCAGTCGACAGATGAATAATGGGTCTAGGAAGACCAGACCCTCAGGCAAACGACATCAGGACACTGGCTTAGCAGTGCGGGGAACACAGTGCGGAGCCAGTCATTCGAGATGCAGGTAGTGCTACCCATGCGGCGGGCAGGGCCAAATGGCTCGTGACTGCCCAACCCGCCGTGCCGAGGAGAAGCAGACGGTTGAGGGGACACCCAGGCAGAGGTAGAGGGTCGACGGTGGTTGTCTGAAGGGAGGAGGTGGACGAGGCAGAGGAGCTGGTCGAGCAGCAGGCGGTGGATGACTCTTTGAGGCACTACCACCACCCCCCCCAGGAGGTCCACCCTGACCATAGGGAGTTGGCGGGCAGAGACAAGCACATATCCATGCAGCGTAGACCTATGACCACAGCATACCCAAGATGATTCGAGGTACTATCTGTGTGTATTCTACCCTTGTTGTAGTTTTTATAGACACGTGAGAAAGTCATTCTTTCATAGCTACTGCCCTTGTTTGGAGCTCGAAGATTCCGACAGAGCCATTGGCTCGATCTTTATGGCTAGAGACTCCTACAGGAGCAGACTCGATGATTACACACTGGTTCCGGCATTGTGAGCTTACTCTAGGAGGCTTGAGCTTTAGCTTGGATCTTCTTGTAGCTGCATCGAGGCCTTACGACGTCATTTTGCAAGGATTGGTTATCTACAGTCCATGCTCAGATTGACTGTATTTGGCACAAGGTGCGATGTGTACGCACCGACGGGAGCGGCTTCACCTTCACCGGCGAGAAGGGAGCCTTCACAGCACAGGATGGACTTCCGCATATGAGAGGACATCCCATCACTCATCAATTGGCTAGCCTCATCCTAGGAGGAGTTGATGTGAAAAGTCCTAGTTTTCCTACAGTGGTGGATCAGTATGCGGGCGTCTTTCCCGACGACGTTCTAGGACTACCTCTTCGCCGAGAGGTAGACTTTTATATTGATCTATACCCCAAGATAGCCCCGATATCCACCCTAGCATATCAGATGGCTCCCCCCGAGCATGGAGAGCTACGGGTACAGTTGGAGGACTTGCAGGGCAAGGGATTCGTCTGACCCAGTGTTTCACCTTGTGCATCCCCGATATTGTTCGCCAAGAAGGAGGACGGGAGCTTGCGACTTTGTGTTGACTATCATCACCTGAACCAGGTGACAGTGAGGAACAAATATCCTCTACCAAGGATTGATGACCTCTTCAATCGGCTCAAGGGAGCACGGTGGTTCTCAAAGATAGACCTCAGGTCAGGCTATCATCAGCTCAAATTTTTGGATGAGGACGTGAAAAATACGGCCTTCATAAGTCGGTATGGCCACTATGAGTTCTTATTTATGCCCTTCGGCGTAACCAATGCTCCAGCAGTGTTCATGGGTCTCATGAACAGGCTCTTTCAGCCATTCCTCGATCGATTTGTCGTGGTCTTCATCGACGACATTTTGATATACTCGACGACTGAGGAGGAGCACTCCTACCACTTGCAGGTTGTACTTGACACACTCTGAGAGCAGTAGATTTATGGAAAGCTCTTGAAGTGTCAGTTCTGGATATGTGAGGTCCACTTCTTGGGACACGTCATCTATGAGCTGGGAGTTGCGGTGGATCCTATGAAGATCGAGGCAGTGCTGACTTGGGAGCCACCTAGGAGCCTGATGGAGTTGTGAAGTTTCTTGGGACTAGCTGAATACTATCAGAGATTTGTTCCAAACTTCTCCGGAGATGCGGCACCACTCTCAGCTCCTACGAAGAAGGGTAAACCCTTTGTGTGGTTAGACAGATGTCAGCAGTGCTTCCAGGAGCTGAGACAGAGATTGACCAGCACACCTATCTTGAGGTTGCCAGAGGAGGGAGTAGGGTATGTAGTATACTGTGATGCATCAAGGACTGGACTCGGATGTGTCCTGATGCAGGAGCAGGAAATGATCGCCTATGTATCACGTCAGTTGAGGCCGCATGATCAGAACTACGCTACTCATGACCTGGAGTTAGCAGCAGTGGTCTTCGCTCTGAAGAAATGGCGACACTACCTGATGGGAGAGCACTTTACAGTCTTTTCTTACCATTAGAGTCTCAGGTACATCTTCTCTCAGAAGGACCTAAACCTGAGACAGCGGCGAGGGCTCGAGTTCCTCCAGGACTAAGACATTGAGATAGTCTATACTCCTGGGAAGGGGAATGTTGTTGTCGATGCTCTCAGCAGGAGGACGGGCATTCAGCTACTTGAGGAGGCGACATAAAAACTAGCCTCTTTGTAGATATCCTTCATGGATAGAGATGGAGTAGACTTCCTTCATTCTATCACATTCACTCCTCCAATACTGTAGTGGGTTAGAGAGGCACATCATGGGGATGCCGACTGTGAGACGCGGTGTGCGCAGATATCCTCAGGACATGCACATGATGGATTCTCTGTAGGAGGAGAGCACGACATCCTTTTCTGAAGACGTATCCTGGTACCAGTTGCTTTACGGGAGAAGGTGCTGAGAGAGTTTCACACTTATCCCCTAGCGGTACATCCTGGAGTGGAAAAGATGTACCAGGATCTCAGACGACATCACTGGTGGCCGGACATGAAGAAGGCTGTGGTAGAATTCGTTTATCGATGCCTCACCTGCCAGCAGGTGAAGGCAGAGCATCAGGTACTAGTAGGCTTGGTACAACCCTTGGAGATCACAGAGTGGAAGTGGGATGGAATATATATGGACTTTGTGACTGGACTTCCACACACTTCCAGAGGACACGACTCCATTTGGGTGATTGTTGACCGACTCACCAAGTCGGATCACTTCTTACCCATTAGAGAGCAGGGCTCAGTGGAGAGCTTGGGACATCTATTCGTTCAGGAGATTGTACATCTTCATGGTGTGCCATCATCTATCGTCTCCGGTCGAGATGCTCTCTTTACATCCAGGCTTTGGAAGGGGTTACAGGAGTCGTTCGGGATGCAGCTACATCGGAGCACCGCATTTCACCCTCAGACGGATGGTCAGACGGATATGACCATTCAGACTCCCGAGGACATTCTCCGTGCATGTGTCCTCAACTTTGGTCATAGCTGGGAGGACCACAGACCCTTGGTGGAGTTCGCGTACAACAACAGCTACCACTCCACCATCGAGATGGCACCATACGAGATGTTGTATGGCCGACCTTGCAGATCTCCTCTGTGCTGGACAGACCCTGGGGATTCAGCACTTGTGGGATCGGAGATGGTCTAGACCACGACAAAGAAGTTCCAGGTCATCCGGGAGTGGATGAGGACAGCTCAGAGCCGGTAGAAGTCTTATGCTGACAGGAGGCGGAGGCCATAGGAGTTCGAGGATGGCGACAACATCTACTTGCAGGTCTCACCTCGACGTGCATTACATAGATCTGGCTGAGGCGGCAAGTTGTCTCCACGCGTCATCGGACCATTCCAGGTCCTCTACAGGATTGGCGAGGTGGCTTATCGCTTGGATTTACCACCTAAGTTGCACCGGGTGCACGACGTCTTCCACGTATCTCAGTTGAGGAGATACGTGCATGACCCGACACATATCGTTGACCATGGGGAGCTGGACGTTGATGATGGGGCAAATTTTGTGGAGGTCCCGGTGGAGATCGAGGATCAACAAGTGCAGGTCCTACGTGGATGATCGATCTCTCTATTGCACATCAGATGGCAGCACGGAAACCTCCAGGAGAGCACTGGGGAGCCGGAGGCTCAGATACATGCTCAGTACCCACATTTGTTTCCCTAGTTTATGATGTATCATTACAGGGACGTAAAGCCCTGAGGTGGGAGTGATGTAAAGACCTGTAAAATTCAAGGAAATTTTTTTCATAATTTTCTTGGGAATTATACAAGAATGTAGTTTCTGACGGCACCTGATTTCAAGGCCCGGTGTGCCCGAAATAATTTTCCGAATTTTAGCTTTGGTACGTTCAGTGAACGAACGAGCGGGTGTTTCTAACTTTTGAATCGGTGCTCGGAATCGAATTCTGAGGGCACCGATGGAATCTTAGCACCGATAATTGCATAGAAATACGTTTTCCAGAGTTGTGTTTTCTCGGGTGTGGTTTTTAATTTTTGGGGTTATGTTAAGGAATAAAAAATAAAAGCGGTGCGGCTTATTATTTTTATTTTACTTAAGTGGCTTAACCTAGGTTTAGTGGATAAGATGGGACCCATAATATCCTACCCACATTGTAGGATATTTCTGAGGTGGGGCATGAACGAGCCCCACCGTTTCTTTCCTTTTAAGTAACGCACTCACGAAAACCTCTTTTTAAATAAAGTCAACCCGTGCGTTTAATTAAATATTAAATGCCCCTATTAATTGAACGGTTTAAGCATTGCAATTAATTTAATTAATTGTTGGATTATTTTTATGAATTTCAAAACGTTGGTATAGGAAATAAAATAACACCTACACTTATTTTATTGAAGGGTTTCTTGTTGAGAGGATTGGGAGAAAGCTCTAAGGCTTGATGATCTTCATCCTCCTTCGTTGAAGAATGCGAAGAACGCGAAGAACGCGAAGAGCACATCTTCGCCGACGAAAAACGCCGGCCTCCGATGAAGGGCGACGAAGAACGCCGAACCCTCGGAGATTGACGACGCGACGCCGTGTACCACGATGCCGACGATCCTCCTTTCGCGACGCTTCGTCCACGACATTCCTTCCCCCGCGGAAATCTTTGATCAACAATCGATTGAGATAGGGGTTGCGGTTGTTTTAATTATTCGTGAATTATATCCTCGACATCATTTCAAATTGTGCAATTTTAATCTTGTGATTTTATACCCACAACATATGTTTAAAATATTTTTCGGAAGACTTTTTAAAACTGCTAACATGGTGGGTGCAGACCAATGAACAAGTCTGAACCCACCGTCTCTTCGTTCTTGGTGAGAGGATTGGTGTGCGACAACAAAACAGACCGCACGGCTGATGTGAGGTCCTTGTAGTGAAGGACGGGCCCCGGAAGGGCCATTGGCGAAGACGACATGCAATTCTGACCAACGGAACTCATCCGGCGGTCTGAGAAGCGGCCCGAAGGCGCCCCTCGCCGGCACGACGGCGCCTGGCACGCCGTCGGGAGGAGCCACCGCGGGTTAAGCCGTGGCGGCAGGGCGCGGTCCCGCGCCCGCGCGAGACCGGAGGGAGCGGGACGCGGAAACCGGTGGCATTCGCTGGCAAGGGCGGCCCCACGCAGGTCTGTGGTCTCTCCAGGCGGGGGCAGCGCGCCCCCCACTTCACTCGGCCATAACGGCTGAGCCGACATGCTGGCCACCAGCCCTGTGCTAGCCTGGTCACACCCATGCCGGGCCGGGTCACCCCGACCGTGTCGGTCCGGGCCCAGACCCCCCGTTTTCGGACCCCTTTCTGTAATTAGCCCATATCATGGGCTACGAACATTCGATTGACACACCTTCAGCAGCGATGTGATCTTTGTACGAGACGATCGTTTTGATATATTACACTCAATTTTTCGGTGTACTTTGGGTTTGGCCGGGTTGGTTCGTACACAAAACCAACCGGGCCTTCGGAGAGGAAAGGCTCATAACATGAGCTCCGAATGTCCGATTGACATGCCGTAGACTTTGATGGATTCCTCTATGTGAGACAGAACTTTTGGCTTACTACGCCCGAGGTTTGGACGCAGGTGGAGTACGGTCGGGTTAGTTTTGACTTAAAAACCAATCGAGCCCCAGGACGAAAAAGCCAATAACTCTCAGACCGGGCGTCCGATTGACGCGCCGTCTGTGGCATTAAGTTCTGTTGACGATACGGAACTTTTGGATACATCAACTTTTGACTATGTGTCAGTTGATGTATCAGCATCTCGGCTCGTGGAGCAGACCCTCCCAAATGAGCTTTTTGTGTGCGGGAAACCTAGAGCTGGTTGCGACTGTGACGACGACGAATGTACAGATATCCTCAGTGGATTCGATGACGGCGACTACAGCACTTAGCGATCCTACATGGATCAGTGCTACATATCCTGTGTGGGTCTGATCCTGTGTGGGTCAGCGCTCAGCGGTCCTGTGTGGGCCGGCACCAATAGATCATGTGTGGGTCGGATCCTCTGTGGGTCATTGTGGGGGTTAGTTACCTATCGATCCTGTGTGGGTCAGATCCTTTGTGGGTCATTGCGGGGGTTAGTTACCTATCGATCCAATGTGGGTCAGATCCTTTGTGGGTCATTGCGGGGGTTAGCAACTATCGATCCTTTGTGGGTCCGACGGCTTAGTTGAATCCGTGGCTACATCTGATCATCTTTATCGTCATATGAAGAAGTATACCTGTGTGAGCTAAATCTTGTTTTTCTTTCCCTTTTGGATTGTGTTGTACTATCCTGTGTGGATTATTTTCTTCTTTCCTGTGTGGATTGGGTTGTGATTTCCTTTGTGGACTTGGTTGTACTTGGGCTCGGAGGTTGGAGCGAATTGGAATTGATGATTTAGGTATATGTACGGGCATATACCTAAGCAGTGTCGGATGTTACTTCGTGATTGTATCTTTCCTTTTTTGATTATCCTTTGTGGATTCTGGGAGACCTTTGAGGTCTCGGGGTCCCTACTGAGTAGATTATACACACCCCTACATGGGCTATGCCCGCACTATGTTGTGTTGGTTGCAGATGATGGACAGTGCTGATAGTGGTTTAGGCTTGTGGAGCTGGACGGTACCTGGTGGTGGACCACTGGGTGAGACGTACTCAGAGCGGACGACTGGACCCGAGGAGGTGTGGAGGCTATCTGTACTCACCCTTCAGGTCGGACTTCCAGTGGGCGGCTCGACGTTGCAGCTTTACTTTCAGTTGCTATTTTCCCATTCCATTTGTACTTTACTTTTAGTTTGGGTTTGTATTGTTTCCCAGTTACATTTATGCACATATTGTTATACCCTGTTTTACTTAGTGTTTACTTCTGCTGCTTTCTTGCTCTGTGGTGTTTGTTTACTTTACAAAGGCAATGACTTCCCTTTTTACCGGGATTTACACCTTGGTGCTAGTTTCCAGCCCCTGGCCTATAGAAGGCGGGCTTGGGGTAGTCATGGTACGGGCCCTGAGGACAGGACATGACATATGTGATTAACATTCTATTGGCTGAATTACTTGTCCTAAGGGTCACATTACTATTCAAAAGAACAAATTTCTATTCCATTAGCACATGTTCCTTAACATATATAAATACCACTTATTTCATTCATTATTCATTCATAAAGTTATTATTGTGTTATAAAAGTGATTTTATATGGGTTATACTATATAAAATAATTGTATTAATGGAATTCAATTGATAAAATTTTAGTTTCTTAAACAAATGAATTCCGGAAATATATTCCAATTTCTATATGGAAATGAAATAATATTACTCTGAAATTTTACAATAGATTTTTAAAAACTCTAAGAATGAATAATTAAATATGAGTTATTATTGATCACCTTACCAAGTAGAAATATTTTCTTATTGTTTGGAAAGAAATATCTATTGAGACCCTCACATGGATCTATATTAATAATGTTCTAAGACATCATGGTGAACCAGTTTTTACTATATGTGATTTTGATCCACAGTTTACATTGTAATTATGGAATAGTCTACATAAGGATGTTGACACCAAACTACATTTGAGAATCACCTATCATCCTCTAACTGATGGTAAGTATAATAATGATATTTTTACACTAAAATAAAATTTGAGGTCATCATTGAATGTCTCTCATGGTTTATAGGATTAATAAATATCATTGTTTAAATTTTCATATAATAATATCTTCCATTCAAACATTCAAATGGTCCCATATTAAGAATTATATGAAAGAGGATTCATACTCCAAATTATTGGGATGAGTTTTTTGAAAGGAAGATTGTATTCTATGATCTTATTAAAGTGAAAATATAAATTTGGAGTATAATTTTGAATAATAACAAGGAAAAAAATGTAGAAAAAAATATTTTTGTTGAATACTGGAGGAATGATTTAACTTTTTTTGTAATAGATCATGTTTTATTAAATATATCTATATTGATAGTTGTTATAATGTTTTGGTACATATTAAAACTATATCCTGTGCATATAAAGACTTTTGACATCATAGACATAATAATAATTATGAGATGTCATTAGGAAATGGAAACTAGCATCAATATATATTATGATTTGTTACATATCTATTTATTAAGTATGTACATTTGAGACGTAGTTCACATGTTGACTAGTGAGGTATTTGAATTGAAACCTAACTTATCCAACCATGAATAGTCATTTCAGATTCTTGATCCTAGAAAGAATGTGTTGATGAACCGAATGACTCAGTTGAGAAGTGTACTTAAGATTAATATTAAGATAGAAGATTCGATGTGGGAACCTAAAAATGAAATGATGTAGAACTACTAAAAATATATTTCTGAGGTGGCATTGTAGAAATTTAAGTGACTTAATTTTTATGGAGGTATGAATATAACACCTGATGTTCAATTATTGTAATCTTTTCATTCATGAGGGAAAACATAAAATGTATATAAATTTATTATAGAAGGATATTTAAACCTAAATTCCGAAACACTATAAGTTGAATTTTATGAAATTGAATTTATTTTTTTAATTTATCTTGTCATCATTATCCTGGGGGAATTTTGGATAATTCTTTTGGAAATAGTATTTTTTTAGATAAAAAGTTTTTAACACATATATTATAAATACAATCACTTATATAACATTATAAAGATATAATAATAACATGAAATCTTACGATGACATTTTTATAACAAAATATATATTAATTAATGAATATAATTCATAAAATAATAAAATTTTTAACATTGTAAAATATACTTAATTTTTTTTATTTCACATAATGTTTTTATTCAAATACACATATTTATAATCACTTAATAAAGTATTTGAAATGGAATTTTGATTTTTGTATGGTTTTAACGAAAAAAGCCTCATTTTATTTTAAATAATAAAATATATTCCATTGGATTCAACAATATACATTCTTTTGTAGAAAAATATTTTTTATTCATAAAAATAATAATTTTTCTAAAAATAGTTTTTGTTGTATTTTATTAGCACATAGTAAAAGTAATTTTTACAATGTAAGGATATTAAATATTTTAAAATCAATTCCATATTTTTAATCTTCAATATTAATATTATGTAATTATATAAAATTATTTTTTTAATAATGAATATTAAAAATACTAAAAAAATTTATCACAATACTGGTTAAAAAGTGTTTACATGGGGTTAAACTAAGAGATAAGGGTAAAAATTAGACATAATATTATTTAAAAAAAATTTGTTGAACCCATATAGACCCTATACTATCTTACTCATTGTTTATTAGATATTGTGTTAAACACTCATAATAAAATTACTTTATTTTATTTAACTATTTAATGTAATTCAATATGGGTCCCCCCATCACATATAAAAAAAATACTCTACTCCCATATTCACAAAATATATGCAATATATATCAGAAAAAACCTACCAACTTACCTAACTGAATTACATTCCCTCATTATTTATCTTTTAGTCTTCTCTCAATACTATCCTCAAGGGGATTAAGGTATAATCTATAAGAGGTTTCTCAAATAAGAGGGAATTGTCTTACCATGATCTTCCGAAGTTTATATATTATTCTACTCGATATATTTATTTTTAAACTATATTGACATAAAGAATATTGTATTTTTGATATAATATAATATTATTATGATTATATGGAAAACATTTTTTACCCCCTTTTCAGTTTTTGTAAAATAAAAACATCCCTCATCCATATATACGACACACTTTATCCATTTAGCGGTGTAATTTTTTATCCATCACCACTTTAAATATATTAATATAAATATGTAACTAGTGAATATTTTTTAATGTTACTACATGATTATGATTCTGGGAATATTATATATCATATACCTTATTAACCTTTAACTAGGTAAAAACTCATAATTTCACTTATGTGTATGTGTGGACGACCTCCATCACAAATATTTGAGATTAATTTGAAATTTACATATTTAATAGATGAATAAAAATATGTATATAATGAATATATATTAAATTTTTTTAATTTTAATATTTATGGATATGATGGTAGCCAGATCAAGATTTAAGGACAATAACTTCCAAATACATGAATAACAAAACATGTGACATCCGAAATGATGATGATAAGGAATGATTATCAATGAATGAGTGATAAAATATTAAAGGAAATTCATGTATGGACTAATAATAATGAATGTGGTTCTGTTATAGATGTATGATAAATTTATGATTATTATAAATGAGTTTTGAATCACTTATGAAGAAATTTGGACTTGAGGTAAGGGTCTATCTCACAAAGTCATATTTAGTTGAGATTATTTATGAATAATTTTTTCTGGAGTAATTATATTTAATTTCATATTAATTATCATATATTTTATTCCCCTATAGTTATTTCATGAAAATAAAATTTGTTTACTTTCATTTTCCACCTGATATGTATTAAAAAATGTTAATGAATATTTTTAAGTGAAACAAACTTTTTTTTATTCGATTGGGAATTGTTTTATTCCATATCTATATTGTCATTAAATCATTAAAATAATTTTTTTAAAACTATCAAACAATTTTTTAAATTCATTTTAACCATTTTTTAATATATATAAAAATGATTAGAATGAATTTTCTAGTCATTTTATAAATGATAAAATTTTTACTGAAGGTGTGATGGAATGAATTTTTTTACTGTTTACTCCACGAATGAAATTTATATTGTCTTGAATAAAAAAATTTATGAAAATTTATTCAAGATTAAATGGATTAGTTCAAGGAAAATATTTTCTATTGAATTTTATAATGTTTTTTTAATAATTTATTTCAAAACGAAATGGTATTTTCTTAAGTAATATTCCAATGTTATTTTAAATGTGTTTTCTTGAAAGTTAACATCATTCTGTATTTTATATGATTTTATAGGGGTATATTATATTGATAACATCAACCATTTTATGATGGATGTATTACGATCATGTTTCTCTAATAAATAACTTCGAAAAATATTATGATTTAATATTCTTGGATTTTAATATGAAAGTTTATGTTGATCACATATTGTATTGTTAATTATTATATTCATATGATGAATATATTTGAATTTTTCTATGATGATAGGGTCTTCTTATATCCCCCAATGAATTATTCAATATTAAGGGAAAAACATTCTTGGTATTTAATATAATGGTTACATATTAATATATAATGTATTTGTTCATGGCTATTATGGTAAGATTATGACGACACAAATTATGTATTCTGTCATTATGAAACTTTTTTTGTTATAAATTTATTTATTTATGATTCTATACCATCAGTGGACTTATTACCCTTTCTGTGATATTATTTATATTTCAAATTTCCATATTACCAATATCTTATATATTATTCATGATTAATTTATCCTATGACTGGTTTTGAATTTCACTTTATCTTAATTAGGATCTAATATCTCCCTTTATTATGCTTTACAGTCAACATGTTACCAAAAATGGATATATGAAGGATTTCAAGGATATACTATAAGAAATAATAATGTTGTCACTATAAAATTTAGTTGAATTTCATGTTTTGAAATGTAATATGAGAATAAGTTTTGTATCCAAAATTCCAATAATAATATATTGTTCAATCATTCAAGATAATATTCATTTTATTTTATTCTAATGTTCTAAAATAACCACTGAATCCAGGTTATGAGATATTGGATGTTATAGTTCATTATTGATTTGTGTAGACTGGGAAAATAAATTTGTAATTTAGGTCATAACCAATTTATTCTTAGAATTTTAAAATTTATTCTCATTACCTGTATTTTGGAAAAGGTATTGATCACTCATATTTAGTTATAGAGTTCCCTTAATTTCCCAGATTAAATTTTCATAACTAATATGTATATTACTCCCATGAAGATGAATCATAATATGGTTACATATTAATCATACACTACCTTCATGACTTATATAAAGATGAATCACACATAATTAAAATATAAATATTCCATTGAATGGATATTATGTTGGTTAAAAATACACATATAGTAACTATGGATGATACATAAACATACAATGTGACACATAAGCTAGAATCTCATGGAATCATGGAAGGGTATGAAATTTACATTTTTTTCCTTAACATATACTCAAGAAAATAGTAAACCCTCTAAAATATTTATCAATTCAACATTGAAATGATAAAAATAATAGAACTTTAAAACAAAAAATAAACTTTAATAATATAAACCCAGAACACAAATAAATAATATATGGCTTCAAAATTAAATTAAAAAATTAATTAGAACACGAAAATATTTTTTAATGGCATTTAGAAAATGTATTCAAAATTTTCCAAAACTCATGAAATCTAGACGATTACCTATTATTTATAATAATTGTGGGGTTAATTATACTTGAAAAAACAATTAATAGATATGAAAAAATAGGTCCCATCACTCAACCACACATAATTACTTAATTCTCTATAACTAAAATGAATTCAAACTATTGAAAATATTTTTCATTCCATGGTTTATATACACAATACAATGATGATGGAAAATAAATGATTTATTAATAATTATATATACCATTCCCCCTCAATGAATTTAATTCACTTCCGTCTATTTTTTTAATTTTCATGTTTCAGTTCATAGAGTGAATAAAAATGTGAAAATATAGGAATTCATACTTGAATATGTTTAAATTTCGGTTTCCCTATATCCTTAGGTTCCTTGAACCAATATTCCATTTACAACATCATTGATGTAGATAAAATGAAACTCTTATAAGTCAATTTTCCCCTTCATTATCTGTGATCAATATTCCACTCACGTAAATATAATTTATTTTTTATTCGGTATCATATTGAGTTTTCACATCCAAGTAGTTTAGATGAAATATATGAATTTCATTTTGCATGGTCCCATGAAGTGTTATTTTTTCACAATAGAAATGTTTCAAAATTTACATTTTAAAGTATACTTTCCCCATGTTGAAATTTTAATTTCCCTAAAATCCAGAATATCACAATTCTTTTTCATAGTACTCGAACAAAAGTTCCCATAAAAATAGTGGTATGATTCACTCAAAAATTATCTAATTCTAATAATATTAGAAACAGTGATCTTTACAGAACATTAACACATTTTCAATAGGTAATAAGGAAATAAAAAGCAATTTTCATAAACTAAAAACAATAGAAAATTCTAAAATATTAAATAATAAAACATACAGAGGTTATTAAAATATTATTTCATGTATATAATAAAAAATAACATCATCTTCTTTTAATTTATTTCATCCCATAAATACATATAAATAAATAAGAATATACAAATTAAAAATATTTATATCATTAAATACATTTTCCAATACCACAAAATTTTCTTAGGAATCACTTAAAATAATATATTGCATGAATTTAACAAATAAATTATAGTATTAAAATTAATAGTATATGCTAGGTGATGTAATGAGATTACCTAATGGTTGCAATTTATGTTCACTATGAGGTTTTTGGAATCCCCAATGGGTTCCTTCCCAAATCATCCTAAAATTTATACAAAATATTTCCATTAACCATACTTGGATACTATTATTCAGTTCCAAAGATAATAAATAAAAAAAATGAAAATATATTAGTAAATTTAAATATTCTAGTATATTTGTAATGAACCTTACCATAAATGAGATTCAAATAAAAGAGAAAAAAATAAATTTTATCCAACATGTAATACTATTTTCTAAATGAATCCATCCTGAAATGATATAAATTGTTTCATATCGGGAGATCAAATAAGATTCCCTTATCGACTCCTCTAGTTACATCATTTAGATAATATTTTAATCACAATAATTTCTGAGTTTTTGGTAATATTTCTTCCATTAAAATAAAAAAATCCTCCTATGAAAAATTTCAAAAGGGGAAATCCCTAGGGGTGCTATGATGGTAGTTCAATATTCCCTTGGCACATCTTCTAATTTATAACTCATGTTTTTTTATGATTCACATCAATTTTTATAATCCTATTCATTTATTAATTTTACACCTTATCTTTCCCATATTATTTTTGGTGGTAGAATGTTGTTGAATTTTGTAAATATTTTGTATTTAGGGAATCTATGAAATTATTACAATATAATGCTCTTGGGTAACTGATCAATCCTCAAGGACCTCCATATCAATAAATGTTTGAAAATCCATTAGAATTCAGAGATCATAAAATGAAATATAGTCCCCATACATTAAATATTACATAATAAATGGATAATGATAAAAATATATCTTATAGAAATCCCACTATTAAGTAGATAATTATTACATTTGTAATAAAATTCTTGAAAATCTGTATAATTTGATGGTCAAAAAACCAAATACTATCACATTCATTACAATGTTCTAAAATCATAAATTTCCTCCACATTAATGTGAAAATAAATCAAGAGCATGAGTTTTACAACTTCATCATGTATATATCTCTTAATTACATATATAATATAATTTATTCATATATGAATGGTTTCCCAAACATAAATTTTGGATTAATATTTTATAATATGATATTTATTCTTACAAAGGTATAAGTTTTACTGTGATGTGGAAAATATTTTCAGAATATGAGAATAATAGGAAACATTAGTGACTTTTTATATCATCTCAGTTGGTAAATAATCATTCTTGTTTGTTTATATTGGGTTTTGACATTAGAAGTCTAGTGAAACTTTTTCTTGTGGGATATAACAAAATTCTAATAGGCCTTCTTTTATTTGATCTCTAAATTTAATTTTTGAAAAGGTAACATCTACAACATCAATATTATCATTTTATTTGAAATATAGATTAAATAACATATAGTTTAATGGTATGAAAATGGGTAATTTACTTCCAAAAAAATTTGAAAAAAATCATTAAATTAACAATTGAGAAAAAATTATTCTTATTTCTATATAGATATTTTAGTATGTTTCTAGAGGTTTTGAAGTATATATTATCACATATAAACTCCCATTGAACATATAATAGATTACTGCTCCCACTACCTTATTAGAGACGTGTAAGAACACATCAGAAAGGTTTTTCCAAGATGTTGAAAAAAATATATGGATTATGTTAAGGATTTACATGATATTTTCAAAATATCTCATAGAAGATTCATAAATCAAAAAACTAGTTTCCTTTATAAGTATGTTAGTCAATAGAAAATACAAAATTTGAAAATAATAATTAAAAATTCTTTAAAATTCACCATATATTATAAAATATCTAATGTTGTTCATAGTGGCTTGGTATGGATGTATAGGAAAGTTATGAATATTGGAATTTTCCATATTAAATTCATCCATAGAAATTATGTGGTATAACAAATAATTTTTACCCACCATGAAATTATATTTTTTTATGATTAAAAAAAATTTATTTTATATTCATTTCAATAAAACATTATCTATATTTTATAAGAAAGCATTACTGACAATAGAAAATTTAAAGAAACTTTGGTATTTAATAACCCAAATTGAATCCATTAATAAGAAATCGTACCTAAGGTACAAGTGAATGTGGTTATTACATTTTCCCCCAAATATATTGGAATATTAAAATACCTTAAAAATATACAAGTAAAATAATAATTACATTTCCAATATATTATATATTACATTGAATCAAAAAAATTGATGTGTAAATTATTTATTTAGGTAATATGATTCAGTATCCTATATTCTATACAAAAAATTCATAAATTCTAAATCATAGCGGGTACTGGATAATTATTTTAATGTTTTAATGAAATGAATCTAGCCTTTGAGGTGTTATTTTAATTGAGATAACTATTGGGATTTGGAAATATTGTAAATGAAACCATCTCCCTACGATCGTTCAATTTTTATTTTTTAAAATTCCATTAAATATATTTTAACCCATAATTATGATTGTCTTACTATTTTAAACTCATTTTATAAGATAATTTGGTCCATGCATGTTTTGGAATTGATCTTATGTTTGTCTCTTATGGATTGGTTTTTGGAAATTGGATTTTGTTTCATAATATTCCATAGTTGGTGTTATTGGTTAGGTTCCAAACTATTTTGAAAGTATAATAGGTATATTTTAATTATTAGGGATAATGTCATATTTTATGTGTAATTTCTGGAAACTAGGAACCCAGAGTCGATGAATTATTTTAATAAATTGCTATTATTACAAGTAATAATGTCCTGATAGACTAATCATTTTAGCAGTCCTATAAATACTAAATACAAACATAAGTTTTAGATTACAACTAGAATGTAAAAACTACATATTATCTTCTTTGAAATCTCTTATATCCCTTATATTATCATTGAATTTCAATCATAATGTACTCCATCCCTTACATACTAAAATGAATCTTAATAATGGGGTGATATCAGAAGATCTGTGAGGATAAAAAATATAGCATAAGTTATCACCAATAAGCATAAACTTTTAAGGAAAGGTTTAAAACTAAAACATAACTCTTTTAAAACATTATCTTCATCATAATAGGGAAGTAATAAGAAATAATAATTATATTTAATCATTAAGATGCATATTCCACTAGTTAAATAGTCACATGAAATATCAATAACTATTTTTATAATGATGGAACCCAAAATGCCACACATCTGAAAGACACCATCGAGGCCTCATCCAAGACATCAAAAAATAAATGTTTATAGCCTCAGCTAAGTCCATATATGAAAATAAATGGGAAAGGCCTTGAAAAATACTATATATTGTTTGTCTTATGAGACCTACTGATGCATCAGGGGCTGTAGCGGGCCCCAATTATAACTTATTAAGTCCAATGTATTCCTTATTTTAAAAGGATGAAACATAACATAAACATTCATATTTTTAAAAGCATATAAAATGTTAAAACATTGATGACAGATTATGAATGGTATAAAAATAAAATATCCACAGTCAAATGGATCCAAAAACCTAAAATATTATATGAATGATTGTATCGTAATAAATCAAACTCCATCAAGAATAAAATCAATCAAAGAATTTTGACATAGATCAAAATTTTATAATAAATTCATTAAAACGCTTTTAGGGAAATATCACTTTTTTTACTTTAAATCATTTAAAAGCTGTGAAATATTTTTAAAAAATTACCTCTAAAATTAAAACATGGGTGAAAATTAATTTAAACATTCATATGATATTAGTATAAAATTTTATGAAAATATTTTTAGATTCTTGGAAAAGGATGGTAAAGATGCATCAGTATATACTTACGTATCAACAACCTCGAACAATTATGAGATTGTAAAATCAACCATTACCTTAAGTCCAATAATCTTTATATGTGTTTAAAACTTGTTTATAATGGTTTTTTACATACTATAAACTTATATCAGAATCATAATAATATTTATGAAATCATATATTATTGGTTTGGGACTTTATATTAATCGTTTATTAACAATTCCAAGTTAATATAATGTTTCTATTAATACTCACTTTCTTTATCGCATGTGATTTGACTTCTTATTCATGATAATATTGCATAGATCATGATAAAATGATTTATATATCATATATATTCAGAATATTAAATTATGTAATATATATATATATATATATAAGAAATGGAATATATTGTTCATTTAGACGGTAGGTCGTACATATGCATTAATGCAGTTTGCATTTTCTTATCATAATAAGTGAAGGTAATTGAATGGAATATATGTACACACAATAATATATATATATATATATATATATTATAGTGTAATTAATATTTCATATATTTCAAACTTATTCTTAATATATATTTTTAACATTATCCTTGGATGGTGAACATGGATGATGAATCTACTCACATCATGGAGACGGTAAGCCCTATGTATACACGAGTGACGTTATCATTTCCTCAATGGTAAAATGTTAAGGAATCAGATAGAATATTAATTTTACCAAAAAAATATAATTTTATATTTTATATTTAGTCATTTATATTAATAATTACACCTGTCTAAATAAAGTACAGATGAAAAATATCTTAGACCACGACATGGAGATGGTAAGCTGGATGCACGAACGCATGGTGATACTTTTTTTCATAGGATAGGTAATAGGATGAATATTCTTGTCACACAATTTTAAAAAAAACATCATATAGTATATTTTGTAGTTTTTATTTTAATATGGTAATAAATTAGGAAGAAGATGTATAAGAAAAAAAAGAACTTTGAAGGAAGGGATAAAATGATTACCACTTCATCAGGTGTTTCCTTTTGATTTTCACAAAAGGAATCATTATGCTGGATTTCATCCCAAAGGGTGGAATCTAATATGAAGTTAAGGTAGTTGGTAGTAGATTTAGGTAGTGGTTTTAGGACCCAAAGGGCTTTAAAGGAGTGAATAAAAGAGAAGGAAAATTTTCCTTTTATAGGAGATGTGAGGGTTAGTATTGGAATGTATGGAAATTAATTCATGATAAATTAATTTTCGATTTCTAATGGCTTAAAAGTAATTTATTTCTAGGATATGATTAGTATGGGTCGAAAGCCTCTAATCCAATAGGTTTTATTCATGTTTTGTTCATAAATTTAATCTTATATTTTGGTACTAACCCATTAGTTAAATAGTTAACTCTTACAATGGATTCTTGTAATTTTATAATATATGGTTGATATGTATTCTGTAAAATACCAAGAAAAACTCAAAATTAATGACATTTTTAAGACTATCAATGTCTGTTGGCCGAATATTATATTTTTATGACTATTATACCATTTAATAAAATTGTTTTTGTTTTAAAATTTCATTTATATCAATTTTGACACTATTTAGTTATTGTTTTTTTGGTCATAAAAACATTATTTTGCAAAAAATAATAATTAAATCATCAATAAAATGGCAATTTTATCCAAAAAATTCTTGTATGGCATCAAAAATCTCAAATTAGAATTATTTTGACAATTATAATATCATTCATTTCAATTATTTATTAATAACTTAATTATTGCATCATCATTGTGTCAAAACAAATTATGTATTTATGGTCAAAAAATTATTAATAAAAACCATAATGTAGGAAGTATTTTAATATTACCGATTAGTATTTATACCATAATAGATCATTTATATAAATGAATTTTAATTTGTTTTAGTTAGAAGATACATCATTTTTTGATATTATCCTTTTCATGGAATTAAACAATATAAAGGGTCATTATCACACACAAGTGGCTCCATGGGAATCTAAAATAGACCTAAAAAATTTCATGGTTGGAAATATATCATACTATAGGATTATTAGGGTAGTTTAATATTATTATAGTATTATCTTTTTACCCTTACTTACCGGATTTACCTCATAACAATGTTAAATAAAAATAATAACTAATGTTACTATTTATAACCTCAGAACATAAATGGAACATATTTACACAATAGGTACCCTTTGATTCCAAATATGGGATCAATTTATCCAAATTGAAATCAAATAATTGGTAGAAATTAATTTAAAATCAATTCATGTTGTCAAAATTGGAAAGCCGATTTTTATTATGTGAAAACTATCACAAGAATGACATGTGTTTATATCCTATTAAAATGAGAAATTACATCAAATTATTAAAATATGATTAAATGATAAAAACATAACTCAATTACACTTTAAAACCAATTATGAGTAAAATATAATTAAATAAATAAATAAAATGAAAAAGTAGTTTTGAATTAAAATGTTTTATTTACCACCATTTATTAAAATATAGATTTTATCAGAAAATATTAAAAAATAATCTAAACAAAATTTTTCTCTCTTTATTTTAATGATAAATTTAATTTGTTTCAAATTTAGTATATAAAAGTGTCAAATAATGTATTTAAAAAGTTATTTCCACTAAAAGTTAGAAAAACTAAATTTTTTTTAAATATTTATTTTATATAAAATATTATAATTTTCTTTATATTATTTCTAAGATACAAATAAGATGAACGTTAAAATTATAAGGGATAAATATAAAATTACAAATGTGGTTAATACAATTCATAGCCACTTTTTTAACGACTAGTTTGATCGGTTTTGGTATTCTCAAACTCTGTGTTGGCTGTAGCATAAGCCTATCTTAGCGTAGTGTACAACATAATATATTTAAGTTATTTAGTATGAAACATTCCATGGAATTTTGGAGTGTTAAAATATCCATTCCTCCAATAAATTATATCCTCGCAATTTTCAAATTTGGGTCCGGTAATGAAGTTTTGATTATTAAAACCCCCCCTTTTTAAAATCCCACATCTGAAAAATTAGACAATAAAATTTCCACTTTAATATAACTACATAAAAGTAAATAAAAGGATACCTGAGATAAAATATACCAGGTTTCCATGTTAAAAATGATCTATATGGATGAAACCACTAACGATCATGTTCAGATGAAGAGAGATATAAAACTAGACTAAAAAAAGGATAATAATCATATCGGTATAAATCTATGATGATCCAAGGGGCCATTTGATTAATCACATAATAATGTACCACTAATTTTTTTTGTTTTCAAGATCCTTTCCCTAATTTTTTTGAACTATAGATGAAATACATACTTGATTTCAGAAAAATCCCTCCCTTGGTCATGTTTTGAACAATATCCTCTTCATCTCTTATTCAATGAAATGAAGTTAAAATTTTCATTCCTGAAGTGTTGGAAGATCATGTTATCCATAAATAGAGTGATAGGTTATCACATTTATCTCAAAAAAATATTTATCATAGGTTATCACTTAGACATAAGTCCACCTATAGCGGGATAATACATTAATCTAAAAAATATCAACTACAGTTAAACATATATTATCCATAAATGGATAACCATGAAACAATTCCAAAAAACTAAATCTACAAATTTAGAAAGAGGTTAACCAAATATTCTTAGAATTTTTCTCCCATATATCAGAAATCATTTCTTGGTCATCAAATTCCAAATATGTGAACACCTAAATCATGTATTCTATTGAGTCAAGGTAACAACCTGAATTATACATTTTCCTAAATGAAAACATGCATGTCTCCTTATACCAAAACATAGTGGATTATTCATTAAGTCCAAAAAATTTGTATACATAATCCTTGGTAGAATAACCCTATTGTCAACAACTACAAAATTAGTTCTCAAGAAAAAAGGATCATCCAATTTACTTATTCAAATAAAATAGATCTTTATTGAGCATTCATTGTCTAAACATAAAGTAAATATTAAGTGTTATCTTGACCTCAATAATATGTTCTCCAAATACAATTTTAACCTTAAATATATATTTTTCTATTGTAACTATTCGACATATTATTGAAAATCATTAGAGAAAAACATAAACTGAATAATTGTTATATATTTCACTAATAATAATTCTTGGGTCCAAATATTGTAATACTTGAAATTTTATAATTTAATGGTTGGCATGTAATAGGTCCTTTATTACATTAGAAGTATATTCTTATGTCTATACATTGAGTTAGTTAATTCCAATGATTTCCATATATGAAAAAATGACCTCCATAATAATTGGTCACACAATGACCCTTTTCTGACAAAGATAACATCTCCCCCTATTGTTGTATTCCACAAGGGTCTTCATCCTTTCCTCTTAACATGTTGGAATCCTAATCTTTAGTCCTCTGTGTTATATAAAATTTTAACATTTATAAACATTCAACTTCCTCTTACAGAATGTGTTGGGAAAGTCATAAAAAATCCAATTGTTATTCATATTCATGATAACTGATTTGACATAATCGTAATATCTTTCTTTCTAGTCATTATCCAATTTTTTTTATCTAAATCACTATAATATCCTTCAAATTAAATTTTAACACAATTCCTCCTATTTTTCACTGATAACTAAGACAATAAATCATACGGTGATAAACACATATCATTGACGAAAACCAAATTATCAAGGGAATGTACATTCAATCTATAAAATCATTGGTTTAATCGTAGGTGATTCATGATCATTAATAAAATTATTGGGGGGTTATTCTATAAATATCTTAAAAGTCTATCAAGGGTTATTATCCCTTATCTATATTTTCTAATTTTATTTACATGTTTGTTGTTAAACATTCTCTGATGCCATGAATAATGCCCCTGAACCCAGAAACCTAGATCCGGTGCGTTATTTTAACACACTGGCGTGATTTCAGGGAATATTTTCCTGAAGGACTAATTAGTTCAGCAGTTTGGAAAATACTAGATACCAATATAGGTTTTAAATTACAAATTGAAATAAAAACAACATATTAACCTCTTTAAAATCCCTTATATACCTTATAATATCATTACATGTCAACCATAATGTAATTATTCACATCCCAGGGAAAATGAGGCATATGAATAGGGCAGGCTCAGATGCCCAGTAATGATAAAAACTATAGATGAATCTACCAAAAATAAGTATGAACCTTTATGGGATTGTACAAAACTAAAACAAAAACCACATAAAACATTATATTCCGTATAATATGGCATGAATAATTCTTATAATTTCATTTAAACATTCACATGAATATTTTAATAGTGTAACAATCATAGGAAATGTCAATAACTATTCTCATAATGGGGTAATGAATATCATCAGCCATCAAAAAAATACCATCTAGGACTCATCCTGGACATCTAAAAACAAATGGTCATGGCCTTGGAAAAATCCATATTTTAAAATAATTGTGAAAGACCTTAGCCAAACCCATAACAAGTTTTTCAAATGAGACCTACTACAACATCGCAGGTCTATAGAGGGCCCCAAATATCACTACCAAGTCCAATTAATTATTTATATGAATACGTTGAAACATAACAAAAACATTCGTATTTAAAAATAGCAAAAAATGTTAGTAATTTATCTATAAACTAGGAATGACATAAAACTAGAACATCCATAGTCAAACATATCAAATAATCCTACAATAAAATATTGAAGATTGTATCATAAAAAATTAACCTCAAACAGTCAAATAATCCAATAAAAAATGGTGACATAGATGAAAATAATTTATTTAATTCAATAAAACAATTTGAATGAAATGAACATTTTTTTACTTTAAATAATTTGAAATACGTTCTATTTTAAAATAAAATATTTCCTTTGAAAATAAGGTTTTTTGAATTTAAGGGATGATTCAAAATGGTGAGGTGATATTAGATAAGAAAATTTCCACTCGCACCGTATAAGTTAAAAAATCATTATTTCCATAATTTGTCGAAAAGGTCATAAAGTACTTCGTTTGGAAAATGACCAAAATATTCCTTATAAAACCTTATATGAAATGAAAAATGTTGGTAATAATGAGTTTAAAAATAAACTGGATAATTGTAAAATATTTTATGGATACAATTTTAGAGATATGGACATAGATGATAAATATGTCCCAGTAGATACTTATGTATCAACAAAAATGAATAATAATGAGATTTGTGAAATTAACCATTAACTTAAGTCCAATACTCACTATATGTGTCTGAATATATCATATAATGGTTTTTAAAATATTATTAACTTGTACCCAAAGCATAATAATATTTATGTTATCATATATGTTTGATTTATGACTATATATTACTCGTTTACTAACAATTCCAAGTTAATGCAACGTTTCGGGTAATAATCGCTTGCTTTATCCCTTCTGTTTTGAATTTTTATTCATTATAATATAAACTATATCATGATAACATGATTTATATATCACATATATTCACAATATTAAAATATATAATAGATTGATATGTGAAAGGGAATACACTGTTCATGGAGATGGTAGGTCGTACGTACACATGAACATTATATTAGTTTTCCTATTATAATGAGGGGAAGTAACTGAATGAAATATATGTATATATATATATATATATATATATTATTCCAGTAGAATTATTATTTCATATACTTCATACTGATTCTTAATATATATTTTTATAATTAATCTTTGATGGTGAACGTAGAATATGAATCTCATCGCATCATGGAGGTGGTAAGTTGTACGTATACACGAGCGAAACTATCATTTACCAAATGTTAATATTGTATGGAATCTTATGTAATATGAATTTTACAGAATCAATATCATGTTTAATTTATTTTTTAAGAAATTTATATTCATCATTATACCCGTTGAAATAATTTATCGATGAAAAATAGTTTAAACCAAAGTTTGTAGATGGTAGGTTGTACATACGCACACATAGTAATATTATTTTTCATAGGATGGGTAAAAGTATGAATATAGTTGTACCATAATAGTATAAAGAGATCCTAATATATTAGGTTGTGTATTTATAATTTTAGTATGTTATTCACTCAGGAAGTGTAATTAAGAGAAGAAAAGAACATTGAATGAAGGGACAAAACGATTACCTCTTCTTCAGGTATCTCTTTACGATTTGCACAAAAGGACTCTGTAAGTTGGCTTTTTCCCAAAGGGTGGCATCTAGGATAACATTAGGGATGTTTGGAGGATATATTGGTATGGTTGGAATTGAAAAAAGGCTTTGGATGTGTGAATATAAGATATAGATAAGTTCCCTTTTAAAGAAGAGGTGAAGGGAACTTTAGGGATGTATTGAAATATTAATTTATTATAAATTAATATTATACTTTTAAGTGATAAAAAATATTTATTTATAGGATAGTATGAGAATGGGTCGAAATCCCGTATTCAAATAGGTTCTAGACCTGTTTAGGTCATGAATTTAAACTTATTATTTTCCATTATCCACTTGTTAAATAGTAAAATATTATGACGACTTCTTGTATTTTTAAACTATATAGTTAATATATCTACTATAAAAATACCAGGGTTCCCCAAGTGGATAATTAATAAAATCGGAAACACTATATAAGTAATTTTATGGATCTTATATCTTTACGACTATTATATCATTTAATAAAATTGTGTCTATTTTAAAAATTCTTGTATGTAAATTTTGAAACTATTTAGTAATTGATTTTTGTTAAAGTCATAACAACATTATTCCATCAAAAAAATATTTAAATCATCACTAATAGGTCAATATTAACCAAAAATATTTTGTATGGAATTAAAAAACTCAAATTACATTTATTTTAATAATTATAATATCATTTATTTAAATCATTCAGTAATAAGGTAATCACTCCATCATCATTGTGTCATAAATAAATTTATTTATTAAATTTATAAAAATTATAAATAAAAAACTTGATGTAGGAAATATTTTTATATTTATAATTATTATTTATAGCTGAATTTATAACAAATATAAACCAAATTACATTTGTTTTAGTTAGGATATACATGTTTTGGTTATATTTCATTTTTCATTAAATTAAACATTATAAAAGGTCACTATCACTCCCAAGTGGCACAATGAAGTCCTCAAAATATACCTAAGGATACTCATGGTTGACCATATATCATCCAATAGGATTAGGACACAAGTCATGGTAGCATTATATTAGTATAATTTTAAATGTCTGCCCTTATTTACATGAGTTAACCTTTAATCATTAAAAATAAAAATAATTACTATTGCTAGTATTCATAATTTCTAAAAATAAAAGGTACCTATTTACATGATTTGGAACGTCTAATTCCAAAAATTAAATCCATTTTTTCAAATTCAAAGCACATAATTGTATGAAATTAATTTTAAAATAATTCCCATTGTCAAAACCGGAATGTGGGTTTTTAGGAAATAATAACTATCAAAAGCATGAAATGTGTTTATGTACAATTTAGATGTGAAATTATTTCCAATGTCAAAAAATAGATTAAATGAAAATTAAATAATCAAATATACTAGAAAACCAATTAGAAGAATAAAAAAAATATAAAGATAATATTGATGAAAAGGCACATTTGAATTAAAATGCAATGTTTCCCACTTTTCATTTAAATATGAAATTTATCTGAAAAATACCAAAAGAATGTCCAAACTAAAATTTTATGTCTCTCTTATAATAAATAATTTAGGTTTGTCAACTTTAATGTATAATTGTTTTCAATTTTATATTTAATCTTGGTTCTCCATTAAAATGCTGAAAAACTACATCTGTTTAAAAAATAGATATTTTATTTTAAGAATAGAATTTTTCCTTGTACTATATCTTCGAAACACATAAGATGAATTTTAAACTTATATGAGATATATGTAAAATTCAAAAATTGGTTTATAAAATTAATAACATCTTTAAAAATGGTTAGTTTGATAGGTGATCGTGCACTCGAAGTCAGTGTTGTGTGTAATGAAAGTTTATCTTGGCGAAGCATAAAATAAGAGATATTAAATTTATTTAGAAATAAACATACATGGTAATCATGGGGTGTTACATTATCCCCAAATTAGATAAAGTTTTTCCTCACAAATTTTGGTTTCGTAATGAAGGATTGACTATTCAAAATTCTTTTATAGCAATCCCACAACAAAAAAATTGGTCGATAAAACTTGGACTTTAAAATAGATAAAGGAATGCAAAAATGATTACTTGAGATAACATATACTAAGATTCCATGTAGAAAAATATGCCTTTTGAAGAATAAACTAATTACCATGTTCAGATGGAGAGTGATAAAAATCATGATTAGGAAATGGTTAACAATTAAAAATGTATAAATCCATTATGATCTTAGGGGCCATTTGATTCATCACAAAAGAATATAATAGCAATTTGTTTTTGGTTTTGAAGATCATTTTCATACATTTGAAGAAAATGAGAATAAATACTTCCTTAATTTCTATAAAATCTCACCTTTTTTTAATTCCTTGATCAATTTCAACATCATATATTATTCAATGAAATAATGTTGAATTTTTCAGTCCTGAAGTGGTGTAACATCAAGCGATCCATAAATACAGTGATAGGTCATTCCATTTGTCTCAATAAAAGAGTCTTCACATGTTATCACATATGCATAAGACCACCTATATCAAGATAATACATTAATCTATCAAAATTAAACCATATTAAAACTTATATTATCTATAAATGGATAACCTTACAATACTTTCAAAAACTGGAAATCTATAACTATAGAAAGAGGTGAACCAAATCAGCCTAGCATTAATCTCCCATATCCCATAGGGCTGTTCTCAGTTGTCACATTCCAATCATGTGAACACCTTCATCTTGCATTCTCTTGAATCATGGAAAAAACTTGAATTATTGGATATCCTTATTGAAAATATGCATGTTTTGTTGTTCCAAATCCCAATGGATTATTCCTTAAGTCCCAAAAAATTTAATAATTCTTCCATTATAACATAACCCTCTTGTTGACAAATCCATATTTAGTTTTAAATAATCTCGCACGATTCAATTTCCTTATTCAAATCCAACAAATCATTATCAAACAATCATTATCATAACAAAAGTAACATATTAGGGGTAATCTTTACCTTAATCATATGTTCACCAAAAATAATCTTTCTCCTAAATGAATTTTATTGTCCATTATAACTATTTAATATATTCTTGGAAATCCTTTGCAAAAAAACATAAATTGAATATTCCTTATATAATTCCTTATTATTTATTATTGTATCTAAATACATAAATACTTAAATCCTTCAAATTTAATGTATGGCATGGGATAATCCCTTCCATGGTTTTGATGTAGGTTCTTATGTATGGAAATTGAGTTGGGTATTACCCTTGATTTCCACATATGAGATATTGAAGTCTATAAAAATTGGTCACTCTATGTCCATTTTTCCCATATAGATAACATCTTCCCCTCTATTTGAGGTATTCCTCAAGATTCTTCTTCCCTTCCTCTTGACTTGTGTTAAGCCGAATCTTCTTTCTGCTATGCTTTTTAAATTTTGAAAATTTATAAATGGCCATAATCTTATTATGTGATGTATTTTAAAAGTCAACAAAGATAGTACTGTTAATAATATATCATGATACCTAAATCCCCATAATCACTATATATTTCTCTCTAGTAATTATTCAATTTTGTTTCTCTAAATCATCAAATTTTCCCTCAAACTAAATATTAATCCAATTCCTTCTGATTTCCATCTTTAATTATGACCAGAAATCATAGGGTGAGAAATAAAACTCTTGAATAATACCATAAAATTAAGGGAAGGTACATTAAAAATAAAATATCATAGGTTTAATTCTATATTATCCATTATCATCTCAAAAATTATATGAGGTTTATTCTATAATCATTCTCAAAATATATCCTAGGGTTTTGATCTTCAATCTATTTTTTCAAAATATATTTTCAAGGTTTTCACTAAAATCCTCTAATAACAACTATAATTCCCTAATCCCTGAAACCTATAGATATTGAATCATTTTAATATAAAGTCATGATTATAAGGAATCTAGTCCCGAAGAACTAGTCAATTTAGAAGTATAGGAAATACTTGATACAAAGATATGTCTTACATTACAACATGAAATAAAAAACAACATGTTATCTGCCTTCAAATCTCATATATCCCATAGATTATCATTACATTTCAATAAAAATGTACTTCTTAAAATATTTGGGGAAAATAAACCATATTAAAGGGGGAGCTTATATTCTATGTAATGATAAACAATATAGCGGAAGCTATCAAAAATAAGTATAAATTTTAAGTCAAGGCAGAAAACCAAACACAATAATTTTAAAACATATTCTTCTTTGTAAAATGGCATGACAAAAATCAAATAATTCCATTTAAACATTAGAATATATATGCTAATAGTCATATAATCACATGAAATATAAATAACAAATATCATAGTGAGGGAATGCATAATGCTGGACATCTGAAAAATACTGTTGAGTTCTCGACCAGGACATCTAGAAATAAATTATTATAGACTCATCTCATTTAATATCTAAAAATAAATGGGCATGGCCTTTCCATGTCCATATATACTATGTCTCATGAGTCCTTCCAATGAATAGAGGGTCTATTGGGGCCCCTCCCATCACATACTATGTCTACTGCATTCCTTATATAAAAAGGTTCAATCATAACATAAACATTCTTATTTAAAACATGCATAGTAAATGTTAATACTTTAATCATAAACCATGAATGTTATAAATATATAATATCCACATTCAAACATATCTAAAAACCTAAACGATAATATGTAAGATTATATCATAATAAATCAAACTAAAAATTATTATAATATCCAACAATGGATGCTGATAAAGTTCCTCAATTGTAAAATAAACAAAATATTCCTTTCCAAACATTTTATAAAAACTCAAAATGGGTAAAAATTAATTTAAGCATCCATAGGATAATAGTAAAACATTTTATGGAAACATTTTTAGAAACATGGGCATTGATGATAACGGTGTCCCAGTAAATACATAAGTATCAAAAACCTCGAATAATAATGAGATTGTAAAATTAACCCTTAATATAAGTATGATACTCTCAATATGTTTCCGAAAATCCTGTATAATGTTTTTGAAAATATTATTAAATTGTACTAGAATCGTAATAAAATTGATGATATCATATATGACCGGTTTATGACCTTATATTACTTTTTTATTAACAATTCCAAGTAAATGAAACGTATTGGGTAACAATTGCCTTCGTTATCGCAATTGTTTTGACTTTTTATTATTTATCATATTACACAGATCATGATAACATGATTTATATATCATACATATTCAAAATATAAAAATATATAATATATAGATACATAAATGAAATACATTAATCATGGAGACGGTAGGCCGTACGTATGAACATATTTTTTTTCCACATTCTTATTATGTTGAGTGGAATTAAGTGATTGACATATATGTATATATATGTTTATATATATATTTCAAGTTAAAGTATTGTGTCAAATATTCCATAATTATTCTTAATATATTTTTTATAATCATTGTTTTATGGTGAATGTGGAAGATGAATCTCATCAAGTCATCGAGTCATAAAGTGTATGTATGCACGAGCGATATTATTATTTAAAAAATGGTTAAATTGTATGGATTGAGAAGGAATTTTATTTATAAAGAATTAATAACATGTTTTATTTATTATTTAAGTAATTTATATTCTTCATTATAGATGTCTAAATAAATTATAGATTAAAAATAGTTTATATCATGGTGTGGATTCGATAACCCATACGTACGGACGAATTATGATATTGTTTTTTCATTTGAAAGGTAAAATGAAGAATATGGTTTTCCCTTAAACATAATTTTTTTAGTAAATAATAGATTCTAGAGTATTTATTTTAGTATGGCAACAACTTATAAAGAGGAAGTAGAGGAATAAATGTACATTAAAAGAAGAGATAAAATGATTACCTCTTATTCAGGTGTCTCCTATTAATTTACACAAAATGACTCCTTATATTGTTTTTCTACCCAAAGGGTGGAATATTGGATGAATTGATGGATGTTGGGTAGAGATTCGGTTTGGGGTTGGCTGAGACAAAGGGATTTGGAGTAGTGAGTAAAAGATAAGGGGGAGTTCCCTTTTATAATAGAGGTCAGGGGAACATTTTGAAAGTCTTGAAATATCAATTTTTAATAAATTAATTTTTGATTTATAATTTCTCAAAATGGAATTATTTCTTTGATAATCTTAATATGGATTTAAATCCTCTCATCCAATACATTTTGTGGTCTTTAATTTAAACTTATCTTTTAGATTTAACCCTTAGTTAAATAATTAACTGTTACCTTGTGTTCTTGTTTTTTATTCTATATGGTTAATAGAGATACTATAAAATGCCCAAAAAACCTTAAATAGATCATTAAAGATGTATTTAACTATATCTACATATTTTTTCTAAAACTTATTTTTTTATGACTATTATATCATTTAATAATTTTTTTAAAATCATAATCGTTAATTTTAATACTATTTAGTAATTGATTTTATTAAATTCATAACAACATGATTCCTTAAAAAAATTAACACATCCCTAACATGTCAATGTTTTCGGGAAAATATGTTGATGAAATCAAAAAGGTCAAATTACATTTATTCTAATTATTATAATATCATTTATTTTAGTCGTTCATTAATAAGGTAGTCACGACATCATCATTATTCCATAAATAAATTTATATATTTAATGTATAAAATTTATAAATAGAATACCATGAGTTAGTAAATAGTCTTTACATCCAATTAATATTTACAATCAATGATATCATTTATATAAACCATATTTAATTTATTTTATTTAGGAGATAGATTTTTATGTTTTATTTCCCTTTTCATTACATTAAACATTATAAAAGGTCATTATGAAGCCAATGTGGCTCCAGGGGGTCATAAAATCAACCTAAGTAAGATCATGGCCATATATATATATATATATCCGAAAATAAGGCTATCAAATGTGTTAGGGATGTTTTATATTAATATTATATTATTTTTTATCCTTATTTACCTGCTTTACCCATTAACTATGGTAAGTAAAAATAATTACTGATGTTATTATTCCTAATTTCAAAAAATAAAATGTACATAATTAAAAAATTCAGAGATTCTAATTCCTTATATGGAATCCATTATTCCAAATTCAAAACACATAATGGGATGAAATTAATTTAAAATTAATTCATGTTGTCAAAAAGAGAAATCCGATTTTTAAGAAGTAAAAACTATCAAAATATTGACCTGTGTTTATGTACAATTTCAATTTGAAATTATTTCCAATGACCAAAATTCTACTAAATGATAAAAATATAACCAAATTAAAATTTAAAACCAATTAAAAATAAAATATAACTATATATATAAATTAGATGAAAATGCATCATTGAATTGAAATGCAGTATTTCTCATTATCCATTAAAATATGGATTTTATCATTAAAATATGAAATATTTATTAAAAATAAAATTTTCTAACCACTTTCCAAAGAATAATAACATTTTTTAAAAATTAATATATAAAAGTATCTGATATTGGATTTAAAAAGGTACTCCATCCAAGGGAAGAAAAAATGGATTATTATAAAAATACATCTTTTATTGTAAAAATTAAATTTATCATTATATTATGTCCAAGGAGCATATAAGATGAATGTTGAAATTATATGGGATATAAATAAAATTAAATTTTTGTTTAAAACTATTCATAATCACTTTTTAAATGACTATTTTTATAGGTCATGGTGTGCTAGAACTCTGTGTTGTGTGTAGCAGAGGTTTATCATGGTGTAGCATACAAAAAAATCTATTAATTTTATTCTAAAATAACCATAACTTGTAATCTTGGGGTGCTATATTATGTAGGAGGAAATAAATATTAATTACTATTAAGAAGGTTTTTTAATGATTTTTTCAAAACAAAATTCTTCATTCTAAAAACCTACCTATATATTGGATAATTTTTATTAATATATTTAAGAATTTTATAATGATAGCATTAATTTAGTCTATCAAAAACATGAGGAAATATATCCAATGGAATATTTAATTTACATAGAAATATAAAATTATTAAAGAGTTTTTTTGATTCCAAAATTTCTTATAATTTTATTATTTTACCAATAATTTCAATTTCCACATTTGAAAAAAAAAGATTTATAGTTACACATGATAATAAGAAATTTATATTTGTGAGGATATCTTATTAAATCTATAATTAAGTTATTAAAATTAACTTCACAAAAATCCGTTGTATTTTTCCCTTGAGAATACTTATTATAGTTTTAATAGTATTAATGAGAGACCAACCTAGAATGATATGGGAATGTGATACAACTCTTTATTCATCTATATTTAAGATAATAAACATAATATGGAAACATTCTGATTAACCTTTACCGGGATGGATTCTAAAACTCCCAATGGGTAGGCAGACATTATGATGGAATGCTAAGAAAACACTCATTTAGCTATAGTTCTCTTATATCTAGGGTAATGAAAATTTAGTACAGATTAACATTAATTAATAATCTTGAGACACACTAGTCACATTAAAATTTTAGATCACATATTGAGGAGGGGATCATGAATATACCAAAATCATGAATTTTCCTAGGTAGTTGTTGGTTTATCAGAGTACAACATTTTAACATAAAATCTCCTTTTAATCTTCATTCAATTTATTTTTTTGACACACATTACCATTACAAACAATTCATACTATAGGATTTGGGGGATGGAATCAAACAGAAGGATGTTGAAATGAATTTTCACAAATGTTTCTAGCTTTTATTTTTACGGGGTCTCATAAATGCTCATCTAAATATTGTTCACCATTGAAGGTAAGGATGTCGGGGTGGATGTAGGTCTTATATATTGTCATTTACCTCATTTTATTGCTTTGATGTATAATAATATAATGATCTTGACTAAATAGGGAATGTTATAATTGTTCTCTAGGATTTACCCTTCTGGATTTATCTTCCATTAGTGAGTTCTCACTTCAATTAATCTCATTGACACTTATAAATGAAATATAAGAAAAATTTTCTTTTAGACTAGGAATTGATTACATAGTGAGATTACTGGAACCTTGATTCATGAAATTTACAAATGTATTTATAATCTTTTTAGACTAGCCTTTTATTTCCATTAACTATGATCCAAGTGTTTATATGTTTGATTGTTATAATTTCATGGTTGTAAAAACAATATTATAAGGCACTTTATTGAGGGTTCAAGGTTCATTCCTTATTTGTACGCATAAGAGTAATTTCATTGAAATAGTTTTGGATGGCAAGGTTATTGAAAAGGATTCCTAAAGGTGTACCTATTTATAACTCTATATTTAGTATTTGGGTAGTCCTTAAATCATTTCCCACTGGTTGGTTTTTTTATTAATACCATTGGTACATGGATTCACAATTTTCAAATTATAACATTTTCGAAAAATTGTATGATAAATTCTCAAAATAATCGAAATGGTGGGAAACATTAGGGTGTCTAGGTGAGGTTTCTCTGGAATTATTTAATGCTATCTTTCTCAAAAGAGAGGATAGTTATTCAATTTTAGTTTCATGTAAAGGGTATATGGAACTTTTTACCTAATGAAATCCTATTTTTATGGATATTATACAATTTTTTTGGTAGTTCCCTATGATTTTATTTATTATATATCTTGATTAAGAAGGTGAGTTTTCAAATTATTTTCCTCCCGAAGAAGAATGTGACCAAATTTTTTCCTTGTCTAGCTGTCCTTGGAAATAGTTTTCAAATAAATATTTTTTCAAAGGGATTATGTGGGAAAGAAGGTGTAATATTTCTAAAAATCTCATAAAACTCATATATAGTTTCACTACATACATTATTCACACTTTATATATCATTTATAATATGGTAGGTCCTAGATATAGGGAAATTTTTTGATAGAAAGTACATAAGGAGTTTATCCTGAGTGGTAAATTATAAAGGATTAAAGTTATACATACATTATTTAGCTAACCCTTCTAGCTATAATAGAAGAAAATTTCATTTTATCGTGGCCTCATGAAACCCAATGGGTTTAAATTATAGAAAACACTTCCCATCTCTAAAAAATATCTGTTAGGGTTTTTTATTCCAAGACATGAAAATTATGTAGTAGATGAGTCATTATACTTTTATGATAAATTCTATAAATGTTATTTATTTTTTGAATCCATTAATTATTTTTAAAACTATGTCCACACAACCTATCACTATATCGATATTTTCATCCATATATTCAATTTCATTGCTGACTCTAATGGAAGATATTATAGAATATTGAGAGTCTATCATCGGGATTTTGAGAAACCATATCAATACTTTCCCAATGATTCAAAAATTTACAACTCCTTATATTATATTTTATTCATACTCTATATAAAAAACCAAAAGGTAATATGATCTAGTCATGTTTATATATCAAACAAATTTTAATTGAAATATAGGAATCACAACACATAATAACAACACTAGTAATCGATGTAAAAAATATCATATGTTGATGAAGATCATATCATGTGGCTATCCTCATACAAATATTTAGACCGAAGATAAATGTGGTAATGTTAGTCTCAGGTTGTCTCTATAGATAATGGTTTTTGTAATGTTTTTTCCTACTGAATGACTTCGTATTAGAGTTTTTGGGAATAATGAATGTGTTGTGTAGCTAATGATAAGAAACATAGAATTAGAAATCAATTTTTTAAATCTAGTTTCCAAACCTTTGGGAGAACCTCAAATAACTATTCAATAACTATTAAATAACTATTCAATTTAACTCTAACACTCTATTAGATAAGTTAAAATCATAATTAATTAGAGTCACCATGTAATTTTAGTATACAATTAGAAATTAAAAATTTATTCCATCATGTATTCTTACATAACATAGTGATAAAAAATTGTTCTCAATTCATAATAAGACCTCTAACCTTCATATCAAGGATAGTAATGAAGATAAAAGTGATATGTGTATAAAATATGAAAACTAAAGAAGAATAATTTACATGCTTAAAATAAATTAAATCTAATGATATATATGAAAACAATACACTTGTGTGGAAAAGAATATAAGATAACTACCAATTAAAATAATAATTTAATAAAATATGTAATTAGTGTCTGTTTGGATTGAAAAATAGGCCCCACGAGTATAATAATTTTTTAGATATTATAAAAATTGGAATGTATAAATGAATAGAAATTCATAGAACCATCTCTATTCCTTGATAAAAAATAATCTTCTTAAATAAATATATAAATTTTCACAGATCATTCAACACAAATGTATCTTCTACTACCATATGAGAAACAAATACCTATTCATCTAAATTGGGTGATCATCATGACTTCATATTCCTCCTTTTTTATAATTCGGATCTCAAATTTCATATATGGGTTACATTTTTAATGCTTGAGGGTAAAAATTAATCATATAGGTATCCTGAACATTATCATATTAACTCAAATCTATTATATTCTTCTTCAAATGGCTAGTTTTCATGTATAATATAAAAATGAATTCTTTCTTCACTTGGGTAAAACGTGGAAAAAATTAATTTAATTAAAAACCCATTTATTATAGTATTTTTAGATCTCATTCCCCTTCTTAATATTTTAGAAATTGGAATGAAAACTTAGATGCTGGTTCATTTAGTCTCTGGTGACTCCTGTGTACGTGTTCATGAATCATACACAAATTAATACCACATAGATAACTCTTAAAATTAATGTATATCACATAGATGATGCATCCATGACACGTATAAAAATGACACCCATACAGATGAATCATAAAAATTTCATTGACTGACTCATACATTGGTACAAAAAATGATATGTTTCGTTTATATGACACATTGAAAGAGAAACTAACATCTAAATAGGAATCCCAATGACTCATATGATTATAATAATTTTACATTTTCAACCTCATCCTACACTCATGAAAGTAGTAAATGTTTTATTGGAATATTTATTTTAACATACAGTGGATTTCAACATAAAAATTCTGAAAAAAATCCATTTAAAAATATAAAAAAAATGTATGGAATTCAATTAAAAAATAATAATTTAATAAAAAACATAAAATAATATTTATATCTATTTAATAAATAAATTCCAAATTTTTAATAGTATCCAAAATATGATGATTGTCATAGTTTATTGTAATTTATTTGAAAATTAATATTATAAAATAGATAATTAAATATGAAAACATTGGCTATCATCATGTAATATATGATCCCCCATGGATTTATCATATATTCAATTAATTTATGTTACTATTTATAAATTTAGTTTGCACATTCATTTTTATAAATTCTATTTTTAAATTGGATAATAATGACAATAAAATGAAATTGAATGATTTTTGTATATGATAGAAAATTAATCAGTAAAATAAATACATGTTTTCAGTTAACATTTTTGAAATTATTCCATCCATGTATCTGCTATTATTTTCTAATTAATGTTTCTTGATTTTAAAAAACAATTTACGTCCAATAAGTATTTCGCAAAGAGGAAACTCATCATGGTCAAAAATACCAATACTCTATGATGGTTATGTCATCCATCATGATATCATACCATATTTTTAACAATTTATAATTCATGAATTGGTAAAAAAATTAGGTTCATTTTTAGCTATAATATTGTAATCATATTCTTAAACATACTCTATAACATCAATATAAATCGCTGAATTTTTCATCCTGCTAGTTCGTTTTTCACAATCTTGTTTTATAAATTTTATGTTCATTTTTCTTTTGAATATTTGTATATTCCTTTACCACTAGATCTATATGATAGTTATCAAATGTTGATGGAATGATATTTTTTCATACGTGACTCAATAAATGAAGAATGTTATGGGTAATTATCAATTTATATCAAGGTGAATTGGGATAAGAATTCTGAATAGTATTCATTAAAAAAATTCAGTTCATATTTCCCATATTAATATGATTAGTTTTAAGAATGTTTTCAAATCATAATTCTATAATTCTATTACTCTAAAATAGAAAATAAAAATTGTATCCTTTATATTTGAATACATAAATTTATGTTAGAGCTAATGTTTCTCGTATTAAATTTCTTCTTCTATGGGTTATAAATTCAATGTTCATATGGAAATCTTGAAATTCTTACATTTTGCAAAAATTATTTATGTAACATCCTAGATAAATAAATAATATTAAATTTTCAAATTTATTAATATTTTCTAATAAGATATTACTTTAAATGGGATGCTATGTTTGATGGCGTACCCAATATGCAACAACGAGTTTTCTTTGAAATCTTACGTTACACACTAATAATATAATAATATTATTTTAAATGGTAGATATGGTCTTGCCGTTGGAATATCAGGAATGAACAAAACCTACTAATATATGATAATATATGTTTGTTAAATGTTTTTAAATTATTCAATAAATGTTAGAGGCTTCAAATGCAAATGAATCCAATTTTATGTATAAAAATTGTAATATTCTTTAAAAGGCTGATTTACAGCCTTTTGATGGAGACACCTTTTTAAATATACTTTTTGTCAATTTTTAATGTTATATTTGAAAAAATAAAATCCTTCTTTACAATCAAGACATAAAAAATTACATTTTGAAAAAAAAAAATTATTTCCTGATAAATATCAATTTTGGTGAAAAATGATGTATTGTAATTCAAACCCTCATTTTAATCTAATTTATTTATATTGTTAGAATATATTTTTAATGGTTTTAAAGTGAAATTAAAATATATTTTTACCATTAAATACATTTGTGGACATTTTAATTAATTTCACTTTGAAATTCGATACAAACAAGTGTCAATCATTTAATACATATTGTTTCTTTAAAACACGCTATTTGTTTTGACAGAAAGAATTGATTATAAGATTAATTAATGAAACTTATATGTTTTTATTTTTTTAAAATTGATATAATTTTTTAATTTGGAATATCAAATATAGCTTAGGGTGCAATTTCGTTATTTTTTCTAACAATTGTTCATTTTTAATGAATAATGAAAAATACTGCATTTTTATTCATAACATCCTTTTCATCCAATTTATTTATATAGTTAGGTTGTCCATATAATTGGTTTTATGGTGTAATTTAATTATGTTTTCATCTTTTAATACAATGTTGGTCATTGGATGTAATTTCTCTATTAAATTGGATGTAAAAACAAATCAATCTTTTGATAGATTTTACTTCTTGAAAACCCGTGTTTGGTTTTGACAACGAGAATTATTTTAAATTAATTAATGAAGCTTATGTGTTTTTAATTTGATAAAATTAATTCCATATTTGGAATCAGAAGTTCCAAATTATTTAATTAAGAATCTTTTGATTTTTGACATTATGAATAGTAATGACAGAAATTATCTTTAATTATCGTGTTTAATTAGTAACCTGGTAGTTAAGGGTAATAAAATAATATCATAAAATATAAAATGACACAAAAATTTGTCCTAATGCTATTGGTGGTGTCATCGCCGACCATGGGATTCCTTGTTCCATCCATGGGACCACATGGAATCACTTTAGTGTGATAGTGACCTTTTATCATATTTTTTTAAAAAAGAAAAATGTAACCAAAGTATGTATCACCCAATTAAAACAATTTAAATTTTGTTTAAATAAATGATAACATAGAATAAAAAAATTCATTGGAAAGATAAAATGTTTTCCTACATGATGGTAATTGTTTTATATTAAATAAATAAATTTATTTACGGCACCGTGATGATGCAGTGATTACCTCATTAATGAAACATTTAAATAAAATGAGAAGATAAGGTAACATCTAAGACAACACTGTTCAAAAACCTATTGGATAGATGGATTCAGAACCATTATAACCTTATACACTTAATATATAAATTTTGGACCTTTAATATAAGAAAATCATTTTATAATAAAGTGTCTTTTCAAGACATTCCATGAGTGCCCCTCCTCCCTCTTATAAAAGGCCCCTACCTCTACCCTCTTACCCACACCTCTCAAGCCTTTCAATCGACCAAAAACTGCTAATTTTATCTCTACACACACCTATATTAATCCTATAAGCCTTACATTAGGTAGAAAGCACTTCAAAAAACCCTTTTTGTTCAAACCAAAGGGAGTTACCCTATTTAAAGGTAATGTATTCTCTTATGTTTTTTGTTTTATTTTGCATATCCAACTTCGTAAACACTTTTTATTCCTATATTTTGTAACAAAAGAAGTATCGTTAATATACTAGGATGTTTTTATGAGAATTATTCAAGATAAACTTACACACACCTCCATATATTGGTTAAACAACATACTGTTTCCGTGCATGGCGATTTACTACCTCACGAAACAATGATTGTTCTATATTCTCCTACCATCTCTCATGGTGGTCATTATGATGGAACTATATTTATTTATGATGTATATTATATTCATTTCTTCTATATCCTTCTGTATTTTACATTTAGAAAATACCATTATGCTTCATATGTTGTGCAAATGCGATAATTTCATTTGAGGAAATGTTGACTACTGCCCCTCAAGTGATGTGACTAGTTCATGAAATACATGGAATGTATAAAGAATGAAATTAATGAACTTATGTGACCAATATAACATATATATTATATTTTAATTATAATATATATATATATATCATTTAGTTTTAATGTGACAATGAAACGAAAGTAGCGTTCATGCGTACGTACGGCCTACCGTCTCCGTGAACGGTGCATTTCATTTTTTCTCTCTCCAAATGTTATGGAATAGTAAAAAATTAATATACACTAGATATATATGATATTTAAATCATTAATACTATTATGGATGTGGTGTAATTATAACTACATTGACAATTATTTTCAAACAAGTTTCTTTTTGACTCATGTACCGGACATCGACAAAAACATCTGATATGAACTCACATAATTTATTAATTAATATAACATTATAATATGTGATATGAATTGAATAATACATTTTAAATTTGGTCCTTAATCAATTATTAATTTAAAAAAGTTTATTATTCAGTAATATAAATAAATGAACAAGACAAGTCGGACTTGAGGTAAGGGATCCAACCTCTCTCTTTCTTTTTAAGTACTCTCTTTTATGTCACTTATTTTATGATCATATTTCTTATGTTGGGGATTGTTATTATATATTAGAATTACTGTAATTTTTATGTTGATATGATGATATACCCTAATTTATATCTTCAATCCATTTTTGGATGTTTTGTGTGGCGCCATTTGGCTGCCGAATTTTCGTAAGGGGATATCTTATCTCACTTTTAATTCCGTGGGATTTCCATTGTTCACCACTTATTTATTGAATGTGGTATATTTTGTTCTTCCATTTGATATATATTAGAATGATTCTATTTATATTCGTGGTATTCTGTGATTCATATAGTGTTTATTATCTTTTGGTCATACGACTCGATTGATTGCAATGAGGTATGGGATTTTTATCTTACTTTTTGTTCCCGTGAGATTCATGCTACATTTGCCACTATTTCGTTTTGTGTGGTGTATTTAATTACCATTAATGTATTCTTTGTGTAATATAATTTAATTTATGGGTATTTAAACCTTCATTTATGACCCTTATTTCATGGGTTGTACGTTTCAAAATTTACCCAAATCAGTAAGGGAACTTTTCACCCTCCTCTTTTTAAAAAGACTTATTTTTGTTTTGTCTTTTAATTTATATATTATTATGTTGGGATATCTTCTTCAATATCCTTATTAATGTAAATTTTATGTCAATGTGATGAGATACAATTTTATCTCTCAGAAACATATTTTTTGAATTTTATAGCGATGCTATTAGGCTGTCGAATCCTTGCAAGGGAACATCTTAACTCTATTTCAATCCTTTGGGTTAAAATTGAACTCATTGAATATGTCATTATATGAATATGTGTAAATGAATATGACTGTTATACACTTAATATCCACTTATATTGGGTGTATTTAAATTTTTTACAAATAAATTATGAAATTGATTTATCATTCATCTAGGGATACCGTCTTTGTACGAGTCTTCATCTAAATATCCTTTCACTGAGGTATATTTTGTTTTATACACAATATTATTTTATATGGTGTATAAACCCTTTTGACTTTTACTTTTATTCAAAAGGAATATTTTCTCTATGAATCGTTTTACTAAACAACAAAAAGTATGTTTCTTTTTAACGTACACAGTGACAACGACCTTTCCGCCGCCACGAGTATTATTTGATCATTGGCTACATTAACAAGCAATAATGTTTTTAGAAGGAAATTAAATACCATATACACTTTCATGTATATTGGAATTGAAATTGGTTTTTTTAATGTTTTGAATATATCATTGTGTTATATTAATATCTTTTGATTAAAATGTGGAAATGTTATCTTTCTTTTATGCATGTTTTATGTGATATGATTATGTTATAGTTCTTTGAAAATGATTATGAAATCGGGTGGTTCCGTGAGAAACTAATGGTGGGTAAGCCCGATATAGCTCTCCAATTCATTGGATAACTTGAATAAGTTAAACGCTAAGGTTTATCTGAAGAGATTTAGGGAATATACTGTGATGGGTATTCCAAACATAACCATGAGGGTAACTCCCAACGTAAGAATGTTATGAATGCCTCAAGTTACCTTTATGTATTGTTATTTCTATGAGTTATTCATAAAACATATGATTTCATGATGTATGTTAAAGTGCTTATGTTTTAAGAGTAATGTATGATTTAAATGATTCATATGTATACTTGGACTAATGTTTTCATTCCATATTTTTATATTCCTTACTGAGTTTTTTATGCTCTTCCCACGTTTTTGAAATGTTTTCCCCAGGACTTAAAGGTGAATAGAGTCGAGGATGGGATCAAGGAAGGACATGATATCTAAATATGGAACTAGACATGTTTCTTTTTATGATTTTTTATTTTATGAAAAAAATGGAAATTGAGTAGAAGTGTCTACATTGTAATCTAGTGAAATGTAATTGCTTTGTCCTAATTCTCTAAAACTCTAAACCTGAAAAGTTCCTCAATGTGAATTATTCATTTAATTCAATATTATGTAATGTTTTAAGGCTGGGTCCTTATAGTTGGTATCAAACATCGGTTTAGAAAACTTTAGAGGTTAGGGTATTCTTTATGCATAAGTGACATTATCATATTGGTTAGGATTTTAGATAGAGTCATAGATTATTTTTTAGATAAAGTGAATGAGTAATTATATCTTTGTATATTATGTGATGATTTTAATGATATACTCACACTGGTCGTTTTGGTTTTAGTAAATGGCTTGATCTAGTAGGCACCAAAGTAATAGTGGATGTGATGGAAACTGTGACGGTTTTCTAAAAATACAACTGAATGATATGGGAGCTGCAATGAGAACCCTTGTGGTTATTCTCATCCAACTATCAGGAGACATGATCAACCACTTGAACCATGGTGAGTTATTTAAGGCATAATTTATTAGATAAGCAATGTGATGTGGAATTTTAGATAATAATTATAAAGGTAACCATTAGGGTTTATATGATCCTTACTTTTGTGGTAATTATGGGTTTTTATATGTTATGATGGAAAATTAATATCTTGAGATAAAATTGATTTTAAATTATGATATGGTTATTTTTGAAGATTTTATCTCTTTTTGGTGAATGTTTTTAGAATTATGTAGTTTTGGGAAAATGACAACCCATAGACTGTGTGACAACCTGTCGCGTCGGACGAAGCTGTAGGAATTGAACCCATAACCAAAGTGCGACTGTATTTATAACCTACCACTGGACTATGTGAAGTCCCTGGTTATTATGACATATTATTTTTAGTTATATGATCTTATGAATCAGGAATATGTTGATTTTGGGTTATCTATGAAAACAATTAGCTTATCATAGAGGATATGTGATGAGGAAAATTACTTTTCAGTATGAGACATTAAGAGTAACTGATGTTATTTGGAGATTAATGTTAAGATTTATCTTGGAATACTATGTGATTAAATCCTTCAGTGATTTTGGTTTAAATCTCATTTTGGATTACTTTGAAGAATTTTATGGATATCTGTTTATTGAATGGTCGTTGAAGAACTTTGGGGTTTGTTGGACAAATTTTGGAGATTAAGAGTATTTTTTCTTTTTGTGAAAGATTATCCTTTTGGTGATTATCTGAACTTTTACTAGCCATTTTTGTTTTGGTTAAGGTCTAAAGTCATGGGAAATATATATTTCTCTTTTTTGGATTCGGTGATTCTCTTGAAGTTGATTACAACGCTCTTAATGTGAACAAGTCATCCTAAATACTCGTCTTTTGGAGAAAATATGAGCTTTTTTAAGAAATATAGTAAGAGATGAAAGTCTACATGACAAGTAAGTATCTTTCCATATGATTTTGATAAGCTCATAAATAAATTCTTCAAAGAAAATTAACTTAAAAACAAAAAATTTATCTGTTATCTTTTCCTACTGGGGAATCAAATATTGTTTAACCCATCAAAAGTTTGTGATTTTCTGGTGGTTAACATTCTCCTAAACATGTTTTCTATCACTCTCCATCAGAAAATAAACCTCTTTTTTCTCTTCCCTTTCCATGTTTTCCTACATGGAATCCTAGTATGGGTTAACTCGGGTGACCATTGTACATCCCTTTCTTTCTTTTAAAGTGAAAGTTTAATTTACTCCTTTATCGATGTGGGGCATTCATTTAAGTTTTTGAGCCAATTTTTTTTAAAATTGTGAGGACGCAATTCCCAAAAGGGGGGAAGGATGTAACATCCCAGGTAAATAAATAATATTAAATTTCCATATTTATTAATATTTTTGAATAAAATATTAATATTATTTTAAAGGGGATGCTATGTTTGATGGTATACCCAATATGCAACAACGAGTTTCTTTGAAATCTTACGTTGCACACTAATAATATAATAATATTATTTTAAATGGTAGATAATATCTAGCTGTTGGAATAGTGGGAATTAACAAAACTAACTAAAATATGATTATATATTTTTTATAAATGTTTTTACATTAATCAAAAAAATTTAGAGGCTTAAAAAGCAATTTAATCCAATTATAAGAATAAAAATTCTAATATTCTTTAAAAGGCCGATTAACCGCCTTTTGATCGAAAACCCTTTTCAAATATACTTTTTTGACACTTTTATATGTTATATTTGACAAACTAAAATCCTTCTTTAGAATCAATACATCAAAATTTACTTTGTGTAAATATTTTTTATTTTCCGATTAAGATCATTTTTAGTTAAAAATGTTGTATTTTAATTCAAAACCATCTTTTAATCTCATTAATGTATATTGTTATATTATATTTTTAATTGGTTTTTAAGTGTATTTTAAATATATTTTTACCATTTAATCCAATAGTGGACATTTAAATTAATTTCATTTTGAAATTGAAAAAAACAAGTGTCAATCTTTTAATAAATATTATTTCCTAAAAACACACTATTTATTTTGACAGCGGGAATTGATTATAAAATTAATTAATGCAACTTATATGTTATTAATTTGGTAAAATTGCTATCATTTATGAATTTTTAATATTAAATATAGCTTAGGGTTAATTTTTGTAATTTTTCTGACAAATGTTAATTTTTAATGAATAGTGAAAAATACCACATTTTAATTCAAAACTGCATTTTCATCAAATTTATTTATATAGTTAGGTTATAATTTTAATTGGTTTTAAGGTGTAATTTAATTATGTTTTTATTATTTAATAAAATTTTGGTCATTGGATGTAATTTCACTTTTAAATTGGATGTAAAAACAAATCAATCTTTTTATAGATTTTACTTTTTAAAAACCCGTCTTTGGTTTTGACATCAGGAATTAATTTTATTTAATTAATGCAGTTTATGTGTTTGGAATTTGATAAAATTGATTCCATATTTGGAATAAGAAGGTCCAAATTATGTATTTAAGACTCTTTTGTCTTTGGACATTATGAATAGTAACGATGGTAATTATCTATAATTATCGTGTTTAATTTGTAATTGGGTAGTTAAGGGTAATAAAATAATATAATAAAAATATAAAATGTCCCCAAAATGTGTCTTAATGATATTGGTGGTGTCATGGACGACCATGGGATGCCTTGAGCCAACCTTGGGACCCCATGGAATCACTTTAGTGTGATAGTGACCTTTTATCATATTTTTTAATGGAAAATGTAACCAATGTATGTATCCCCCAAGTAAAACAATTTTAATTTTATTTACATAAATTATATCTTTGACTATAAACATTAATTTGAAAGATAAAAATATATCCTACATGACGGTATTTTTTTATATGTCATAAATAAATTTATTTATGACATCGTGATGATGCAGTGATTTATTCATTAATGAACGATTTATATAAAATGAGAAGGTAAGGTGAAATATAAGACATACAATTGTCAAAAACCTATTGGATTGGTGAATTTAGAATACTTATCACCTTATCCTATATATATATAAATGTGGGACCTTTAATATCTGAAATTCATTTTATAATTAAGTAGCTTTTCTAGACATTCCAAGAGTTCCCCTCCTCCCTCTTATAAAATACCCCTAACTCTAACCCCTTACCCACACCTCTCAAGCCTTTGGATCGACCAAAATCTAAATATTTTATCTCTCCACATCCCTCACTTCATCATATAAGCATTAACGTAGGCAGATATCTGTTCAAGAAACCATTTTGGTTCAAACCAAAGGGAGTTACCCGATTTAAAGGTAATGTCTTCTCTGATGTTATTTTGTTTTATTTTGCTTCTCCAACTCCTTTAACTCTTTTTATTCCTTTATTTTGTAACAAAAACAGTATCTTAAATATAATAGGATGTTTTTATGAGAATCATTCGAGCTAAACTTACACACACCTCCATCTAATAGTAAAGAACATACTGTTTCCATGGATGGCGAATTACTACCTCATGAAATGATGATTGTTCTATCTTCTCCTACCACCTGTCATGGTGGCCATTATGATGGAACTATATTTATTTATGATATATATTATATTTATTTTCTCTCTATTCTTATGTATTTTACATTTAAAACATATCATTATGCTTTGCATGTTGTGCAAATGCGATAATTTCATTTGAGGAAGTGTGGACTACCGCCCCCTCAAGTGATGTGACTCATTCATGCAATACATGGAATGTATAAAGAATGGAATTAATGAACTTATTTGACCTATATGACATATATATTATAATGAATTATAATATATATATATATATCTCATTTATTTTTAATTTGACATTAAAATGAAAGTAGCGTCCATGCATACGTACGACCTACCGTCTGCATGAACAGTGAATTTCATTTTCTTTATCTTTAAATTTTATGGAACTGTAAAAAATTAATATAAACTAGATATATATGATATTTAAATTATTAATAAAATTCTGGATATTGTTTAATTATAACTACATGGACAACTCATTTCAAACAAGTTGATTTTTGACTGATGTACCGAACATCGACAAAAACGTCTGATATGAACTCAATAATGAACTGATTATTATAACACTATAATATATGATATGAATTGAATAATAAAAATTAAATGTGGTCCTTAAGCAATGATTAATTTACCAAAGTTTATTATTCAGGAATATAAAAAACAAACAAGGCAAGCCGGACTTGAGGTAAGGGATCAAGCCTCTCAATTTCTTTTTAAGTACTCTCTTTTATGTCACTTCTTTTAAGATCCTCTTTCTTATGTTGGGGGATGTTATTATATATTCCTCTTAATGTAATTTTTATTTTCATATGTTGCTAGATTCTAATTGATATCTTCAATCAATTTTTGGAATTTTTAAGTAGCGTCGTTAGACTGCAGAATTTTCGTAAGGGGGTATCTTATATCACTTTTAATTCTGTGAGATTTCCATTGTTCTCCACTTATTTATTGCATGTGTTGTATTTTGTTCTTAAATTTCATATATATTATCATGATTCTATTTATATTCATGGTATTCTGTGATGATATACCATTTTCACTCTCATCAACTCATTTTATGAATTTAAAAGCGACTCTATTAGACTGTCGAATCCTTGCAAGGGAACTTCTTAACTCAATTTCAATAATTTGGGATAAACTTGTACTCCTTGAATATTTCATTCTATGAATATTTGTGAATTTCACTGATTGTTTTACAATTAATATCCACTTATATAGGGTGTATTTATATTTTTCATACATTATTTATGTAATTGATCTATCCTTAATCTTAGGATATAGTCTTTATACGAGACTTCGTCTCAATCTCCTTTCATTGAGGTATATTTTTTTTCATACATAACTTTCTTTTATAGGGTGTATAAACCACTTTTATGTTTACTTTTATTCAAAAGGAATCTTTTCTCTGTGAAGCATTTTACTAAATGACAAAAAGTATGTTTGTTTTTAATGTTCGCGGTGACAACGACCTTTCCGCCGCCACATGTATTATTTGATCTTTGGCGTCCTTAATATGCTGTAATCATTATAAAAGGAAAATAAACACCATATACTCTTTTAGATATTTTGGCATTGAAAATGGTTTTTATAAAATTTTGATTATATCAATGTGTTGTATTAATATCTTTTTATTAGAATATGGAAATTTTATTTTTCCTTTATGCATGTTTTATGTGATATGATTATGTTATGGTTCTTGGGAAATGATTGTGAAATCGTGTGGTTCTGTGATAAACTAAGGGCGGGTGAGCCCGCGATAGCTCTCCAATGCATTGGGTAATGCGAAGGAGTTAAACTCTATGTTTTCTTCAAAGAGATTTAGGGAATATATTGTGTTGGGTATTCCAAATGTAACCATGAGGGTTACTCCCTACATAAGAATATTATGAATACCTCAAGTTACCTTTATGTCTTATGATTTCTATGAGTTATTCATAAAAACTATTATTTCATGAGGTATGTTATAGTGCATATATATTAAGAATAAATTACGATTTCATTGATTTTTATGTATACCTAGGCTAATGTTTTATTTTCGTATTTTTATATCCCTTACTAATCTTTTTGTGCTCATCCCACATTTTTGAAATGTTTTCCACATGACTTAAAGGTGAATAGGGACAAGGATGGGATCAAGGAAAGACATGTTATCTAAAACATGGAATTAGACATGTTTCTTTTTAAGAGTTTTTATTTTATGAAAAAAGTGGAAACTGAGTAGAAGTTTCTACTTTGTAATCTTGTGAGATGTAATAGTTATGTCATAATTCTCTAAAACTCTAAACCTGGAAAGATCCTCAATGTGAATTATTCATTTAATTCAAGATTATGTAATTTCTTAAGGCTAGGTACTTATAATTTATAACATTTAAATAATTAAAAAGTTATTTATTATGTATACTTTTTTGAAACCCAGTTTATAATATACAATATCATTTTAAGAGATTCATTTGTAAACAATTTAGCTGTGGAATAATTAGTAAAATAATTTCAACCATTCTTATTAACGTTCAATTTCTTCTATCTTGTAAAACATTTTGATTTTGTAATACAGACATAACATATTGCAAAAAATCTATTTTATTAAAAAATAATATCCAATAGGACAATTAATTTTTTATAATGAGTGTATCTTCAATAAAATTATCCACCTCATTCTATCCACATTATCTTAACTTTTTCATTAGGTTGTTTCTATAAAATTTCCAAAAACACATTAAAGACATCAACCTATTCACTTTTACTCTATAGAAGTAGATATTTTTGTATCAAGAATAGTAATCAAGGAATGTAATGTTGTATTTTTATCATTTTAATAGATGTCTTAGCTACATGTATCCATATGAATTATTTATAATATAGCCAAGCTTCAATTAGAATGTCCCATTAATTTATTGACTTTCTTCCCATTAATAAATTCCACAATGGTATAATAATCAATTAAATTGAGGGTATTATGTACCCCATCCTAATCTAATAATTAAATCATTACTTTTAAAATATGACCTAATCTATAATTCCACAAAATAGAATTATTTTATTTTATAAAACACGTTTTAATACCTGTATTAGCTTTCATGTTTTCAATATAAATATTATTTTTCATGTTAATTTAGAAAATACCTTCATTTAATATGACACATCTTAAGATGTCTTTTCGATAAATTAAAGAAAAATTTTGTATTAAAAAACAAAAAATTTAAAACCAATTTTACATGTTTGGATAACCAAATAATGTACCATAGAAATAATAGAATATAAAAGTACTTTTCTAAATACAATTTTAACAAAATTTTCAAAATGATTTTATTAGAGTCCAATAACATTTATCCGATAATGAAGAAGAAATTAAAAACTATTATATGATGATCACCATTTCAGATATTGTGAAATCTACCAATAAACAAAAATAAAGAAAAACCTACAAATATGTGCACCATAAGAAAAAGATCCACCTAATCATTTTCTTATTCATTTGTGGAGATAGATAATTATCCTAGAAGTGGAAAATAAAATCACTTCTCCTGTGAAGTTATCCACTATGGGATGTGAATCAAATGGCATGCATGTAGGGTTACCAATTCTCCCTTGATTTTATAGAATATCAATATAAAAAATAAAAAGGGGAATGATATATTCAGGTTATTAGATATTATTTATCGAATAACCAAAATTTATTCCATAATTTATCTATACTCTTTATATAGTTCCTAAGGACACTCTTATGTGGTTTCTATATAAATTCACGTGGTTATAACTCATGTATTAATACTGTATCTAATCCATGGGCCAAATTCATCAATTAATTTTACTTCCGTACATTTCATCTTATTAATATTATCATTTAATGATATCAAAGGTAGAGTATTGATCAATTTTCGACTTAATAATACTAATATAGGATTTAATATATGTGTATTTATATCCCATTAGTCATGGGAATCACACATTTTAGGAAATATATAAAATATATATATTATATAATGAATTTGAGGAGGATATATCATTCAATTTCCCACTTATACTAAATCTTGTAAGACAATGTTCCATTTCACATTATATTGTGTTATACACAATAACTTTGGAAACCATATCCAAAAAATCCATTTTGATAACTTATAAAATATATTTCCCAAGCTATCGATAATTTCACACACTATCAAATCATTGAAATAATCTTGGAATGGCCACATAAAACAGTTATGTATTAAATTTAAAAAACATATAGAGTATATATTTATAAGTGAAACTCAATCCCCATTCATTAAACAAAAAATAATACTTATGTAACATAATATCATTGACAAAAACAATATAATTGTCCATATTTGTATAAGTGTGAAATGAGATACCTCTATAAAAGAATAAATTAAAATCAATATATAAATGTATAAGTGTGATCTTTATCAAACACATGTATCTCTAAAAATGTGTCCAGTAGGATACACCTTATGAAAATGCCCATTCTTATATTCTCTCATTATATATGAAATTGAGTGACAATGGGAAATAGGGCATGTTAATCCCATAAATCCAACTCATCTTTTCTCGACTCTATGAGAGTAGCCCAAAATGATCAATGTATATATCACATATCATCATTACCTCTAGACAATCACATCACATGTTCCTTATCCAGATAGATATATAATATCTAGGTGAAGCTGAATAATCCCACACTCCATCTCAAAATAGGGCCCACATGTCATATTCAACATACATAGCCACCACCGTTTAATCTATGTTAATATGTAAACTAGAATAAGTCATTTATCAGTGTATAAAGTTTCTTATACTAGGTATCTCAACAACCTCAAGTAGTATAGATTCTAATATAATCCCAATACCCTTGTTATACTAAATACATATGTATGAAAATTGATGTGTTATTCTTTAAGGGTCACCCATTTCACAGAAGATATCATGTTATTTTTCATGTGTGTCATGAGAATATTAATTATCCCTATAGAATAATCCTATAAACACTAACCTTAACATTTCATCATACTAAATAACCTTACATGATGGCCATTGGATAGGTATGTAACATCCCACTGTAGTTCACTATATAACCCAAAGATAGTATGACCACCACATGGCCTCAAGTGTGCCTGTCCATAGGCGAATGGATAATTACTAGAAATTAGGGTCTAACGGTGGTACATTGGGAGTGTATTCCCCCATGGTCAGAGTATCATTATAGTGTAAGTACAGAAATATAACCATAGAAGATATAGAGAAAAATGGAAAAATAGATAATATATTAAAAGAAGGAATGTAAAATTAATAAATAATAATTCATGAACATGGGGTGATAGATTATATAATTAAATAGGAATATGGATGGTGTATAACAAAATACACCATGAAATGAATAAAATCCCCAAATCATACATCCATGTGTAACACCCAGAGTTTTTGTGAACCTATTTATTAAATTAATTAATGATCTTGGATGTCATGCATTAGACACTGTACTAATTCAAACATTCATTATAATCTACACCAAGCAAAAAATGCACTATATGGAACTCCCACATGTCTTGCATTACAAGAAATAATATGTTTCTATAAAACATCATTTTATTATTATTTTTATTTAAAAAAGATAGTGATAACCTAGATGTTAAACATAGTAACATGTAAAAACTAATTTTTTAATGTTATTTATAATTTTAAAACATATTGATCATATAATATATAGTATTGGAAGAGGATTTATATGTTCTATAATAATATTTTCTCAAATAAATTTATTTATATCTTTTTGTGAAAAAAAGTATAATTATTTATAGGAAATTTTTAAAATTTTATTTTATCAAATAAAAAAATTTAATTAAGAATACAAAAATTAGATTATGTTGAATTTATTGATACTCTATAATGAAACAACATTTTGGTAGAATAGTAAAAAATACACAATTTTAATTCAAAAAAAGTATTTTAAATAAAATATTTATATAGTTAAATTATCCTTTAATTAATTTATAAATATAATGGGGAAAAATTTAACATAAATTAATCTAATTTTGGATAGTGTAAAAAATTTTACATTTAAATTGTATATATAAACATTCAAAAAATTTAATCTTTTTTGATAAAAAACACGATGTCGCGACAACTCAATGGTATTAATTTTAAATTATATTCTTCAAATTATATGAATAAATTTTAGAAAAACTTATTACATATTTTTAATAAAAATAATTTCTAATTTATAATATGTTAAAATTAGTTTTGGAAAAAAACAAATTTTGAATGTGACTAAAAATAATTACAGTTTTTAAGAGAAAAATTAGCTTAACAAAGGACTAAACCATAATCTTAAGTCCCAAAATGACAATGAAACTTGTCCAAAATCCATTGGATATTAATATTTAGATCCTATCAACACTTTTATCAGATTTTGATAATTATAGGAGAAACGTTTCATGGTAAATGAGTCGGGGGAATTCCCTTTTCATAAATTTTAAGGAATTCCACTCCACCTCCACTATAAAAGGCCCTCACACCTCCCACTTATTCACACATATATATCAATTTTTATTTCCCATAAACTGATAAAATTAGACCCCAAATCCCTTAAATAATCTTAGAATACCTCATTTTAGAATAAATCCATCCAAGGAAGCTCTTTGGTGCAATCCAACAGGAGTTTCCCAAAGAAGTGGTAACACCATTTCTAAAGCTCTTTTGTTTTATTTTCATTCTCAAAAACCTCAAATATTATTATTCCATTATTATATAATATACATATAATCCTAAATTTACCAATATGTTGTTATTCTAATTGTTCTGCGTACACCTATAAATACTTCAATCTAATGGGTAACGAATTTACCATTTCTATGTATGGAGAACTACAACCTCACAAAATACTATTGATCTATTTTTATTTACCATATCTCATTGTTGGTGGTGAGGATTAAAAATTTATTTTTATTTGACATATAAGATTTAATTATTCTTATTAAATTATTTTATAAAACATACCTTCTTGTTGTCCATTTTGTGTGAACACAGTAACTTCGTTTGTAGAGGTGTGAATTATCGCCTCCTCAAATAATTGTTATTCATTCACAGTTTTCATAGAATTTATTAAATATATGTTTAGTGAAATTATAATATATATATATATATATATTATGTAATAATTTAAATATAATTATCATAAAAATATACATATATGTCACTTACTTTAATACTTCTAGTAAAACAATAAATTAAAAACTATGTTCACGCATACATATGGCCTACCATCTCCATGAATGGTGTATTATATTTCATCATTCTATATTTTATATATTTTTATGAATACATATATATACATACTATATATTATATTTATATAATGTAATATATTATTTAATTACGAAAATTATAATCCAAGTAAGGCAATATACAATAATAAATCAAAACATATATAAATGACAAAGTAGATAATATCTGAAGTGAAACCTTTACATGAGATTGTTAATAAGTTATAATATAAAGCCATTATAAAACCATATATGGTTTTATATATAAAAATATTGTCCTATAAAATATGTATGATAAACATATATTTATTATTAAGTATATTTAGCAACCCACCTGTAAACAGCCTAGAGTCATTCTCTACTTCCATTATATTGGCATGATTACAAGGAATCAAATCCCAAAGGATTAAAGACTTTAGAAGTATTTGATATCTAGATATATACAAGAGTATTCTATTATAAATGAACACACTAATTACAACATAAAATTATTATTCCATGGATAAATTATAGCAAAATAATATTTTTCCATCTAGCATATACTTGTATATATTTTATAATTTATGGATTATTGGGGAAAGGGATTACAATAATGGTGAGCTCAATTGCTCGGTAACGGGTAAATTTCAAAATACCCAGTAATGAACCAATAAAAAATAATTAACATGTGGAGTAAAATAACTGAAAACACATTCCATGTAATTAATAGGCTGAGAAGGGGGTGAAAAAACATTATGATAAGGTAAATAAAAACTCCATCCATTCAAAAAACTAAATAAGGAAAAATGAATATGGAAAAGTAAGAAGCTAAAACATGTGTATTTTAATTAATGAACTGAAAATGAAATGCACCCATATATTTCGATGAAAAATATCATGGATAAATAGATAAAAAATCGATGAAACTCATAAATATTGTAAATCATGTTGAAGGAAAATTAAAATCACTACTGTAAAGATCTATCCTCTGGAAGGATTATAACCATTGGTAGAACCCATTTAATTTACACAACTTATTTTTCTCATTAGAATATATCGATGCATCAAAAAGTTATGTAATGTATGGGATATAATTTTATTTAACTTCCAAATAATTTATCCTATAAAATAATCAATTTAATCAATATAAAATATTTGTTATCAAATATATGTATTGAATTATTTATAAGGATTTATCAATACTTCCTAGGTTAATAATATACCTATCAAATTAAACACCATATGTAAAATGATATATAGTTTTGGAAATAATCATTTATATCACCAAAAAATGTGGATATTAAAATTATTACAACAATGTGATTATTTCAAGATAATGTTAACAATCATAAGGAATTTAATATTTCAAAGTTATTCATTAAAAATGTTTATGGAGAGAATAATCATTAATCATTCCTACGTGTCTCATACCACTTCAAAACATTTAAATCACAATATCCATGATAGTATAAAATTAAATGAAATTTATAATATCATGATAATAATGGGATTAATGATATAATATTAAAAATTAAGTATATAAAAAATATTAAAGAAAAGTGGGGCATAACAAACAATAAGTCTTAATGTAACGTAAATCGATATGAAATTCCTTACATAATGTCTGACATGACAAATGTGCCATTACATTCATGAATAAAAAAACTATTTTATTTAAATAATTCATTGATATCATTTTTTCATATTTATTATAACTTTTATTTAACTAATTACCAATATTTGTAAGACTACACAAATAATTAAGTTTACATTGGGTGGTTTGACCAAATTCTGTTCATGTATTAAAATATAGATTTGAATGGTCAACTATGGTCAACCGTATAATTATATAACATCTAAATAATATTAATCATGAAATAATTATCATATTTGTTCATCAATAATATTTGTTAAACAAATAATTAAATATGGATTTGAAAAATGAACAATGGATACAATCATGGATTTGGTAGGTCATACGTACGCAAGAGAAATGTTCCCATTCTTTAATGATCAGAATGGAAAGAAGTTAAGTAAAAATTTTACTTTCTATAATTATAATTTTATCATAATTAAAATTTTAATTATTCATATATAGTTAAATATAAAATTATTATTATGTAATAGTAATCACAACATGTCGAGGAGTATGTTGTCCACACGTCCACAAACAATGTTATCACTTTTTATGTTTATAAAATTGTAATAAGGATAATTATATGTGTATATTATATTTAATTAAAGTTAATTATGTAATTAATACAATATATGTGTTTTCATTGTCTTGTGTTTTTAATTATAATGATTATATATACATTCCATGTATCATATGAATGAATTAGAATTCTTTTAGAAGGTGGTAATCCACACATCCATAAACAACGATATCATATTTTAAAAAATTGGAAAGAATAAATTATTTTTTTGTAATAGTATTTAAGAAGAAAAAGAAATTATATATATCATATATATCATATATAAATAGTGTGTACATCAACATTCCCAGCCATGAAATGTTTTAATTGAAAAATTAACAAATCTTTTCATGAGGTAGTAGATCACTATACACAAAAATTGTGTGTTTGTTACCCATTAGATGAATGAGTACATGAATGTAGGTATAATACATAAAATAAAAAAATCGTAGAAAATTGTATATGTTTTTATATAATAATGTGATAAGAAAATTTGAAGGAGTGGAAAATAGATATAAAACTAAAGGGCTTGCGGAAAGTTATTACCTCTTAATCGAGAAACTCCTTTTGGTTTGAACCTATGGGATTCCTAGGATGGATTTATTCCAAAGGGGAAAATTCTAGGAAGAGGGAATAGATGTTTAGGATCTTATTTTAGACCGTGGTTAATCCAATATTTCTTGATATGTTTGTGGAATTGGGATAAGAGGAGTCCTTTTTATAGTGGAGGAGGAGTAGAACTCTTGTAAATTCTTTGAAAGGGAATTCCACAAAAGTTTTTCTCATTTCAAGTGCATCAAATAATTATATAAATTGCAGAAAGGATCAGATATGGACGAAATATTGATGGAAAATTTCTGTTTGAAATGTTTGTAGGCCATTTTTTCAATAATATTATGTTTTAGTCCCTTATTTATAAATTTTAATTATTTTCAATGTTTTGTTTTGTAAAAACACAGTTTAACATATTAAAAACTATAAATAATTATTATTAAAAATATGTAATCCATTTTTTCAAATTCAAATTATATAATTGGTAGAAAATTATTTAAATATAATCCTAAAGATGGCTTAATAATGCATGTTTTTGAAACATTCAAATGTTTTCTGCATTCGTATAGTCAATTTCAATGAGAAATTGATTTCGATGACCGACATTAGATTAATTGATAAAGCATTTATCAAATAAAACTTTAAAAAAATTTAAATTTAAATTCTTTTAATAATTAAATTATACAAATACATTGTTTTGAAATAAAGTTCAATATTTTTTTTCTATTCATTGAAAATTAAACCTCATAGAAAAATAACAAAAAAATCACTATAATCTAATTTTTATGTTTGTATTACAAATATGAATTTTTATACATGTATAATTTGTAAAAGGGTCAAATATTTTATTAAAAATAGGTTCTCCATTAAATGGTAGAAAAAATAACCTTATAAGAATAAAGTATTTTATGTGTAATATTGAGTTTATTACTATATTATGCTTATAAAATCTACTAGTTGAATATAAAAATTATTATATTGAATATATTATAAATATATAATGTTACTATCACTCACTAATTGGAATTAATTCATTATATTTTTTTAGAGACACTCTTGGATCATAAAAATAGTATTTTATTAAAATACCAATTTTATATTCAATTGGTTTATATATTCATTTATAATTAACTCGAAAGAAATGAATACAGTTTGTATTTTCATTAATTTTCATATGTTAGTTAATAATATTCATAACTGGTAATTTAATGATTGGGTTATATATTATTATTTTTAAATAAAAATATTTTAATAATATATTATTGTTTGGTAAAACATAGTCTTTTATGTAACTTAAGTGATTTAAGAAACTCATTGTTGCGTGTGACATATGCTAACAATATGATTCTGGCATTGCAAGAAATAAATAATATTTATTTTAGTTAAAATAGTATATATATTATAAATTGTCAGGATATCTTCTTCCATTATGTTTTTGGTGATGCGTGTCTTAAATACTATCAATTTTTTTTTGTTAATTTAGATTTTAGGTGCGTCAAATTCTCCCCAAAATAATTAAATTGAATCCTTGAAACCTAAACTCCATCTTGGTGATAGTTATTTTTGATATTTATTATGTTTAAAATCCCACATTGTTATAAAGGTTTGTAATAAGTCATATATTAAAAAGATAATTGGAATTACAATGTTCAAATGAACTAATATGTAATTAGGTCTATATGAAGGATAAAATTAGGGTCATGTAGAGATATGTACATAGAGTAAAAGATTAAATTTATATATTGAGTAACTGAGGTCATCAATCCCAAATAAGTGTAATATAAATAGAATGTTGAGGGCCTCAAATTCAAAAATAATAGATGATTTAGAAAACCGTATGTTGAACAAAAATTATGTTAGTGGGAATTATTGTTATGATCCTTTCTGTTATGTTGATAAATTACATTACTACTTAAGGATATATGGAAATTCAATGAAATGATATTTTTTAATATCATATGGACAAATCAATAATTCGGATATGCTTCGATCAAATAGTAATTCATAACCTAATTCATGAAATGGATATTCAAAACATTTCTTTTATTCCAAATGCATTAAAATAAACTTTTAATAGATGATAATGTCCATAAAATTTTGGAAACTCTAACTATTTGTCTAATACTACTCTCCAAATAGGATATGGTTAATAAATTAATCAATGAACCTAAACAGTAACAATATTTTTTCCTAAAAAATATGTATTTATCAATTTTTTTAAATAAAAACAATCAAAAATTAACATAGAATTTGTGTAGTCTCATGATTGGTTTGAAACACTTATCATCCTTCGGTCATGGGTTCATGTCCTGCAATATTTCAAGACTTTATTGGATGTCCCCCAATATATAGGTTGTTCTTTTCTATAAAATTTAATATAATTAACAAAATAAATATTACGGACATCCCCAAAATAAGGTTAATCACTATATATCCTTTTAAATAATGTTGTCAATACAACCCCATTACACAAATAATTATTCCATTTTTTTCTACATATGAATTTCCTTGTTCTTGGATTTATCCAATATATCATTTATCGTATTTCTATTTCATGACACCTTATCTACAACCTAAATCACCTTATCTTTTTCCTAGGTAATTTATATTCATTATGTATTCAAATCCTACAAAATTATTTTTAAAATTGTGAATTATCATAAGTTTATCATGAAGGAGGGTCAAACTAGGCGCATTGTAACATCCGTTGTCGTGTACTAGGTTACGCCGAGTCAGGCCCAACACAGATTTTTTGAATTGTTACTCCTAGAAACATATTTTCTAGAACCATGTCCCCTTGTAGTTTATAGATAATGATTTATTGTTGAAATTATGACATAATTTACACTTTTGCAAAATTCTATTGTATTATTATATGCATATCGTCGAATTATACATTAGGTTTATGTTCTCTAATCTTGGTTTTTTGAAATATAATTCTGATGGTTGGATATAAACATCCTCTAATATCAACCGTAGTTTCCCAACCCCATATATCCCAAAGCTAGTATCTTATACCATTACATTGGCATGATTACAAGGAATAAAATATAATAGGATCGATGATTATAGTGGTATTGGTAAACTCGATAAAAACATGAGTCTCATATTACAAATAAATACAGTAATTATAACCTAATTTTTCCAATAGAGGATTAATTAGCAGATCATAACATTATTCCATCAATAATATTCTTGAATATCTTTATTAATTCTGAGATTAATTGTGATAGAAATATAATAAGGGTGGGACCATATTATTGGCAGTGGTAAAGTATAGCGGATGCAATAATGATTCAATAAGAATAAATTAACATTAAATTATAAAAAAACAGAAAAAGACATACCAATTAACCAATTTTATAAAAAAGGTTAGTGAAAAATAAGGTATGATAAATTAAAACATGTTGCATTCATTAAAACTAGACAAGTAAAAATGAATATAGCATGGTAATAATCTCAATCACATGACATTTAATCGATGAACACATAATGAATGGATTCCCTGGATATATAAAAGAAAAATATAATGAATATCTAAATGAATTAAATTGATGGAAATTATAAATTATTGGATGTCCTATATAAAAAACATGAAAACCTCTACTGTCAAGATATATCATCCTAATAATTTGAAACAACAGGATGTAACTTCTTTAATTTGTGTAACTTATTTGTCTCAAGAGAAACTATCGATGCATCAAGGAGCTATATGATATCTAGGATCTACACATAACTTATTGTCCCAATCTTTCCCCATATATAATATCCCATTAAATAAATAAAATATATTCTTTATGAAATATCTTAATTGAATAGAAGATACAAATTTATCACCATTCCCCCATGCAGTCAAATAACATTAAAATTAACTACCATATATAAATCTATATATAGTATAGGAAATAATAATATCTACGACTCAATATTTTTTAAATTTAAATGGTTACAATAATATGATTGTTTCATGATAATGATAAAAAAACAAGTAATGTGAATTCATAAAGATAATCATTAAAAACTTTGTTGGGGAGACTAATTATCAAACATTCAGAATAGTCCCATACCACTTTGAATCATTTGAATCATAATCTCCATAAATGAATAGAATTAAATGAATCATAAGATATCATTAAAATAATACAATTCTTGATATAACATGGAAAGGTTAGTAAATACACCATATATTGGTGAAGTGGTGTATAATAATATATATGACTCATTGTAATATAAATTGGGACTAAATCTATTACTTTACATTCGGCATTCCCCGTATGTATTTATATTATAGAATAAAAAATTATGATAATTATTAATCTATAGAGAATTTATTTATTTTTTATAATAATATTTATTTCCCATTCTACTATGTTTTATACGTCTACATAATCAATTGAGTTTACATTGGGGGTTTCGACTAAATTTGGTTAATGTGTTAAAAAATAAATTTGGTTGGTCAAATATGGTCAAAGATTACATTATATAGAATCACCAGAATTATGATAATTAAAAAATTAAAATACTTGTACATTAATTATACTTTTAAAATAAATCAATAAGTTTTATATGAAAAATGAACCAACGTTATGATCATTGAGATGGTAGGCCATACGTCTAAACTAGTAATATTCCCATTTTTAGTGATCGTTATAGAAAAAGATAAGTAAAACAATATCATTATATAATGATAATTATATGACAAATAAAATTTTCATTAATCATATATAATTATTAATTTAATTATTGTTATTTAAAGTGAATCAAATCATGTGGAAGAGGCGGTATTCAACACATCCATGAATGACGTTATCACTTTTAAGTGTGTGAAAGGGTAATTAAAAAATAATATATGTATATTATATTTTTATAAATATAGTTATGTTAATTATATAAAATATATTCAATTTATGTATCATATATTTAATTATAATAATCCTTTTTTAATTCCATGTATCGTGTGAATGAATCCGATCGCCTTTTGTAGGCGAGAGTCCAAACATCTAAAAATGACGTTAACTTATTTATACAAAACAAAAATTACAGTTAAATGTGTTATGATAGAGTTACAATAGGATAAATAAATTATATATATATATATCAATATATCATATATAAATATAATTTTAGTTATAATTCCTAATCATGAAAAGTGGTAAAGGAAAAAACAAACAACTTTTCTTGATGTGACAATAGATCTTTGTATACAAGAATGATATTTTCGTTACTAATTAGATGGATGTGTGTGAGAGTGTAGGTTGAACAAATAACACAAAACATTAATAGTATATTTAGTTTTATATTTTTTTAATATAATTATGGAATAAGATTATTTTTTGGAGTGGATAATAGAAATAAAACTAAAGAGCTTGATGATCATGATACCTTTTACTTTGGTAACACCTTTTGGTTTTCACCAAAAGGATTCCTTGGATGGATTTATTCCCAAGTAGAGGCTTATACTATGAGGGGATATATGTTTAGGATCTATTTTGGAAGATACTTTTTAAGCCAATGTCGATTTAGGGGTGTAATAAAGTGGGAGTAGAGAAGCTCTTTTTATTGTGGTGGAAGAGTGGCACTCTTGTAAATTTTGGAAAATAGAAATTCACCTTTGTTTTCACTAATGCATGGTGATGAAATAATTTTCCATGTATAATACTATGGATTATAGGGTATAAATGTTTCATTCTAATGTCTCATTGGGATGTTTCTAGGTTGTTTGGGACCCTAAGCTTAAGGTTTAATCCTTTATTATTTATAATTTAATCATAATCATTATAAATAATTTTAATTACATTCAGTTTTATTGGAAAAAAATCATGTTACATTATTTGAAATGAAAAATTATAATTATTGAAAATATGGAATCAATTTCTAAAATATAATTACATAAGCAGAAAAAATTTATTTAAATTTAACCCTAAAAGCAGGACACAATTGCTGATTTTTAAAACACCCAACAGTATGTTAACTTTTAATAGTAAATTTCATAGTGAATTATATTCCGATAACCTAAATTGGGCTAATTGATAAAAATTTATCAAATTAATCTTTAAAACAAATTTAAAACATAATTTAACATTATATATATATTATAAAAAAATTATTTTAGAATTAAATTTCATTATGCTTCACTATTCAATAAAAATGGGTCCTCAAATAAAAATGCCAAAATTTATCCTAATATAATTTTTTTTGCTATTAAAATTTTTTTATTTGTAAATAATAAAATTATAAAAGTTCCAAAAATTGGATTTAAATTATGATCATCATTTAAATGCAAACAAATACCTTTAAATATATAGTATTATATGTGTATTATTGGGGTTGTTCTTATATTATACATATAAAATATATTAGATTAATATAAAAAATATTATATTTTATATATAATTAATATAATAAATTAATATCTATCACTAATTTTAATTTATATAATTTATTATGATAAAACAACTTTTTGAGCATAAAAATAGTTCTTTATAAAAATATTTTTGTTTTCAATTGCTTCTTATATTCAATTATAATTATTTTGAAACCAAAAAAATATTTTTATATTTTCATATATTTTCATAAGATAGTAAATACTATTCAAATCCTCTAATTTCAAGGATATATTATATCTTATTATGTTAAATAAAGAAAATTTATAAATATATTATTGTTTGGTATAACTCGGTCGTGTGTGTAACATAAGCCATTGAAGAAACTCATCCTTTCATGAAACAAATGATTACTCAGTGTTTCAAGCATTTTAATATATAAATTATATATAATTGCCTTAAAATAGTAAATATATTATAAATTATTGGGATATAATGTTCCTTAAATGATTTGTGTTGTGTGTCTTACAGGCTATCAAATATAATGTTGATTCTTTAGATTTTTGGGGTGTCTCATGACTGTTATAAGAGGATGAAGATAGTCAAGAAATATGGTAAAGGGATTTCCAGCCTCACTTTTATTTTTGTGAAATTTATTTCATATTTACAAATCGTTTCATCTATGTGGTTTATATAATAACAATTAATATATTCAAATATTATTATCCTTAAATATATTGGTTTTTTAATTTTTATTTTTTGGTAACTCTTTCATGGTGTTTATATTTTAAATATACCAAATTTTTAATGTAGTTTAGTCACAATATTCCATCATTGAGAGACATGTCACCAATTATAATTTTGTTAATTTTTTTATATTTTATTCTCATTTCTAAGGAAAAATACTTTCCATAATTTTTATGGTATTTAATTATTCCATTATATGTTTTTAAAATGTTTTTAATGAAATGGATTTCAAAATGTTATCAATATTTATTTAGGAGTTTTAAAATTATTTTAAAAAATTGGGTTTCAAATAATTTTGAATATTTCTTAAATTATTTTAATGTGATTTAAAAGAAATTATTTTGAAATATTTTTCAAGATTTATATATTTATTTTCTATGTGATTTAAAATAACTAGTTTTAAAAACATTTTCATGATTTAGTTATATGTTTTCATGTTTATTTTCAACAAAATTGTTTTTAAAGAGTATTTATTTTTAAAAAATTTATTTTTCATTTAATAAAGGAAATTTTCATGAAGAAATTTTTTTAATAGTCATTTCATAATTATTTTCCTTATTGGATGACATCGTTTGGTGTCACTCATGTATTTCTTGGGAAATGATCTAAATGACCCATTTATATTTTTTATTTGAATGGTATATGTATTGATGGAACAATTTTAATAAAACCAAATTCTATTTCATGGGTTATATAATTATGAATCACAATTCATTCCATAGGTTATTCTTTTGATGAAATTATTATGAATCCTATCTATTTTTCATATGTTATGAAATTATTAAATTTTTATGATATCCATTTAATTTCAGGGGTTAAAATAGGATTTTTATGATCCTTTGGAACATGTATGAATGAAATCATTATGAGATGATTGGGGACTAAATATCACTTCAAGGAATTGGGTAAATATCTTTATCTCATTAGATAATAATGGGAATCATGTCGACGCTCTTGATCTAGTATGGAATATGGGGAAACGCGATCCACTATAGGAAGGTGGTGAAACCCAATCCACTATGGGAAGATGGGGAAACCCATCCCTTAGAACAAAAAGAAAAAAATATAGGGATGGTTTTGTGTCCCATATAGTAGTTTTCATCCCTATTATGTGATCTAATAGGTTTTCCATTGCACATTGACTTATAGGGAATAATATTACATGTTTGTGTGTCTACAAAAATTCCATGTCTTCTCCCTATGATAAGATTTCATGGATCATGTTCTCGATTCCATTATAAATCATGTATTATGAAATTAAAATACTTATTCCATGACTTTTATGACCTTTTATTTATATGGAATGATATTGTAATGTTATTATTATTTCCTCATAACCTTATGTGGAGGTTTATGCATACATACATGCCTTATTTCATTTTATTGGGTATATAACCTCACCCCTTCAAATAATTTCATTCCCCAAGGTTATAAAGATATAAATAATGTATGCTTCGTCTTTGATGGGTTATATTCATGGATAACCTAGTGGAAGATAATATATCTAACTTATGTACCTTTTATTATGTTTCCATGTTTCTAATGGCACTAAATTAATATGGTATTTGGGCATCTGTTTGTGTACTATATTAAGTTTTCTATCAATGTGATGATATTTTAATGTATGAAAACTAATGTTTATTAATACATGATCTTCATAAGATCGAGTGCACTCTAGTACTCCTACGTTCCATGTACCAGTGTAACCGTATAAGCATAATTGATAATCCTAAACCAAAAACCATGAATTCTTTTCAGGTACCAACTGGTTTCCTGAATAGGGTGTGAGACAAAATCAGTAGGCCACCTGAAACAATATTTAAAAATTTATTTTATGTGAATATAAAATAGTTAAATGTGTAGGTATATCATTGTAATGAAGTGAAATAAATAGTAAACCAATGTTGTTCCCATGTTCCACAAAGGATAACTATCCAACAATAGACGATTTAGCCTAAGAAGGAATGTCTCTAAACATGTGACATCATGCATATATTTGAATACATATAAGAATATAAAATATGAAAATATATGTATTCAATGGAAAGTTATTGAGGGTGACATCCCAATAATAGACAATGTGAATTGATATTTTTGGGGTCTCATACATTAAATAAGGAATATCAAGATAAAGAGAATGATACAGAAAGAACCAAGGAGTTTGTAAGGTGTCTACGACTTTATCGGTTAAACCCAAATCATAGTAATAATTTATGTAGTCCATAAATATGGTTATGAGTGTAATCCATTGGATATATCATTGTAATTCCACCATAAAAGTATCTTTTTGAGTTCAGGGAGTCCTTTCCCATGTAATCTCAAGCTAATAATTGTTTAGACCACATGGATGTAATCGTAACATCATTTATATATGGAATTCATGATAAATCTATGGTTATAATCTGATTTATTGTAAATTTAATGATATATATGAGAATATGTAGTACCATACTAAGGTATTCAAAAATAAATAATAATTTTAATGAAACCTAGCTTGGTATCACACTCAGTAATCAGACCCATAAATCGAGGTGGCTAGCACTCTAGGAATTCCCTCAGAAATCAATTGTCGAATCTGGTATGAAAACTCTTTTAACAATAAAAAAGGAAAATAGAATAATCCATCATAGGGTTATTAAATAATAATATATCATTGAAAAAATCATTTCGAATTCACCGTTAAATATCATTTATTCCATTAAACATTTAAATTAAAAATGATAATAATGTTAGGTTGTGGTATTCCACTCTTTAGCAACGAATTAAATTAAATTTCATATTCTAATTATTAGATTCAATATAGTTTCCATGAATATTATAAAAATAAATTGATTTTTAATATTTTTCTCCATAAAAAGTGATAAAAGTCAATATCAATTGACATCACCTACTAAAAATTATATAATATGTATCCTAAATTAAAATCAGTTTTATTTTCCTTATGAGGCAACCTAAAATGCCAACAAAATGTTTTGGTTGGATACAACAAGTGGATAACAAGTAAAAATAATAGGGAATAGCCAAAGGGGTGGCGTATGTTGAAGATACTACCTCAAACCATGTTATGGGGGTCTATAGAACATCATCTATATGTTCTATGATTTTAATTTTATGTGTTTTAAAAAAATTGACTGATGAATGAATGGTATTATATGAGACACAAGGAAATATTTTATAAAACAGTGATACATTAAATTGAAAGACAATAGATCACCCATATTGTCTTTAGGATTCACCCCTTTTACAATATTGAGATTTGTTTTGGTGTTGACTGAGAAAATTCAAAATAATATACAAGCTCAATAAAATTAGGTAATAAGAGATTGCATTGAAATATATTTCAATATGACTATAGGAACATAGAATATGGGATAAGGAATCACAATATTACTTAGGGGATTCCAATTCAATAGATGTTGTGTTATAATGAACTCAGATAGAGGAGATCCATACATTGCTACGGGACTGGAAGATGAATCCATGTACGTGGAGCTACTATGGGTGGGAGAGGAGAAGAAATAGAGGATGAAGGTTGAAAAAAACCTAGGCAAAATGGTAATATTACCACTTTTAATGAGGAGAATGGTGTGGCCATAAGATTTTCCTAAACTATGTACTAATCATGCAATCCCAATGGATGTGTGGAACTACCCATGAGGAATATGAACACATCTTATCTAATTTTTGGAAACCAAATGTTCTGGAAATATAATTTTTTAAAATTATTTTTAAGGTCACGTAGCTTTAGGTTCATTGTTTTAAAAATTGATTGACATCCTATAATCCATGAATTATTGTGGTACATGATTTTCAGTTCCCATCAACTAAACATGGTCCACCATTTAGCTTCACAAAAATTAGTATTTGGAACCCCAATGCTCCTAATAATCAAAAGAAATCCGAGGAAATGTCCAAGTTATTTCAATCCCTCTCAAAAAGAAAATTTTAAGTGATTTTATTATCGTATTTAAATTCTTCTGATTTATCTAGAAAATATATCCCCCACCAAAGAAGTAATTAAAAATCAATTATAAATTCCCTATTCTCTAAAACATGGGATGTTATATTTTCCCCAACCTAGAAATTCCAATCCCAAAGTAGCCTTTTGGGACAAAGAAACCTCACCCAACATACCAGGATCATGAAAATCTTCTGAGATAGCTTCATTTTTTTTAAAAACCAAAAATAATTATAATATCTAACTGAAACATGAGGTAACCAATATGAAAAAACTAGCCACACTCATTTTAAAATTCTAATAATTAAGAAAATGCTTACATGGGTCTACCCGGTGTGATACATGATCACATAATCATATCTTTTACCAACATTCATTTGTCACTACCCACTATTGGTTCGATATATGGTTGGCTAGTCTAATTTAATTTATCACTATTATCAGAATTTTATATTTAAGAAATTCATTAGTGTTATAATGATTCTTTTTTTATATTTCTCAATTCAATCATAGTGTAAATTCCCAATTGACCCCATTTATCCTGGTTGAGTTGACTTTGCATGAAATGATTTTTTTGACCTAACACTAGACTCACTTCACTCAAATGATGTGCCTAATGTGGCCTTTCAAAAATCAAATGTATCTAAATAATGGAATTTAATATATAATACTACTAGCTGAATATTTCTAAATATTATGGTCTTCAATAACCGACACATATAAAAACCCAATCATGATTCCATTGAACTAAGGTACCCTAATATCAGTTTTTTCTAATTCACTGAAACCCGTAAATGGATTCTGGTGAAATCTATAGATAAACTTAAAATGTCTAGAATAATTCCCTAGCATGACCATATGATAATACTTGATACATCACTCTTGGATCACCACCTAATAATGATATCAACTGAGACCAATTATATGACTGAGGTATCCACAGAATCAAAATATCAGAGTCTAAGGAGATCGTCCAAGGTAAAATATTTTTAGGAGTATACAAGTAATACATATGTAAATTGCTAATACATCCATGTATCTAAAAATGATTTCAACCAAACAGTTTAATCTCTTATGTATATTGAGTCATTGAATTAGATGGTTTATATGATTTCATCCAATGGCTTCCTATATGGAAATCTTAGTATCACTTAGGACAATGTACACTTTTATAACAAATAAAAACTACTAGATATATATATATATATATATAGTATATTAATAAATACAATAGGTAATTTAATTTATTTATTTGGTTTAAAATTAAAAAAACACTCTCTGAGTGTACCTTTTATTATGTCAAGATAAGGGGAATGGTCTTCACTAAACCAAAATTACAATGAGAGGATATTAATGATTACTAATAAGACCTAGGAATTCTTGTAATATCCTTATCAAAGTTCCCAACATGGTTTCAATCCAGAAATAACTAGATATAGATTGAATGTATTAGTCAGACCACCCCTTTTTGACAACTTTCTAAGAGCTCGATTCTAATAACCAGATATTTTTTAAAGGAAAAACTAGGCCATATCAGGCTCAAAAAGAAAAAAATAATATTATCTGACAATTATAAACAAGCTGGTAAATTGAATGATATTAATAGGAATAACTAATTTATGAAACAAATATAGTGGTAGAAATCAATTATAATTTAATGTTAAATTATCATAAAATAATAAATTAATTTTTTATATGAATTTTAATTTTAAAAAATACAGTTTATTAAAAAAAACATTTTGTTTTCATTTTTCCTACAAATATTAAAATTAATTAGGGAAATTTTATAATATATAATTTGTAAAAATAGATTTATGTTTAAATTAAAAATATCATTATTATTCTACTGTGAAATTTTTTGAATTTTATAAAAGAGTATAATTTTTAGTGAATAGTAAAAAAAGTGGTTTTAATAAAATAAAGTATTCTTCATGTGATTGCATCCTGATGTAAATAAGATATAAATTTTTTTAAATGTATGTAATGTATATATATATATATATAATTTTATTATATGTTTATTTTTTTTAATGTAATTCAGAACAAGTAAATTTTATTTTTCAAGATATGTTTAAAAATCATTATTAGTGCCAGTATAGCCATGCCAAAGATAGAATTGGAAACTTATTGATAATAAGGTTTTGTTTAAAATTTATTTCCGGACATTTTTATTAATTATTATGTTTTATTAATGTTTTTATCTATTAAATTCTGATTTTGTAGTTATATAACATATGTTTTATCAGAATGCATGTGCAATGCATGTGTAAGCAAAAAAGAAAAAATAACTAATTTAAGACATTTTCTTGATATGTATACGAGTGAATATATACATTGGATGAATTTAGAATTACATATTAATCCAAATTAATTTATTTTTATGATATATTTTTTTTTAATTTTCTTATATGAAATAACTAACATTAACATCTGTGCAACTCTGATGTTGTGCTTGTGAAAGCATACGAAAAATAAATATATTGTTTTTAAATAAAATTACATGAATTATAAAATGTCTGAAATTTGTGATAAATATTTTTATATAAAAACCATTTTACAATTATGTATTTTTTATTCAAATTTTGTAGATTTTGGAACTATAATAAACAATTTATGACCACTAGAATATTTTATTTGAATGTATGTCAAGTAGTTCAATAATTAAATTTTCATTTTTTAATATTTTAATTTATGTATTTCCAAAAGTGGTTTCCAAAAATAAATTGTGATTGGAAGGACAATAATTTTTAATTTTTCATGTAACTATATTTTTAAATTCTAGGGAATAAATAATAACTAGGATGGTATGCAAAATAATGATGCAGTAATTATTTAATTAATGAATAAATTAAATCAATGATATTAATAATATTAAAATAAATATAAATTGATATTTTGAACCTAAATAATGAAATATATAAGAGAATATTATAATTTCATTGTATAATAAAAAATAGTATTCTAATTTGAAACGATTAATTATGTTTTTAAAGTCATAATTATGAATAGTGTTTAATTTGAAAAAAGCTATTTCTCATGAGTAAAATATTTTAATAAATATTTAATAATCAAAAAAATATTTAAACTTTTTTAAATAATAATATTCCTTCAAATAAGTGTTATTCTATGAGTTTGATCTATTTTTAATGTATTAATCCTTATAATAAACTTTATATATTTTAATACTTTATGTAATTCTTAAATTTCCCATAACCTCAATTATAAAAGGTGACAAATTCCTTCACAATATTCCACCAACAAAAGTTTTCAAACATGACCACACACTAAAACATTATCTTCTTTAGTTATCTATCCATATTCTAGAGGTTATAGTTTTAAAGAGACACCTTCTTTTGTGGTCTTATGATACTAAGAAAATCTATTTTCCCAAAAAGAAGAAGATAATGAAACATATGTAATGATTCAAACACAAGGTAAGTGGATTTATTTGAATGAATTTTTTGTTATCATATTATCATATATTATCCGTTAAATTATTTTATCTTCATTAATGATTGTATATTTTTATAACATCTATAATCGTTAGTGATGTGTCATGATATTTTATGAAATCATATGTTTTAATGTTTATGTCTTCTTAAATGTAATTATTTAATCATGAAAGGTGTATTTCCCCTAAATCACTTATGTTTTAATAAAATTTTTACATATTCATTATGATAAGTATTGAAATAATTTTATTTAGTGAAAATAATTTATGTAAGATCATGAAATGTTTCAAATGGGTTATTAATTGGAATGTAAGTTCTTTTAAAATGATTTCTTAAAATTCAGAATTAGGGCATCATACAATATGATATGGTATCATAAGTGAAATCACAACATTAAGTGGAATATGTAATAAAATTGATACTTGATGTGGCCGCTTGGTTTTCATAAGATCATTCAACTATCAATTTAATCCATACAAGATTTATTATTTTCCCATGTTTTTTATGCAGAGATCTAAGTATTTTTCATTTTTGATTTTCAAATAGAATTTCCAAATGATATGTATTTTACATTTTATGAAACGTTTTTATTACGAAATTTTATGAAAAAAATGTTAATAAAATATATTGAATTTCTTTAATATGATATATTTTTTTTCTATAGTATCGTTCAATGTCTTTTAAAAGTAATTTAGACTTTTTTAAAATAGGTTACAAGGTAATATAATGGCTCACCCTTTATTTAAAAATTTATTTTCCACAGGTTTAAAAAAATTTCATGAAGCATTTTTCTTCTATTATAGAGTTAGTGAACCCAAAGTGTTTTAGTTTTTTTATTATATTTTTGGGCATTTTTATAATTTTCAATGTAATTTTCTATTCTCTAAATCCAATATCGGAAAAGGCCACGGTATATTTTAAATGATTTTTATTTTTCAGTTTTTTATATATAAGAAAATTCACAACACATATATTTGATGAAACCAAAAGAATGGGTTTAGGGTTTACATTTTTATCAGACCAACGATTAAGAAAACATTGGTGATTAGTTGTTATAGTTTTATTAAAAAAATATAAGAGATTAAATTTTGGTTTTTAACATTTAGGTAATTAATTTCCCTTAGAAGATCATGAATTTATTAATTCTAAATATAAAAATTTATGAAATTAATGTATGTTGAATGACTATTTAGGTTTAAAATCATTTAAATGTAGGGTGGAATGTAACATCCTATATTTTTAAATGTAAACACTATGCCACATTATGCCTAAACAAACAAATAAATACTAATTTTGTGACCATTATAAAATAACCGTTAAATTAAATTATATGAATAATAACAAATAATTTAGGAGACAAATATAAGTATCCAAATTAATTATAATGATTTGTTAAATTATTATAAAATAATAAAATAAATTTTTTAAAGTTATTTTAACCATATGAAATAGTTTTTCTACAAAAAAATTATATCTTTATTTAATTTTTATGTAAAAATAATACAATTAATTTAAGGTTGTTTTATAAAATAGATTTTGTAAATATAATTACACAATAGAAAAAAATAAAGAAATTATCTTATGGTGAAATATTTATATTTTACAGAAAAGATGAATTTTTATTGAATAGTAAAAACTACAATTTTTTAATAAAATATGGTATTTTATTATGAGAGAGTCAAGAAAAAATTATTATATAACATTTACGAAAATTATGGAATAAATAAATAATGATATTATAAGATTAATTTTGTATTGAAATAGTTTAGAACATGTAAATAATGTTTTTTGAGAAAAGTATAAAAATAATTTTCACTCCCTACGTAACACTAATAATGTCAAAAATAAAAACTTATTGATAATAGTGGAGTGATAAAAATTATATTCATTTAATTTGTTTAATTATTATGTAATGTTGATTTTATTATATTTTAAATTTAAATATTATAGATATATTACATATGTCTGATACAAATGTATGTGCAATGCTTGTCCGGGGTAGACAAATACAAAAAAAAATTAAGAAGTTGTCTTGATATGTATATGAGGGAATATAAATAGAAAATGGATTTATTATTTTATTTTGAAACTAATTTTTTATAATTATGATAGATTCTTTTTATATTTTAAATAATTAACATTAATGTTTTCAGAACACTAATGCGGTGGTTTTTCAAGCATAATAAAAATAAATAAACAATTTTTAATTAAATCTATAATAATTATTAAATGACCCAAATTGTATATAAATATTTATCAATGATAAATTTCCATACATTATATCAGTTTTATTATAATTTGTGACATTTTTGAACAACAAGAACCACTCTAAGACCTTTATAATAGTTTATTTAAAATTAAGTCATGTTTTTTACACTTTAAATTTTAGTTTAAATAATATTTTAATTTATTTTTTCAGAGAAGTGCTTTTTGAAAATAAATAGTTTTTGGAATGATAATAAAAATATATATTCATGTAATTTTATTTTTGATATTTAAGGAATAAATAATATCCTTAATTTCATTCACAATAATGATTTAAAAATTATTTAGTTAATGAATAAATCAAATTAATGATATTAAAAATAATTAAATAAATAAAATTTATATTTTATGTTAATTAATTAATTTCATTGGTGAATATGATATTTTTATTAAATGATAATATATTGGCTTTAATGTATTTAAATTCATGATTTTTGATAGTGTTTACATTGACAAAAAATTCTTTCCATGAATATAGTATTTTGTTAAATTATTTATAAATAATTTTTTTTTGAAAATTCAAAAAATGATAATATTCCATAAAAAATGTGATATTTGGTTAGATTTATCACCTTTTAAAGTCCTTATCCATATATTATACTTAATATATTTTAATATTTTATGTAATTCCAAAATTACTCATCAACTAAATTATAAAAGGAGGCTCATTCCATCACAAAATTTCAATTCCATAACCCATGAAGCTAGACCATCCACATCCATATTATCTTCTGTAATTATATCTCCAAATTCTATAGGTCTTAGTTTAGTGGGAACACCATCTTTTAAGGACGGTAGGTGTTAATAAAAGAACTCTTCCAAAAAATAGGATGATAAACAAATTTTTGTGATGAGTTGTGCTCGAGGTAAGGGGATTATTATAAATGAATTATTTTTATAATAGAAAGATATATTATCACAAAATGTATTTTAATTCCATTTAGTATTTTAGATATGACCATAATCTATATTTTCTATTGAAGTACCATTAACTTTTATATAATCATATGTTTTAATGTTTATGTCTTCTTAAATGAAAGTATTTCACAATGAAAGGTGGATTTCTACCAAATATCTTGAGTTTTAAAAAAATATAGATTTATTAAATATGATAGGTATTAAAATTATCTTCTTCTATGAAAATAATTATTATAACATTATGCAATGTTTATAGTGGAATATGAATGAAAAAGGGATGTCTTCTATTTTTTTAAAATTTGTTATTTGGGTATCTTGCGAGATGATATTGTGCATAGAGTGAACCCATAACATTATTGGGATTATGTAATATAATTTATACTCCTAGTTTTCACATGGTTTTTATATGATATCTCACGTATCATTATAATCCATAAAATTATTATTATTTTCAAATTATTTATATGGAGAAATTCAAGTATTTTTCAAAGATGATTTTAAAATTCTATTCCAAAATTATAGTTATTTTAATGGATTTGAAAAGTGATTTGTTGTGATTTTATATGAAAAAAGTGTTTATAAATTATGTGAGTTTTTTGTTATATGTTTTAATATGTTTTTATGAAGTTTATTACAATTTATTTAAAACAGATTTTATCCTTGTTTTTTTAAACCCCTTACTGAGAAAAACAATTTCTCACCCTATGTTCCAATGTTTTTATTTCAACGGATCAATAGAAATTAATGGAAGGAGTTTTCTTCTCTTATAGATTCGTTACACTTGATGTGTTATAATGGTATTGTTATATTTTTGTACTATTTTGATAATTTTCAATGTAAATCAATTACCCACAACCTAGAATAGAAATATTCCTAGTATGTTTTAAATGTGGTGAATTTGTCCAGTATCATATATATATATATATAAAATCTATATGTTCTGAACCTAGAAGTATGGGTTTGAGGATTTACATCATCATCACCTTCCAATGCATCATCATTAACAAAACATTATTCCCTCACTATAAATTTACACTAGGATTGTTTTAAAAATTCTAATCGTAGTACATCCCTTACTCACGAAGTCTTAAATGGTTTTATACATAGATAACTAATTTATCATCTTGATTCCCGTAATTTATTTAAATTCACTAGAATAATTGAAAGTTAAGATTATTTATGATCCATGATTCTAAATCTACAATCCAAATTCGATGAAAACCATTAACCAGGTTCTATCAAGGGAATCAACACAAGAAATAGATATGTAGAACAACCATCCTAAATATATTTCAAAATAAAAAGTGACGACATACATATGGTCTTTTTTGATTAATATCACTATAAATATATGAATGGTATAAAACATGTTTTATGTGCTACTCTATACACTAGGAGGGTACTTTCCATCATCCCCTTTTAATGAGAACTCATCCAATGGAACTTGCTCTATCCCCGACCAATATCTTTTTAAAAAATGCACAACATGTGTTCACCAGGTTAAAAAAAGATTAGAAAATAATCAACATAATAGAACACTATATAAGATTTTACTCAAAAAATAAACGTGAATTATTTATGATATATGTTTACACATATCATTAGAATTAGGCATAGAATACAAAAAAAAATTTGATCAGTAGTTCTACAACACATGTCCCGTTTTTATCATGTTCCCAAGCACTAGGAAAACCACAGTTATTTTAAAAACTAGGGCCCTCTACTCAATATGTGGAATGAGAAATTTTAATAACTAATAATGGATTTGAAAATTTCCACTGAACTCATATATCTCACTATACTATTTATCCCATTTCATGGTTATAATGTTTATTAACATGTATTACTCTATTATTTCATCAAAACAATATAACATCATTTAATACTATCTATAGTATTATTGACCCTATGAATCTAAATATCTGATTTCCAATGTAAAATATGTTTCCACTATTCATATTATACCATATGAATTTTAATATGTCTAATGACCTCTCAATTCAATTATCATGGAAGTAGAAGAAATGTCACATGACCTACTAAGTGGTCGACCATGCCATATAAATGACTAGCCAACATAACTATAGCATTGTGTAATTATCATTCCCTTAAGAAGGGTTAACATTCTAAATAAAGACCAATATATCTGTAGGTGTGACATATCATCACTAAGAGTCCAATTAGGTACATGAGACAACTTAATTATACCTCTCACCTAAAACAATCAGAAACAAAAATAATGTTTCATACCTGATTGATCTATCATAATGGGCTAACCCATACCTTTTAAATGGGTTTTAACAATTAAACTATAGTCACACTAATAAGTTTTCAAGGCTCGAGAACATATAATTTAGGTTTAAGAGATAGAATACGAATCCTATTTGAAATGATCATATTCCATATCTCAAGAAACTATCATGGTGACATTTAAACTCCCATTACTCAAGGGTTAAAACATAGAACAAAATATAATGGTTTCATTTTATAAAATTAAACTAATTCAAATATTTTTTAAAACATTTCAAGGTATAATTTCAAAACATAATGTTCAACTTATAATGTATATGTTATAATTATTTTAATTTTCTGAATCCATAGGGAATACAAGTATGTTATATCTAAATTCCTTTGAATATTTATTTATATAGATGGACTCCAATCAAAATTGGGAATTTTATCTTATAAGTTCCATTTTATACATTTTATGAATCTTTTATTTATCAAATAATATACCTCAATTGGATTAGATAATGGAAATGTGAATTCTATGTTATAAAGGAAATACATTTTAGGTTGTAACTGGGATATTGCTAATCGATGCCCCAAATTAATAAACGAAAAATAATATAACAAATGATTTTTAATTAAAAGGCATCGACTCAATAATATGCCACTATAAATTTATATGTAAGCCATACATTTGGATATTGGAACATGTAATATCAATAACTATGTTGTATGAGTATACCCTAATGAGGTTAAGAACTAAGATATAAAAAATGATAAAGATAACATAATTGGGTCCCATCAATTTAAAAAATATTGAAAAACACCCTTAATTGATTTATCAAATATTAAACAAGACCAAACTAACCTAAATGGGTTAAGTTGTACATTTAGGAAATTATTTATACAGGTCTAAATTCCTAATAAAAAAATCCAGGCCTTTATAATTTTAAATGAAACTTCATTTTAGAGGAACCTTTATTTATAATAATTCAATTCATCATAAAAATATGATTTTTATGGTCCAATTAGATGAATTTTAATAATAATTTTATTAATGTAATTTCCTTTATAAATTAAAATTAAAATTCATGTAACTGAAATCCATATTTTTTATAGTAAATATCAAAATATAAAAACTTGATTATAATGGTTTGATTTTATGTGTCAAACTTCAGAATTTATAAAGTCCCACATAAATTACAATTTTTATTGGCACCCTTTTAAGCATGATATTTAGAATTTCATCCCATTAATACAATGGTAAAGTGTTCCAATATTTTGTAACTAATTAATTAAGGATCCACAATCATTATATATGAGAAAACACCATTTTGGTTGATGAAGACACTTTTATAAACAACCATATATCATAATTATTATAATGTGTGCTATTGTATTGGAAACAAAAACAATAATACTTGGTCGTCTATCACTCAATAAAATAATTACAATATAACATACAATCACACAGGCATGTCGTACAATGAAGCATGAAAATAAATCAACAAAATAAGAATATGAATAATAATGCTGATAAATCATGCATGTCATGACATATATGTGTTAGTAATTCATGCAATGGATTCTAAATGTGATTGAATATACATGGGATAATAATATATATTTTTGTATAATTATGAATGTAAGAATAATTCCTTCCCATACTAGTATAGGGGTAACATAACCTAAATCTAAAAAATTATAAGAACTAAGAAGTACATCATTCACTCATGGTGATGTAATTACAAACTTTAATAATGAATAGACGGAACAATAGTCCCATTTCTGGACACAAGGTTTTTTCCTGGTGCATGATTGGATTTTCCCTAGAAATTTTTATTTATGAGGAACTGAAACAATCCATGTCCCATTAATAATTTTCAAAAATTTAATACGATGGAAAATAAATCTATAATACCACTTTGTAACATCCCTACATAATTCACTCTATAGCAACTAGCTAGATCGATCACCCCATGGCTTCAAGTTCTCCTAACCATAATCGAAATGCTACAAAATATTATTGACTATGTAATGGTGGTATTCTAGCGAGATAATAACGACATGTTCAGAATAGAAAATCAAAATAAATGTAGATATAAAAAGAAAAATAAGCAGATGCACAATATATTAGTGGAAGAAAATAATAACTAAAAAACAATGATAAAGGAATAAATAATAAAGCATTAACAAGTGGCGATGCAATATAAAAATATATAGGCATAAAAAATTATAAAAAACAATAACAAACAAATAATTAAAATTTCTAAATGATGTCTCCCTATGAATTCTGATATATGGATTAGTCCAGTGTTCCTAAGAACCCTTGTATAGGAGTAACAGAGCGAGCATAATCCATGATCTTGAACCTGTAACCATGAGGTGTTTTTGGGTAACAAATGGTGGCTAAAATAGGGAGTGAGATAATATCTGTAATCCACAACAAATTTATTATTATGATATTCATTAACTGAATATGAAATAATGTAGTGTATAGGTATATCAAATATTAATCTATTTAAAAAATAGAAAACCAATGTCACATCCAAGTTCCTAAAAGGTTTCCTTGACAACAATACCTAATTTAGAGTAATCCAAAATGTATCATAACCTATTCCATGATGTATATAATTTCATGCATGTATGCATATGCATCATTAAATATATATATTAACTAATGAGGAACTGAGGCTTAAATCCTAGACATCAACATAGTGAATAGATATGTAAGATGTCCTATAATTATATAAGAAGCATCATTCTAAGCATAATTATAAAGAAGGACATAATATGTGACCATAGTATCCAGGTCCTCACAGGATCAAGAAAAATCATGGTTATAACTCATGCAGTCTGGATATAGGAGTACAACTTTTATACATAAGATAAATCATTGGAATTCAATTGTAAATGTTTCTAAATGAGTCATGGGAGTCATGTCCTAATTAATATTTAGGAAAGAATTATTTTCTTCTCAAGGAAAAAATATATAGCATCACGTGCATGTGGACATTAGTTTAAATTCATGTAAATAATCAAATCCATTCTAATTTTACTGATATAAAAGTGAATTTTTGGTAGAAAACCGATGTCTTAAAATATTGAAAATAAATTCAACAAGAACTAGTGTGGTATCTTACCCATGGTCAAACTAATGTAATAGGGTGGCTTCCTTTGAGGCCTCAAGGCATTACCTCATGAATCCAAGGTTGTATCAAGTCTAACCAATATTTTAATAAGAAATATCTCCAAAATCATAAGACAACTTATATTTAAAAATAATAATAGTTTATGGAAATCATCTATTCTAATTCATCATTTGATATCATTTATTCATTTTAATAACACATTTATAAATGAAAATGTAGTTTGGTTAGTGGTATTCAATCATTTAGAAATTCATTTCATTCAATATAAAATTCAACTAACTAGATAAAAGTAATTATTCATCCATATATTAAATATAAGACTATATTATTATTCATATCACTCAAAAGTTGGAAAAGGCCATGTGAATTGACATGGATTATTATAATAAACCTAATATGTTTTCTACATATTAACCAATTTCAATTTTTATAAGAGTTAAACCAAAAATACTGAAACATTATTTTGTTTGATTACAACTAACAGATAATATGAAATAATAATAAGACACACTAAAAGGGAATCCCATGTTGTGGTTACAACATAAAACAATGTAATGTGTATCTATAAAATTCAATTTTTATAGCCCAGGTATTTAATTTTAGGTTCTTCTCTAATTATTAGTGATTACTAGATGTTCTACTATGTAGAAAGACAACATATTTTATAAAATAATGAGACATTATTGAAAAAAATCCATAGTCAAATACCTCAGTAATTTGATCGTTCAATTTTCCGTTTTTTAGAATTGACTCAAGGGGAACATGTGAAAATAATATAATAGACAAACACCTTGAAAATAGGTAATATGAAGCCAAATTGAAATAATATTCAGTATAACTAGAAAAATGACGAAAATAGTTAAGAGAATTCATAGACTTGCTGAAGCGATTGCAATGTGATAGTTAATGAGTAATTCTTAGCTCAAATATGGGAGGTACATATTTTTATATAACAGAAAGAGAGAGCTCTATCTGTTGGGAGATGATATGAATGAGAGGGGATAAGAACCAATGTTGCAAGGTTACAAGAAAATATGTTAAATGGTAATTTAACACTTTTTAATAAGGCAGATGGGTTGGCTACATTGATTGGCCTAACCATGTGCCAACTTTATACACTTGCGGATTAAATGTGAGTAACTGTTCCGGCTAAGGACAAATTTTGTATAAACCACTGTAGCTCCTTTATTATCTATCAAAAAATTTCTACATATTCCTTTAATAGTCATGGGGCCTTGAGATCATGGTTTGACATACCGATTCATACCCTCTAGGAATCCCCAGTTCCTGCACAGTGATCACTAATATTTCCCCAATTGTGGTTCCTCAAATTGCGTTACAAAAACCATTAAATTGAAGCATGATTGTATTGAAAATCAATTTAACACATATTAAAACCCTTTGGCCTTAAAAACAATCTAAAAAATGAAACTTTCAATTATTTGAATACAGGATTTTACATTCAACATCTTGGTCTAGAGGACATACCATCCACTAAGTAGTCAATTAAAAATCCACTAGATATTACAACTGGTCCAAAAAACTAGAATCTACAAGGGATGAACTCATAGTAATGAATTTATAAACAATTATTAGTACACATCTCAAAATGTATATCTATATAATCATTTAGGTATCCATCATGAAATAATGATAATGCGTTGGTATAAATTAATATTATACAGTTTAATAATCGTAAATTATTTCATAACATCCACCCAACCCAACTTAATCACTGGTTTATCATATTATATATGATATACTATTATAATAACCTTGTTATTTCTATAATTTTTAGGGTTTTATAAGAAACTATATCACATTTAGTCCAAGTCACATACCATTATGTCCATATGATAAAACTATAACACTAAAATATTTAGTGAGAGACATATATGATGTCAACCAGTTAATATAATAGTGGCACAAAAGAATCATATTCCTAATTCTTCAAATTCATGACCATATTCTTTCTTATTTTCATAAAAACATAAAATTTTAGGATGTAAACTTTTTTTTCCACTTATAACATAGTTTATGTAAATCATTATTATCGTTGGAATCCTATTCTATCAAATTTTTTCCATAAAATATTGTAACTACTAAAATTGTTGTTAACAGGTCCTCCTAAACTCTTATAGGATAAATTTAAAAATTCTTATTATGGGAAGTAAACAACTATTTACATTTCTCTTTACCAAGATACCATAAAAAATTATAAGATATCAACTGTAATTCCCATTTGATTTTGATCGGTATAATCCCTTAATAAATAGTGTATTTCATTTTAATGAAAACTAAATGAAACTCTTTAAACTTTTATAATTTTTTTTGAAAAAGACTTTAACATTATATTGTCTTTATCCTTTATTAATCGTTAATTCCTTTTGTACAATTATACAACCACAAATCTCTTAGACACTATATTCTTTTCACAATATCATTCTAATTTAGAAAAAAATGGTATAAGGAAGCAATATTTATTTCCCTTCTAGAGGAAAATTTATCAAATAATCAATTGATTTCATATCATATATTGTATTATTTTTGATTGGAACATTCTAATTTGAATATAAGGCTATTAAAATATATCATCGATTGATAGTGGAAAGACATTAAAACATATTTTTAAAATTACTTGAATAAATATTTTATCCATCCGAAACACTTTTATCCATATCATCTTCAGAAATTATTATATATAATTTGACAAAACATAAAACATTCATATATAATTAATAATCTCATCCTGGAACAATCTCTCTTATCACATAATGGAAATGATTTGTTGATAAATTTTTTTTACTATGATTAACTTGAGCTTGAAAAAATCCATTAAATTAAAATTGTTATTGTAGTATCAATTTACTAAATCTCATTAATATATTATACAAGCTCAATAAATTATTCAATTGATTTTTAAATCCTATATATTTACAACAGCATGTAAAATATATATTCACTATCATATACCATTCCTATTCGAGTAATTAATTTCTAAAACATCCATTCCTCACATGGGAATTCCATGTAGTTTTACCAACGTCATTATTTATATCATATATAATCCAATCATATTGAATTTTTAATCAAGAATTAAAAAACATTTGTTTCAATGTCCTTTCATAGATTTTTAAAGAAGCATTGTTGGTATTTTAATCTAAATTTACTTCTTTTTCTTTAAAATTTTACATAAATAGTCTTTACAAATAGTAAAAAAGTCTAAAAATCATATTCTCATTTCATCCATTCCCATTAATGTTATAATATTATTTAAATTTTCTTTAATTAGAATATATTGTATAAAATTCTCCATAGATAATAAAAGGTAAAATTCCATGACCATAGAAATAAATTTTTTATATAATTCCTTTTAAACCATGAACTAATCACTCTATGATTCCATAATAATCTAGATTCACCTGTATAATGAAATAAACACTTGGTTACTAAGGAATTTAATTTTTTAAAACACAATATTTTCATTTTGAAAATTTCATAGATCAATAATCTTGCTTATGTAACCATCATATATAACCAATATAATGAATTAATTACATAAATCACGTCCTTTCAAGGATTGATCACAATTTTTATCTTGAAGGCAATGAAAGTGATATTTTAAACAAACTATTCTATCAAATGAGTATCATATATCATTATCTACTTAATAATTAATTTTATTAACTAGGATACCACTAAAATGTTGAGTCCCTTTTATTGATTCATTATAACCATTAGTAGGGAATCATCAGTATTTCTCTCTAAAAATTACATAGATATGGTGTGAAACTAATATCATTTTTATTTTGTTAGAAAATCATTACAATGATATCATACATTATTATTAGATAGTTTAGTGGATAACCATTTTTTCTGATACATTTTATTAATAAACCCATCTCTATTCCTCTAGTATCCAAATACTAGCGGTTTCCCAACTTATGTAACAGAAAGAAAATGTAAAAAATAAGTTAATCATAGTATAATCCATGAGAACCCAAATATAGAATCAAATAACCCGTGAATGATATATGATCAATCATTATATACTTTTATTACAAAATCTAATCCAGGGGTGCCTCATTATGGCATGAAACTACCCAGTTGGATGATCGAGGTTATGAAAAGTGTTTCCTTGGAAAGAAAAACACACTAAATATTTGAAGGGGATTATAATATCACTATATACTTCCATGTTATTCTCTTTATATAATAATTATTTTAGTAATTTAGTTTGTAATCCAATTCAATCAGTAAAATAAATGTATTAAAACAATATTGAGGTGTAACTCATTTTGAAACCCCATGTTTATGTTATTCAGAAAACAATTAGAATTCATTTATGTTCATACATATCCAAATTTGTTTTATGTAAAGGGTACATGAATAAATCATGTAACTGTTTTAATTTATATGACATTGAAAATACTAACATGCGTATGACTAGAGAAACTAATATCCAGACCCATTAACCATTCTAGAAAAAGAATAAACCACTGGATAGGTTAGTAGTCTCAACCCATGTTCCTTTAACTAGGGAAACTATACTCAAGATATAATCCAGTTCATCATAACTCTAACACAAAAAATACACAAACTATATTTAAAAAATAAATTCATGAAAATAAATTCAATTATAAACAATGGACAATGACTTTGAAAAACAAAATTCATCATGTAGTCCATCGAGCATGTAGAGAAATTCCATACCCTAGATGAAGTTTATCATTTTTAACTAAATAGTTCATCATTCATAATATAATAATATTATTTTTATTCATATAATTGGGAATAAATTTTAAATAAAAAATTAGATATGTAAATATCCATTATGTATTTATGAAAAATTCATAAATAAAATTTGTTTATAATTATTTTACTTATTTAGTCTTATATTTTAGGCATTCCATAAAGATGAATATAAATCCATTATATTAATTAAAATGTAAACATTTTCATATCTACGATTATTTAAATTTTTTATTTTATATATATATTATTTAATGATTTATAATAAATTTACAATTAAAAGACTATTATGTAAACATTTTACATAATTTAGTATCACAATTATAATAATAATTCAATCCTTTATTATATCATCCACCCAAATGTTTTTATATTTTTAAATAATATATAAATAAGGACTCTTATATTTTTAAAAAATCCAAATAATTAGTTATTAATAAATCATTATTTATATAATAATATTTAATATTTTGTCCTTATTTTAATTTTATAACCATTCCAAAATTATAACATATGATTTTTTAAAAAATTATATAGATATCACAAGTTATTCTATATTATTAATTAAAAAATATTTCAAATATATACATTTTACATCTCAGAATATAATCTTTTCATTTAAATTTACTTAATTTATTTATAAACCATTTATAAAAAATAATTGAATTCATAAAACTATTATAAATTAAATATTTCCATTATCCCTTTTATAATGATGAATAAACATGTTGTAATCCATTTAAACCATTTTATATTTAAATTAAAATAAAATTTTTATTGATTACCCTTTTGTAATAACCCTTTTTTATGTAGTGGTATCCCCTATTTTACCATATATTACTACCCTATAGAAGGGAAATTCTCACATGACCTTTACCGAGTCCTTCGGGAACTACCATGTAAAGGCAAGAAACCATTTTACCTTTACAATTCTCTGAGAAAACTCGCTTCCTAAGGGTATAACCTTTGCCTAACTGTATAACATACAAGTTAGCAGATGGTTACCTTTATGTGTATTTAAGAACTACTACACATGGATAAGGATAAAACAACACATATTAAGAACCCCACAGATAGGTAATACCTTTAAGCATGTCATATACATTAAGGTAATATTTATTTGTATTTCACTATGTAAAAGTAAATTTCAAGGACCTTAACACAATAGCTTTGGTAGCTATATGCATAAGGATAAAACACCCAATTACCATTACATAACCCTTTTAAAAAATAACACTTCATTTCCCAATCAAAATTTAATGAAAGGGCATATTGTGATAAACCTTACACATATCACTCGATGTAAGGGTAAAACCATGGTTTCCCTTACACATCAAAACCGCATGGTAATACCATCATTACTTTTATGATTCCCCACTTTTTAACAATAATTATTGGGTTTCCATTATATATCTCAGTACTCAAGGATAATTCATTTGGAAGATAATAAAAAAAACTATTAAATGATTTTATATTATTGTATGTTCGCTCCATTTCGATGCATGGTTTCATAATAATTATTCATTGATTACTTTGATACCAATAAATTTTTTTTAGAGTCTAATAACAATTTTTTGGATCAACAATAATTTGTTAAAAAACCTTGTTCAAGAATCACTATGATATATTATATTAAAACTCCATGTAAACTATAATAATGAACATGTTGTAAATTTGAGTAACTTACACCTATGGGATCATGTAACCTTATGTATTATTTTGTTGAGTTTAATAATGACCACCTATGTGGGAAAAAGTAATCCCACTAACATTGGTATCCATAGGCCAATATGGATAATCTATCATTCACATTGGATTATCCTTTCCACCAATATGTTATAGAATCTCCACATGAAGATAATGATGAAGAAATAGAGACTCTGGTTTCTAGGATTCATTGGATAAATATCCACAATGAACATTCCATCATATGCATGCATTATTTATAAAGAACATGGTGAATCCCAAAGGTGGGGCCCACATTTAGTCTTTCCTTTATTTTCCAAGTATTAATTACTCAATTACTTTATACTTGAAACACATAAATGAATTTGACTACCATATGGTTCATATTATGAAACATATCTTTCAATGATAGATAATTAGAGTATTGATTTTCATCTCATCCAATACATCAAACATAGGTTGTGTAATACATATATATACATAAACATATACATTTTTCCCACTATACGTAGAAATAAAAAATTTAATGAAAATAATATATATATATATTTATATATAATATTTATACAAGGTTTTAGGGATCATACGCCCTTTATTGTCCAGGTTATAATGCATAACACCACAAATTCAACATTTGATCACAACCTGTTTCCAGAATAGATATAGATATCCCTTCCACTGGGTTCAATAGTTTCTTAATACCCTACAAGCTATGCTCAATATTGACCATAGAATTAGAATCAATCCAACATGTATTATAAATTATATCCTTAATATTTGAATCACTAAAACTGAAATAGATTGAAATACCCTAATTTTGATTAAATTTATATAATTTGGGATCACTATTATATGAATTTACTTTCCCATTAAAGAAGAAAAAAATGAGTTCAACCTTAATAGTAGATTAGGATATAAATTTCAATTTTCCATTAATATGGGATTTTCCATTCCTTGAATTATGTTAAAATGTGTTGTTTATATAATTGTTTCTATAAATTTTCCTAAAAGTCATTCCTACTTCTAAATAGATATATATATTAGTTATTTAATGGCCCATTTATCATTAATTGTCTTAGAAGAGATTTAAATTTCCAAATATGGAAGTGGATGAATATTGAGAATATAAAACAATATGAATTTATCAAATATAATATAGCTTTGCCTATCTCATAGACTACTAAATGGTTCTCTAGTTAAAGGTAACAAATGAAATCATACAAGAATACTCTTTTTTGAAAGGATTCTTAATATAAGTATGTGACTATGTTGTTTCAATAGAGATACTATTCCCATATATTTGAGTAAAATAAAAATAAAAATAAAAACAAGATAACACCCATTACAAATTGACATCATAGTACACATATGAAATAATTAAAACCCATTCTATATAAAATGAAATATATAATAATACATCCATATATACATATTTTCATACCATCAAACATCAAAAAATCTCCCACTAGGCTATCAACGAACATCGGGCATCTTCCTTAACTAAAATGATGATTTTTGAAACCTTATTGGGTACCCATGTTCCATGGATTCTCGAGAATTGAGTGAGGATAACTCATTAGGGAACCAAAATGGTGTCCCAGACATGAAATTTAGTGTAGTTAATATGAATGTTATATGTATAAGTAATTTAATATAAAGTACATAAGTGTAAATAAATATCCATAATTGATCCAGAGGTTTCAACATACCACATAAGAAAAACTACACCAACAATGGCTGCTGCTTAAGTGTCAATGATCATGTCACTCAAACCAAGGGGACTACATCCCATCCTAGAACCTCTTGAGAATATCCAACCAACATTGAAAAATTCTAATATATCTTTTCACACAAGAATTCCTAATTAGGTGGGCAATGTCCTGACTAAGAACCATGTCATGTAACCAATGGAAAAAATATCCCAAGAACCATAATTTACCTAGTGATATAGCTCACATGTAGCCATTATAACCTACAAATACGAGCCCACATCTATCATTGAATACCTAATTTAATTTAAGACATAGATAACCTTGAACCAAGGTAATACTGACCAATATAGATCTACATCCATCCCTGGAACCCTTAGAATCCTACTAAGGGGAATACATCCCTGAATCCAAATATAACATTCATTTGGTGGAATACTCACTCCCTATAACAACTATATCACATTAAAAAATAAATATTAACAAATCACATATTCCAAGTTTCACATACTCCATGAAAACCACTTGAAATTCAACTTGGGTTTACCTCCTGCCCGAACTCGTTGCAAGACAACTAGGTTAGTCCCCCAAGCGTATATCCTAAACACATCCCAAAACCTATTAAAGATGACCACTGTTGATGTTAATCTTCTATTAGGAAAACTAATATTGACTAAATGACTCACATTTATTTTTCTTATCTAGGTTTTATGTAATACCAAGTCCCCCAATAAGGCCCCTAAAGTCACACAAATGATTGGCACACTATATCAGTTCCACATTTCAAATTATTAGTCATTGTTAAAAATTACCCCATTGAAAGGTAATAAGATACCTTATTGTTAATATTATTTTCACATTATAGCATTATTGGAGTAATTTCTTAGCCACATAGACACCACCAAAAAGTGATAGCTAAAAAACATCTATGTTTTTCTATTATCCAAGGGGATTTCACTCACAAAAACTATTGTTAGTCAACACAGGGTAAACATTTTAGGGCACTCACATGCTAATTAGTGAGGAAGACTTTCCCAAGTCTCTAATTAAATAACCAAATGATCTATGATTCTCAAGATCTATCATGGACCACATAGACCAAACATTATTATCTCTTAACATCATTGATAAAAAATCCTATGTTCACCATTATCAGGGATATTAAGGCCATCTAACTCAGTCTATTATCACCCACAATGTGAACATATCTCATAAAAAAATTATAACAATATCCATTGTTGTAGAGATCTTAAGAATTAATGAATTTCTCAAGGTTCTATCATGTCCCTTCAAAATATGTCTATTGATTCTTAAAATTTTAATTTTAATGAAAAATTTATTTAAACAAAAGGGAAATTGTCTAGAGTGGTGAGACCACACATAACGTTATAAATAAAGGAAATGAATAAACCATATAGTAATTCATAGGATCAACCTACCAAATTCATTCAATTATTCCATTTCTAACATTATTGGATATCATTGTCGAAGGTCTTCCATGTCACACTAGTGATATCACTATAGACATTAGCTCTATATTAGTACAAAACAATTAATTAAAAAAATTATACCAATTTTAAAATTATTTTAAAATTTAATTCAACTGTATTTAACTCATGATAACTAGCTGGGTCACCACCTATGGTATAATACTTGATAAATGGGGTGTGCACCACCCTAAAATCTATATTCACCATTAATATACAAAATACCTAAATTATCACTTTAATAAAATCAATAAATTTCACCCCAATCATCAAAAAAATAAAGGTGGTCATTTTAATATTTCAATTATCAAAAAATAGTATCCAATAACTCACATGGTATCACTATTATTTTATCCAAGAAACACCCCCGCGATATTAGGGATGTCACACCATGCTATAACAAGATCAGCTCTTAATCCCAATATTGGGTGAAAAAATCAGAAACAATTAATGGAAAATGTGTAAGGGAATAAAGGGGGGTAATTTGTTTTCCTCAATATATCCTCCAAAATGAATGAAATCTGACACTGGAAAGAAATGTGGGAGGTATTCTCCTTGAATTTAAGTAGGAGGCGAGATCTCTCTAGGTTAATCCCTATGATTTTCATGAATGAAACAACCAAAACCGATTTTTAAATATCAATTTCATTACATTTTTTATTTTTTTCATTTAAATTAATTTCCATTACTTATTCTTTTTTATCCATTTTCTTTTTCCACTGAGATCTCCCTTATGGAATGTGTAATGTTCATCTCTCATAATGGATAATTATTATGCACTGAAAAATGTGTTTCCTATTTTCCATGAATACACACCTCTTATGGTTCACCATCTGGCCACCCCGATGCTGCACATAATGTTGGTATCTTAGTCACCCTTACACTAATCATAATAGTTCTTTAGTGATCACCCATTAACTATTATTAAGGGTAGTTCCACATTAGTGTATTATATATAAGGTATTTCAATAGAGGGTTCTTACCCCTATGTATAGGAATATCTGATATGTTATTAAACAACTAATGGGGATTTCCCACATAAGTAAATTTTACGACATGCGGTCACTCCCCAAATAATTTTCTAGGAACATACGTAGATTCCCCCATTCCATGGAATCAGACTTTCCAAAAATTTGGAAAATCCCATATAATGGAATTAGGCCCATGTTGGGGTCACCATAGAAAGGGTCATCCATGTATGGATAGATAATGAAAAGGTCATCCAACCATGGGGATTCTTATTTACACAAATACATCCCACCACCCAGCCTAGGATCACACTCTTGAGCATACAGGTGATAACTCAGGTCTCAAACCATCTATAAAAACTTTCAATAATACACTTTTTACTCTCAAATCTCTGATACAAGTCTAGATTCTCAAAATAAATGCTTCTCTAAATACAAATATCTAATTTACCCTTAATAATCTAAATAACATAGGTCTTTACGAACAACACATCATAAAACTTCATGTCCCCATGAAGCCACAAAGGTCCTTAACAAATAATTTCATCCTATCATGGTCATCAATTTACCATTAACTAGAATAATGTTCTCCTCAAACATTGTATGAGATTTCACTTCAAAATGACAATCAGATGGCATTCTAATTACGGAAAACCATGCTAACTATCCTCACCATCATTGAAAAACTAATATGCTTCTCAAATAGAAATGTTTATATGATGACTCTATGATGTTGTTAACCAATTCATCTATTGGTTTATGTTTCTCCCCACTAAAAGACATATCTCAATTGTTCCTATTCCAAGAAATTTTCCCCCACCATTAAAATCACCTATAAATTTTTTTTATATTGTCCCAATATCAAATTAAATTTAGATACCTTCTCACGCTCAAAATATCGTACAATACATTGGCCGAACCACCTTCGGTATACCTTTATAAAAAATTCTAAGCCATACTAACTACCAAAAAATCTCTCTTCTCAATGAGGATACCTTATCTCTCAACAGAATTCTGAGATCATCTGATGTACACAAAAAAGTTAATACCTCATTCTCAGTGTAATATATATAGATATATCCTCAAATAGCTATACTATTTGGCATGTTCTCACCCCAAGCACCATCACACCACTAATATAAAAACAACTTGTCTCACATTGAAACCATACAAATCCCAAGTCTATTGATTATAATCAATCTAATATGACATCTGAATGATGAATTTTGGATTAAAATAAGTATAAGATAAAATCGGTTTGACTCCCACACTAAGATCAAATAGATATATCAACCATTCAGTTTATAATAACTAAAAACCCACTACAGTACAACATGGTTGACCATACTGTCCTCACCCAGAAACAATTAATAATAACATGTAATGAATGATAGTATCTAATTAATATATAATTGATATATAATGTCATAAAACAAGCACAAAGCCTTCCAATCTCACTGTAAATATTATCCTCAACTCCAACATAATGTCCATATTTAATGAGGTCCCCTAAAATATATAATAGTGCACTCCTTAACATCAAGATTCCCTTATATGACTACTAAATTATAACATCTATAGGTTCCAAAAAAACATTCTTCCTATAGATACATGTTAATAGACACACTTGTGTTAACCATACAATGAAAGCCCAATGTATCTATGATGTCACATGTCACCACAAAGGGACATTGTTAATTTTATTTATATTATTATGAAACTGTATAAAAAAGAATTTAACTGAAGCCATGAGACCTAATATTTCCCATCGGAAATAACAGATATATAATCAATGAGAACAACATATAAATAGAATATACCTCATTGATCAAATCTTAAAAGAATCTATGTAGGCTCCAATACAACCCACTCTCAAAACCAGACTAACACTCCCATGAGTCACACATCATCAAAACATCTTAGAATGGTAGATACATGATAGATTTTAGGTAATATAAATTATGAAACCATTTATATACACATCATTATTTGACATGATTCATCAGCTAAAATGGTTCTCATCAATTCCCATTACTAAAATGAAGATTCCTTAAGTAGGTGTACACCTCAGTGATACACTGCCATATCATTAGAGTTAGATCATCTTGAGACCAATCTCATCTATTTCAGTCCTAAGGTCCTATGTAACTAACAATTATCAGAATAGGTTAATCTCATCTAGATATAATATCCTCATTTCATTTTCTCGATAATCCCGACATCTCACTCATGCCAAGGAATATCAAAAAATCACTCACCAACTTATAAATCATCACTAAACTAGAAGAATCTATCAAAAAACTATAACCCAACTATATTTACCCATATACGATCACAATCCACTATCACATAGGGAACCAGATCTGAAACCAATAGGGTTCTATATTTAATTGATTATTCTATCTTAAATCCATCATTTTAACCAAGTTGTGTCACACATTTTTTATAGAAAAGACCAAGGAATCTACAGGCCGACAACACATATTTTATAACTCCTCCCTTGAAACAATATCATAACACAAAAAATTTCAGGATTCACTTCCCCACTATGGAAACCACAAAAATGGGATAACCGCACTATCATACAATCCTCATATATCCAAGCTCATTCCATTAACAACATCCATATCAATAATTTCATGAGTCATATCATTAGTAAACAAGTCCATCTTACTTAGTCTAAAATCATGTCTTGCCTAAGTCAAAACTCAAAGGGGACCATTCCTATCCACTTCTTCAATGTAACATAGAAATCAACTTCCCAAAACACCCACTATCATGTTCTCATATACATATAAATATTTGAAATAACATGTTATGTCATCAGCAAATTGGGTAACTATTCTCACCAATAATCTTTATACAACCCCCACCTTGAGGTCCAAGATATCATATTTGTAGATATATATATATATATATAATTACATCCTTCTATTATGATATTTTTTATGTGAACTGTATTCATATGATTTAGTTTATTATAATTCCACCAAGAGGACATATAAGAAATCACCATATAGTTTTTTTAATCTATATGTAAAAATATATATTTCATTTCAGCATAATTTCCATAGGAATCAATTTAATATTACAAATAATATTGGACAATATACATACCTTACATTGAGGGACTAAATAGTCATTATCAGAGATAATAATAAAAAATTGTCTACATTGCCGTTCATTATAAAAAATACATCGTGATGTAATTGAGTAGAGTTACAAAACAATTGTATGAGAAAATGTTATATTTGTTTTTACTGAAAATTTAAACAATTAAAGCCTCACAATTTGTGATATGAATCAAAAAAATGTATACATATGTCATGTTAGTCAAATATAAAATTTATAATCCATGTATACAGACATCTTCCCTGTAGAAAAAGAGACAAAACCCACATGAATCATAATATGTAGAATCATAACATTTGAAATGTCTAGAAGCTGAATAAAAATCACATTTCATGGGTCACATGGGATTTCCCTAAAAAGAGGACTATTTCATATCATTATTAGGTCCATAACAAACTTAAAACTTTCAGTAATCATGTTATACTATATCCTCAAATAGTTAGAATAACACAATGACACCCTATTAGCACTCAATATAACACCCCAAGTTAATGAAAACATGATAATATATTCAGTTGAGGCTCTACATGAACTTAGGTCCATCTCCCCTAAACGAGAGTCAGATGACTAGAATAGATGATATGGGGTTTTAACATGTGAATACAATAACAGCAAAATATAGAAAAAATGTGTAAAAATAATCAAACAATAACCCTAATTAATAACCATATATTAAGGAATTAGAAACAAAAAATCATGTTCTTTAAAATAAAATGTAGATCTATATAGATATATACCCACACATCCATACCAACTGATATCAACTAATCACCCACTAGGATAATCATATATTAAAAATAAATAACATAAGGCAAAAAGATTCTCTACTACCATCCTTGATAATTGCCTTGTTAGAATCCATAGTCTAATAATGTATATCCCACTCGAATATGAAACACTAAGAATCTTCCCTACATGATTCTATGATCTGTGAAATCTCCTTTTTAGGCCAATGTGTGGTAGATACCTAATCTAGGTGTGAGTATTAACAAGTAAGGCACCACCAATGGGGTTTAAAACGTAAATAATAATTTAGAATATTAAATTTTTATATTCCTAACATAATAAATAAATAAAATAAAGAATAATAAAAAATAACCATTATAATTACTTGTGTTATAACAAGACACTATATATTGTCTATAATGGTTTATTCTAATGTTAGAGTGTATCATAGCCTGTCACATTTCCCCATAGGAACTCTAGTTGTTTTAAAACCCCCAGAAAACATCATACCATCTTCATAATTTGTCACAGTGTCTCAAAATAGATGGAGTAACACACAAATGAACTATGACATATCCCAAACCCATTTCTCATCCACCTGAGAGAAACAAATTCATGAAATAATCATATTCTACCCAGGGGTACGAATTACCATCCAAGGACTCATAATTTGACAATGTACATAAATCACTTGGATCCATGATGGTAGTTTACTAGTGGGATCCAAATTCTCCCCTAGAATATTGAAAATTATACCTAGGGGTATTCCTCCTTTGATATGTATAAAACATGAACCATGGGGAATTCTCCCTCTCTTAAACGACCATATCATATGAATAATAAAAAGAATTAATATAAGCCTAGGAACACATCTATCTTAAAACCTCAAGTAAAATATCATGGGAAAACAACATAATCATACTCGATACATGAATAATTGGCTGGCCTCCAAAGAGAAAACCCTATACCCATAATAAATCCAATGGTTGATGATCAATGTATTTATTTGGATTATGAGGCATTACCAATGTAATATACCATGATTTCATAATATATTTCCTCTATAAAGCTAATGTGTTCAATATAGTTAGTCACACATAAAACAAAAAACAATGAAATATTATATAACAATAAAAATGTACCCATATATTTACATGTAAAAATAGAGGAAATTGAATTATGAAATATATGTTGAAATTAAAATATCTATCATTTTTAATAATAAGTAATTGATAAAATATAATAGTATTACAAAAAAATTAATAAAGATAATTTATTATTCAAAATGTATTCATTCTAAAAATTTTCTTTTAATTTGTTATTATCTCAAAAAAATATTTAATAAAATTGACAGTTGATATGAATAATATATTTAAAACATTTTTATTAGTGAATTATAATAAATAATTGTAATGTATCTGAACCATTACTCCATCACATGATCGATACAATTGGTTATATGACCTCAATCATGCCTACCAATATTCTAAATAATGCTGAATAATATCATGGGTCTACATATTATTGTGGGGAGACTATACCCTATGGTATATAGTTGAAATAATAGTGGAAAATACTATGTTGAAAAAATATTGGAAACCATATCAAAAACTAGCAAGGAAATCATAGAAGATAAAGGGAAAATTAAAACAATAATAATAGAATAATGTAAAGATAGAATATAGTTCTACTAAATGATTTTATATTTTTCATGCAAACAAAGGGAAGAGAAGACTCTATAAAGAGACAAAATACACAAGTCCCCAACCCCTATCTGTCCCATATTAAAGATCCAACCCAACTATGAAAAAATGATAAAAAATAAGGATTCAAATACTTGTCCATACCTGAATCCATGATGTTTTTCTAGGCTTCAAATAGTGGCCAAAATAGTGTGTGATTACATATCATAGAATCAATCCCTATGTTTCTAAACATTTCTATATGCTTATATAGTTTGTGTAATAATGAGATAACATGGGTATTAATTTTTTAAATTAATAATACTCCTGAATTAAATATGCCAACCCTCATGTTTTTGAGTGACACATAGAGAAAGAGAAATGTTTTTCAGTATGATTCCAATGATCTTGTACCATGTCAAAAAACAATTCTATACATGAATATGACCCTCCAATGGTATGGAAATCCAATCATCATAGGAAAAAAATAAGAATAACCATCTGAATTTTTTTGAAAGATTGGGTAGAGGCCACTATGAATTCCATCATATCCAGACGGAGGGCTCTAAAAATTGCATAACATTTGAGTTGATGCCTAAGGGAATTATAGAACATCTAGGTATATCCCTCTAATAATTTGAGAACACCTGGAATGATCCTTCTGTGCATGACAACACATTAGTGAAGAGCCCTCTATGAATTTCAGCACATGTGGGAAGAACCCTCTATGCATTACAAACTATCCAAGTAGATCCCTCTATACATTTAATCGCATCTGAGTAGATCCCTTTATGAATTAGATCACTTATGTATAGATAATACTATGTATTACATCACATATGGAAACAAAAGAAAATTATATATCATGTTCATCAAATGTGAGGTAATGAACCAAGTATATCATCATAATTTATTATAATTCCATTAAGCGTGGATTATCCTATAGACCTGTGATTTATTATTTTATTCCCTTTAAATGATGAAATTTTTTTTGGTTCTATAGTCCTATTTAATGTCTTTTTCAAAATACGATGTTATGACAATATAACATTTTGAAGGCATCTATTTCATTATATTTGGGGTAAGACTCACATATTATTAGTCTACAAGTCCTGTCTCAACAACATTGGACTTGATAAGAACCAATGAGATATTAAGGATTTATTGGTATAATAAAATGTGAATGATCTCATTATTTACATAATGTTCATGGAATGGTAGTGAAATTATTGTCATTGTACATATTAGGAGAATTTAAATTAACATTAGGTAGTTTTTCTTGACCACCCACCTCAAAATAAGGTAAAACAAATGTTATATATCAATTTCCATTCTATAAACATGTTCTTAATTCCATTCAACAGAAAAATGAAACATTGATAAGTAGGTTCATGATTTAGAGACCCAATAAAACAAAATCCATGATCGAGGAGTATTCTCAAAAGACTTATACTGATGGTCATTAAATTTTATGAGAATGGAAGTACATTTTATCAGAATTCATGACACATAGTGATTTATTATAATATTGGGAACAAGAAATTAATGAATTTAATCTGTAATTTTTTCCATTAATTCCATGATATTGATATCCTCTAGAAAATTTCATTACATGGGTAAAAAAATAAAAAACAATTATCGCATAAAATTGTTTTATGATGTGAACTTCTATTTTACGGCATGTACAAATAATTTTATGATGTAAAAATATCTAATATATTTCTACTCACTAATTTAATTCATTCCCTAAATTTATATTTTGTGTCATTAGTTCACGCTACATTCAGTGCCTCTAGCACCTCTGGAGAACATACCTAAAACCAGCCAAACATTCTCTGAACACTTCCAAAAATGATCAAACAATGGAAAATGAACTCCAAATGGTTTACCTAAAAATAAATAGATACATACCTAAAAATATGGTATCTTAAATCCTCCCAAACAAATAATATCACTTACCCGATCAATGATCCAAAGCCTCTTAGTGGGTATCGTTGAATTGGCCTGGCCACTATTTCTACATATCATACTCCCTCTACATTGTATTCTCTTATATATGTCGACGTTTCCACTTGACACACAAGGGGTATGGTGTCCCCTCAATTATTCTCCTCAGTACAGTCCATGACTCAAATTAGGTGATCTTTAAAAGACACATCAACATCAATCTTGATCTCAACAATTCTAATGACAAGAGATGTGTATGGAAGATACATCCATAACTGGGAAACATCAAAACATTTCATGAATGGTGCTGTAAAATATTTGAGTGGTTGAACTATATATGCCAATAAAGAAAATCATTCCACAGTCTTGAAACGATGAAAAAACATGGGAACTAGAATCACCCATTTTATAATATATCATTTCCTTATCCATGGAATGTACAATATGGAAAACACAATGTCCAACCTAAAACTCTGTAGGTCATCTCTGATGGTTAGTATATGGTTTTTATAGATTCCTTATTGTCACCATATGTTTAATGATTAATTAAACATGTTTATATATTTCCTATACGAGAATAAGTAAAATATGTTCCAACTCTCCAAACTCTAACCAACAAAGTGGGGAATGAAATCCACTCCCATCATAATCCTCAAATTATTTTATTTGGATCAAATCCCCAAAGATTTTATTTTATTAGAACTCATTGAGATCTATATTCTACTACTAGGACACATTGATGTCAAAAATCATAGGAGTGCAACATATCCTCAGAAATCTAAATTTCCAATCTACATTAGTTATTAGATTATGGATGATATATTGTACTCAAAAGAACATATGTTCATTCATGTGGGATATTCTAGGTAATAATAAGAAAAAATCTATACTGACATCATCCTATATCCATTCTAAAATGCATAGGTGTTGTAACATCATAACAACCCTCTAGTTCTTAGATGTTTTCTAATGATAGGTAAAACAACATTCCACACATCCAAATATCTCAATTTCTATTTGTTTCCAATATTATTTTTAATGGATACCAAGATAAATATTAGTATAAAATGTATATACTTCCATCCTGATTCAAGAAACTCCCTATTTATCTCCTCATGAGAATATGTTGGAAGGCAAACATGTCCATGGGAAATAAGAATTTCACTGTTTCATGATGGTGGATCCACACCACATATGTTATCCCTTGGAGATAATTTGTATATATAAAATTACTACATGGTCTTGGTCTGGTCGAGAACCATGGGTATAAAAGATGTTAATGTTGGAGCTAATTATCCATGGGACTGCTGATTGTCTAGAGAATGTCTGTAACAAATACAATTTGTAACCACTCATCATAAAATTCCCATAATGCCTCTATTTGAGTCTTTCAATATAAGTAATCAGAGATGCCTTTTTCTTTTCTTAGTGGATAATCCCAATCAAATTTGAAAGACTATAGATACTCAACCCACCTCAACTGTCAAAGGGTCAAGTCTTGGTAATAAATAACATACATGAGGATCTTGGTCTCTGTGTATGAAAAAAGCATCTCACTAAATGGATAGTATCTTCACTATCTTCGGAATATAACACCATAACTAACTCAAGATCTTGAATAAGTCAACTTTTCTCAAGAGTTTTTAGTTGTGTGGATCCATACGCAACAACCAAGTCCTCTTGTATCACAACATATTTGTGTCAAACAATAGATTCACCATTTTCATTATATATTCCAAATCTAGTATAGGTATGGTTAGGATTATTGATGAGGTATGCATACTCATTAGATCTTGGAATTCAATCTCCCAATAATATAAAAAAACTTTCATCACCCCTTTTTTGGTCATCCAAAACATTGGTTTTACCTAATGTAAGAAGTCCATGATGAAACACTAATAGTATCCTACTAGATACAGAAATCTCCAAATATTTACTATGTTCTAGGTTCATTCCAAATATACCATAATTGATTATTTTTATTGGTCCACTATAACACCATCATCATAGATAACTTTAACCAAGAAGATAATTCAATTAATCTAGTAACTTCATTTAGAGAGATTGGTATATTTAAAAAGATCTCATAGTGTACTGAGGATGGTTTCAAGATTCATTCAATGATTTCAAGTAGACTTGGAGTAGACTAGATGTAATTTGGAAAAAATAACAACAAAAATCTCACACTGAATTATAAATTAAATTTTTTAATACCATCTAATCTCTCACCAACCAATCACATGAAATTTAAATCACTAATACACAAATATATTGGGATTAACATGTATCAAAAAAAAATTAGAAGAAAGAGTAAATAATATAATAATAATTCCAATTCTAAAATATGGTTTTTCACATGGAATACTAATAGTAGACAACATAACAAGTAGTTGAATCACAACCCCTCATACGCAATAGTTTGGATCTCATGAGTTTTTAAATCATAGTTTAACCAACATGATTAAACAAGGGAACCATGTTCCTTACCTCAACATAAATATTATATGGAACATCATCTACCTATAATTTATAAGGTCACTAATATCTATTTAGACTCTGGTATCTATCATGACCAATTACTAAAGTTCTCCTATTTATAGTCCTTACAAAGACTATGAAGATGTCCTATCCCACATCAGGAATGAAAGTCCATATCCTCTCAAGGGTACTATCGATTCCAACGTCAAATCATACAACTCTTAATGAAATGAAACTATACCACATTCTGGTTTAGTAGCCTACTGACATGGCTTCTCCTCCTACAGCTTCCCTAGATGTTACTTTCATTGTAGTGATTCCCTCTACTAGAAGAATATATCTCTTATTTCAGTACTAAATCTTTCTGGACACAACTTAGGGATTCATTCAGGTTCCCTTCCATGATGAGTTCATGATTCATTATATCTAAAATGTTTCTTTTGTGGAATATTTTTTCTTATGACCATATCTTTTAGTAAATTTCACACTTGAAAAGTCTCACTCTTGTGACTTCATTGGAAGCCAAGGATAGAGAATTTTTTTTTAGTTTAGGGACTCATCCTTCATTGTTCATCAATCACATTACCTTCTTTGTACATATCTATGAACTCACAATCCCTTTAATCACTCATCATCTCTATAGATAATTGGTTCAGGAACATCTCTCTAGAGTAATTCTCTAACAACTCCTCTTATTTATATATCTACTCAGGGATATAACACAAAATCTTGGCAATCCCTCACAACATGTAAGTAGAAAAATTCATCATCTTATCCACATGTGTCTTGAGGTGATAGAATCATTTGGATTAACATGATCAAGAACTGACCTACCTAGGGGAAACCTTCCCTAGTGAATTTAAGAGGATGATATTGTTATAAATACCTAAATAAATTAGTCAAAAATGGTGTGGTTTGAACAGTCTCCAATTTTATGGTTTACATGACCCTAAAGAGGCTATTTTGAACCGGATAATCCATATAGTTTTGTAGAGTTTCTGGAAGTTGAAGGTTATCCTTATTTGTATTGTGTGGATTGCCACTCTCATGAGAGTCAATTTGAAGACGATGAGGAGAAATTTATTTTATATGGACTAATGGACAACTCATAACATTGGGGACATAAAAAAAATAAACCTAAAATTTTGAAAACAATAGAGGATCACTGGATCAAGGTCCCCCTACACTTGGAATATCATGTGCAGTGGAATAACATATATTTTCATTAATTTCATTTAGTTAGGTTTATCAAGGGGCATCATACCATAGATCATATGTGTTGATATGTCATAGGAAATAAACATGTCCTATCATGAACAATACATGTCTAATGATATCCATATATTCTTATCATGATGCATGCATACTCAGCTCATTAAATACTGAACCATCTGAAAATTCTCATAAAATAGTGACATCACTCTTCATGTGAATATCCTAAAATGAATTAACATCAAAATCATAATAAGAAACTAACATGATCAACAATCCCATTAATTTGTACATAGTTTCCCCCACCATTCATGGGTTAACTAATCCCATGAATGGGATCGTTTTAATGTCTTGAATCCTACTATTCTCCATTCGAAATTTTCAAAACAGTAAGTTACAAAAAATAAACTTGATTCTTTTGAATCAATTTTGTAGCATCCCTGACCCAGTACTCCCACACATTATAGGTCTAGTTGGATACATGAACATATGACTTCCTCCCCACAAGATAAAGGGTTCTGAACAGTAGTGATTGCCAAAAAAATATTCTGGGGATACTATACTCTATGGTAAAGAGATTTAATAATTCTGGGAACAAAAAACATTGTAATAAAAATAGAGTAATCCAAATAAATAATCAGTCAATAAATCATTGTTGATTAATGGAAAAATAAAACAACCAGTAGTAATAGAATTATTTAATATTAGAGTGAAATGTAACTAAATGATCTGTCATATTTAAAATTGATAAAATTAATAGAAGATACTATAAAGAGGCCAAGATACCAGTCTTGAAACTAATGTGAGTCTCATATCCATGATCTATACCATCCCAGAAGAAAAAATCAACAACATGTTCCCTTACCAATCTCTATACTTGTATCCATAAATTTGGTCAGGGTGCCAAATGACTACCTAGAGAGGGCCTGAGTACATTTTTGAATTGCAACACTATTATGTATAAAAAAAATATTTTTCTGAATATATCATTCCTATAATAAAATGATATTAGGGATATAAATTTACTATGTTAAGACTTTACATGAAATAAACACATTAAACATTGAGTTCAAGAGTGAAAACCTCATCTGGCCAAACATCATTTGGAAATATTATTGAGATCTTTGAGTATCTCATGAACCTATGACTAATATAACTATGACACTCCCAAAATATTAAACACAATTCATTATAAGAAAAAAAATAAGACAAATCCTTCCTTGAATTTAAATATGTCTTCGAATATCCATCTAAGAATTTATTTATATCCAAAAGACCTCTCTAATAATTTATGAACAGATAAAAATATCCCATTAGGAATTATATGACATCCAGTCAGAGTCCTAAATGTTTTTTATTACATTTGGGTAGAGACCAATAAGCATTTTTCCAAATTTGGACATATCCCTCTAATCATTTCAGCACATCTGTATTAATCCCTCTCAGGATTACAACACATTGGTGAAGAGGATAATATGAATTTCATAAAATATAGGATGATCCCTATAATAAATACATGAAATATAATATGATCCCACTATAATTTATCAAATTTCAAAAACCGAACAAATAAACCTATCTATATTATCAAATGAGAAGTAATGAACCAATAATTCCATCATAATTCATTTTAATCCATTAAGCATCAATTATACCACAATTACATTATTTATTATGGTAATTCATTAAGGTATAAAACATATTCAATTCTATGATGCTCTTTCATGAAAATTTAAAAATACTATGTTATACGATATCACAATCCTCGAAAAGCTTGTTTATAATGTTTGGGGTCAGAATAACCTTTTAAGTGGATGCAAGCCCAGTCTCAATGCTAATGGACCTAACATGATTTTATTGGGAGGTTATGGAATTGATTTTATCATCAATGGGGACATACATAGTATTTTTACAAATGTTGTTCCATTGTGATCACAGTCATTTAACATATTTGAAAATTTTAAATGGACATTGGATTTTATTTTTATACCAACCACCAAAAAATTAGAGATGACCATGGAAATCCATAAATATCCGTGGCATATCCAGATTAGTTTTTCATTTCGACGAATCCCAAAAATTCCAATAACTTTTTTGAGAATTACCTATTCCAAAAGACAGAGATTCTCAATCAAAGAAGATATTGATAAATCATATAATGATGGTATTTAAATTTTTAATGAATTTTATATTACATAATCATAACACATGACACATGCCAATATATTTTAATGATGGGATTCCTTAATTCATTAAGTAAATAGTTAATTTAGCTCATGAATTCCATGATTTTCATTAAAATCAAAAATATTATCTACTGGGATAAAAATTGAATAAAAATTGTTTATAAATTTCGAAATATTTTACAATATAAATTATGATTTTATGTCCTTCCCTGAAAATGTTTTGGCTAAAATTTTTTTTATGGGGTTTAGATTTCCCAGGAAATTTATTCCCTAAATTTACAATTTACCATTTCTATATAGGTTGTGACTCCCAAGATTCTCGAGAACATACCTAGAAAAAACCAAAATCACTTTTTAAATTCAAAAAAAGGATAAAAAAGGGAAAAAACTCTAGAGGGTTTCGAAAATCAAAAAATGAGAAATTCATTGAAAAGAATGGATCTTACTACATGAATGTATTGAATAAAAAAAGTTATCTTCCAATAAAAACTATTTCCATTAAATAATCATATCTTTATTTAAAAGATAACTTATACTATTTTATAACTTGTCTATGGAAAAATAAACACCATTTTTAGATAAATCATTCAATATTATCTGAAGAGGAATTGTTATTATTTTTAAGAATAGTAGAGTTTTAGGTGAATGGAAAAGGGCCTATATATTACTAAAATTATTATTTTTATGAAAATATGACATTACAAGAATGCAATAAATTTTTTGGAAAACTTATATATATAGAAATTAATATGATTAAATTAAATTAAATAATTTAAAAATACTATGATGAATTTATTACACTCATCTATAATTTTTTTTGGAGATGTATGCCATATTTTACTCTTTATATTATTTCTATTTAAATATACTATTAATTATTATTGATGAATTATATAAATTAAATTCATAAATATTTATTTTATATTGTTATCAACATGATAATATTATATAATAAATAAAATTTAGTTTTTGGACATAAAAGTATGATTACTAGGATTACATTTAACGAACACGATAATAGTAAAAATATTATTTTAGAAGAATTGATTTATTAATATTGTAAAATTTTTATCTAATAAAATTTGTATTGAAAAAAAAATTTAAACCTATATAGAAATATGTTATTACACATTAAACTAGATTTAAATAAAAATATGATTATGAATTGTTAATGTAAAAAACATCTTACTACAAAACAATTTTTCCATATATTCGTTGATTTAATATAAAGGTTAATTATATATTATCTATAATATTTATAATACTAAATATAGCCTATATATATGTTTATAACATCATTATTTGGTAATATTGGTTACCTTATATTTTTTTATTGAAATAAAGACTACTAGGGTAAAAACATACAACAATTGTAAGAACCAAATTACTAAAATGTAAAAAAACAAGTGCAAAAAGGGATGAAACGTGTTTAAAGTTTTTGATATATTCATTATAGGACTTAACATCGTCATATCACACAAAATATATTATTTATCACTTTCAGAGTCATTTAATGTAAATATTATATGTTATCATACAAATATATCATATCTTAGTAGAAGGATATTCACTACATGACATTATGATCCATGCTAGAATCATTTAGGTATAGTGGATATGGAAAAAAATAAATGTAAAAAATGTTCCATAATAGATCTATTTTATATCCCACTATGTTTTTAATAACTCTCACCCTTCATATAGATATCACAACTAATACATTTCATTATAACTCAGAGAACGAGTCGTAAGAAAAGTTGAGCTTATATGCTATGTAAGGGTAGACATAGGAGATATTAATATATGATCATATGAAATAATAATATAAACATATGTATGTGTTAACATTAACATAATATATGAATTTAATATATAACCATTCATAGATCCTAAAAATAAGACGTGGAATAGAACATTATCAATTCGAACAAAATTCACATATGAGTGAAAAATAATCAGAAATAAATCATTACCCATAAAATATATTCGTAAAACTGTTTCAACATAATAAATATAAAAAAACATTACATATGTCATGTAAAAATACTACGAAAAACAATATATGTAATCTTGGATTATTACTTGTCACCCATTATTGATAAGGACTGATATGTTTCCAACAGTGGATCAAGCCGCACCGGTTTCGCTTAATGGATTATGATACACCAATTTCCCATAGTGGACTGTGCCCTTAAATTTTCACCCATTATCATCTCAGATTTTATAATAATTATCCAATTAATTTGATATATATAATCGTATTACATTTATAATGATGAAACCCATATTTATTTGAGCTATAATATCCTAAAACATTTATCAAATCATCACATCAAAACCCATGTTATGAAAAAAATGCTTCATAAACATTTATTAATTTGACCTATAATTTCCCTTGAAAAATAAATGAGTTTCACAAATATTTTATAAATATAAACATTAATAATCCCATTAGTGAATAAGTACGGAATCATTTAATGTTATACTCAGTAAAGAATAAGTAATATCAAAGGATATAATATTAAATAGAAAATTATTTCTAAAGATAATAGGGATCATTTCATTATAAATATATCCTTCACACATGAATATAAACTTTTCAATTAAAAAAACATTTTTAAAACCCTTCTCTTTAATAATAATCATTAAAACCGATTAATGAATCATTAAAACTAAATTAGATTTTTTTCTTGAGGAAAAAATCCAGTAAATTATTAAAATCAATTTTTAAAACTAAAAAGGCATATAACATTTTGTAAATACTATTATTTGAAAAAAAATCATTTTAATTAAAAATTAATATCTAAAATAGTTTTTTATAATTATTTTATAAAATACAATTCATTCTCTATACATTAAATAGTGATTCCATTCATATTTTTGAAAAAATTCAAACAAGAATTTTTTGGAGATCAGTAAGTAAATACCATTAACTTTTTTAAAAATAAGTAAATCAAGGGTAAATATATTTCTAATAAATAATTTATGTGATGAAAAAATATTAATTTTTTTTAAAAAAATGTTGTTCTAGAAGAAAAAGGATTTTTTTCCTAAGAATGAAAATAAATTTGTTTCTATAAATGTTTATTTATTTATTTAGTACATCAAGTGTGGATAATTAATGGAAAGAATTTATTATAATTAAATTACAATATTAAAAGAAATTTCATGTGATTATTAAGATATAGATCGTAATATCTCTTCACCATAAGCATAGACACAAACAATCCTAATAAACAATGATATTGTATCATAAAACCCTTACCACTTTGTTACCATTAGTAGTGTAAAAACCATGAAAGATAGATACCAAAATTGATATATTAATTCCAATAATTTTCATGGTAGTAATAAAAATTAAATTAATGGTATGTATATACATTTAATAATTGAATGTTATGGAGAATGTGGAAGGTGATTCCGAAAAAATGAACGTGATAAAGAAATACCTTACCTTAAGCATCAAATTCCATTATACACATTAAAATACATAGTATAATAAATATTTGTTTATTATAAATATAATATATTAATATAATTATATATTTCAAACCATATATGATTTACTTATGACCTTTTTTACCTTTTTATTAACAAATCATGATTAATGTCGTATTTTAGAGTAATAACTGGTTTGGTTTTCATTTATGTTTTCATTATATATTTTTGGTCAATTGATATTGATGGTGGTTCCATTATATCCCAAATTTTACCATTATATTAAGATCATATATATATTTAATATATGTATTTATCGTCATCCTTAAATGTTAGACAAAAAAATGGAATACACTGCTCTTGGAGATGGTAGTCCATATATATGAATGATCATTGTTTCTATTTTCACTATTGATGAAGTGATAAAAGTAAAATAATGTAATATCATTATAGAATCATTACTACACAATTTTTAATTTTAAACAGTCCTTATTAACATCAATATAAATCATAGGTGAAGAACGAATCACATCGCTATGTGGTGAAGTAGTCTACCATACATAGAAATGAAGTTATAGTGTTCCCACAGAATAGAATGCAAGATAGTATATGTGATACAATGATTCCTAAAGAATAATAATATCATAAATAGAATATATAAACAATAAATTCATTATTATATACATTCGAGAGAGGTGGTGATGGGAAACAAAGAAACATTAGTTTGTGAGGTGGCAGTCCACCGTACATAAGAATGATGATTTCGTAACTCATTTGATGGAAGAGGAGAAGGAAATAGGACATTACATTAAGAAATTGGAGTATAATTATATTGAATGTAATTTTTTTTGGTTATATAATCATGGTTTAATAATAATTATTGTATTTTTAGGAAGAAATTATATAGTACCCTCGTTTTGGTATGTTACCTACGATCTGAAGAAACTTCTTTTGGATTTCACCAAAAGTATTCTTAGGAATGATTTCTGACCAAAATAAGAACATTAGAATGATAATATGTATTCAAGGATGTCATTTTAGATGTTATAAGATTGACCAAATGGGTTTTGATGTGTGAAGAGACGTGGAGAGTGGTTGGGATTTTATAAGTGACATGAGTGGAACACATGTAATTTTGGAAAATAAAATAGTGAAATCGCGTTTTTACATTGAAAAAGGCTAAATATTATTTATTTATATAACCTATATTTAATAATGTTTAAATAAATATGGTAAATTGATATTTGAAATGTTTTTGGTCATTTTAATCCCTAATCATTTTAGCATAACACCTTGGTAAACCCATTATGTCCTTAATTGTGTAACAATTTTTACTATTTTTAATATTAAATAATGTAAAATATAAATTTGAACATATTAGGTAAAATATATTATGATAATTAAAAATTAGGAATATATATTTTTAATCTAAAATCACAAATGCTCAAAATTTTAATTTAAAATTTATCATACAGATGCGATGAGAAAAGGGTCTTCCTAAGAAAAAAAGGCTAAAAAGTTTAAAATATATTATATCCAAATCAAATAATAAATTATACGTAAGTACCCAAATATTATTAATTGATATAACATTGATCTAATATTACATTTAAATCCCAATTAAAATTATTTGGATGTTTTTAAATACTTTAAAAAAAATCAAAATTCTTAGTAATAACCACTATTTTTAACTATTCATAAAAAAATTAGCATTTTACAAAATTATGAAAAAAAATATTTCACATAATTTATAAATTATGATTTAAAAAATTACATTAATACTTTTGTATAAATTTTCAAAAATTTTAAATAATTAATTTTAAAATAAGTGTAAAAAAATGACAAACCAAATTTTGTTCAAAAAAATTCTTATGCATAAAAATGGATTTATTCTTGAATATTGTCTACAAAACACATAAGAGGAATGTTAAATATTTTATTTGATATATATTATTTATATTCAATTAAAAGTATTCAATAATAATTATTTTTATTTTATTAATTTAAAACAAATTTATGTGCATAATATTGTTTTACAGAAAACGATTTCATTCATTTAAAAATCGTTTTTTAATTCTATTTCTGAATTTATAATTAAGAAAATAATTATTTTTATATAAATTTTAAAAAATATATATATTCATAAATTATCTAATATTATTCATACCTAAAAATACCCTCACTAGGTGATGGAATTTGTATAAAATAATAATATTTTTATTGTATGTCAAATTCCGTTTAATCATTCTGTTGCTTGTAACATAATATAAACTTAGTATTGTGTATAACACCAGAAAAGTATTTCTTGAATGAAATTTAATATATATAAAATATTAAATTTAATTAAATAAAATTATTTCAAAACAACTAAAGGTGTTACATTATATCCCTTTAAAATGAACATATAACTCAAATATAATCACTTTAGTGCCATCAATTAAAGAATCCTATGCCAAATTGCATCCTAGGGTTCCTACATAAAGTATTCAATTTAGTTATTTTTTTAAAAAATTACCATGTGAGGGGTCTGGTTTCGTAGTAAATTCTTTTTATGATCCAAAATATAGATAGATGGTTCCTTATAAGAAAAATCATGCTCCAATAGTACAATATCTTGGTTAATTACAAGTGATGGGTCGGGTATATACATTTCCAGATAGATATATGAAACACCTAATTGAATTGTAGTGGTTTTAATGAATTTAAACTCAATAGAAAATAATCCTAATGAAATAAATATTTCATAGGGGGTATATATAGGGAATAACGTTCCGTTATATCATAAAAAAAATTCAACCTTTTCATGTGCATTGATAAATTTTAACATCATATTTTACTCCACAAAATGACGATGGGTCTTTTGTTTTTCAGAATATATAATGAATCAATGGATCTATAATATAATACAATGTCCTTCCATATATATCTTGTTACCATGAAAAAATAGTTATCACTAGTTATCTAGTATGCATAAATCATTATATTATTCTGTAATAAATTAATCTCTATAACCTCATCTGAAGTTCAACTAAAAATATTTCATTAATAGTTTATCTGAAAAACCTTAAAATTTTAAAAATTATAAATAATATCACTAAAATTACAAATATTAGCATATCATTAATCCCCAAAATATCATAAAGATTCTCTTAGTTATAATAAACCAAATTTGTAAATAATTTGTTCAAATATAATCATGAATAATGGTAATAACTAGAATTTCCATAAAATAGTAATGAAAATAATGAAACATTCATATTCCTTAGATAAAACCATATATCATTGAATATCTTCCATAAATCCAATACTACTATAAGCTCTATCAATGGTATCATGAACAAAAATGACAACAAATCATTAATCAGTTCCATGGTAATTTTTACTATCTGGTTTACTTAACTTATTACATTCATCACTTTACCTAAAATAAACGCAGTTTTCTCAAAATCAACAACATATTAAGGGTTATCTTCCCTTAATCATGTGTTTTCCATAAAATATCACCATTACATTAAATCACATTTCTAAGTCGTTAGTATCATTCAACATATTCTTTCTAATCCATAATGTAAAACATCAACCATAATAATCCTTATATATTTCATGATCCATGTAACATAATTATTGAATTCTATTACATTATCACACCAATAATTCTACATCATTCTTAAACCATTAAATAGTCTTTATCATCACATTACTTAAAAAAAGATTCCATTCATTTTTCATTTACTGTGTCTTTATCATTAATGAATAATCTTTTGGAGGTACCACATTGAGGATCCTCTTCATGTTCATTCCAAATAGGAAATCTATTTTCATAATTCACATACATTCAATATTTAAAAAACTCGTCAAGTGATAATACCACAGGGATTGTAATATCCAATTCAATGTGTGAACTGGAATTTTCAATTTTCCTTGAAAGTTACATTCAATGTTCTCTTATTTTACACACATTAAACATCTTCTCATTCTTATGAAACATTACTTTACTACTTCTTCATACATTTTTGGTACATAGGAAAACAAATCATCATTTTTCTGTGGTATCTTCCACCAAAACACTCAATTAATTTTACCTTTATATTATTTGAATGTTCTGGTAGATTTTTAATGTGAATGTTGTTAATAATATATCATGATAAATAATTACTCATAATCAAAATATTTTTCACTCCAACCATCGACCAATTTGGTTACTCACCAGTACATTTTCGATCACATTCACCATTGACCATGTTCTTTCTAGCTCCCGCCCGTGGCTAAAAAAATCTTATTGTGAGAAACAATGATCATAGCAGGTAACCATATAATCGTTTACTATCATTTATAAGAAGTATAAATCATGATACCTATGTTTTAATCTACAAAACATAAGGTTTAACATAGGTCACTTATGTTTATTATTCAAATCCATCATGATTTCTCATAAAGAGTTTTTAAAAATCAAAATCATATCCAACCAGTTCATCAAATCACGGGCGAATTATTGACCATTTTCAAGTACAATGTAATTCTGAAGACAATCTTGACATTCCTTTTTGGATTTACTAACACTTGGTACCTATGTCCAATAGCCACAACCACTTGTATTGTTCAGAAAAAGATATAATTTCATTGATACCACTAAATCTATCTTTTACCATGATTGAATTACAATTTCTTCTACTATCTATCATCCATAAATTTAAACTTATGCATATCCAAAAACATATCCCATGATTTGTTACTAAATTTTTATCGTCAATGTTTATAAATTATAACCACAACTTTCTCTCATAACAATAGTAAATATCAAAACTTATCATATATAAATATTACATCTTTGTAGGTTAATATTCATTACATAATATATCGATCTATTCCAAACTAATTTATTTCCAGTGATATTGGAAACAATGACATGTTATGAAGTGGTCCATAAGGGAGCTACAAAATCTCCTACTATGCTCTTATTAACAAGAACCCTTCTTTGTAATATCAAACATATTAGCTATCATCATAACCTAACGAATGATTAATAATGGGTATGAAAATATTCTAGTTAGGGGTAAACATAGGAGATATCAATAAATGATCATATGAAATTATAAGATAAGAATAGGTGTATGTGATTATTATAATATCATAGGATGTTAATACAAAAACCATTAAAAGATCAATAACATGAATCACAATATAAAACATTATCAATTATAAAAACCAATCCCATCAGAGTGATAAATAGTCCTAAAAATCATTAATTGTAATCACAATTTTGAAATGAGTGGAACCACCATAAATAAAGGAAAACCATTGAATAATTCAAGCTTTACTATCATGAACATGAACAATATAGATCACGTCATATCACTTCTTTCCCATTGAAGATCTGGTGGAACATGATTAGTATAGTAGATCAGGACACACGTATTTCTCATTGTGGATTAGGATGAAACTGTTTTCCATAGTGGATCAATACCATTGACATTTTTCCATTGTTATCACAGGATATATAAATACATAGAAACTTATTTGGATAAAGATACATGTACCACCCAAATCATAATGAAAACTAAAATTATGCGTTCCACAATGTTATAAAAAATTCTTAATATCAACAAATCATACCTCATGAGAATTAAACGATTTTAAAAAATATTTCATCAATTCACTATAGAATAACAAATTTATAAAATTGGCTCACCAAACATTTCTTTAATATAAACATTAAACATCAAGGGAAACAATAAGGATGTTGTCAATAAAATATTATCACTAGTAATTTATAAGTAACATCATAGGATGTTTTCGTAGATTTAAAATTATTTCGAAATATCAATTGGAAAATTTATTGAGGAATATATCATTTCCACATGAAATAAACAATAAAAAATGTTCTCAAAATAATTTTAGTAAAAAATATCCTTGGGAACATATGAAATAATATTTAAAAATAAATTAATTCATTTCATGATGAAATTATGCTTTCCATTTTGAAAATTTATTTGTAAAACAAAAATTCATTCAATTATTTTGGAAATAGTTTTATTTTAAATAAAATTTAAAACAAATAAATAACTCCATTTATAAAATGAGATTTTCATGGTGGGTGATGGAATACCTTTCATTGCATAAACGTTAAAAAAATCTCTTCCACCTTTTTAGAAAAATCTCAAAGCCCATTGTTTGTCCATTGCCACGAATATTTATTTCTAATTATTTTCTTAAAAATTAAATCATGTATATAAATTTCACTAAAACTCAATAAGACAATATAATAACATTTTTATAAAAATTTATTTATAAATAAAAAGGTTTTTTGACCAAAGAATGAAATAATAGTAGTTTTCTCAGAAAAAAATTATTTTGAAATCCTGAGTACATAAATATTGTATAATGAAGGGAATGAGTTTATTCTCATGAAATAACAAATGGAGATGAAATTTCAGGTGTTTCATGAAATATGGCTCATAATATTTCACCATTTAAAGAATAAACAAAATCAATATCGATAAATGGTGGGATTATATCATAAAATCAATACCATATTGGTATCTAATGTATCAAAAACACAATGAAAGAGAAATAATAAAATGGATATATAATTATAAAAATCATTCATGGGTATCATCATAAAATACATTAATGGGCAGTATATACAACACACAAATAATGTTTTTGGTAAAGACTTCATGTGACACCTAGAAAATGAAAGTTAGATAGAAATCCATTAACATAAGTAATGAAATACTTAGTTCATTATAAAAATCATGTATAATAAATATATTTTTATTACAAATATAATAATGAAAAATAATTACATATATCAATACATATTTGATTTACCATTGAATTTTATCACCAGTCAATTAACAATTGAATAATAAAGTCATGTTTTGGGTAATAACTTTTTTGTTTTTATAGAGACCCATTTTTTACTTATAAGACATTTAAATATTTAAATATGTATTTCTATAAATAGGCTCTGAGACGGAATGTGATTATATGGTAGGGTTTGCCCGGAATTACTTTTATGAAAATATTATATATATTTTATATTTTGTGTGAACATCTTCTTATTGAAATTGGTATGACTCTTAAAAATATGACCAGATCAGTAATCTGAGACCATGGTTTTGTCTGGAATGTGGGTTTTAACCTACGATCAATATAAAATGGGCATGTGTGGGATGTTCAGACCCCTCTCCCATTGGCAGAAGGATATGTGAATTTATTTAATTATTTAATTAATTAAATTAGTCCATTTAACCTAAGGTAATTGATTATAACTATATAGTAAATGTAATTTTTATAGGGTTGGCCTCATTATCCCAATATTGTTACAAAATATCCTGCCCTCATCTGTTGACAAATCCTTTGGTGAATAGGAATGAAACCTTGGAACAACGCAAATCAATTCACATCAAACTCAACCGATATTCCTTATACAATAGTGTGTGTGTTCTTCATCAGTGAGAGATCCTAAATAAGGTAGTGTAATCAATTGGTGTTTTAGGATATTTTTTTAAATGGTTGAGAATATCCATATTCTCAAATTGAGTAATGTAAATTTCAGAACATGCATGTTCTTGAGTAGTGACATATTGGTTCATTTCATTTGATTTCTGACCATCGATACCTATTCTTGGTCATTGTACAAGAATGTCTAGACAATAAAATTTAAAACATTGGTTAATGGTTCTTTTCTCCCTTGATTATTCATTTTACATTCTGATTGGATCCTTACAGTCATACATCGTTCTTTCCATGAGCTACAGAGGCTGATCATACCCGCAAATTCTTAATGAATGGAAGAAATCACAAAGGTTTAAATAAAGAAATGAATTGATATGGAATCATCATGGTTAAAGGATGATCGATCTGCTTTTTCATCATGAAATCGATTGATTGATGAACAATGGAGGGCATAACAATTGACCTAACCCTCACGGTGAACATAAGAGATTTTCCAACATGAGGTATCCCAGAATCACATTATAAAGCTATATCCACCAGTTTATGGCCTTAGATAAAAAATGATCTGAATTCGTTTTAAAAAATATGAATCATTGGGTGTGGATTTAGAAGTATTAAATTTCTATGAAAATACAGACTACACAGCATGTTCAGTGAAGATCACAAACTTTGTAACCTCCCTCAATGGTGTCTCTAGGGTTTTGGAAATCATAAAGGGGACCTAACTTGTAGTCCCCCTAACACATTGTGTACCCCTTCCCCAGTTAGAAAAATCATTTGATAGACCACACAAGTGGGGATTGGTGTCTAAGTACATGGAAATCAATTTAGTACACATGTGACATCCTTTACAAATCCACATGTTGTGCACCTATGTAAATAAATAGGGGGTTAATATCACTAACCTAGCTAGAAGATATGGATCGTTTCTCGGTTATCTTATAAATGATTTGTAGTCCATCTATATGGTGTGTAAAGATACATGGAAGAGAACCCATGTTCCAACCAAAGACATGACCGAGATGTGAAGTGGGGCCACACACCATCTGTGTCCTCTCACAAATCAAGTCCCTATTGACCCATTTCGATCAAAAATCCATTCCCAGTATCACATACGTTGAATCTCTGATATTTTCGTACAAGTAGAATGTCATTCGTTTTTTTTCTATATAGAACATGATGGATTATGTGATAGAGTATTTTGAGATAATATGTGGATTATTGTATGAGTTACCCTCTAGTAGGATTGGATAGTGGAGTTCGCGGATGAATTCTTTTGGGAGTTACCGTTTAGCTGCTTTGGGAAGTGGAGTTCCCTGACGGCCTGATTTAGGTGGTACAAAAACATAGTGGAGTTACAAGACAGCTTATTATGAGAGTTACCCTCCAGTGTGGATGGGAAACAATGTTTACTGAAGGCATCTTACTAATCTTACTCTCAAGATGAGATGGCCATTACAGTTCGCTGATGACTTTCTTCAGTGTTACCCTCCAACAGGGCTGGGCAGAGGAGTTCCTTAGTGACTAGAAGAGTAGGACCTTCCTACCGTACTAGGGTATGGGATCCTTACGTATAGTTTGACCACCCTTGATAGTGTGGAGTATTGATGAGACACAGTTTTACATAGCCTTTTAATCAAGAGGAATATGAATTCCTTACCCCCTAATACACATTCTTAGGATGCAACCTAAAACTGTTCAGGTGTGTGACTGCCACCCAAAATTGATAATATCAAGGTTTGTTTATTGATTTTCATTTACATCGTTGTTCATGGAAGTCATTTCATATGCTAGGAATCATGGACAGACCTTTGGAACAATTGGATTCTATTCATCTGAGGATGAGTTGTGACATAGAGATTCACTTAGTATCCAATTTGGGATTCTTTTATGGAGAATATATATATATATATATATATATATATATATATATATATATATATGTATTCTTTTAATATATCAAATCCTTAAATTTTTTTACTTTCCATCCAGGAGAGGTGAAGATTTGGAGGGTATTCCATGTGCTTTCCACGCATTGATTCTCAGGTTTAGATGAGTAAACTCTACTACTACATGTGGAAAATTCTCTATGTGTTGTTCATATACTCACTATGATTAGTCCCTTGTCTTTGGATGAGATTAGCTTCACCATTTATTAGGTGTATATGAACTCTTTCATTGTTCCTTATACATCAAAAATTTATCGCATCTAGTGTATCTCTTATTTATACCCCCTTGTCATTCGTGGAAACCTACTGCGTATGTTTATACTCACCCCTACACCATCATTGACCACACATGTTGTGTCTTATGTATATGAGGGATATGATAATAATTAATATAGAGGAACATAGGGATAGTAGATTCCTGGACCGAGTATGGTGGTCATAACATGGATTCATGAGATTGGATCTCTTAAATATTTAATTATTCCCGTTTTCTAAAAATTTGGGACATATTTCTTATTGGGGGTCATTTTTTCCATTTTTTTTCTTTTTGTTTACACTGTCATACTATTATATTGTCTAGAGGTTCATGAAAGTTTGGTTTGTTTTATAGTAGTGTTTAATCATTTATTCATTCCCTATAAACTATTTTTTTTGAGTTGGTTATGTTCAACTGTATTGGTACTTAATAAATGTCCTCCTCAAGTTAGTTTTCCCTTTGGTGCTAGTCATCACCCCTTGCTTATAGAGGCAGGCATGGAGTAGTTGCATCTCGAGCCCCGTTATGGGATTCGACATGAGATATTATAATCATAGAGTTGTTTAATCATTGGGATGTTGCTTGGATGTTACAGAAAAGGATTTGGTTTGGGTTTAGGGAAATTTTCCAAATTTTTCGAGTGTAGATTTTAGGCCATTAGGCCATGGAGTCAAATGATGTGATGTTGATTAACGCATTAATTTACTAAGACCATGACAACAGTATTTTTTACTAAGAATACCAAGACATTAGTTGCATATCGATAAATGAATCATATAGGATTGTTTCATTGACTATACTTATTGATGTTTCTTCTCATAGTTATTGATATATATATATATATATATATATATGTTCATCTGACCCTGATAATCCATGATAACATTAAGGATACCTCTGCGATGCTTTCCAACAAAGATACTAGCTCTAGTTCTTGATGATGATCTTATGAGTAATGGAGCCTCAGTGCAGGGTCCATACCACATCCCCATTCCTCTAAGAAGTTAGGTTGAATTACCTACACCAGTTGAGTAGAATGTAATTATTGACTATCAGACTGAAGACGTGATCTATTTGACCATTTTCTATGAGTTCCAACATCCAAGACTATTGAGGTTTTATGACAAGCCAAATTCACATGCACTAGAGGATTGACTATTGTCAATTTTACATATCTTCAGGAATATTTTTACAATGATCAATTAGGTGATGGAACTCGAATCCAAGAATATTCCATGAAATAGATGGTTGTTGGTGGAGCCTTATTACATAGTTTCATGCTGATTTGACACTATCAAGGGATGTATTCTAGCGGCACTTTTGTGTAATGTACTACCCCTTTTTGATTATTCTCAACTAGGATTATGGATCATCTAGAGATGAAGTAGGGAGTTATGATTGTGGATGAGTATTAAGTGAGGTGAAGAGACCCTAAGTGTTACTCCCTCAACATGATCCGAGATGGATACTTCTGAGAATAAACAACACAAAGAGATATGATCCAACTATGTGACCTTGGTCATCCGCACCAACGACAGGGTGCTGGAGCAGGAAATTATCATAGAAAGATTTTTATCATCAGATACCAGATAAAGTGAGATTGATGTGGGAACAATTGAGCTGAGTAATCTTCAGTAGATATCGAGCACCAGTTAATGGGGTCTCAGAGTAGGAGACCCATTCGCGAGGAATATCATGTATATAGTCGAATGAAAGTTTGTCAACGTAGAGCATCAAAATATCCCAGTGAGGACTATTGTTTTAAATCTTTTTTAGGATTCATAGGCATGAGACTACCCTAAAGATACATTAGAATTTTCCATATATTATTACATCATTAACATTCAATTACAAGCCAATGATCATAATGTGCAGTTTCTTAAAAAGATTAGGTTAATAATTTTAAATTATGAACAAAAAATTTAAAAAATATTTTATTAAATATTTTTAATGATATAATAATTTACATTAATCTCCTACTTCCACATAGGATAAATTGGGAATACATGAAAAAATGGATGATCTAAAGGTCCTAATAAGGGATTAAGAAAAGGAATAACACATAACATGTGGTATAGAAGTAATTATATGATGACATAAAAGGAATTGAAAAAGAATAAATACAAGGAACAATAACATGTATAACATGGGAACATATAATCATGAAATCATAGAAATGTGGAAACAACACATAGCATGACATAAACATGAGTCATTGATAACTACCAAAACAATATAACATGGAGGAAAAATTACAATAATGGAATCAAGTTCACTCCCTATCCCAACATGATGTGTAATGAGACTAAACATTACCAAATTAATTAATGTTCAATCTTGGTGCAGCCATCAAAACATGCTTGTGAATATGTGTTCCATATGAATAATAAACATAAGGGTTACCCAAGGAAATAAATGGTAATTATAATCACATCACAAGGCATGATAAATGAGCATATAATAAACGTGTCAATTAAATAATGGTTTAAAAAAATACAAGGAAATGAATAAATGAAAATATTAATGGATCATGATAATATTTATCCAATTTAGGTGGAAACGTTTAAAAGTATAGTTTACAAAACATTATAAATGAATCCTTTTTGTGTGGTTAAAATAAAATATTAAATATAAATTAATAAGGAAAATGTATTTTTTAATAAAATATAAAATGAAACAAGATTATTTTCATTATAGAATTAGTAAATATACAAATTTTTTTTCTTAAAATATATTTTGGAATGCACTAGGAAATAGTTTGAAAATCCAATATATCCCTTGAACTAGGCTAACTAATATTAAATAATTGAGAAAGGAATCTTCTTAAAACATGTACTACCCTATCAAATATTGATGATCTGATCTGTATATATGATTTTGGAACATATAAAAATAATTTAAAATATTTATACTAAAATAAATAATCATTACATTGGGATAAACAGAGATAAAGAGTAACCTGACAAAAAAGGAGGTTCAGGTAAAATCCCTTACATCATGTCTAAAATAATTCTAAACATGACTATAATGTCCTAGATAATCAAATTAAATCCCAAATTAATTAATTGAAAACCATTTATACATTTAATTGTGTTAAAATAATTTAATTATGTTCATTTATTGACTTTATATGTGTTATAGTGTTCATTATCACTATTCGGGAGTTCTCATTTTTTAGGATTTCATGATCGGTTCTCCTATATAAAAGTGTCATAGTTATTTTAAAATGAAAAAAATTACAGAATTGAATTTATAAGTTATTAATGAAAATATGTAAGATTAAATGATCATATAAATCATTCGGTTAATTTGGATGAGGATGAATCATTAGATAAGATGTTAGTGATAATATTTTGGATTATTTTCGGTGGTTTTCACTAACAATGAACTTTTTTGTTTTATTGTTTAACATCCTATGTATTTATTTATTCATGAACATTATATAGGTTGTAATGAATATATTTTAATTTTTCTAACCATAAAAATGGTTTTATTACTAACCCTGAAGGCCTTAATGTAAAATGAAAATTTGTCATCCTTTATAGTGATAAATTAACACCTAATGAAATACATTTTCATTTTTAGAATTAAAAGTAGAGTAGTGGGGTTTGATGATGTATTATTCTACTAGAATAATAAAACTACAACATATGTGAGATAGTATAGTTATAATATAATTTTTATGAGGGGATGTTAGAAAAAAATAAGAAAACAGCCTGAAATGAAATTAAAATAAAACAAAGTAGAAATTTACCTCTTCAATTTCTCCTCCACGAAGAAGTCTTTGGATTTCATATTTGGTATTTTTATGAGACCAAGATATCATAGACAAGTATGGATCTATTTTATATATAATTGTTCATAATTTTCTCAAGGTTACATTTTTGGAAGGATATTTGGTGAAGAGGTTGTGAGTGGTGGTATTTTTAAGGGAGGAGAAGGTATTTTTCCCATTATATTAATCAATAGTTTGTTATTTTGGATCAATACATAACATTTAATTGAATATTATGTCTAAATATGGTAACTAGTTAATTTGAGTTCTAACTAATGGGTTTTCCCTCATCATTACATCAACTATGGATAATACTTCATGTATTCATCATTTATCCAACATTATCATAATTTACTATTCAAAAATTTTTAGTATTTTAGATAAAACCCAAATTTTAACCATAAAATACTTTTTAACATTTATAATTAAAAATTGAACACAATTTTATGAAAATAATTTTTTATATAGGAGTATTTTTTATTAAATCATCATTTACTTGAAATATATATATTTCTAAATTATAACTAATGTTAGAAAATGTTGAAAAATTAAAAAAGTGTCCAAAAAGAATCCTGAAATTATATAAATAGTATTATTTTATGAATGAATTTAAGTATAATTAATTGAATTTAGATTATTAAATAATTCCAATATTTTTAATTAAATATTTAAAAATTAAAAAACTTCAAAAACTTCATTAATATATTTCATGACATTTATTTACCTATGTTATGATATATTTTTATCGTAATTTCATTTCAAATATTACTAGATTTTATTTATACTTTCATGGGTGAGATTACTATTGAATTGGCAGATTTACTATTCATTAGATTTATATAACTATTCTTAAGGTCATTCAAAAAATTTCATCGGTGTAGGTTCCTTACCTTCCAGAAATACCTTTTATTTTATTCATTATTCATTTAAAATGTTTTTATTTTGTTGTTAATGTGATTTTATGTGATTATAATATATAAAATAATATTAATAAGTGAATTCAAAATGATATATTTTAGGTTATTTACATTATTCCCCCTTATAAAATGTAGTTTCACTTTCTATGTTAAAAACATGTATGGGTGCATATCGTTAATCTCATACTTATGGTTCTAACATAGTACTTTGTCTAGTTCCCCATCCATTTTTCATGGAACTATATCTCTATGTTCCATGCTATTCACTTGGTGATCCTCATATAAGTGATCATTCTACTGTTTTATGATCTATGTATTTAGTATAGGTGACTGAACTGCTATGTAATTTCTCAAGAGTGATATGTGGAATACATCATCTACTCGAGACATGGTCAGTGGAAGTGCTAGTCGATTGGAAACTGCTCTGACGTGATCAAAGATCGCAAATGCGATAATGTACCTGTAACATCGCTTTCCTTTCTTCCCAAATCTCATGATACTATTCTATATAGGTATATGGAAGAATATCATGTCTATATCATTATAATAATGGTCCCATTTATGATTGTCTGTAAAACTCTTCTATCGACTTTTGGATGCCTTGAAATACTAAGGAACCGTTTTAACATTATCTACCATTTTGTTGACAATTTTAGGTCCTTGAAGCTCACATTCAGTAACTACGCCCCACCACTCTAGTTTTCTACTTCTTTCCCATATATGGCTTTATATGCATCCTTATGGATGTTGGAGTGGAATCTATTGTTCTTAGAGGACTAAAATAGAGGAATATGTTAGTCTCATCCTCCGTTGAACTCCATAAAATATATTATCATCAGCGGTTCTGGTTTTTGAATAGTCTCTTTAGATTGGACATCATTTTTAAGATGATAGGCCATAATAATGTTCAACACAGTGCTAAAGCGTGTTGGAGACTTTTCCAAAACATGTAGGAGAATGCCGAATCTCGGCTGAATACCATGGATTCTAGTACTCCATGCATCATTATACCTTCTATGATATATATCTGTGCAATTTTATCCAATGGGAAGTCAAATTGATATTCGATAAAGGGTTTAGTCTTTATAATACAATCCAAAAACCCCATATAGGACTGTTTCCTATGGACGTATTTGGATGCTCGGTGAAAAGGTCTCTGGTAATGTTCTCCCACAAATATGTTGGTTTGGGAAGTGCTTTCATCATCCCTTAATATTTTTTCTTTTCATCCTTCACCTAGAGACCTACAAATAACATTGAAGTATATTCAATGATATATTTTTCCCTATTGTCCCACCAATAGTTATCTCATAGATATATATACATATTTGTGATCCATGGGTGAATAGAAAATGTTGAGATATAGGAATATTTTTGAAACTCCTTCTTTATCTCTGTATTAGATGGTACACATAATGATAACCCAAAGCTCACAACTCTAACCTCATCAATTTGGAACTCTAAGGATTTCAACTCTCTCATGGATTTCATATTCTTCTGAATATTAACATCATTTATTTGAACATAAATTATTTCCACCAGAAGGGATGCTTGGGAAATACTTTTTGAAAGGATTGCCTACGTTCCTTAAAAAAAGGGTCCCATTTCCATCCTTTTTAGATCTAAAACTATTGGATCCTTATCAATTAACATCATTACTAAATATGAATGATCCTTTCTACTTAGAGAATACTCTACCTTATTTTCTTTAATAGGATAGTAGTGGATTGATAATTCATAATCCTTGATGATATATAACTATCTATATTTGGTCAGATTAATCGCATTCTCTATGAATATATAGTTTAGAATCTTGTGATCAGAATATATATCTCACTTCTCACCATAGATAGAGTGAATCTAGATTTTCAACCTAAAGAGAATAGCTTCCATCTCAAGATAATGTGTTGGATAGTTTTTGTCATTAATTTTCAACTACCTTGAAGTGTAACCAGAGCCATTCTCATTTTTCCTTATTACATATCCTAATCATTTCTATAATGCATCATTGTACACCACAATTAGTTCCATACTATTTGGAGGAGTCATTACTTGTGTAGTGATAAGAATCTTCTTCAACTCTTTGTATCATCCCTCAAATTCATTGGTCCTGAGAAACATTACCCCTTTTGTAATCATCTTTGTAGATTGATTTTACTATAATGAGGAGTTCATCATTAATCTTCATTAATACCAATATAGACCAATAAAACTATATATCTTTATTACAGATAATGGTTTATGACACTCCTCAATTTCCTTTTCCTTTGATGTGTCCACGAATATCCCATTACTAGTGATTACATTCAATAGTAATGATATATACTCCATATAGAACTCAAAATTACTATACTTTTAATAAATTTTATCCCTCTTCAATGTCTCTAGCATAGTATTCATATGCTCTTAATGTTCCTCCTGTATCTTAGAGCATATTAAAATATCATTAATAAATAATAAAAAATTTCTTCAGATAATATCAAAAGACTATATTCATCAAATGCATGAAAATTGTTAGAGAATTCATGATTCTGAGGGGAATCACAATGAATTAATTGTACCCTTTCCTCATTTGAACGTATTTATTGGGAATAAATTCCTTCCATGCCTTTAATTGGTCATATCTTGACCGAAGTTCAAGCCTTGACAAATAATCTTCCCTAGGTAGCTGATCGTACAAGTCACCTATCAATGGCGGGAATACATGTTCATTATGGTTATTTTATTTGTATCATGATTAACAATGGATTTGTGCATTGATTCACCCAAAATATTGAAAAATAGTGTGGTTTCACCCCATGGATAAGCACTCAAGGATATAAAACCTTTTTCTGAATTCTAATGTTTCTGATTCTTCAGTTCTTCTAGCTCAATGGTGGCCATTCATTAATGTTTTTTTTATATATAATGAGTTATATAAATATTTTCAATTGAAATATCAACCTCTCAACCATGAGGATGACTAAGATTCTCTTCATGGATGACATTAGTGTAGTACTCCTTAATAGAAATGTATTTGAGCATAATTATCTCTATTTTCATATTCATTCTGGAAAGATATCCTTGCTCATAAGGAAATAATATCCACACTTGAAAAAATATTTCAATAGTAGATTCATCCTTCTCCTTAATCTTGTAAAAAATAAGAGGATTAGTTGGGATGTGATGTGTGATATCCCTTTCCCAACAGTTGAAGTTAGATTTATGTAAAGATATCCAATCCATTCCCAATATAGCATCAAACTCTACAAAAATGTGTATGATCATATTTTAGGGGAGTTTCCATTCAAAAACATTGACTATAGATGTTTTATATACATTGGATGCAAAACATTTCCCAGTTTTTATTCGCATATATTTATCCACCTCCCTATTTTGATGTGGTTATTTAATAGTTCTACTAAAAATGCATGATATGAATGAATGTGTAGACCAATAATCGAAATGTATTTTGACTATTCTTGAAAGAATAAAAAATACCTATCACCACATAATTTTGTTCTTCCCCTTAGAAGTTGTGATAGAATTTTCACTTCCTTTATTCCTTGGAGGTTGTTATAGTTTATTCCCCCCCAAACCCTTATCTTATTGAAATTCCTTAAATAAACCACATATACCTTGTAGTTGAAACACTATACTATAGGCTGAATATTGATATGATCACTCATTTCTTCTTACAAATTTGTGGGACTCACCATATCACTACAGTTGATACTATTCATATTACATTATCTTCCTCATATTATTCATCTATTGGTTCTCTTTAATCTATTTTCACGATTCTTCATCCCACAATTATGACACCACGGATTTTGGGTCTTCTTTCCTTTTTTAAATTTTTATGTCGATCCACCCATATTAAAATCCATTTTCTAATTATTTTCCCCATGATCATGAGACCATTGATTGTCTCCTATGTCCATTTCAACATTAATAGAACAACAAACAAAATCCTCATTGATGTCAGACCATTGAATGGACAATAATTTTTGTATCCTCTGATTTAGTCCACTAAAAAATCGATCAACCATTATTTAGGTTTTCATGATAAAATGGGAGGAATATCATAAAAGCCTTATAATGTTTAACATGTTCACCACGATAGAAAACTATTCCTTTTTTATTAGTCTGAGGAACTCCCATTACATCATATGATAGAGGGTTCATGGAAAATATTTATTGAAAAATATTTTCATGAAATATTCCCATTCCATGGCATCAATTTCCTCCATGGACATTGTGTTATTGATCAGTGTTCAATAAAGATCAAATTCCCCCAAAACTATTAACATCTAACACAAAATTATATTATTCTAAGGTCCATAATAAACATAATATCTTCTAAAGTGAGTTAATCCATTGTTCTTAAAGGATGGGATTATAAGATCCACTAAGTATGGGTGGCCTTTTCCATAACAATGATTCAACCAAATCATTCTCTATATTTGAATAATGAGGTAATTCCATGTGATAAAATATATTTTTCATTACTTGATCTACTTTAGAAAGTTGTTTCATGATGTTTTGAGAACCCATTCGCCTCATTTTTTGAATAAAATATGGGAAATCATCACACTTCCTATCATAATAATTGGTGGAAAGTATTCTTATAATTCAATCCAAAACTTTGAAAAAGATAGTAAAATTAGGTGTATTAAATATATAACTAATGATCTTTAGAATGGAAACTTTAAACATACTAGGATAAACATGTAAAAGAAAACTATGCCCTATTTTTTGATTCTCTATGATTCAATTTAGGTTTTACATGACATGTTTCTTATCCTATATTCTTATGGGAATTATTTTTTACCTTAAAAATGGTTCATAATGGGCATATGAATTTCACAAATCAATTCTTCCAAATGTTTCAAAAAGGTTGTTTAGTAAGGCCCCTTTTCATGTTCCAATTTACCCCATGTTAAATCTGTAAAACCTTTTAAAAGTGGTTACTCAATGGTACATATGTTCCTGGACCATTTATACTTGCAGTGTCTAGATAGGGATACATTTTCTTGATAAACCAATACAATATAAATAAGAAAATTTGTTTATGTTTTCCTATAATAGTTATTATCCAAAAGAAGTTCTCTTTTTTTTATAACATAATTCAAAAAATAACTAGACCGTCCATCGGTACCATCTATATCTCCCCTTTCTTTTTTAGATAGTTTTATTATATAAACCTATAATTAATGTCCAACTATCATAAATTTGAGTTTATTTGAAGGATTAGATACATAATTAAACATCATGAAACCTGAAAAAAACATTATCAATATAATCATCATAATGTGATCTTAAATCCCATTTATTTGTTAAATTTATATAAGATAACCGGGGGAATTGTAACACCCCGACCCCAGTTACCCAGAGTCGGTGCATTACTTCGTAACATTGGCATGATCACAAAAGATCAAGTCTCGAAAGACCGATTAGTTTAGTAGCCTTGGAAACACTAGATACATTCATAAATGTTACATTACCTCATAAAGAGAAAAACTATTATAACAATGTATCCAAAGTCCACACTCGTATCCTCTTCTGAGTATCCCTGCAGTTCATTCATACAATACTTCTTCACATCCTGGAAAATATTAAAACATTGAAAGGGGTGAGCTCAGTTTCTCAGTAAGGATAACAATATTGTGGAAGCTTTCATAAATAAACATTAACATTTAAGGCAATGTATAACTAAAACAAAAGCCTTTTTAAACTTGAACTTCAGCATAATATGGAAAAAAATAAAATTAAATAATTCAATTTACTTACTCACATGGATATTCTACTAGTCGAATAATCACATGCAATATCAATAACCACTTTCATAATGATGGAATACATAATGCCAGACTATCATAACCACGTAGCCAAGGCCTCATGCCAAGACCACAAATAAAATTTTTTCAAGGCCTCGTGCCAAGACACTAGTTTGTCTCATGAGACCAACCGATGCAACGAGGAGCTGTAGCGGGCTCCACCCGTCACTTATTAAGTCCAATTCATTCCTCATATGAATAGGTTTAAACATATCATAAACCATAACATAATCGTATCACATAAAACATACAAAAAGGCAACATAACAGTTCCACAATTTCAATCAGAAGATATAAATACAAAACATTGATATAATAAAAACACTTTCAAAACCATTTTCAATACCAAAATAAAATAAAGTTAAAACCTTGTATTTATTTTTTATTAAAAAAATGTTATGGCTTGTATAGGAAGCCGAAACCCAAATAGTGGCCATGGCGGCGGAGAAGTCATTGTCTCCGCATACGTACTACAAGAAAAAAATTCCTTTCTTTTATTTATTAAAACACTTCGTATAAAAATATTCCTTTTCAATAAACGTAAAAGTCAAAGGGGTTTATACACCGTATAAAAAAAAGTTGTGTATAAAACCAAATATGCCTCAATGAAAGGAGATTGAGACGAAGTCCCTCACAAAGATCATTTTTTAAATAAAATAGATCTATTATGTGTATTCACTATAATTAAACATACAGAAAGTACAAATACAAGATAGGACATAATAATATCATGACATAATTTGAAAGTAGGAGATTAACCCAAAGAATGAAAATTGGGTTAAGAAGTTCCCTTACCTCATGTCGGAATTCACTCGACCGTTCTTTGATCTCCTGAATAATAAACTAGACTTAATCTCTACCTTCTTAAGAACCTTTTTCAAGTTCATTATTCCTTTTATATCACTTATTACCATGTCATGAACATTATGTAATTATTTAAGTTTATAACGGTCGTTTTGTCGATCTTAGGTACTTGAGTCAAAATTAAACTTCTTATAATTACAAGATGTTCATGTGGTGAAATATCCATTATATCCAGAATTATATTCATGATTTAGATATCATATATATCATATATATCCAGTATATACATTAATTTATAATATTACATAACATTTATAGGTAAGAAATGAAATGCACCGTTCATGGAGATGGTAAGTCGTACGTACGCATAAATGCTACTATCATTTCAATTTCGTATATAATGGAATGAAATAATAATAGTATAAAGGTGTATTATAATTCCAGTATAATATCATATACAATATCATTTACTCCATCCTTTATACATCCCACATATGGCATTAACGATTCAAATCACTTTGAGGGGGCGGTAGTCCGCACTTCCTAAAATGAAATTATCGCGTTTACCCATAATGGAAATTATAAAGTATTCCATAAATGTGAAATAAAGAGTCATAAGGAAAACATAAACATAATATATATATCATATATGAAAATAGTGTCACCAAAATGTCCACCATTAGCGGTGTTAAAAGAATATTGAACAATCATCGTTTCGTGATGCATTATTTCTCCACCCACAGAAACAAAATGTTCTTTAACCATTATACGAAGGTGTGTGTAAGTTTAGACCAAATACTTATCATAAAAACATCCTAGTATATTTTAGATACTGGTGTTGTTACAAAATAAAGGACTAAAAATAGTTTAAGGGTTTGGGGAAGCAAAATAAAACAAAACTACATTAGAGAGGACATTACCTTAAAATCGGGTAACTCTATTTGATTTGAGTCAAAGGATTACTTGGGAAGACTTCTTCCCAAGGTGAGGCTTATAAGAGTAAGGGAGGGAAGCAGGGAGAGTATTTGGGCAGAGGTTGTCTAAGCCAAAAGGCTTTGAATGTGTGAGTAAGGTGGTAGCGGTGGGGGCCTTTTATAAGTGGAGAGGAGGGGCACTCTTGGAAAGTAATAAAATTTTACTTTATTATACAATGATTTTCTGATTCTAAAGGTCCCACACTTATATAATTCTAGGCTAAGGTTATAAGGGTTCGAAATATTCTCATCCAATAGGCTTTGGACAAGTGTTATGCTTAGAATTTACATTATCTTTTCATTTTATTTAAATCGTTAATTAATGAGGTAATCGCTGAATCATCATGGTGTCATAAATAATTTAATTTATTTAATGTATAAAAATAATAAAATAAATATCATGATGTAGGATATATTTTTAGCTTTCTAATTAATATTTATAGTCAAAAATATGACTTGTATAACCCCATTTTAAAATTGTTTTAGTAAAACAACTCTTGTTTGTGACATTTTTATTTTAATATTAAATAAAATGTTTTTAATGTCATTTTCCTACCAAAGTGGCTCCATGGGGTCCCCAAGTTGACCCATGGGTTGTCTTGGTCGGCCATGACTCATCCAAAATGGGTAGGACAAGTGTAAAGGTATTTTCATATTTTTATAATATCATTTTTAACTTAAATTTCACTAATTACCTTTAATCGTGATTAATTAAACTTAAAAGTTACTATTCACCAAAAATTATTTCAATCCCATTGAACAAAATTTTACATCCTAATGACAACCATGTATGTTGGATTATTGAAATTCAAATCATAGAAGGGGTAATGTTTCATTTAAATAAAAAAAATCTGTTTTGTAACAACCACTTAATGGTTTCACTATTCATCAAAAATTGAAGTTTTTCAGAACAATGCCAAACTTTTACCCTAAGCTATAATTGATATTACAAATTCAAAAATGATTTCTATTTTAAAAAATTCCAAACATATAAGTTTAATTAATTAATTTTATAATTAATTCCCGTTGTCACAACAAATAGCGTGTTTTAAGAAAGAATATCAATCAAAAGATTGACAATTGTTTATGTCCAATTTCAAAGTGAAATTAATTCTAATGAACACCATTGGATAAAATGGTGGAAATATATTATAATTATACTTTTAAAACACTCAACAGTATAATTTATCACTACAAATTATTTTGATTAAAAAAGTTGTTTTTAAGTATTTTTCACTATTCATTAAAAAATTAGAAGTTCTCCGAAAATTACAAAGAATTCAACTTAGGATAATTTCAATATTTCGAATACAAAAATGAAGTCCATTTAGAAATATAAAATTTCTATAATTTTAAAAAGTGGGTATTACTATTCATAACGGCTACTTTGAATAGTCACGGTGTGTTAGAACTCGAAGTTGCGTACAATGCAAGCTATTGCATTGAGAAGTGTATCGTGGAAGCTCGGGGTGTTACATTCTCCCCTCCTTCAATAAATTGCGTCCTCATAATTTGAAATTTTTCATTGAAAATAAAAGGTTGACAATATGAAATACCTTTGTGGAAAACCCACATCAGAATTAAGGTTAATAAAAATATAACATTACAAGAAAGAAAGAGAAGTACAAAGGTCACCTGAGATAGCCCATACTAGGATTCTATGAAAATATGGATATGGATGAAAATCAAACCAGCAAGGTCTGATGGAGATTTGTAGAAAACAAGATTAGGAGAAAGTTAATAATAAGAAAATCACAAAATTGTGATTGGTTAAATGATCATTGAATCCCCAGTTGGAAAAGTTAACTGGCAACGTTTTTTTTAAGTTACCTTTCATAAAGTGGTGGAATTTTTTTAATAGATTTACTAAAATTGTAAGGAAATATACTTTCTTGTCGTGTAGACTATCATGGTTTAATAAATTTTTACCAGAAACCCATCTTTCACTCCAAATGGTAATAGAACTAAAAAATATTCTATTTATCCTAATTGTATAAGGTTCTAAATATTACCACATACCATTTAGATTAGGAAAACTATTTTGTAATAACCAGGGACTTCCTATAGGCTAGTGGTAGGCAATAAAGGCATGTCGCACTATGGTTGTGGGTTCGATTCCTGTAGCTTTGTCCGACGCGACGGGTTATGCCCCACCCTACAGGTTGTCCTTTTCCTAAAACTATAGTATTATAATATTCCAAAAATAATCCTCATAAATGTTTTAACCTTAAACAATACTATTAAAAGTTCATCTTAATCCATTCCAACCTTTATAGTTATCCAAAATACCTGCATCCAGACTTTCTCTAAAAGGTCTCTAAATTCCAAAATCAATTGTATCATCAGATTGCTCAAACAAGGTAATGTTTCTCCTATTGTCAAATAAAAAAATGATTACCATCATCATATTAAGACCTTAATGAAAAAAACAAGTACTACAGTACACTCTTTATATATATCACATTATTCTTATAACCAGAATATAATCCTTGAGTCCAAAAGCACCAATACATTAATTATTCTACTTCAACTATAGTAACAACATAAGATTGTCCTTGATCCCTTGGCCTTTTCTGAGGTACGTTTTCCTGACTCTTAGGACATTCATTTGCATAATTCCCCATTTCCCTACAATTGTAGCATTCAACATTGATATCCTCTTTCTTTCCCATACAATCATGAGCCTGGTGAGCTTTTTCTCAACATTTGTAACAAACTCCCATTCCTTTTAGGCAAGTACCAGGGTGATTCTTCCCACAATTATCACATAATGGAAAATACTTATTTTCCTTTTTCCCTTTATCTGTCTCTTGTTCCACCATTCTCTTCATCTCTTGCTTTACATTATTGTCATAAGATTTAGAGAATTATTTTTCTGTCTTGATAGAACACGTGACTATATCTTTGTACGTTGAGAAAGACTGTGATACTAATGGTCAACAGAGAAACGGTTTTAACCCATCAATGAAACGATCGATCTTACTTCTTGGGTTACGTATATAATCTGCAGCATGCCTCGCTAACCTTGTAAATTTAGCATCATACTTTGCGACATTCTCATCCTCCTTTGTCTCAGACTCCAAAATTGTCTTTCCATATCTGCTCGATGGTCATGTGGAAAGTATTTTTCTAAGAAAATTTACTTAAACTCCCTCCATTCCATACTTGATACTTCTTCATCTTCTTTTGTGTTTTGAATCAATGACCACCATTGATCGGAATCTCCAGTGAGACGGTAAACTGCCATGACAACCTTCTCCCTTTCGCCACTCCCCAAGGTGTGGAATATTTTCTCTAAGGAGTTTATCCATTGCTCTGCTACTAATGGATTTGTACCCCCATTAAATGTTGGCAGTTGTTGTCTAATGAAGTGGTCTAACATTGATCCTCCATGTTGCGGATCAGGGTGCTCCATTCGAGTAAGGTTATTATTCATAACCTGAGTGAGTTGTCCCAGTATGGTAATAAGTTGATCAGATACAGTTGTATCTTCAGCTCCACAATAATTATCTTGAGAAAGAGTGCAATCCCTACACGAAGTGCATGCATTGATACGGTTTCCATTCCTTCCACTAGGTGCCATTTCTAAACAATGGCATAAACTAGATTAGTTTATGAATCAAAATACATAATTCCATACTTGAAAAATACATAACATAAATTGAACTATTTGTGGATATAATCCATAAAAATGTTTTCTTTGAGGAATTATAAACCCATAACTCTTCATAGTGGTTTGTAAAGAAAATGAGAATTATCCTAAGCATATCCTTCGGGAGTGTTGTAACCAAGAGTGCAGCAAGGCCTGTTGTCGTGCACTAGTTCCTGTTTGAGTCTAGCTCAAAGTGGTGTTTTCGGGTTTTACCCCTAGGTACATCTGTGCCAGAGCCGCCTCTACTTGCTCGTATCCAGACAGGGATGTATTGCTCGTAAAACTCACAACATCTTTATAATACAAAAATTCTAGGATGTTCTTCTATACTAATCCTCAAAGTCTATCTTTGGGCTATGTGCTCTAATTATAGTTTATCTAAATCTAGCTTCCAAGGTTAGTACTAAACTGCCTCTGATACCAACTGTAATGCCCCGACCCCAGTTACCCAGAGTCTGTGCATTTCTTCGTAACATTGGCATGATCACAAAAGATCAAGTCTCAAAATACCGATTAGTTTAGTAGCCTTGGAATCACTATATACATTCATAAATGTTACATTACATCATAAATTGAAAAACTATAATAACAAAGTCTCCATAGTCCACACTCATATCCTCTTGTGACTATCTTTGCAGGTCATTCATACAATACTTCTTCACATCCTGGAAAATATTAAAACATTGAAAGAGGTGAGCTCAGAAGCTCAGTATGGATAACAATATTTTGGAAGCTTTCATAAATAAACATTAACATTTATGGCAATGAGTAACTAAAACAAAACCCTTTTTGAACTTGAACATCAGCATAATATGGCAAAAAATAAAATTAAATAATGCCATTTACTTACTCACATGGATATTATACTAGTCGAATAATCACATGCAATATCAATAACCACTTTCATAATGATGGAATGTATAATTCCATACTATCATAACCACATAGCCAAGGCCTCGTGCCAAAACCACAAATAAAATTTTGTTAAGGCCTTGTTCCAAGACACTAGTCTGTCTCATGAGACATATCGATGCATCGAGTAGCTGTAGCGGGCTCCACTCGTCACTTATCAAGTCCAATGCATTCCTCAAATGAATAGGTTTAAAAATATCATAAACTATAACATAATCGTATCACATAAAACATGCATAAAGGAAACATAACATTTCCACATTTCAATCACAAGATATCAATACCAAACATTGATATAATAAAAACACTTTTAAACCCATTTCCATTACCAATATAAAAGAAAGTTAAAACTTTGTATTTATTTTTCATTAAAAAATTTCTTATGGCTTGTAGAGGAAGCCGAAACCCAAATAATGGCCATGGCAGCGGAGAAGTCATTGTCGCCACATATGTACAACAAGAAAAACATTCCTTTTTGTTTTTTAGTAAAACACTTCGCATAAAAAGATTCCTTTTGAGTAAACATAAAAGTCAAAGGGGTTTATACACCGTATGAAGGAAAGTTGTGTATAAAACCAAATATGCCTCAATGAAAGGAGATTGAGACGAAATCCCTCACAAAGATCCTTTTTTAAATAAAATAGATCTATTATGTGTATTCACTATAAGTACGCATAAATAAAGTACAAATACAATATAGGACAAAATAATATCATGACATAATTTGAAAGTAGGAGATTAACCCAAAGAATGAAAATTGGGTTAAGATGTTCCCTTTCCTCATGTCCGAATTCACTCGACCGTTCATTGATCTCCTGAATAATAATCTAGAGTTAATATATACCTTCATAAGAACCTTTTCAAGTTCATTATTCCTTTTATATCACTTATTACCATGTCATGAACATTATGTAATTATTTAAGTTTATAACGGTCGTTTTGTCGATCTTAGGTACTTGAGTCAAAAATAAACTTCTTATAATTACAAGTTGTTCATGTGGTGAAATATCCATTATATCCAAAATTATATTCATGATGTAGATATCATATATATCATATATATCCGGTATATACATTCATTTATAATATTATATAACATTTAGAGGTAAGAAATGAAATGCACCACTCATGGAGACGGTAAGCCGTACATACGCATGAACACTACTTTAATTTCTATTTCATATTTAATGGAATTAAATCATAATAGTATAAAGGTGTATTATAATTCCAGTATAATATCATATACAATATCATTTAATCCATCCTTTATAAATCCCACATATGGCATTAACGATTCAAATCACTATTAGGGGGCGGTAGTCCGCACTTCCTAAAATGAAATTATCGCATTTACCAATAATGGAAATCATAAAGTATGCCATAAATGAGAAATATAGAAGCATAAGGAAAACATAAACATAATATATATATATCATATATGAAAATAGTGTCATCAATATGGCCACCATTAGAGGTGTTAAAAGAATATTGAACAATCATCATTTCATGAGGCTGTATTTCGCCACCCACAGAAACAATATGTTCTTTAACCATTAGACAATGGTGTGTGTAATTGAAGACAAAATCCTTATCATAAAAACATCCTACTGTATTTTATATACTGGTGTTGTTACAAAAGAACGGAATAAAAAGAGTTTAAGGGTTTGGAGAAGCAAAATAAAACAAAACAACATTAGAGAAGACATTACCTTAGAATCGGGTAACTCTTTTTGATTTGAGCCAAAGGCTTCCTTGGGAAGACTTATGCCAAAGGTGAGGCATATAGGAGAAAGGGAGGGAATTTGGGAGAGTATTTGGGTAGAGGTTTTCCAAACCAAAAGGCTATGAAAGTGTGAGTAAGGTGGTAGTGGTGGGGTCCTTTTATAAGTGGAGAGGAGGGGCACTCTTGGAAAGTAATAAAATGTTACTTTATTATACAATGCTTTTCAGATTCAAAAGGTCCCACACTTATAATTCAAGGCTAAGGTGATAAGGGTTCGAAATATTCTAATCCAATAGGCTTTGGACAAGTGTTGTGCTTATATTTTACATTATCTTTTCATTTTATTTAAATCGTTAATTAATGAGGTAATCGCTGCATCATCATGGTGTCATAAATAATTTAATTTATTTAATGTCTAAAAATTATAAAAAAAATATCATGATGTATGAAATATTTTTAGCTTTATAATTAATATTTATATTAAAAAATATGGCTTGTATAACCGCATTTAAAAATTGTTTTAGTAAAACAACTCTTGTTTGTGACATTTTTATTTTAATATTAAATAAAATGTTTTCAATGTCATTTTCCTACCAAAGTGGATCCATGGGGTCCCCAAGTTGACCCATGGATTGTCTTGGTCGGCCATGACTAATCCAATAGGGGTAGTACAAGTTTAAAGGTATTTTCATATTTTTATAATATCATATTTACCTTAAATTTCACTAATTACCTTTAATCGTGATTAATTAAACTTAAAAGTTACTATTCACCAAAAATTATTTTAATCCCATTGAACCACATTTTACTTCCTAATGACAACCTAGTATGTCGGATTTTTGAAAATCAAATCACAGAAGTGGTAATGATTCATTGAAACAAAAAATCAGTTTTTTAACTACCACTTAGTGGTTTCACTATTCATCAAAAATTAAAGTTTTTCAGAACAATGACAAAATTTTACCCTAATCTATAATTGATATTAAGAAATCCAAAATAATGTATATTTTACAAAATTCCAAAAATATAATTTGCATTATTTAATTTTATAATTAATTCCCCTTGTCACAACAAATTTCGTGTTTTAAGACAGAACATCAATCAAAAGATTGACAATTGTTTATGTCCAATTTCAAAGTGAAATTAATTATAATGAACACCATTGGGTAAAATAGTAAAAATATATACTAATTATACATTTAAAAAACTAAATAGTATAATTTATTCCCTATAAATTATTTTGATTAAAAAAGTTTTTTTAAGTATTTTTCACTATTCATAAAAAATTGGATGTTCTCCGAAAATTACAAAAAATTCAACTTAGGATAATTTCAATATTACGAATACAAACATGAAGTACATTTTGAAATATAAAATTTCTATAATTTGAAAAGGTGGGTCTTACTATTCATAACAGCTACTTTGATTAGTCACGGTGTGTTAGAACTCGAAGTTGCGTACAATACAAGCTATTCCATTGAGAAGCGTATCATGGATGATCGGGGTGTTACAGGAATACGTGAACAAATGGATGATCTAAAGAGTTAAACAAGGGAGTAATCATCGGAATAACACATAGCATGTGGGTTAGAAGGAATGACATGATTGCATAATAGGAATAGGAGAATAATAATAATAAGGAATATTAATAAGTATAACCTAGGAGCATTACATCATGGAATCATTGGAATGTCTAAACAACATATAACATGAAATAAACATGAGTCAAGGCTACTTTCCAAGACTATATGACATTATGGACAAATCACCAAAACGAAATTAGGTTCACTCCCCATCCATACCTGAAAAATCATGACTTAAAATTACAAAATGCATTGGAGCGCTATCTAGTTGCACCAATAATAAGATGTTCATGAATATGTGTTCCCCCTGAAGAATAAATATACGGGTTACCCATTAAAAGAAATGTGTATGATGATCACGTCATAATGAATAAAAAATGAAGACATCAAAAATGAAAACTGTATAGAATGAATTAAAAACACATACATATATTCATCATGGAAAATAATAATGGATCATGATAAATGATGTCAAAATTTTGTGGAAACATGTCAAATTTTTATTTAAGAAACTTTTTAAATGATACATTTTAGTGCTATTAATGGAAAATATTAAATATAATTTCAATTAGAAATGTAATTTTTTTTCATAAATTTAGAAATAATCCAAGACAGTGTCTGATGATAAAATTTGTGATTTTATAAAAATAATGGTTGCTTGAAATATATTATGGAGTGCACATGAAATTTTTAAGAAATGGGGAAGTTCCATTTAATCAGGTTTTCTTATCAAGAAGAATTGATGAAGAAACCATTTTAAAACACTAATTTCCCCATCAAAGAGGGATGATTTGATCTGGATATTTGTGTTTGTATGATATACAAAAAAATTAGATGATATATATAAAAAAATGTAAGCATTAAATTGGTTTAAATGGAGGGAAATAGTAACCCATACGAAAAATGGATGTTCATATAGAATCCTCTACCTAATGTCCAAAATGGTCCTAAAAATGATCATAAGGGCCTAAATAATAAAATTTAATCCATTTAATGAATAATTAAGATATTTTATACATTTAATTTATCTATTATAATCTTATGGTGTTTATTTATATCCTTTTTATGAGTTATAGTGTTCAATTTCAATGTGCAAGAGTGCTCGTTTTCTTAGTTATCACAATGAGTTCATTTGGATAAGAATATGGAAGTTAATGTAAAACGGAACAGAAATAATTAATTGAAGTTATAATTTATTAATAAAAATCCCAAAGGATAAATGGTCATATAAGTCATTTTTTATTTTCTGGGAGGATGTGTCATTATATAAGATGATTTTGATAATCGTTTCGTTTATTCTAGGCGATTTTCACTCAAAAAAACTTGTTATGTTTTATTAAATAACATCATTTTTATATAATGATACTAGAACATTACATAGGCTATAATACATATATTATATTTTTGTATACCATAAATTTTTTTATTACCACCCTTAAAGGTGTTAATGGAAAATAAAAAATTTTCTTCCGTGAATGCGATAAATTTACACCTCATGAATGATATTACCATTTTTAGAATAAAAGGGGTTGGAGGGGGTATAATGATGTATTATTCCACTATAATAACAAAATAATATTATATGTGAGGTATTGGAGTTATCATAGTATTTATAAGAGGGGAGGTGAGGATATAATAAAAAAATGCTGCACTAGAAAAGAAATGAAAAGAAAAGGAATGAAGAATTTACCTGTTGAAATTATCCTCCTTGAAAACCTCCTTAGTGAAAGGGTTTTGTCCTTTTGATGAAAGAAATATCTCGTAGACGTGGGGGAGGGTATTTGGAAGTTTATTTTTTAGAATTTGGACATGTATCAATGCATGGTAGGTGTGATGTGAAGAGGTTGTGAGGGGTGGTATTTATAATGGAGGGGAGGGGTGTTTTCTCCTAATTTTAAACATGTGTTTAATATTTAGGTTGAAGATAAGAAATAGTGTTCATTCTTGGGACTACATAAAGTAAATAGTTATATTGAGTTAGAAAAAATGGTCTTCATCATCCTAACATTAACAACGACCCAAAAATTCATCTATTTTGCATTTCTCAATAGTTCTTGTATTTTACTACTCACAAGTCATTCATGTATTATAAATGATTAAAAAACACCAAAACCATTTTTAATTTCATACAATTCAAAAATTTAACCTTATTTTATGGAAATAATTTCTTAAATATGAGAAATTTTATTTTTAATTAAAATCATCATTTATTCAAAAATATATATTTTGAAAATACAACTGCAATTATAACACTTTAAAAAATTTAAAAATATCTCAAAAAGTTAAATTAAAATCGTATGAAAAAAATATTAAGTTATGAATAAATTTTATGAAAATATTTTTTCTTTTAAATTATTCAATTTATCAAATAACGAAATTAAATATATCCAACATACCAAAATACCTACACTTAATTAATAAATTTTAAAACATTTACTTACTTATACTATGATATAATAATATTATTCATTCATTTATAAGAATCCTAAATCTAATTTATACTTTAATGGGTGAGGATACTATTTATTTTGACTATTTTCTATTTATAAGTGTCATATTATTATTCCTATGGTCATGTTACTATTTTATCGGTATGGGTTTTATACCTTATAGAAGTAATTCCAATTTCATTAATCCATTATTTATATGTTTCAGATTGTTTTATTATTGTTATTTATGTGGAAATAGTGTACAAAATAATTATAGTTTGGGAATTTCCTATGATAGAATTCATGTTCATTATATGGCCGACAATATGTACTTTGTAGGCTAGGTAGACAGCCAATGGAAAACCAAGACATAGGCATTGTTGTGATTTGGGATCTACCAAGCATGGAAATGGTTTAGCCTAAGGAGGAAGAGCTAGGAGAGGGTATGGAGGATATACAGGTGGATGGTAGAATTATGAGATCCTTCCACCACCACCACCAGGCGACCCACGTCAGGCTTAGCGAGGTGACGACCAGCGCTGCAGATAGCTATATGCCTTGGATGTCTAAGATCTAGTAGTGTGTGAGATTATATGAGGTAAAATATGTGTGTCTTACACTCTGGATTCTGTAATAGTAGAAATACTAACCAATCATACCTTTTATTTATACTCTTGGTGTGAGAGATGGAGCTCCTAGTTGAGGCACAAACATAACAACTTTATGTTGAGTTTCCAACATGGAATACTTGTTTTATATCTCTTATCATCCAATAGTGTAATCTATTTCATTGCAGAGAGATATTTGTGTGGGAACTTTTGGTCATCATGCTAGATTTCTATGATGTTATCCTAGCTATAGATCCTCATTCAATGGTCCGATCTCAAATTGATTGTCACTATAGACAAGTTATTTTCCTACGTATAGATAGCACCACATTCTCCTTTTATTTCTGAAGTTGTATCATGGGTGGACAAGTGGATTCTATGAGAAGGAGGTTATAAACTATCACTAATTAGATGGATATTTTGTACCTTGGTCCAAAATGACATTAAAAATCTGAGTTCCTTTTAATTGGAAAGATTTTAGGGGAATTTTTCTCAAAGTGGTTCTAGAACTACTTCCGAGGTGTGATATAGAGTTTTCTATTACATAAAACCTGGTACTGCCCAATATATTCTATGGTATATGAGATGGAACCTACTGAGCACTATAAGATGTGGATATAGTTGGAGGACATTCAAGAGAAAAGTTTTATCATACACAGTGTAAGATCCCAGATTTTCTTTTCAGGAATGTTTTTCTTTCTTTCTGGTGTTTTTGTGAAAAGAGGAGTTTCTGGAAAATTTCAAAGTACACGACATGTACATTATGAGTAAATATTTTGTACTCAGTTACTGTGGGTAGTCGTGTACTGTCTGTGTACGGCCTTGCACATGCCCATGTGTGACGACCTAGAGGCCGCCTAAAGCAGAGTATTGAAATGACGAGTACAAGCGGTGTACTTAAAAAGTACACGTCTTGTATTTTTTTCATTAAACGCACTAGGCTCACGTCTCAGTGATAGAAATTTCTCCTTCTCAACCTAGTTCATCCAAGAGTGCTATGTATCCGCAGAACATTGACGAGCCCCTGGCTGAGTGTTCGCCTTCCGAGTCAAACACTGACGGTTGCGTTGGAATCACATCGGTGAGTTCACTCTTCTCATAGAACACCACCCCTTGATTTCTCCTCTTTCATGAGTTATCATGGGTTTAACATTTTATACATTTTCATTGATCTAAAACGTTTTATGGAAATTCAAGCCTTGTGGTTCAAGAATTTAGATCTCCCATCCCCGATGTAGATGGTTTGTGCATTTCTATTGAATTTCATTGAGTAGTATGTACAAATTTTCCTAATACCCATGAATGGGGTATCAAGTGTTTACCGGTTTAGCCCTGTTGTTTTCCCGAATTGCTTGTGTTATTGAGTAGAGGTAAATTTAATGTGATTAGTTTAATATTGTTATGATATGGATGTTTTTCCCATCCATGTTTTGTTTCTAACTATTTGGTCTAGCATTGCCTATTATGTTGTAGTTGTTTTCCATGCATAGTATTGTTGGATGAATTGATTGTTCTTTCGAACATGTTAAGATGATTTAGACTGTTACCCAAGTATATATTTAGGTTTACTTTGGCCTTTATGCTTGGTATTCTTGTAGACTTACATGGGGCCATGAGAACCTGGTGTAGTAGACCATAGGTAGAATGGATGTATGGGATCCCCAGAGTGTCTTTATAATTATACAATGTGAGAACATAAGGGGTGATTGACGTTGAGTGCTTCCTCAGAGGGTATGTAGATCCACGACGCGGGCCAAAGGGGGGATATACATTGAGTGCCTCCCTAGAGTGACTGTAGTACCGATATGAGACTATAGGGATAATTGATGGCGAGTGCTTCCTCAGAGAGTCTATACATTAGCTCAACCAGAGGGGTGAGACTATGTGTGCTTCCTAGAGGGTTGATTGTACATTTTTGGTTGAACTATAGGGATTAGGCTGTGAACACTTCTCAAAGGGTCAGCTTCTTTGATTAGATTCTTACTTGATTGTGGTTAGAATGTTTGAAACTGTGTATTGTTTACTGTTGAGTACTTTCCTGTTTACTGTTTCTGTGCTTTTACCTGCCATATATTAACTAAATTTTAGGCATAGATCTTGTGGTGTTTTCTTAGTAGAATTTAGTCTCACACCTTGTTTGGGCCATGCTATGGGCCCAAACATTTTATATTTTTGCGGGTACATAAAACGGCAAGCGTCCTTCTACTTAAGGTACTTGACATGTTGTAGAGCTACAGAGAACGAGACCATGCTTTGGCTTGAGATACTGTGGAGGTGATTGCTGTTTTTATTTTGTACTCAGTTTAGCACTGTATTTCATCATTGTGCTTTGATTCTCTATTTTACTAGACATATGAATCATGCATCATTTTATATATGTGCTCCAGTTTATTCTATCAGTCTTCCATAGTTTATTTTTGTATAATATTATTACTACTTCTACTCTTGTATGTTTTTGTTTACTTTCGTTGTGTACTCTACCAATGAGGGAATTGTTTCCCCACTATCACACCCAAGGTCCTCGCTACTGGTCGGCAACCTCTAGAATTCGGGGATATGCGCTTGAGGCCATGTGACCAACCGGGTATAGGGCGCATCTGTGTGGCTTCCAGAAATGGGATGTTAAAAAGTGGCATCAAAGAGATTATTTTCTCTAGAATTACCATTTGGATCCTTTATCTAGGGATATGAAGGAATATGTACTTCGTAATAAGCTTTTCTCAGGAGTATCGAACTCTTTTTAAGGGAAAAGCCAATCTAACTCGTTTATAAAATTTATTTGGTTTGGAAATTTTATGGTTGATTTGATTCTCACTGTTGGGTGAGTCATAGGTCTTTTTCTATTACGATTGATGTTTTTGTGGTTCTATTTCAGTCGCAACCCAATGAGATGAGGGCATGCCATCCCATGCATCATATAGGAACTTGGTAAAAAATCACTTGTCATTAATTCCTGCCTTGCTATTTAGGATTCATAAGAGATTTCATGTTATTGTGATTGATGTTGTGTAGAATATGCATGCTGTTGTGATAGATGCATTGAGAAAATACTTTCCTCTTGTTATAGAATTGATTTTTAAGGTTTGGTATGAATGGAGGTCAATTTTTGGTTCTTGAGGTGTTATGAGCCCTCATGAAATAGAAATTGGTGGATCATTGCCTAGTTTACTGTGTTTATAACATGTATAAGATGAAAAAGTTTGATTTTCAGGGAGTATCAGCCTCCACGAGTCGGAATTTGGAACATGCAATGTTTGATTCAGTGTTTTTCTTGGTTCTGGAGTAGTTGTTGAAGCTTATGGCGGAAAAACCTAGAATATACAACGTGCAGTTGTTAGTACACACCATGTGTTCTTCAGTTCGAGAAGAATCTGCTTTTCTTATGTACATGCCGTGTAATTTATGTACACACCGTGTAGTCTCTAACCGTTTCATAGGCTCTGTGGACAGAGACACGGGGTAGGGAAATTTTTGTGGGAATACGATGTGTCCCGATTGTACACGTCGTGTCGTTTTGACCTTGTGTCCACCCGTGTGACTGACAACACAGATGGAAAAACCTTAGGATTATTCACACCATGTCAGGCTTGAGCACACCATGTAGTGTAATACTAGGAACCTGGCTGTGTAACTAAAAACATGGGGCGGTGGAGTCTCTTCTTATACACGTCGTGTCCGACCTAAACATGTCACATAATCTAACATAGGTACCTGGACAATTCACGAACAACACTGGTTGGTGTTGTACATTCTCTTACATGCCATGTCCATATGGAACATGCCCTGTAGTGTGAGCATTATCTTGGCCCATGTCACTAACAACATGGGCCAGGTGAAGCATATATCCTACACGCCATATCTATCTTGAATATGTCGTCTTATCTTGTCTTAGGAGAGCCTTGTGGCTTAGCTATGTAGAAGGACTCGGGAAGGGGAAGAAGATTATAGTACACGCTGTGTGTTAGGACGACACACCATGTGGTTGGGGTGTTACACGACCATTTTAGGAAGGATTACATGCCCTTGTGAATTACTTATGGGTACACACCATGTAGGAATTGTACACACAGTTTAGTCATGTTTGGTGAAATATTCATGCTTTCGTCATCATGTTCCCTTCTTACACATCTATTTTTCTATCCTTGATAATGTTGTTCTAAGGTGTGTGTTTGTCCTTGCAGATTCATGCCACCGAGATGTCCTCTGGTTGTACTCAAGTTACATGGTAGTGATCAGATGTAGGATATGGCTGATCAGGGGCTTCCCATATCTTTATATCTATTTGTGTCATTGAGAGCCTGGTGCTCTATATCTATTACTCAACCGATATCTGGATGTTATACCCTCCATTAGATATTAGGACGACTAGTGTACGTCAGTGGAAGGAGTTCCCTCTATAGGTTGGTGGATGTCACTTTTTATGGGATCCTTATGTCCTAGAGATGACAGGCTATGATGTCTTTCTCGGAATGGACTGGCTAGTTCCCTTCCAGGCAATCGTCGACTGCTATCACCGAAGGGTGAGTTTCATATCACCATCGGGTGGATCATTATATATAATGGTGAGTGGGATATCTAGGCAGGTAGAGCAAGTCGAGGGCATCATGGGTTGCGAGGAGTTACAACTCAGATTACTAGTCTATATCCGGATGATCAGGGGACTTCACAGTTAGACTTTCCTCCAGTGGTGGATTGTTTTAGAGACGTCTTTCCAGATGACTTTTCAGGTTTTCCACCGGAGTGTGAGGTGTAATTTTCGATTGATCTTGTGCTAGGAGCGACACCAGTGTACATTTCTCTTTATAGGATGGCTACACCGGAGTTACCGAAGCTCAAGAAGTAGTTGGAGGAGTTTCAATAAAAGGGTTTCATCCGACCAAGTACATCTCATTTTGGTTCACCTATCATGTTTTCGAAGATGGAAAATGGTACTATCAGACTTTGTGTGGATTATAGGAAGATGGACCAGTTGACGATCAGGAACCGATATCATTTACCAAGGATTGATGATCTCTTTAATCATCTTCGAGGAGACCGGGTGTTCTCAATGATTGAATTGAGGTTTGGTAACCATCATTTGCACGTCAGACCATTTAATATACCTCTTAATGCATTCCAAATTAGGTATGGTCTATATGAGTATATGGTTATGTCGTTTTATCTCACGAACGCGCATGCAGTTTTCATGGCACTAATGAACCGAGTGTTCAATTTGTGCATGGATTATTTGGTGGTTGTCTTCGTGGATAATATCTTGGTGTACTCTCACACTCGACATGACCATTATACACATATTTATATCATTCTGATTACAGTGAGAGAGCATTAGTTATATGATAGGCTCTCAGAATGCCACTTTTGGATAGACCAGATTCACTTCTTGGGTCATGTTATCTCAGAGACAGGAGTATCAGTTGACCTAGAGAAAGTGAGGGTAGTAGTTTCCTAGGAGCAGTTGAAAAATTTATTTGAGGTACAGAGTTTTCTAGGGATAGCTAGATACTACAAACACTTCATACATGACTTTTCATGCTTAGGAGCACTGCAGATGGGTTTGACAAAGAAGGGTGTGAAGTTCTTGTGGTCAAATTCTTATGAGTCTGCCTTCCAGTAGCTGTAAGGGAGGTCGACTTCAGCACCGATACTAATCTTTCCCGATCCAGGCAACAATTATACTATGTACTGTGATGCTTTAGGTATCGTGTTGGGAGATGTACTTATGAAAGGAGATGGAATCGTTGCGTACGGATCTCGGCAGTTGAGGCCACACAATGGGAATTACCCGACGCATGATCTAGAGCTAGAAGTTGTTGTTCATGCCTTACATTGTTTGAGACATTATATTTTGTGTGATAATTTTATGGTTTTCACTGACCCCAAAGTCACAAGTACATCTTCACTCAATGTGATCTGAATTTTAGATGAGGAGGGTGTGTTGAGTACCTTTAGTGTTTTGACTTTGAGCTTGCCTACACGCCTGGGAATGGCAATGTAGTAGCTGATGTGTTGAACAAAAGGACTCACATACAGGTAGTATAGGAGGCTTTCAGTGAGTGGCAGCTTTTAGATCTGTTCTCTATAATGAATTTGGAGGTACATGATAGACTAGGGCAGACATTCCTTTCTTCTGTAGTTGTTACCTCTACCATTCTTGATCGATTACGAATGAGGCATTTATCATATTCTTAATGACTAGTCCTACGGGAAAGTGTTCCAGGAGAGGACCCTATTTTTGTTTGGAGCATAGGTGATAATGAGATCTTTCATTTCAAGGGACGCATATGGGTTCCAGCAGACATACACGAGGAGCTAATGCAGGACTTTCATTCCCCAGTTTGGGCAGTTCATCCTAGTGTCACCAAGATGTATGGTGATCTAGACTGCCAGTATTGGTGGCCAGGCATGAAGTGGGACGTTGTAGGATTTGTCATGACGTGTTCCACCTGTCAGTAGGTGAAGGTGGAGCATCAATGACCAGGATGACGTTTTCAGCAGTTACCCATTATCTAGTGGAAGTGGAGTGATGTCGTGATGGATTTCATGATAGGGTTTCCGAGGTCGCCTCAAGGGAATGATGCAGTATGTGTTTTCATTGAATGTCGTACGAAGGTCGCTCACTTCTTTCTAATCGAAGAGACCTTCATTGTTGATGAGCTATGATTGTTATAAATCCATGATATTGTGAACATACATGGAGTTATACATTCCATTATTTCCAATAGGGATGCTCGTTTTACTTCTCGGGTTTGGCATGGGCTTCAGAAGACGTTTGGTACACATGTACTTTTGAGAACAGCTTACCACCCCCAGATAGATGGACAATCTAAGAGTACGATTCAGATTCTTGAGGAAATGCTAGGCGCATGAATCCAACATTTTGGAGGTTCTTGGGAGAAGCATATACCTCTTGTGGAGATTGCCTACAATATTAGTTTTCAAGAAACTAATCAGATGGCACCTTATGAGGCATGGGATGGAATGCCATGTCGATCACCCTTATGTTGGATGGAGGTTGGAGAGGCATATTTGCTAGGACCTCATCTTGTTCAGGATACCCCAGAGTAGAGAGATTTGATTAGGAAGAGGATGGCTACTGCATATTCTTCTCAGAAGTCTTATGTTGACCAGCAGAGATAACCTCTTGTGTTCGAGGTCAGGGATCAGGTTTTTCGACATGTCAATCTGAGGATGGGGCACATAAGGATTAGAAGATAGGGTATTCTTTCACCAAGGTATTTAAGTATATTTGAGGTGTTGGAGAGTGTTGGACCGGTGGCCTATCGGTTGAAGTTACCTCATAGGAATCAGGCTATGCACGACGTTTTCCACGTTTCTCTGCTTCGACGTTACTTTTCAGAACCGTCTACTATTTTCCAACCTGTGGAGTTTGAGTTGGATGTGGATGCATCATTCGAGGATAATCCTATATGGATCGTTGATCGATGTATGAAGGTTCTACGTTGTTGTTCTATTCCTCGGGTAAAGGTGCTATAATAGCATGGGCGAGTACAGGATGAGACTTGGGAGAGGGAGGCCAATGTACGATCGTAGTGGCTAGAGTTTCTCAGGGTTTCTTATTCTACACCACATTGCTAGGGAAATTCTGGGACAAATTTCTTTAATGGAGGAAGTTTGTAAGAACTTGGTTATTATTTTCAGGTATGTTTTTCTTTCTATTTGGATTTTTTGATAAAAGAGGAGTTTGTAGAAATTTTTGATGTACGCACCGTGTACTTTATGACTACACATTGTGTACTAGGTTACCTCGGGCAGCCGTGTGCTATCAGTGTAGCGACATTGCACACAGCCATGTGTGATGACCTGGAGGCCAACTGAAGCGGAGTATGGAAACAGTGAGTACACGCCATGTAATTCAAAAGTACACGCCGTGGATTTTGTTTTTTTTTCATTACATGCACCGGGGTCGCGTCTCACAGATAGAACCATCTCATTCTCAACCTAGTTCATCTGAGAGCGCCAAGAAGCTTTAGATCATTGATGAGCCCCTGGATGAGCATATGTCCTCCAAATCAAACAATTACGGTTGTGTTGGAATCATATCAGTGAGTCATCTCTTCTCATAGAACACCATACCTTGATTTATCATCGTTAGTGAGTTATCGTGGGTTGAATGTTTTATACATTTTCATAGACATATAGCATTATAATGTGACTCAGGCCTCATGGTTCAAGTATTTTCATCTCCCAACTCTGCGGTAGGTGGTATGTGCCTTTCTGTTGAAAATATTTAGTTTTATGTGCAAATTTTCCCAATACCCATGAAAAGGATATTGCGTGTTTACGGGTTTAGCCATGTAGTTTTCTTGCTATTCATCCATGATTGAGCAGAGGAAAATTGAATGTGATTTGGGTTAAATTGCTATTCTTTAGATGTTTTTCCCATTCATGTTTTGTTTGTGACTATTTGGTTTAGACTTGCCTGTTAGGCTACAATTTTTTCCATGCCTAGTATTGTAGGATGAAGTGATTTTCTATTCTGAATTGTTGAGATGTTGTAAACTGTTATCCAAGTAGCTCTTTAGGTTTACTTTGGCTGCTTTGATTACGATACTTGTTGACTTACAAGGGTCCGTGAGGTCCTTGTGTAGTATACCATATGGAGAATGGACATAAGGGCTTTTCTTGAGTGTATTTATAATTATACGATGTGAGACCATAAGGGGGAATTGATGCTGAGTGCTTCCTCAGAGTGTCTGTAGATCAACGATGCAGGCCACTGGGGTAATATTTTGGAGTGCTTCCCCAGAGCGCCTATAGTACCGATATGAGACTATAGGCGGAATTGACGGTGAGTGCTTCTTCAGAGAGTCTATATGCTTTAGCTGAAACAGAGGGGTGAGACTGTGTGTGCATCCAAGAGGGTTGCTTGTACATCTTTGGTTGAACCAGAGGGATTAGGATGCAAGCACTTCCCAGAGGGTTAACTGTATTGATTAGATGCATACTTTTGTGTGGTTAGAATGTTTGAAATTGTGGATTGTTTACTGTTGATTACTTTCCTGTTAACTATTTTGTGATTTTACCTTCCATATATTCACTGACTATTAGGCACAGATCACGTGGTGGTTGCCTACTAGGATTTAGTCTCGCACACTATTTGGGAAATTCTTTTGGGACTGAATAGATTATATTGTTGTAGTTATAGACAAGGTCAATCTCCCTTCTACTTCAGGTACATGACATGTTGTGGAGCTAGAGAGCATGTGACCAAGCATTGGAATGCGATGCAGTGGAGCTGATTAATCCTTTTCTTTTGTTCTTGGTTTAGCATTGTATTTTATCATTTGGTTTTTTTCGCTGTTTTCCTAGACATATGTATCATGCATCATTTGATATATGTGCTCTTGTTTATTCTCTCAGTCTTCCGCTCTTTATTTTTGTATAATATTATTACGGCTTCTGCTCTTGTATGTTTTGTTTACTTCTGTTGTGTACTCTGCAAATGAGGGAATTGTTTCCCAATTATCACACCCAAGGCCCTCGCTACTATTTGAGAGCCTCTATCATTTGTGGAAATGCAGTTGAGGCCGTGTGACCAACCAGGTATGGGGAACCTCTGGGTGGCTTCCAGAACTGGGACGTTACAACCCGTGTATCCACTTAGGCAGCACAAGTCATGTTCGTGTAAAATGGGTATGGGATACTATGGATTTTCATGGATTATTTTCACCAAAACCAGGCATTAATAAAGTAAAAGTATCCCTTTTGAGGATTGATAAACGTTTTAACAAGTTGCAAGGTGTGAGACGGTTCTCGAAGATCAATCTCTGGTCCGACTACCACCATTTGTGGGTTCGCGATGCTGATTTTCCAAATATGGAATTCTTATTTCACAAAGAACACTATGAATTCATAGTTATATGATTTAGTGTGATGAATTCCCCCTCCATGTTCATGAATTATTTGAAACAGGTCTTCCAGCCAACCATGGATCTGTTTTTTATTTTCTACGTCGATAACATACATGTCTACTCTACAATATAGGAGAATCATGTAGACAACATGAGGATGGTTCTTGATTTTATTTAAGAGTACCATGTTTTCAAAAATATCTCAATGTTACATTTTTTTATACATGAGGTTTAATTTTGGGGGAATGAAATCCCTGAAAAAGAATTAGCAATGGATCCATCAATGATCGATTCAGTGCTTTCATGGGAGCCACCCAAGAATTTTTCAGAGGTGCAGACCATCATTGTCTTGGTAGGGAACTACAATATGTTTTTGATATACATCCCTATAATCAAACACCCTATGAACACCATAATATAGAAATGAATGTTGTTTGTATGGTCATAGTAGTTCCAGAGGGACATTATGGAGTTGAGGAAGAAACTGACGGGTGCTGTAGTGTTGAGAAAACCCAAGGGGGGAGTGGAGTGTGTCGTGTATTGTGATACCTTAAAAGTAGTCCCCATTTTTGGGATGATATAGTGGTAGGAAGTCCTCACATAGGGGTCGAGTTAGATAAAATCACATGAGTAGACCTACATGAATCACAACCTAGATCTAGCAGTGGTAATCCTTTCTTTGAGGATTTGGGGGCACTACCTTCCGAGAGAGTACTTTGTTGTTTGCCCAGACCACTAAAGTCTCATGTATGTCATCATGAAGAGGGACCTGAACCTAATAGATCAATGCTGGATGTAATTCTTATAAGAATATGACATTGAGATCATATATAGTCTATGGAATAGAAATATTGTATCGTATTCCCTTAACAAGAATTTATAGGCTCACCTAGTGCATGAAGCATCAACGAATCTGATATCCCTTAGGCTGACCTTGGTGGATCTAGAGGGTACGAATTTTCCTTAGTCTATGTTTTTTACTCCTTCACTATAGTTCCCCGACCCCAGTTACCCAGAACTGGTGCATTATTTTAATGCATTATCATGATTAAAAGGAATCAAGTCCTGAAGGACCGATCAGTTTAAATGTCTTAGAAAATTGATTACATACATTAACAATACATTATAATTTCAGTCATAAAACACAAAATATTTTTTTCTATGATATATTCATTATTCCCTTTATCTTAACCCCACATCTCAATCATAATATATTTCTTGGAATATTGGGAAAATAAAACATAAGAAAGGGATGAGCTCAGATGCCCAGTATGGGTAAATAATTTAGCGGAAGCTACAAACATTTAAGGCATGGTGTGTGATAAAGACAAAAACCTTTTTAAACATAATCTCAAACATAATATAGAAATAATAAATCAAACATTACCATATAAACATGAAAATGGGTATTCTACTATTTAAATAATGACATCTAATAACTAAATTCATAATGAAGAAATGCCTTACACCTGACATCAATGCCACATAGTCATGACATCCTGCTAAGAAAACAAATAAAATATTTATCATGGCCTTGTTCCAAGACACTAGGTTTTCTAATGAGACATACTGATGCAACGAGGAGCTATAGCGGGCACCACCCATCACTTTCTATGTCCACTGCATTCCTAATATGAAAAAGTTGAAACATAACACAAGCATTCGTTTTAAAACAAGAATATGAAATGTCAATACATTTACCATAAACCATGAATGGTAAAAAAATATACATCTATAGTCAAACATATCAAAAATTATTCAATAAAAAATTTATGAATTTATTATAATAAATCAACCCCAATCAAAAATCATATCAATTAATGGATGATGACATTGTTGAAAATGATGAGTAAATTTTTTCGAGAGAAATATCCATTTCGTAAAATCATTTAAAAGCCACCCATTTATAAAGGGAGTAATTTAAAAGAGATTTTGGAATAAATGTGTCCCATACAACTTTGAAACTTTTGAAAATAATTATCATTTCAAATCATTTATGTCCATATAAATAAATCCATAAAATCATCTTGAAAACATGGACATTAATTATAAATACTATGAAAGAAAAATAATTAAAACATTTATAATTATGATCTTGATATTGAGTACCTTTCACAAACCCTTTAAATATTAATTTTGAAATCATTTTTAGGAAAAATGGACATGAATGATAAAAATTTCCCAGTAAATACTTACACATAAACAATCTCGGATGATAATGAGATTGAGAAATTAACCCTAATCTTGCACTTTCATTTAGTCAAGGGTACATTTAACGTCCTTTATGATGATCGATGTACTTTATTAAATTATACCAGAACCAGATTAATATTTATGATATCATAAATGATTCATTTATGACATTATACTACCCATTTAAAAATAATTTCCGGGTTAAATTAACATTTCGGGTAATAATCACTTTCTTTATCATATGTGTTTTAACTTGTAACTCTTGATTGGATCAGTTAGATCATGATTTAAATACCTCCGGTATATAAAACATGATTCATATATCATAAATATATAGAATATAAATATGTATAATATACAAATATATGAAATTAAAAACAACGTTTATGGAGATGGTAGTCCGTACGTACGCATAAACGTTGTTTCCGTTTTCATATCGTATTGAACGGAACTAAGTGAATAAGATATATGTAAGTACATATATATATACAGTATCATTACTATGACATATATTAAATACTTATTAGTAATTTATGTTTTTATAATTGTCGATGGATGGTGAACATGGAAATGAATCTCGTCGCGTCCTGGAGACGATAATCCGTACGTACACATGAGCTACAATATCATTTCCTTTATGGTGTGGAATTGGATGGTATATTAATTTTATAGAGACATTTTCATGTTATTTTCATTATTTATATACATATTACTCATAATTATATCCATCCAAATTACATAGTGTTTAATAAAAAATTACACCATGGCGTGGAGACTGTAAGCTGTACGTACGCACGCATCGTGACATTATCATTCATTAGATGGATAGAATAATGAATATAGTTGTTCCATATTTATAATAACATAAAAGTATATAGAATATATTTTTAGTTATTATTTTATAATTGAATCAACAGTGAATGAGTAAGTGGACGAATAAGAGAACTTGAATGAGGTTGGTGAAATCATTACCTCTTCTTCGGGTTCTTCCTTTTGATTTGATCAAAAGGGATCCATTGGCCAGCTTTATAACCAAATTAAGGACTCTAGGATAAGTTTATCATAGTTGGGAGATTATTTGGGCAGGGTTTGGCTGAGCCAAATGACTTTGGAGTTGTGAATTTGAGAGAAGAGGAAGTTTCCTTTTATCAGAGGGGTGATGAGCACCTTAGGAAAAACTTATAATATTATTTTATAATAAATTCATTTTCAGTATCTAATGGATCCAAAATGGATTTTTTAAATCCTAATGTGGAGATGGGTCAAGAACCACTCAATAAATAGGTTTTAGACAGGTTTAGGTCACCATATTAAGCTTAACGTTTAGATTTAACTCTTAGTTAAATAGTTTGACATTTACCATGTATATTTGTATTTTTATATTACATGGTTAATAAACTTACTATAAAATGACAATATAACCCCAATTAGTTTAATAATGTCATATATATTATCATATAAGACTTCTGGACAATCCATAGATATTTAGTTCTATTATATCTATTAATACTATAATATTTTTTTAAACTATTTTATGTCAATTTTGACAGTATTTTGTATTTGTTTTTTGTTAAAATCATAACAACATGATAACTTCGAAATAATTTATGTAACCAACCCTATCATGTCATAATAACCTATGAAATTAGTTTAATGTATAAAAGGTCTCATATTAAATTTATTTGGAAATTTATAATGTCAATAATTTTAATCATTCATTAATACGGTAATTACTACATCATCATTGTGTTATAAAAAAATATAATTATTTAACGTCTAAAATTTATAAATAAAATACCATTATATAGAAAATCGTTTATATTTCTAATGAATATTTATAGTATAATTTATCTTATGTATAACACTATATTAAAATCTTTTTATTTATTAGACATTGATTTTATCTCTTTTAACTCTCCTTTGAATAAAATAATAATAAATGTCCTAATCTAATAAAAGTTGACCTAAAGGATCATATTTTATTCCTAAGGCTGTTTTAGTCAAATTACCCTTATCCAATGGAATTAGGTCATTTTTTAGGGTAAGAATAGTATCATTTTAACCCTTAATTACCCTTTTTTACTTTTAACCGTGGTAAATAAAAGTAAAACATTTTCTATTCATAAAAAAAATTATCGTATTGAACCACAATTTTCTTACTGATATCAACCATGTATCTCGGAATTTTTAAATTCCACTTACAGAGGTAGTAAAATTATATTTTATAAGAATTTGCAAATTCTCCTAGGAAGTGGGTAAAAGACGGTGAATAGTAAAATAAAATGTTATATATATAATATTATTAGAAAATTACTCCAATGAATTATATTGAACATATATAGGTATTTTGAATCTATTTTGACCTAATGTAAATTTAAATACATTAAATAATTATTTATATAAAATTTCTGTTTTAAACAATAACTCATTGTTTTTCACTATTCATTAAAAATTGAAAGTTTTTAGAAAAATATCAAAAATTTACCTTAAGATAATTTTATTATTCTAAATTCAAAAATGAAGTATATTTTACCAAATTGAAAAAATAGAAGTTTCATTTATTAATTTAAAATTAATTCCTATTGTCAAAACAAAAAGCTGTATTTTTTAAGAAAAAATAACTATAAATAAATTGACACTAATTTATGTCCTATTTCAATGTGAAATTACATCAAATGAACATAATTGGATTAAATAGTAAAAATATAATATATTTATACTACCAAAACATTAAAATTTATAATTTAACACTAAAAATTATTTTGATTAAAAAAGTTGTTTTCAGTTAAAATATAGTATTTTTCAATATTCACCAATATAATAAAGTTATCAGAAAGAGAACAAAAATTTATTGAAACTAAATAATTATGTTTTAATTCTAAAGAAGAATTTTATCTTGTCAAATTGAATATATAAAAATTTCAAATATTGGATTTAAAAATGGTTTACGATTAAAAGGCGGTAAAAGTGATTTTTTTGAAATATATTTCTTTTATCTAAAAATAATAATTAATTCTTACATTATGTCTTAGAAACTAATAATATGGATTCTAAAATTATATGGATTATATATAGTTCAAAATTTTTTAAATACTATTCCTAACTATTTTGAATGGCTAGTTTGGTAAGTAGTGGTGCGCTAGAACTCAATGTTGTTTGCAGGGAATGTTATTGAATTACTTTGAAGAAATAATGTAATATGAAATCTTGGTATGTTACATTTTTCCCTCCTTCAACAAATTGTGTCCTCACATTTTGAAATTTTTCTTTGAAAAAAATTATTGAAAATAGAAAATACCTTTGTGGAGAACTCATATAGGAAATTGGGTTAATAAAATTTTGTCTTAATAAGAGGGAATATATATATGTATATATACTTGACATGTAGAGTTACATCCTTTAACTAATTCATACTACAAATCCATCTTTCACTCCAAATGTTTTTTAAAAAAATCTATTTATCCTGATCGTATAGGGTTCCAGAAAAAATAAATTTAAAATTCACCTATCAGGCCATTTAATAAAATAGATTATACCATCCAGGGACTTCATGTAGTCCATTGGTAGGTAATAAATCCCAATCACACTATGGTGTGGGTTCAATTCTCGTAGCATTGTCTGACATGACATATTATCACACAGTATGTGTGTTGACCTTTTTATAACAATACAAAAATATACTTATTTATAATATCCAACTTAAAACATAATCTATTCCAACCTTTAGACTTATTCAAAATACTTATATCCAAACTCATAGTCCAAAAATTATATAGAAGTTAAACACAATGAAGATCATTTTTTCATGTAATAAAATGTGAACACCTTCATTATATATTATTTTAAAACATGGTAAAACCTTGAATTACAATAAAACCTTATTGATTACATTCATGCTCCCTTATTATTTATAAAATACTAGATATATTCCTTAAATCCAAAAAATTTGAATATTCCAACAATGATGAAATTAACAAACTATTAATCAGTTCCATTGAAGTCAATATTATCCAATATAATTTATCTAGACCAACCATCTCTTATTCCAAAATCACTACCACATTATCAGGACCAATTTAAGGATTACATTTCCTTCAACTAGGTTTTTACCAAAAACTGTAGCTTCCAATTACGTCACATTTCATATAACCATATAATCTCAATTACTTAATAAAATAGTATTGTAGTACAATCCTTTTTTATCTACATAATTCATATAACCAGTATATTGTTGATAGAATACATAAATTAAATAATTCAATAATAACAACATAAAGACACTAGTCATTACTCATCATCTGAGGTAGTATCATGAAATGATAATTATCCAATAACATCATTTGTGGTATACTCTGATGACTGGGACCTTGATTCGTGTAGTGTCCCAACTCCTTGTAGATGTATCATTTTACATTTGAATCCTTTTTCTTACCCTTGCAATCACAAATTTGGTGCCCTTTTTCTCCACACTTATAACATACTCTCATTCCCTTAAAGCATTTTCCAAAGTGAGTATTTCCACAGTTATCACATATCAGAAAATCCTTCTTTTCCCTCTTCCCTTTATCCATCTTTCTCGCTTCCATCCTTTTCTTCTCGTGCTTCCCTTCAAAGCCACCAGACTCAATGAATTATTTACATATCTTATTAACACATGATATTATTTCATTATATGTTTAGAATACAAGGGAGACTATTTCCATTATAATTTTTTTCATAATAACATGGATGATATGATCCTTCTCACTCTTTGGGTCATACGTATTACTGGAGTTCTTAGTCCTTCTACTTGGCACCATTTCTACACAATGGCATACACTTGGTAAGTTTATGAATCACAATGAATAATTCCCAACTTGAAAAATAACTAACATAAATTGAATAGTTTATTTATATAATCTGTATTCAAAAAAATATTTTTATTGAGGATATATATACACATAAATCCGTCATAATGATTTGTAATGAAAATGAAAATTTTTCTAAGCATATTCCTTGGGAGTGTTGTAACCATGATTGAAGAAAGGCCCATTTTCATGCACCAGTTCTTGTTCGAGTCCAGCTCAAAATAGTGTTTTTGGGTGATACCCTTAAGTACGTCTGTGCTAGAGCCGCCTCTACCAGTTTGTATCCAGACAGGGATGTATTTCTTGGAAAACTCAAAAAATATCAACACTACCAAAATTCAAGGATGTCCTTCTATACTAATCCTCAAAGTCTATATTAGGGTAATGTTCTCTAATCAGGGTTTACCTAAATCTAGTTTCCAAGGATATTGATACACTTCCTTTTATACCAACTGTAATTCCCCAACCCTAGTTACCTAGAGCCGATACATTATTTTAATAAATTGGAATGGTTACAAGGAATCAAGTCCTGAAGGACCAATCAGTTTAGCAGTCTTGGAAAATATATTACATACATTAATGTTACATTACCATTTCAAACATAAAACACTGAATAAATAGTTCTTTGAGAACGTAATTATTCCCTTTAGCTTAACCCTTAATATCAATCATAATACACTTCTCGGAATCCTGGTAAAATAAAACATAATAAAGGGGTGAGATCCGATGCCCAGTGAGGGTAAATAATATAGCGGAAGCTATAAACTTTTAGGGAAAGATGTGTGATAAAGAAAACACCCTTTTCAAAAATAAACATGAAAATAATATGAAAATAATATATCAAAAATTACCATATAAAAATTCCCATGGATTTTATATTGGTCGAATAATCACATGTAATAACTAATTTCATAATGAGGGAATGCCTAAAGATGGATATCATTTACAAATAGTCAAGGCCTCGTACCAAGACTACAAATAATTTTTTTGATGACCTTGTTCCTAGACACTATTTTGTCTCATGAGACCTACCGATGCATTGGGGAGCTATAGCGGGCTCCACCAGTGACATACTATGTCCACTGCATTCTTCATATGAAAAAGATGAAACCAAGTATAAACATTCAAATTAAAAATAGAATATGAAATGTCAATACATTAACTGTAAACCATGAATGGTATCAAAATAGAACATCCACAGTAAAACATATCATAACTCGTTCGATAAAAATGGAATATTTTATTATAATAAATGAACCTCAATCGAAAATAATATTCAGTAAAGGATGTTGACATAGTTTAAAATGATGGGTAAAACTTTTTAAGAGAAATATACTTTTTATAAATCATATTAAAGTAAAAAAATTATAAATAAAGTAATTTAAAATATATTTTTGAGTCAATGTGTCCCATACCACTTTGAAACTTTTGAAAATAATTATCATTTCAAAATATTCATGACTATATAAATAAATAATAAAAATAATTTTGAAAACATGGACATTAATTACAATGATTTAGAAAGATAAATCTTTAAAACATATAAAATTATGATCTTGTTAAAGAGAACCTTTAACAAATCCTTAAAATATTCATTTTGAAATCATGGATGATAAAAATGTCGTAGTAAATACTCACACATAAAAAATCTCAGATAATAATGGGATTGTGGAATTAACCATTACCTTGAACATTCCATTAGTCAAGGGCATGTTTAAACCTTTGTATGAAGATCGTAGTATTTTATTAAATTATACCAGAACCATATTAATATTTATGATATCATACATGATTCATTTATTACTTTATACAAACCATTTAATAATAATTTCCATGTTAAATTAACATTTCGGGTAATAATGGATTTCATTATCGTACGTGTTTTAACTTGTTACTCTTGATTGTATCACATAGACCAAGATTTAAATACTTCCAGAATATAAAAAATGATTTATATATCATATATATTTAAAATATAAATATTTATAATAGACATATATATGAAATTAAAAACACCGTTTATGGAGATGGTAGTCTGTACGTATGAATACACGTTGTTTCCATTTGAATATTGTATTGAATGAAACTACGTGAATTAGATATATGTAAGTACATATATTTATATATATATATATATCTAGTAGAATTATTATGTCATAGATTACATACTGATTATTAATATATATTTTTCTAATCATCGATGAATGGTGAACGTGGAAATGAATCTCATCGCGTCGTGGAGACGGTAATCCGGACGTAGGCATGAGCGACGTTATCATTTCCATAAAGGTGTGGAATTTGATGGTATATTAATTTTTACAGAGACATTTTCATGTTATTGTAATTATTTATATACATATTAATCATCATTATATCCGTCCAAATAACATAGTGTTGAATAATAAATTATACCACGGTGTGGAGACGGTAAGTCGTACGCACACACGCATGGTGACGTTGTCATTCATAAGATGGATAGAATAATGAATATATTTGGGAGATTTTTATAATAACATCACACTATATATATGATATTGGATTTATTATTTTATAATTGAATCAACAAAGAAAGAGTAAGTGAAAAAATTAGAGAACTTGAAAGAGCGTGGTGAAATCACTACCTCTTCTTCGGGTTCTTCCTTTTGATTTAATCAAAAGGGCTCCATAGGTTGGATTTATGAACAAAATGAGGCCTATATTATGAAGGTAGGAAAGATGGGAGGATATTTTGGTAGGGTTTGGCTGAGCGAAATGGCTTTGGAGGTGTGAATTTGAGAGAAGGGGAAGTTTCCTTTTATAAGAGGGGTGAGGGGTACCTAAGGGAAAACTTAAAATATTATTTTATAATAAATTAATTTACTATTTATAATGGATCTAGAATTATTTATTTTGAGTATATGGTGGGTATGAGTCCAAAAACAATCATCCAATACGTTTTATACAGGTTTAGGTCACCATACTAACCTTAACATTTATATTTAACTCTTTGTTAAATAGTTTGACATTTACCGCATCTCTTTGTATTTTTATATTATATGGTAAATAACCTTACAATAAAATGAAAATAGAACCCCAATTGGTTTATTAATTTAATATATATTATTATATAAGTCTTTTTGCCGATCCTTATATATTTAGTACTATTATAACAATTGAAAATATAATATTTGTTTTAAAAACTATTTTATGTCAATTTTGACACTATTTGATATTTGTTTTTTGTTAAAATCATAACAAAATGATTACTTCAAAAGAATTTGATATAACCAACTCTATCATGTCATTATATCCTATAAAATTAGTGGAATTTATAAAAAGTCTCAAATTACTATAATTTGGATATTTATAATGTTAATAATTTTAATATTTCATTAATACTGTAATTACTGCATCATCATTGTGTCATAAATAAATTAAATTATTTAATTTCTAAATGTTATAAATAAAATATCATTATATATGAAATTGTTTTATCTTTTTAATGGATTTTTATAGTCTAGATAATTTTATTATAACACTGTATTAAAAATGTTTTACTTATTAAACTTTGATTTTAACTGTTTTAACTCTTCTTTGAATTAAATAATAATACATGTCCTAATCTAATCCATGGGGACCTAAAGGATCATATTTTATTACTAATGTTTTTTGGTTGAATTATACTTATCCAATAGAATTAAGACATATGTTAGGGTAATAATAATTACATTTTTACCCTTCATTGCCCTTTTTACTTTTAACCGTGGAAAATAAAATTAAAACGTTACTATTCACCAAAAATTATTTTTATCTAATTAAACCACATTTTTTACTGATATCAACCATGTCTCATAGATTTTTGGAAATCCACTCACAGAAGCTGTAAAATTATGTTTTATGTGAATTTAAAAATTCTTCTTGGAGGTGTGAAAAAGACGGTGAAAAGTTCAATAAAATTTTATATATCTAATATTATTAAAAAAATGACTCCAATGAATTATATTGAACATATATATGTATTATGTATCTATTTTTACATAAAATAAATTTAAATTAAATAAATAATTATTTAAATAAAAAGCCGGTTTTAAACAATAACTCATTGTTTTCCACTATTCATAAAAAATTGAATGTTTTCAGGAAAATACAAAAAAATCACCCTAAGATAATTTTGATATTCTAAATTCAAAAATGCAGTCTATTTTACCAAATTAAAAAATTGAAATTAAATTTATTAATTTGAAATTAATTCTCATTGTCAAAACCAAAAGGCGTATTTTTAAAAAATAATATCTATCAAAATATTGACAGTAGTTTATGTCCAATTTCTATGTGAAATTACTTAAAATGGCCAGCATCAGATTAAAGCGAAAATATATTATCTATTTTTACTTCCAAACCATTAAAATTTATAATTTAACACTATTAATTATTTTGATTAAAAATGTTTTTTCAGTTAAAATATAGTATTTTTCACTATTCACCCAAATGTGAATGTTATCAGAAAAATAGAAAAAATTTATTGAAACTAAATATTTTTTTGATGAATCTAAAGAAGAAGTTTATTTTGTAAAATTTAATATATTAAAGTGTAAACTATTGGATATAAAAGGGGTTTACCATTAAATGCCGATAAATGTGAATTTTTTAAAAATAATTCTTTTTTTGAAAAAAATGAATTAGTTCTTACATTATGTCTAAGAAACTCTTAATTTAGAATTCTAAAATTATTAGGATTATATATATTTCAAAATTCAGTTAATACTATTCATAACCTCTTTTGAACGGCTGTTTTGGTAAGTCGTGGTGAACTTGAACTCGGTGTTTAGTGTAGTGAAAGTTATTGAATTATTTTGAAGAAATAACTTAATATATAATCATAGGGTGTTACATTCACTCCATGATCACGTGCCTATATTTCCCCAACCATAGAAGTCTAGAGTCGGTGCATTATTACATATCGTTACCATGATCACAAAAGATAAAGCCTAGAATGAACAATTAGTTTAGTAGCCTAGGAAGTGCTAGATATATTCATAAGGTTTACATTACATTATAAATGGGAGAACTACAACAAAATTTATTCTATAGACAATAATGAGATCCCACAGACAATCCCTACAGGTCAGTCATAATATACTTCTTCGCATCCTAGGAAAAATAAAACAAAGAAATGGGTGAGCTCAGATGCTCAGTAAGGATACCAATATAGCAGAAACAATCATAAATAAGCATAAAAATTTAGCGAAATGTATAGATCTAGAAAAAAAACTTTTTAACCATAAACATCATAATAAAATGGAAAATATAAATCAAATTAATTCCATTTACTTACTCATATGGATATTCTACTAGTCGAATAGACACATGCAATATTAATAGCCACTTTCATAATGATGGAATTCATAATGCCAAATATTCATAACCACATAGTCAAGTCCATGTGCCAAGACTAAAAATAATATTTTTTCAAGTACTTGTTCCAAGACAATAGTTTGACTCATGAGTCCTACCAATGCATCTACGAGTTATAGCGGGATCCACCCGTCACTTACTAAGTCCAATGCATTCCTCATATGAAAAGGATTAAACATAACATAAACAATCATATTGAAACTAGTATATGATATGTCAATACATTATCCTTAAACCATGAATGGTATGAAATAACACATCCATAGTCAAACATATCATAGAACCTTCAACACAATATAGAATATTTGTTTCAAAGTAAATCAATTTCAAATAAGATTAAATTCCATAAAAGTATGTTGACATAGATGAAATCAAAATCGTATTTAGGGAAATATGTTTTTCTATTTTGAAATCTTTTAATAGTCATATAAGAGAAAATTTATTTTTAAAATATTCTTATAATCTTGTAAGGGATGCTTCAACGATGTTATAACGGCAGAAAATAGCTGCACCCGCCGTATAAGTTAAAAAACATTCTTACCTTAACATGTCGAAATGGTCAAAAAATACCTTGTTTGGAAATCGATGGAAAGTATATTTTCATAAACCTATAAGGTCAAATAAGGGTATAAATTACATTACCACATTGTCTATTAAATAATAAAAATGTTTTGAAATACATTCTGAAGAAACATGGATGAGGATGATAAAGAGGTCCCAGTAGATAATAACATATAAACAACCTTAGAAAATGAACAGATTGTGAAATTAACAGTTACCTTGTACATTTACATGGTCAAGGATAGGTTAAAATCGTTTATAATGGTGAAATAATTGTTATTATATTATACAAGAATCATATAAATTAATATGATATCATATATGATCTGTTAACATTGCTTTGTTAATAATATTTTAGTATTATCATCATTTCGAGTGTTAACAGATTCGTTTTCCTTTATATTATTTGTTATTTGAGTCATATTTATTATGTATGGGATGTATCATATTCATATCTAAGATTATATCAAGTCATTATACATTATCATTAATCATCAAATGAAAATTAGTCTTGAATGGATATGATGGGGAATGATTCTCATCGCGTTCGTGGAGACGGTAATTCGTACTTACGCACGAGTGACAATATTATTCTTAAGATAATATATAATTGGATATTATATATTATATAAAAAATAATTATCATGTTATATTTATTATTTACATCAATTATGAAACATTATTATATCCATCCAAATAATAATTTATTGAATAACAATTACACCACGACATGGAGACGGTAATCTGTACGTACGCACGTATGGTGACATGTCATTAAAAGGATATATAGAATAATGATTATGGTTGTACCATTTTCATAAAAAATCACAGAATATAGAATATATGGATTTATTATTTTATAATTAAGACAACAAAGAAAGAAGAAGTGGAAGAAGAAAGGAACATGAAAGAGGTGATGAAATATTTACCTCTTCTTTAGGTTATTCCTTTTGATTTGATAAAAAGGGATACATATTATGGATTTATGAATAAATAAGGGACTCTAGGATTAATTTAGAACAGTTGAGATGGTATTTGGGTAGTGGTTGGCCGAGCCAAATGGATTTGAAGGTGTGAATTAGAGAGAAGAGGGAGTTCCCTTTTATAAGAGGGGTGAGGGGCACCTTAGGAAAAGCTAGAAATATTATTTTATAATAAACTCATTTTAGGTTTATAATGTCTCCAAAATGTATTATTTAATGTATATGGTGGTTATGGGTCTAAAACCACTTAAAAAATAGTTTTTAGATAGGTTTGGGTCACTATAGTAACCTTATCATTTAGATGTAATTCTTAGTTAAATAGTTTGACGTTTACCTTTTCTCTTTGTATTTTTATATTATATGGTTAATAAACATACTATATACTTCCAATAAAAACCCAAGGGGTTAATTGATGATATACCTATCATTATATAATTCTTTTGGCCAAACATTAGATATTTATGAAAAGAATATCAATTAATAATATAATATATTGTTTTTAAAAACTCTTTTATGTCAATTTTGACACAATTTCTTAATTTGTTTTTTATAAATTCATAACCTCATTATTACTTCGAAAACGGTTTATATGAACAACCACAATATGTCACATTAACCTAGATAATTAGTTGAATTCATAAAATGTCTCAAATTACAATTATTTGGCTATTTATAATATAATTTATTTTAATATTTCATTAATACGGTAGTTACTGCATCATCATTGCGTCAAAAATAAAATTAATTATTTAATATATAAAAATAATATATAAAATACCATTCTGTAGTAAATAATATTATCTTTCTAATAAATATTTATAATCAATTTATCTTTTTTATAACCCTATATTAAAAATATTTTAATTATTAAACATTGATTTTATCTCTTTTAACTCTTCTTTGAATTAAATAATAATAAATGTACAAATCTAATCCAAGTACACCAATGAGGTTCATATTTTATTCATAAGGTTGTTTTAGGTCAAAATATAGTTATCTAATATAATTAAGACTTATGTTAGGGTAATAATAATTTCATTTTTACACTTAATTACCCTATTTACTTTTAACTGCGGTAAATAAAAGTAAAAAGCCACTATTCACCAAAAAAATTCAACTTATTGAACCACATTTATTTACTGATATCAACCATGTTGCTCATATTTTTTAAATTCAACTCACAGAAGTGGTAAAATTATTTTTTATGTGAATTCAAAAAATCTCTTAGGAGGTGGGTAAAAGACGATGAAAAGTTTTATAGATTTTTTATATATCTAAAATTATTATAAATTGACTCCAATGTATTACATTGAACTTATATAGTTATTATGTATCTATTTTGATCTAAAATAAATTTAAATAAAATAAATAGTTTTTTAAAAGAAAATCTGTTTTAAACTATAACTTAGTGTTTTTCATTTTTCATACAAAATTGAAAGTTTTTAGAAAAATACAAAAAAATTCACCCTAGGATAATTTATATATTCTGAATCCAAATATGAAGTCCATTTTGAGTGTTAAAAGTTATAAAATTTTAAGAAGTGGTTATTACTATTCATAACGGCTAGTTTTATTGGTTGTGGTTGGTTAGAACTCGAAGTTGAATACAACACATGCTACTCTATTTTTCAAAAAGAAGCATACCATGGAAGCTTGGGGGGTTATATTCTCCACTCCATAAAATAATTCCATCCTTGAAATTTCTAGAATATTACTGCATGAAAAGACTCAGGTGGTTCTTCATTATATGTTTCTCAAGTTCCCACATTGCCTCATCCATATTCTGGTTTCTCCATAGAACTTTTACCAGATGAGTCGTCAAGTTTCTCAGCACTTGTTCTCTTGTATCAAGAACCTTGACAGGATTTTTGCAATAAGACAAACAGGGTTCCAGTTCTAATTCCTCATAATTGAGTACATGCATTGGGTAAGGCTAGTAGTTTCTCAACAGTGAAACATGGAATACATCATGAACTTTGGAAAGACTTGGCGGCATTGCCAAACGGTATGCTACAGCCCCAATTCTTTCTAGAAATTAAAAATTTCTGATATACCAAGAAATCAATTTACCCATGTTACCGAAGATTATAACACCATTCCATAGAGATACCTTCATGAAAACATGATCTCCTACCTTAAATTCCAAATCCTTCATTCGGTTGTTGACATAGATCTTCTGCCTAATTTGAGCTGCCTTGATGTGAATTTGGATTACCATCACCTTTTACATCATTTCTTCCACAAGTTCTAGGCCTACAGGTTTTCTTTCGCCAACATCATCCCAACAGGTTGGTGTGCGACATGTCTTTCTGTATAATGTTTAATAATGTGCCTTGTGAATACTTGAATGAAAGCTATTGTTATAGGAAAATTCTAATAGAGGTAAATATTTATCCCACATACTTTTAAAGTAAAGTGAGCATGATCTCAACATGTCTTCTAAGGTTTGAATAGGACGTTCTGGTTTTCCCTTAGTTTGGGGGTGGTAGGAAGTGCTCAATACAAGTTCAGTATCTAGGGCTTTTGGAAGAATTTTCCCAAATCATAATTTAATACATGGATCATGATCAGAAATAATCGATAGGGATATTCCATGAAGTCGAACTACTTCATTAATATATAGTCCTTCCATACATTATAGTGGTAAATCTTCTCATATAACAAGAAAATGGGTTGAATTGGTATGTTGATCAACAATGACCCATATAACATCATTCATTCTAGAAGTCTTTGGTAGTCCAATGAAAAAGTCCATCGTGATATTATCCCACTTTTACTCTAGTGTGGGAAAAGGTTGCAAGACTCCTCCAGGCTGTTTCCTTCCTGCATTAACTTGTTGACAAACCATACAACTTGACACAGAATCAGCAATCTCCTTCTTCATATTGTCCCACCAAAAATGTTCCTTTAAATCTCTATACATCTTAGTTATACCAGGGTGTATAGAGAAATAGAAACAATGAGAATCATCCAACAATTTCATTTTTAGATCAGGTATATCGGGAACACAAAGTCTCTTCCCAAATTTCAAAATTCCATCTTCATACACAAAGTCAATCAATCTCCCATCACTCTCAAGATTAATCATCTTTTGAAACTCTACATCTTATGTCTGAGAACTCTTTATCATTTCTAGTAATGATGGTTTGGCAACAATTTGAAAAGGTATTGATGTTTCACCTTCCATTTTTATTACCTTATCCATATTTACTAGATCCATGAAAATAGGATTCCTTTCTACACTTATCTTGTTCATAACTCCATGATATTTTCTGCTTAAATAATATTCCACTTTATTTTCCATCGACGGGTGGTATTGTATTGGGAAATAATAATCCTTTAGTAGTTCAAGCCATCTCCTTTGCCTCATGTTGAGTTCATTCGGTGATAAAATATACATCAAACTCTTGTGATCGGTATATATCTCACATTTTCAGCATAGAGATAAAGTATCCATATCTTCAAAGAAAATATTTCAGCTACTAACCCAATATCATGTGTAGGATAGTTTTTCTCATGAAATTTTTACCTATCATGATGCATAGGAAATAACCCTATCATTCTGCATAAGGACACAACCAAGTCCTTTATTTGAAGTATCACTATAAATAACAATCCCATCATTCCCCGATGGTAGAGTCAATATAATAGCATAGACTAATATTCTATTTAGTTCTTCAAAAGATTATTCACATTCTTTTGTCCAAACAAATTTAACCCCTTTTCATGAGAGCATTGTTAATGGGTTATCCAACTGGGAAAAATTATGGATGAAACGACTATAATAACCTTATAAACTAAAAAAATGGTGTACCTTAGTTATACTCATCGGTGCTGGATATTCTTGGATTGATCATGTCGTATAAGGATCAATAGAAATTCCATCCTTAGAGAAAATATGTCCATGAAAAGAATTCTCTTTAATCCAGAATTCACACTTTCTAAACTTCCCATTTAATTCATGTCTTCTAAGATTTTTCAAGATAATGTGCATGCGATTTTCATGATCTTCATTACTTTTTAAGGATACCCAGAAATCATAAAATATATTACTATAAAGTCATTATGATATTCCTTGAAATCCCTATTCATTAGATCGATGAAGAAAGAGGGTGCATTAGTCAATCCAAAAAGCATTACTGTAAACATGTAATGCTTGTACCTAGTTCGAAATATTGTTTTCAGAATGTCTTCCTTCTTCACACGCAATTGATGGTATCTAGATCAAATGTCAATATTTGAAAAGTATTGAGCTACGTGAAGTTGGTCGAAAAAATCATCAATGTGAGGCAGGAGATACTTGTTCTTCATTGTTATGGCATTTATCTATCAGTAGTCAATGCACAACCTCATATATCCATCCTTTTTCTTAACAAAAATAACAGGTTCTCCCCATGGAGAAACAGTAGGGCGAATAAATCCCTTATTACTAAATTCCACTAGTTGTTTCTTTTGTCCCACTAATTCAATAGTGCCAATTCTATAAGGGGTCTTCAATATGGGCCATGAAATAGGAATTAAATCAATGGAAAACACAATTTCTCATTCTGGAGGATGTCCAGGTAAATCTTCTGGAATCACATCAACATATTCATTCACAATAGGTACATCATCTATTTGAACAATCCTTTCTTCAACCATAGTCATTTAATTCTTTTTCTCCTAAATAATTGATTTTAGTTGAGCTACTAGTGGTGGATATAAATAAGAATTAGGTGGTGACGTTTCTGATCAACAGATAAGGTACTCCTTATCATCATTAAAAATTGTAACCTCCTTCTTCTTACATTAATTTTTTACATCATGGTTTGGAATCCAATCCACACAGAGGATTACATCACACTCAATCATTGGTATGGCAATGAGATCAACAGATAAAGAAACCATATATGCCATAATGGGGACTGATTCAATTTTTTTTTGCAATGATATTTCCCATAGACGTTTTTATTGAAAACTTCCTTGTTAAATAAAATTGGAAATATCTAATTTTCATAGGAAACTAGAAATATATGATATAATGCGATGATCTAGAATCAAATAAAGCATTTTCTAAACTTGAGGAAACTATTAAATTACTTGCCACCACATCTTTTGGAGCTTCAACCTCAACAGTAGTGATAGCATAATGTTGGCCTTGATCCCTTGGCCATCTCTGATGTAATTTCCTCTAACGCTTAGGAAATTAATTTGCATAATGCCCCCTTTCTCTACAATTGTAGAATTCAATATCAACAGCCTCTTTTTCCTCTTGCAATCATGAGCATGGTGGCCTTTTTCACCACACTTGTAACAGACTCCCGTTCCCTTCAGGAAAGTACTAGAGTGTTTCTTCCCACATTTAATGCAGGATGGATATTAAAATTTTTCTTTCTTCCCCTTATTTCCATTTACAGAGTGTTCAGTAGATCTCTTCTTCTCTTGCTTTTCTATAAAGTCATAAGACCTAGAGAATTCTTTTTCTTTCTTGATTGAACATAAGAAAATATCTTAGTATGATGAGATGTATTTTGAGACTCATTCTCAACAAAGAAATGGATTTAGCCCATAAAATAAATGATCAATCTTACTTCATGGGTTACATATATAATCTGCAGCACACCTCACTAACCATGTAATGATAGCTTCATACATTGCGATATTCTCATCCTCCTTTTTCCTCAGACTCAATAATTGTCTTTCCATATCCATTCGATGGTCTTCAGGAATGTATTTTTATAAGAAAATTTATTTCAACTACCTCTATTACAAATTTAATACATCATAATCTTCCTTTTTATTTTGAATCAATGACCACAATTGATCAGCATCTCCAGTGTGGCGGTAAACTGCCATGAAAATTTTTTCCCTTTCAATACTCCCCAAGGTGTGGAATATTTTCTCTAAGGAATTTATCCATTTTTCAGCCACTAATGGATTTGTACACCCATTGAATGTCAGTGGTTGTTGCCTCATGAATTGATCTAACATTGATCCTCCACGATGGGGATCAGGGTGCTCTATACGGGTATGGTTATTATTCATAACCTGAGTGAGTTGTCAAATTTTGGGGATTATCATATCAGCCCCAGTTGCATCACTAGCTCCACTATAATTATCTTGAGTAGAAGGGAAATCCCTACATGGAGTGCGTGCATTGATATGGTTTCCATTCCTTCCACTAGGTGTCATTTTTAAACAATGGCATAAACTAGATTAGTTTATGAATCGTAATACATAAATCCAAACTTGTAAAACATTTAACATAAATAGAACACTTTATAGATATAGTCAATAGTCATAAAAATGTTTTCTTGGAGGAATTATATACAAATAATCAATTAAAAATGGTTTGTAAAGAAAATGATAATTATCCTAAGCATACCCCCTGAGAGTGTTGTAACCAAAAGTGCAGCAAGGCCCAGTTGTCGTGCACTAGTTCCCATTCATGTCTAGATCAAAGCGGTGATTTTGGGATTTACCCCTAGGTACAGCTGTATCAGAGCCACCTATACCTGCTCTTATCCATATAGGAATGTATTTCATGGAAAACTCACAAAATCACTACAATTCCAAAAGTCTAGTACGTACTTCTATAATAATCCTCAAAGTCTATCTTAGGGCTATGTTCTCTAATCAGACATTATCTACATCCAATTTCCATGGTTCGTACTAAACATCATCTGAAAACAAATGTAATTCCCCAACCCAAAAAAGCCTAGAGTCGGTGCATTATTATGTATCATTTTCATGATCACAAAAGATCAAATATTGAATGACCAATTAGTCTAGTAGCCTTTGATGTACTATATACATTCATAAGGTTTACATTACATCATAAAATAGAAAACAACAACAAAATTGTTTCCATAGATAACATTGAGATCCCATAGGCTGTCCATGTAGGTCACTCATAACATACTTCGTCGCATCATGGAAAAAAAACATAGGAAGGGGTTAGATCAGATACTCAGTAAGGATAACAATATAGAAGAAACTTTCATTAATAGGCATAAACATTTAGTAAAATGTATAGAACTAAAACAAAAGCCTTTACAACATTAACTTCATTATAAAATAGAAAATGTAAATCAAAATAATTCCATTTACATACTCACATGGATATTCTACTCATCAAATAATCACATGAAATATCAATTTCCAAATTCATAATGATGGAATGCATAATTCCAGACATTCATAACCACATAGTCAAGGCCTTGTGCTAAGACTAAAAATAATATTTTCTCAAGGCGTTGTGCTAAGACACTAGTTTGTCTCATGAGACCAACCGATGCACTGAGGAGCTATTGCAGGTTGCGCCTATCACATACTAAGTCCAATGCATTCCTCATTTTAAAAAGGATTAATCATAACATATAAATTACTATTGAAACTAGCATATGAAATGTCAATACTTTATCCATAAACCGTGAATGGTATGAAATAAAACATCCATAGTAAAACATATCATAGAACCATTAATAAAATATGGATGGTTTGTATCCTAATAAATCAACATTAAATAAACTTAAAATCCATCAAACGATGTTGACATAGTTGAAATCAAAACCTTATTTAGATAAACTTTTCTTTCTATTTAGAAATCATTTAAGATTCCCATAAGAAAAAATTTAATTTGAAAATATTCTTATAATCTTGAAGGGGAAGCTTCGACTATGTTATAATGACAGAAAATAGCCACACCCGACGTATAATTTAAAATAACATTCTTACCTTAAAGTTGTCAAAAAGGTCAAAAAGTACTTTGTTTTGAAAATGACGGAAAGATTCTTTTCAAAGACAAATAAGGTCAAATAAGGGTATAAAATAAATTAACCCATTGTCTATTAAATAGTAAAAAAAATTGAAATACATTTTTAAGAATCATAGATGAGGCTGATAAAGAGGAACCAGAAGATAATTACATATAAACACCCTCAGATAATGAAGAGGTTCTGAAATTAAACCGTATGTTGTACATTTTTCTGGTCATGGGTAGGTTATCCTTTTTTATAATGGTGAAATAATCATTATTAAATTATACAAGAATCATATACATTACTATGAAATCATATATGACCTTCTAACTTTGCTTTGTTAATAATATCTTAGTATTATCATCATTTTGGGTGCTAACAGATTCGTTTTCCTTTATATTATTTAATATGTGAGTCATATTGGTTATGGATGGGATGTATCTTATTCATATCCAGTATGATATCAAGTTTTTAAAAATTATTTTTAATCATCAAATGAAAATTATTCTTTAATGGATACGATAGGGAATGAATCTTATCGCGTTCGTGGAGACGGTAATCCGTACGTACGCACGAGTGAAAATATAATTAATAAAATAATATAAAATTGGATAGTATATAATATATACAAAATAATCATCATGTTATATTAATTATTTACATCAATTAAACATCATTATTTTACATATACATATAATAATATATTGAATAACAATTACACCATGATGTGGAGACGGTAATCTGTACGTACGCACGTATGGTGACATGTCATTCAAAGGATGGGTAGAATAATGAATATGGTTATACCATATTTATAATAACATAACATTATATAGAAGATACTTCTATTTTTATTTTAGAATGTAAACAACAAATAAAGAGGTAGTGGAAAAAAATGGAACTTGAAAGAGGTGATTAAATATTTTACCTCTTCTCCAGGTTCATCAAATTGATTTGATAAAAAGGGCACATTAGTTTATATATCTAACAAATTAAGGGAATCTAGGATGAAGGGTGGACAATATAGAGGGTATTTGGGCAGGGTTTGGCCAAGAAAAATGGCTTTGATGTTGTTTATTATATAGAAGGGGGATGTCCCTTTTATAAGAGGGGTGAGGGGAACCTTAGCAAAAGATAGAAATATAATTTTATAATAAAATCATTTTCGTCATTTAATGTCTAATAAATGGATTATTTAAGGGCTATGGTGGGTATGGGTTGTAAACCACTTAAACAATAGGTTTTAGACAGGTTTTGGTCAATATATTTACCTTAACTATTAGATTTAACTCTTAGTTAAATAGTTTTTCATTTACCACGCCTCTTTGTATTTTAATATTATATGTTTAATAAACATAATATATATTTCCAAGTGAACCTCAATTTGTTCATTAATGATACACCTATCAGTATATAAGTCTATTGACCGAACCAAAGATTTTTATGAACAGAATATCAATTAATAATATAATATTTGTTTTAAAAACTCTTTTATGTCAATTTTGAAACTATTTGGGATTTTGTTTCTCCTAAATTCATGACAGCATTATTTCATCGATGAAAATTCATCTAACCCACCCTAATATTTTATATTAACCTATAAAATAATATTAATGCATAAAAAATCTCAAATTAATTTTTTTTGGATATTTATAATATCATTTATTTTAATATTTCATTAATATGGTAATCACTGAGTCATCTATTTGTCATAAATAAATTTAAATATTTAATGTCTAAAAGTTATAAAAAAATACCATTATATAGGAACTCTTTTTATCATTCTAATGAATACTTATAGTCGAATTTATCTTATGTATAACCATATATTAAAAATGTTTTAGTTATTAAACATTTTTTTAACTCTTTTAACTTTTCATTGAATTTTACAATAATAAATGTCCAAATCTAATCCAAGTTGATCAAAGAGGTTCATATTTTATCCATAAGGTTTTTTTTGGTCGATTTAGACTTATACAATAGAATTAGGACAAGTTTAAGGGTAGTAATAATATCATTTTTACCCTTAATTACCCTATTTACTTTTTACCGTGGTAAATAAAAGTACAATGTTACAATTCACCAATAATTATTTTCATCTTATTGAACCAATTTTTTACTGACTGATATCAACCATTTCTCTCAGATTTTTGATATTCAACTCACAGAAGTGGTAAATTTATTTTTTATGTGAATTCTCAAATTCTTCTAGAAGGTGGGTAAAGACGGTGAAAGGTTCTGTAAAATTTTTATATATCTAGATTTTTTTATAAATTGACACCAATGAATTAAATTAAGAAAAGATATATATTTTGTAACTATTTTTACCAAAAACAAATTTAAATAAAATAAATATTTATTTAAATAAAAATTCGGTTTTAAAATATAACTCATTTTTACATTATTCATCAAAAATTGAATGTTTTCAGAAAAGTACCAAAAAAACACCCTAGGATAATTTTGATATTCTGAATCCAAAAATGATGTCCATTTTGAAAGAATTTTTTTAAAAAAATTTATAAAAGAGGGTATTACTATTCATAATGGCTAGTTTGATTGGTTGTGGTGTGTTGGAACTCGGAGTTGCATACAACACACACTACTATATTATTCCAAGAGAACTGTACCGTGGAAGCTTGGGGTGTTACAGTGACAATGTATTAGCTAGGATATATCACATGGAAGGTATTACATGATAATATATCTATAGTCCTTTCAACAGATGGATATTATAAAAGAGGGATTTATGAAATCTTGTTCGAGGGGAGAACAATGATTCTAGTCACATAGCTAGAAGACGTGTTGCGGGAGTTCCACACATCTTCCCTAGAGGTATATCTTGTTGTGTGGAGGATTTAAAGTGACATTCAGTGGCATTTTTGGTGATCTAACATGAGACAGAACATAGTTGAGTTAATCTCTCCCTGCCACACCAATCAACATGTGAAATCGGAGCACCATGTTTCAATTGGTTTGTTGCATCCCCATGAGATACGATACTAGAAATGGGATGACTTTCCCATTGACTTTCGCATAGGGTATCCATACAAAATGAAGAGACATAATGCCGTCTTGGTGATATTTATCTGACTGATGAAGTTAGTGCACTTAATTTTCATTATGGATGAGAGTTTGGTGGAGAGTCTAGGGAAGTTATAAGCACGATATATTTATTCACATCATGGAGTACCATTAATGATTTTATCCAATTGCAACTAGTGTCTTATGTCACAATTATGGAGTAGAATGCATGATGAATTTGTGGGCCAAATTCAGATGAATGTACCCTTTCTCCCATATAACGATGGTTTAACTGAGCATACTATTAATGTAATGGAGGATGTGATGGGGTCTTTCGTGTTAGACATTGAACATATCTTGGAGAATTAGCTACCCTTGGGGGAGTTTTCATACTTTAGGTACTTGGTCGCTTTGGAGCTGGAGAGCATGGGAACAAACTGAGGCTTACGATGTTGTGGAGCTATTTACATGGTTTTCTATTTTACATGGGTTTAGTACGTTTTTCAAGCACTATGATTTTATTGGCTACATTCCACGAAATATGTATCATGCGTTATATATTTATATATTCTCATTTGTTATTACTTAGAGTCTTCCACTATTTACTATAGTATGGTATTATAACTGCTACCTCTATTGCTATCAGTTTTTCATCTATTGTGTTACTCTACCAATGAGAGAATATTTTCTCCCCTATCACACCATAGGCCCTCGCTAATATTCGGCAGCCTCTGACATTCGGGGAAATGTGATTGATTCCATGTGACCAACCGGGCATGGGGTACCTCTAGGCCGCTCCTGGAACCGAGAGGTTATAAAGTAATATCAGAGAAATTCTTTTCTTATTGACTTACTATTTCGAGCATATATCCAGGAATAGGAATGAATAGGTACTTGGTAATAATCTATTTCTAGGAGTAGCAAACTCATGTATAAGGAAAAACCGATTTACTTCGTATATTTCAATTTTTCCTGGTTTTTCAAATTTTAAGTTTATTTGATTACACTGTTGGGTGATTTACATGTTTGGGGCAGTTATTATTGATAATATTGTGGTTCTATTTTTGTTGTAACCTGATCAGATGAGGGTATGCCGTCTTATGTATCATATATACACTTTCAAGAGATCACATGTCATGCATTATTTGATGATATTTAGGGTTTATTAGAGATTGAATATTGTTGGGATAGAGGTTGTTTTAGATATGGATGTTGTTGTAATATATTTCTTGAGATAATACCTTCTTTATTACAGGGTATTGTTTGTATACGGTTTATCTTGAATGGACACTAATATTTGGTTATTGAGGTGTTTTTGGCTTTCATGGTTCAAAATTTCATGGATCATTGCATTGTATTCTTTGTATATAACATGTATAAGATTCCAAGATTTGATTTGTGGGGAGTATGGGCCCTCACAAATTGAAAATTTCCACTTTAATGTTCGTTTATATGTTTTTCTTGGGATGCAGAGTTGTTTTGGAGGCTTCTTATCCATCAAAACCTAGAATACATAGAGTGTAATAATAAATACACATCATGTGTTCTTTTTTTTTCAAGAAGGAACTATTTTTCTTAAGTACACGCCATGTATTGTAGGTTCAGGATGTGTAGTCTCTAACTGTGTCACTGGCTATGTGGTAGAGACACTGGGTAGGGAAATCATTGGGGAAACACGTCGTGTACTAGTTTTACTCACCTTGTTGTGTAGAAAATGTGTGAACCTGTGTGACCAATGATACAGTCGGATAAAACGTAGGCTATAATCTATGTGTCAATATTGAACGCGCTGGGTAGTGTAAAACTTCAATCTAGCCATGTAACCTGAACATGTGTCGATGGAATCCATAGAGTACATATCTTTCCTGGCATAAACACACCATGTAGTGTTATCTATGTATCCACCTGTGTAACTAACAACACAGGAAATAAAAACCTAAGCAGTACACACCATGTCCATCAAGAACACGCTGTGTAGAGTGAGCCGTGTAACCGACCGGGTGACTGGAAACACGGGTTAGTGAAGTTTGTCCAGTACACGTCGTGTCTAGCACTAACACCCTATGTAATATAGTTCTAGGAGAACCATGTGGCTTATCCGTGTATGAGAAATCGGGTAGGGGAAGAGGATTCAAGTACATGTTGTGTGTTAGGACCATAGACCATGTGTATGGGGTGTTACACGACCAGTTTTGGCAATAATACACACCCAAGTGAGGGGTTAAGGGAATACGAAGTGTAGGAATTATACATGTCGTGTATCCATGTTTTAAAAAACATGAATTCTTTATTTCTATTGTTCCATCCATACACATCTAATTTTCATTCCTTGTTAATCTTGACCTAACCAGTGCACTTGAGCATGCAGAGTCATGCCAGCGAGACGTCCTCTTGTTTTATACCAGTTACAGGGCAGTGATCAGACCCCAGGCATGGCTAATCAGGGACTACCAGAAGATCCTCTTGTAGTGCCAGTCTTGGCACCGACCATCATTTTGGACATAAGTGCTAATGCACAATTTCAAGAGGTCTTTCTAAGGTTCATGAAGTCCATTTGAGGTGTACTGCGTCCTTCCCGTTATATGGAAGTGCTTACGTGGGTCTTCTAGCAGCATCATCCTCTCACCTTCCTAGGGGAAGGAGGACCTTAGGCAGTTGAGTCATGTTTTGAAGCCACGATTTCTATCTTCAAACATCTGGAGAGTCATCTAGAGGGAATGTTGAATCTCATGATGTATATGCTTTCGGATTCCACCAAGAGATGGTGGGATGTGATCTTAGAGGTGGGGCGCAAGAAGTTTATGGTCACTGATTGGTTCCAACTTTTTCTTTTATGATTACTTCTACATGGAGACATTTAGGAGCGATCGATCCTGAGAGATCCGGAGTCTGGAGCAGGTTACTCTTACTATTATGGATTATTCATCTCGCTTCAAAATTCTATAGTGCTTCACACCAATCTGAAAAGGTGAAGAGTTATTCCCGGCATTGAATTTTGCGGATTGTCTCAGGCACGACATCTGATCTCATCTGATCATCTTTATGATGACTTCTATCACTTCTATAATAAACCATACACTAATAATAGAGCGAAATATGAGGGATTTTTGAGTCCTGAGCTAGGGAGGGTAGACATCCGGAGTTGGTGTCCCTCGTACTGATAGTAGGAAACACTGTAGGAAGCCTACGCGTGGAGATATGAGGAGGTGAGAGAAATCTCCTGGTAACTAGGTGGTGTGATACTAGTGTGGGAAGAGCATGAAAACCAGGACACAATGCTTGAGAGACACAGTGGAGTGGAAATCTTGTGGAAAAATGGTTCATCTTCAGCACTTGTATCAGATATTCCCACCAGCACCTAGTGATAGGAGTCCAGATATGACTCTGCGTTCAAGATGATCAACACATGTTTCTCATCAGTTACGGAACTAGATTTATTTCGTCCATTCAGGTTGAGGTGAGGGTCATTGAGGTGGTAGCCATTCACCAGGCTTTCAGCGACCATATGGTGGATCAGCTCAGAGTGGTTAGGGAGTGTTGCAGGGTAGTGGTTCAAGTCATACATTTAAAGTGGAGAAAACCCAGTAGAAGCAGGACACCGAACCTTCTAGAGTTCATGTTATGATTCTAGTTTCCTCATTTTTAGCTTCTGCTCTTTTTTATACAAGAGCTTACTATAGAGTTATATCTGTTATTTTATGGAGATCCTTGGGCTCTGTATCTTTTCATCTACTGATATCTTGATGCTATACACCCCATTGGGGACTAGAACAACTAGTGCATGTCAGTGAAATGAATTCCCCCTCTAGGATGATCGGTGTCACATTTTTTGGGACCTTAAGGTCTTAGAGATGGCATGTTGTGATTTCATTCTCAAAATGGACTAGTTAGTTCCCTTCTAGGAAGTTGTTAACTACTATCCTCGTAGGGTGAGTTTCACATCACTAGAGGGAAGATCGTTTCATCATAAGAGATAATGGGATGTCGATGAGAGCAGAGCGGGACCCATGCATCAAGGGTTGAGAGGATTTATATCCCAAATTTCTAGTTTATATATGTATGACCAGGGACATCACATTTGTACTCTCCTTTAGCGGTGGATCAATTCAGAGATGTCTTTCTGGAGGACATTTCATGTTTTCCTCTAGATCGAGATGTGGAATTTTCTATTGATCTCATACCAGGAGTGGAAATAGTGTCCATTCCTCTTTATTGGATGACCACACCAGAATTACAGGAGCTCAAGAAGTTGTTGGAAGAGTTGCAGACAATGGCTTTCATCCAAACCATAACTTATCCTTTTGGATCGTCTGTCCTGTAAAAGAAAACGGTGGATGGTACCCTCAGACATTAAGTGGATTATCGAAAGATGAACCAGTTGATGGTCAAGAACAAAAATCCCTTACTGATGATTGATGATCTCTTTGATCATCTTGGAGGAACCTGAGTGTTCTCAACGATTGACTTGAGTTCGGATACAATCAGTTTCACATTAGACCAGATCATATACCTATTACAGTATTCCATATTAGGTATGGTCTATACGATTATATGGTTATGATGTTTGGTCTCACGAATGCGCTTACATTTTTCATGGCACTGATGAACCAAGTGTTCCATCCATACTTGGATTTTTTGGTGGCTGTCTTCATGGAGAATATCTTGGTGTACTCTCACACTCGACACGACAATGCCAATCATCATGAGATCGTGTCTCGTACACTAATTGAGCATTGGTTATTAGTTATTCTCTCAAAATTACACTTTTTGATGGACCAGATTCAATTCTTCAGTTATGTTATATCAGAGACAGGAGTAAAAATAGTCTGATACAAACTAAGAGAAATAGATTCTTGTGAGAATCTAAAGAAATCCATTGAGTATTAGTTTTTCCTAGGGTGGGGTGGATACTACAAATGATTCATGCATGACTTTTCACAATTAGCAGCACCACTAATAGGTCTAAGTAAAAAGGGTGAAAAGTAATTTTGGTCAGATTCTTGCGAGGTAGGATTTGAAGAGCTGACAAAGAGGTTTACTTCAGCTCTGATACTTGTATTTACAGAGCGGGGAAAGTTATATACTATGTACTGTGATGCATCAGGTATCGTGCCAGGAGATGTTCTTTTGGAGGGGGAAGGAGTCTTTGCATACAGATCTCAGCAGTTGAGGACACGTAAGAGGAACTACCTGATGCTTGATCTCGAGTTGGCTGATGATGTTCATGCTTTATTATTTTGGAGAAATTATCTTCTAGGAGAGAATATTTTTTGTTTTCACCGACCAAAAAATTTTAAGTATATCTTAACCTAGCGTGATTTGAATTTGAGATAGTGATGATGGTTTGAGTACCATCCTTATTTTCATTTTGAACATTCCTACAGGCCGGTGAAAGGAAATTTTGAGGCTAATTGGTTAAGGAGGAGGAGTCAGATACATGTCGTGTATGAAGCCAATAGTGAGTGGAAGTTTATGGCTCTATTCTGTAAGATTCATTCGGTGTTGCACGATAGACCAAGGCATATGTTTCTTTCATCTATGGATATTTTCTCTACTATACATAACCGGGTGAGAATTAGGCATCTATCGGATTCTGATGGCCTAGTCCAACGGGAGAGTGTGTTAGGAGAGGACACTATTACAAGATGGACCATAAACAAGGATGAGATCTTGTGTTTTCTTGGGAATGTATGGGTGTCAACAAACATACACGAGGAGATAATGCGGTACTTTTATTCCTCAGTTTGGAAAGTTCATATTGGTGTCACCAAGATGTATCGTATTCTGCACCATCAATATTAGAGACCAGCCATGTGTGAAGGGAGATGTTATAGGTTTTCTCATGAGGTCTTCCACCAATCAGCATGTGATGACATATCATCAATGACTAGAAGGGAAGTTACTCATTCCCTAATGAAAGTGGAACAATGTCGAAATGGAAATCGTGACAGGTTTGTTGATGTCGTCTTGACAGAATGATGTAGTTTGGGTTTTCATTGAACGACTCATGAAGGATGATCACTTATTACCGATCAAGAGGACATCATTTTCAATAAGATGGGAAGGTTATACATCCAAAAGAATGTACATTTACATGGATTTCCACACTCCATTATTTTAGATAGGTATTCCCATTTTACTTCTTTGGTATGGCAGGGACCTTAGAGGGGTTTGGTTACATGGGTACTTCTGAGTACAACATACCACCCCAAGACAGATGGTCAGTCCGAGCCTACGATTTAGGTGCTTGGGGATGTGCTTCGAGCATGCATCCCAGATTTTGGAGCTTCCTGGGAGAAACACATACCAATTAGAGAGTTTTCCAACAATAATATTTTTCAAATTACTATTCTTATGGGAGATTGTGAGGCTTTGTACGATTTAAGATTCCGATTACATGTATGCTGGCTGGAGGTTGGAGAGGCAGCTATGATGGGACCTCGTCTAGTCAAAGAGACCACAGAGTTGATAGAGTTGAATTGGAAGAGGATAGCTACTGTACAGTCATGACAGAAGTCTTATGCTGATCGGCAGAGATGACCTTTGGGTTTCTAGGTCAAAGATCAGGTTTTACTACATGTCACATTTTGGTTGGGACACATGGGGAATAGGATATATGGTAAGCTTTCAACATGATACTTCAGGAAATTCTAGGTGTTGGGGAGAGTCGGGCTAGATGCCCATCGGTTTTAGTTACCATTGAGGTACTGGGATATGCACAACATCTTTTGGGTTTCTCAGTTTTGACGTTACTTCTCAGAGTAGTCTCATGTTTTTCAACACGAAAAGGATGAGATTGAGGTATATTCCTCGTTCATGGAGAGTCTTATCCAAATTTTATATCGTAGTGTGAATGTTATATGTGGCTAGTCTGTTCCAATCGTATGAGTGTTATGGGAGCACGAGCGATCACATGATGTGACTTAGGGGAGGGAGGCTGTTGTACGATCACAGTGGACAGAGATTTATGATGACTATTCTTCTACGACGCCTTTCTAGAGAAATTCATGGATAAATTTATTAATGGGGGGATGTTTGTTGGAACCCATATCTTCTTTTCAGGTATGTTTTTATTTCTGGTTGTTTTGAGGGAGAAAAGGGTTTCTAAAATATTTAGGAGTACACATTGTGTACTTATAAGTACACGCCGTGTACTCGGTTACTGTTGGTGACAGTGAATTAGATGGGTAATGGTCGAGTTCATGGCTGTGTGTGGTGACTTAGATCCCGTCTAATGTAGAGGCTAGAAAGGCAAGTACATGCCATTTTATTTTAAAATACACGCCTTGAACTTTTTTTTAATTAAACAGACCGGGGATGCATCTATTGGATAAAACATCCTTCTTCTCAACCTATTTCATTTAGGAGCATCCATATGGCCAAAGATCCTCTTCAAGTCCACACGACTCACTATCCATCCTCCTAAACGAACTCCATCAGTTGCATTGGAATCTCATCGGTGTGTTCTTCCTTCTTCTAGAACCTTGTTTCAATATTTCTCATATCTCCCATGTTATCCTTGGTTGAAAATTTTTAAATTTTGTGTAGATATATGAAATTATAGGATGATTCAATGCTAGAGGTTCATGTATATCGATCTCACAATGCTGATGTAGGTGGTTTGTGCCTTTCTGTAGATAGTCTTTGTATTTTATGTGAAAAAGTGCACAATACCCAAGAACAGAGTATTGTGTGTTTATGATTTTTAGCCACGTTATATCCCACTATGCCTTGTTTGTTTGCATATAGGGTATTTTTTTGTGAATATGGGTTACTTTTCCATGCTATGGATGTTTTTCCATGATTTCTTGTCTTGGCCGTTTGGTTTAGCTTACCTGTTAGGCTTCTTTTTTTTTATGCCTTGTATTGTTGGGATGGAATGATTATTATCTGACATGCTGTGATATAATGTAGTTTGTTTAGCTATGTAGTTATGAAGGTTTACATTGGCAGACTTTGTATCGTTTGTGAATGTTTGACTTACACAGGGCTGTGGGAACCTGGTGTATTTGACCATGGAGGGAATTGACCGTGCATGCTTCTCCAGATTGTGTGTTTACTTTTACATAGTTAGACCATAGGGGGAATGGATGTAAATCCTCCCTCAGAGTTTCTGTAGTTTCTTCGATATGGGGCACATGAGAAATTTAATATTTAGTACTTGTTCAAAGTGCCTACTAGTCACTAATACAAGACCACATGGGGAATTGACGTTGAGTGGTTCCTCAGAGCATCTTGGCTAAAGATGAACCAGAGGGGTTATACTGTGTGTACTTCCTAGAGGGTTGCTTATGGTAGTTGGATTGAACCAAAATGGTTATTTTGTGTGTAATTCCAAGAGGGTTATCTGTTTGTGATTATCTACTTGCTTGATATTTGAAATTGAATGCATTTGAATTATAGGCTTGTTTACTTTTGAGTACATCCTTGTTTACTACTTCTTTTTTCTTATTGTCGGCCATATATATTCACTGACTATTAAGAACAGATCTGTGGGTGGTTTACTACTGGGATTCGTCTCACACTCTATTTGGGTCATGCTTTTGGGGCCAAACTGATTATATTTTTGTAGGTATAGATAATGGAAATTAACTTTCTACTTCACGTACTTGACTACATTGGAGCTAGAGAGCATGACACCAAGATGAGTCTTGCGATGTTGTGGAGTTGTGTACTTTCTTTTATTTTGTACTTGGGTGTAGTACTGTATTGCAGTATTGTGATTTTCATTGTTTATTTCCTATACATATGTATCAGGCATCGTATATATATATATATATATATATGTGCCCTAATTTTATTACATCTAGAATTCCGTTGTTTACTGTTATATGGTATTATTACTTCTTCCTCTACTACTATCTATTTTTCTTCTACTATGTTACTCTGCCAATGAGGTCATAGTTTTCCCACTATCACACCTAACGCCCTTGCTATTAGCTGACATCCTCTCGTGTTCATGGAAATGCATTTGAGTCCATGTGACCCACAGGGAATGGGGAACCTCTCGGCGGCTCCAAGAACAAGGACGTTACAATAAGTTCCACAATTTTTTTAATATTATTTTTCTAAATATTTTTTGATGTTAGAATATGAAAAAATTGGAATATTGTTTTACAAAATAATTTATTCATTTAAATTGATTAATGTTTATTTTTTAAATATATAATGTTTATATTTTCCCACTAAATTAGTTTTATTTGTCTAGTGAATTATAAGAAACTAAACAACACATACATCTAGGAACACAAATATGTCAAACCTTATCAATCCCCACAAGGAATGAAAAATACCAATTGGGCGTTCTTTTATTAAAATACATGTCTTGATTATCCAAAGAAAAATAGTCCATAAAATGTAGTTTTATATTTAAAATTAAAAAAAGTTCTAATCATAGTAGATAATTATCTACTAATTTATTGATTCAAAAATTTTCTATATAAGAATATAATCTTATTTTTATCTGAATTTTTGCTTAAAATCATATATATATTTTCATGATTATGATTTTAGGCTATCATTGGGTTTCATTTTAATCAATTAGAAATAAGAATATATTTTTTTCTCCTTTATTTAAAACATTGTCTATACTTGACAATAGAATAAAAATATTAATAATAATATATTGAGAAACTAATTTATTTCTTATTAAAACCATGTGGAAATTTAAAAAAAATTAATATATATTAGAAGAAAATTTAAGCATTAATGGAAAGTGAGGTAGAATACCTGTAAAAAGGATGTTGAGTGATAAACAATAAAGATAAAAAGGAGGTCAAGAGTTTGAGGGAAAGTATAGATGTCAAAATACTTTATATTCCTTTGACATAGACCTATATATAGGGTACATCGGTTCTATATTAATAAATAAATATATTCCAAGTAAAATATAAAAATTTGAAAATCAATAGTTGAATAAAATAAAAGCTTATATTATTGGAAGGGGTTTTTAGAAAACAAAGAGACAATATCATTATAATTATTAAAATTTTGATATCATCAGATTAGATAATATTTAATAACACTCCCTATTGGATAAAAATATTTCATTGAATGATATATAATATTAACTTAAACACAACACTATAGTGAAAAAACGGTATCTAGAGAAATTTAATTCCAAGCCATGATACCGTATTAAAAACTCCATCCGGGAAACATAGTTGTATGATAGAGGAAAAAAGTGTTAAATATTCCATATATGCCTCATAAAATAATAGTATACATTTTATTATTTACATCCAAATATTATAAATAAATTTTTGGGACGTATCAGTTATTAATTAGTTTGTGAATAAATATTACATTTTACCACAATATCTCACATTCCAGATATTCATCACACAATTATTTTTAATTTCATGTGTGATAGTGAACTTTGATGAGATTTTTTTTCTAAATCACCTTTAATAACCCATAAAATCAATTATTATATACATTCATCCTTATCCTCAAATAACATTATGATATTATCATGAATCATATCAAATATTAAATCAATTTTGATATGATGAATATTTGTTCTCCACATACTAGAAACCAACAATGTGACACCACAAAACCAAACTTCTGAACCAACATGGGATATACATTAATGGAATCACTGATACCCATGAGAGAACAATATATGAAGGGATATCAAATGAAATCATTAGAGATGATTTATCCTTATAAATAACATTAATAGAGTAGTATAATTATACCGTAATCCAAGAATGTTTAATCAACACATTGAAATTTTGTGCTAGAAAAATAAATAGATACATTATATTAATAAAAACAAACATGGAACAACAAGACTCAGAGAATTAATCAAATGAAAATAAAATATTCATTAATAGTGAAAAACGTAAAAAACAAATACATGAGGAAAAAATGTTTGATATAAACATCACGTTAAAAAATAAAAACCATAAAATACCCCACTTAATCTCTCAATAACCCCCAAGGTTACCATCCATCTAAAATACCATCTCGCTCCCTGAGTGATCATGAACCATAAATTAAAATTAAAACTATCAGGGGTCTACCAACATCAGGTGCTTCAAGTCTGATATGATAAAAAATAGATTAATTGGTATGTCCCATATAATAAAGAAAATTCCTAACCCCACATAGACTATAAACACTATTGTGAAAATATTTTATTAGAAAATCATTACATTCTGAAACATAGAAAATTTAGTTCCAAAATTATCATTAAAAATTAAATAATGTTTATTTTAAAAACTAAATTTTTGTAAAACAAAAATGAATCAATAATCTAAAAAATAACTGTAAAAAATAAAAGGAGCACCAGCCAAATAAACACATACTAATGATTCACCAAATATATGTTATTAGTAGAAATTCATTTCACAATATAATACAATAAGTAAATATATAGCAGGACGTGGAACTTTTGAGCTAGTTTATAATAGGAAAAAACTTATAATCATGGGTAGTCAATGAACATCCCGGGAGGATACCCTAGATTTTATTAGAATCCATATATTTCTATTCTAAAAATAGATTGTAAAGGATATTTTTAAAATAAATTGTTATAAATAGAGTTTTCATTGTTTTTTAATAAAAAGATTCATTATAAGATCGTCTTTAAGACCCATAAAAATAATTATTCGAAAATACCATTTTGATAAGAAAAACCCTTGAGACGATACTCAGAAGAGGGATCATAAAATACTAAAATTATTTCTACCTAGATAAACAAACAAACAAAATTAACCAAATATAGGTTATATGAAGAAGGGAATATCATAATCGACTAGAATTAGTAAATGTGAGGTACTACATTGATTAATGTTACATGCAATAATTGGATATATAAACTATATAATCAATGTATGTTATTAAATATAATAGGAGGATACTTCAGATATACATGGGTTAGAACCATAAAAAGTCTTCTCAATGCATTCCAATGTTTATAAAAAAACTTGCTTCCCTGGACTAGCATTACTCATGTTACTACATAGTGGACATTCCAAACCATAGTGGATAAAATATGTTTTAAAAATACTAAATAAAAATGCATCTCATACCTCCCCATGATTCTCAAGATCCTATGATGATATTAATAAAGGGATATTAGGCACCCTTTACAAAAAACATATCAATCAAGTGATTTAAAACCCCCGTTACAATGTTCCATATTGGTGGATAAATAAAATTTTCAGATAACATTTATTTGAAACTACTTTTGGAAATAATTTTACAAAAAAAAGGCATTTGAGAAATCATTATATGAATAAGGAATCCTATGTAATATATATATAAATACACATGTATATATGTGGACATTAATTTGAGAAACAAATAATGAAATAAAGAGACACATTTTAGTTCAACTAAATAAACCAAAGAATGCATTTCCACTAAAACTATGAAATTGAAATATATAATAAAAAACATGAATTAACATCACTAATAAACATATATATAAAAACTAAAAGACTAATGATAAGTTAAAACTAAATAATTATTTAAAAACGGTCTCATATAAATTTAAACATAAAATACACCTTATATATACTTCAAATAAAAAGGCATAACATTGAATCCATAGAAATTAAACATTCAAGTAAAACATTTAAATCATAAATAATATGAAATATATTTATAAATTCATTCACATGTATAATTCCATTAAAAATGAATTTTTATGTATCAATAATTTATTTACTTATATAGAAATACAGATAGAGACACACACCTCAATCATGTGTGGATGAAATGAAATGATAAAATACCATTTTACAAGGCCCCAAAAAGAAACCAAACACCTTGATCATTAGAAATAACATATTATACCCCATCCCCATCAATACGGTTAATCCAAAGATACAACCATACACAAGGAGATAGAAAAATAAGAGAAAGAAAATGGGGAAATGAAAGGAATGACTCACCTTGATGGAAACCACCCAAAACCAATCGATTAAGACTAAATGTCAAAGGGGATAAAGATAAGGTTTTATCATCATGTGCACCTTGTACATGTAAACTAATGCGAGGAGAGAAGGGGTGATAAGAGGTAATTCAATGTATGGAAACTACATATTTCTCCAAAAAAAAATTATGTTAATTCCACATGTATTAAAAATACAGGTTTCTAAACCATGCACCAGTAGCATTCCCCTAACTAGAAAAAAAGAAACCCAAAATGTTTTAACTCGCATTGTGAAAAATCATGTACCAACATTGAAAAATGCATTTGTTAAATGTACAGTCACATATGCATAGTTTCTACACAGTCTCATTAGATTTTGAAAAACATTGAGACTCTGCCCATATCCCCTAGGTTATTTCAATATTTCCATTTATTGTTTTGAATATTTGATTCTAACAATGTTATTCTCATGATAAAAAACCATAAATTAAAAAAGGTTTAATAAAAAATTATCTTAGTAATGGTATTCACAAAATTTCTACAAAAACATGTCCACTGACCATGGAATTGGGGAAAACACTAACCCAAAGATAAATATTTCAAATATCCCTTGAGTATAAATCCTAAAACCCTATTTAAAATTTAATGGAAAATATAAAAAGTAATGAATTGGTTAGGGATAATCACAACTAGGAAAATTATTTAATTTCTTCATGAATTGAAATATAATCATCATAACTATATGAAGTCAAATAAATTTTTTTCTTTGAAAAATGTCATTAAATTATTGTTCTACAGCATGATATATAATTTAAAAAACATTTATATATGGAACACTATTTATAAATAATTATTTTCTATATTTATTAATGTTGTATATATGAAACAAATATATTGCATAAGAAAAAATTGATAATACATTATTATATTAATTTAGATCATTATATAAAGTGGATAAATATGTGTAGTAAAATAAAAAACAATACAATGATAAAATAAACATAAAATAAAAAAATAACTTGAATATGAATATTTATTTCATCTTTGTCTTCTATAACTATCACACTCAAAAAAATTATTTTTTAAAAAATAATTTAACGTAATCATATAATGTTTTAAATAACAAATATAACCATGAGATAAATTGAAATAATTAATAAAAATAGGAAATGTGCAGTATTTATAGGATTTACATTATTGATATGATAATGGGGAAAAATTTATTGGAAGATTATCTTGAATTTTTGGAATATAAATCATACCTTTTGAAATAGTAACATATCCATTACAATAGAAAAAAATATTTTGGTCTCTATTTAAATAAAAATATTATAGAATTTTATAAAAAAAATAATAAGAGTTCCCCTATATTGTAACTATAGTCCCAAAAAAATTAATAAAATTGGAAAGATGGTTTTTTAAAATTGGTAATAAATAATCAACATTTTCTATCCTTTGGGGAATATAGATAAAAATTTGATGCTTTGAAACCAACTCCCATGTTTGTAATAATGTCTGCAACCACAATACACTCGGAATAAATATAATATACTAGAAAATTATTTTTCTTGAAATAGATAAAATATTCTTAAAAAAATTATATCTTCCCCGAAGAAGTATAAGACACATTTAGTTTAATGGCTTGTTAAATTAATTTGGAGTTTGTACCAAGACATATATTTTTTTATTTAGTTGAATCTTGCAATTTGAAGAGACATGATGATCCCTTATATCTTCACAATATAGGACCCAACCGTACCAACATCCATAGTGATTTGGGGGAGAGTATTACTAATAGTGTCACCAAATATTACATTATATATTAATGTATATGAGTTTCCATTTTTTGGTACCATCCATATTAATTATAATATAGACATATGTTTCTGTTTTCCCAAAAATAGATAAAAATTTAATTATAGATCCTAAATATCCCATGAATACCCAAACTCTTTTAACCAAGGAATACTTTTTTGACATAATAGTTTATACAATTTCAAAGGATACTATCAGTTTAATCACCAGAATTTTATTCTTTATGATCATGTTAAGATCAAGAGCTTCCCTCAAATCTGCTCCCATTATAACTTCAATGGATGTGATAGCGAGTCTCCACCATTGTTTCTCAAAGTATGTTCATGAACTAGGTTGAGGCCTCCTGATATTTGAATATTATAAATAAGAAGATAGATTGGTGTAATTATTTCAATTAACTTCAATGAAACTAGAAACCATTAATCAAATACATTTTTCAATGTGACACTCAAAAAAGACATGTAAGATAGTTTCCTCCTTATCCTTCAGACAATACATCATTTATAGATATATATTCCCATATTTATTATTATTTCATTATATGTATGCCTCCAATATATAGTTATCCATACAATTACTAATTTGGAGGGTGAAATCTACGATTAAAATGAAATTTAGGAGAAACACATATAATTTTTTATGCCTTCAAGTAAAAAATATGTAATACAAGTGATGGGTTAGTTTACCATTCCTCACCATTTCCCATTCCATTGAATCAATGTGAGGAATAATGGTATAAGTGTAAACATGATATTTTATAGTGTTTTAGAAACCCTCTAGTGGAAGTTGAAATTTTTCCCACGATCATGATATTAGTGTGATACAAATTCTTATTGATACATTTAACTAGTGGGGAGTCCATCTAATGAATATTCTTGTAACACATGTTAGAGTTTATTGAAACAACGAACCTACTATTTTTCATAACTAATGTTTGTGATTTATAAATACAGGTAGAAATTGTGGAGTAGTGTTATTATTACTTCTTAATGGAAATATTATTATAGAACCTATCTCTTTTTAAATAGAAAAAAATAAGAACATATATTTTTTTTTATAATTATTCATGCAAGAAATTATTAAATAAATCCATGTTCTTAATTACCATATCACCTACATTAAAAGTCTTGTAATAGATTCCTTATTTAAGAGTAAATTTCAAACTCTCAATGATAGAGCCACTCCAAATTGAGTTCAGGAAGTAAAAAGATATATTGTAAATAATGGGAGAATTCTATTTAATGGACATAAAATTCTAAACAACCTAGGAAATTGAAATTCACATGATAAGGGAAATTCTACAATTATGAGAGTGATCTTCCTTTATAATGGTTTAGATGATCTCTAATTCAATCAATATTATACCTAATGTTTCCCACAATAACATTTCATTAGAGGAGTTTCATTCCATGATAATTGAAATGCACAGTGCCTTCACTAATTCATAATTTTCTAATAATTAATATCATCACCCTTCCATTGAATTTATAGATAAATATGATCTGTAATTTTTTTAGATTGATATTTTGATTCAATAAAAGACCATAAAGATCATGAATATCCTTAAAAATGTTAAATACATCAAGAACCCCTGAATAAACAAAATAAAATCATTATAATATACGAGGTATGAGGGAAACATCACACCTATCCTAGAATGTATAATCTAAAGTGTTCTATTTTCCAACATATAAATAGACTTCCAACTAAAAAAAATCCAAAACAATAGCAGCTTATATAGATTAAATATGATCACCTTGTAAAATACCATGAGATCATAATTTTTTTTACAAGGAATTGCATTTTCCAATACACATATTATGATATCTTTAAAAAATGGGAAGATAATTTCAATGAAATTTTTATTGAATCCAATTATGGTAAGTTAATCCCCCATAAAGTCCCAATTAATAATGTCTAAATAATTTATAATGCTAATTTTGAGATCAATTCATCTGTTTCTTCTATTTTTCCTACGAGGTTCGACGAATTCAATACTAGTTAAGAAACTATCCTAGATTATCATTTATTAAACAATCAAAATATTTACATGATACCAGCTTCACAATGACTGATTAATGTATTATTCCATATACATTTATCATAATTATACTTATTTATTATCCATATAAACATTTCTTAATTATTGTAATGTGTTAGTCTCCTCATTATTTTGTATGAGAACCAGAAATTGAGAATTTACCCCTTTATGATGAATTACAAAAAAAATTATAAATCACCTTTAATAATTCCCTATTAGTCTTGTAATAATATCTTATAGAATCCACCATGTCTAAGAGACCTTCATTTATTATGATAAAATTTTTCTTCCTTAATTTCCACAAAATTGAGCTACCTCATAAGTAAGATAGTATCACATTGATAAAAAATAGTGCATATAACCACCTTATAAAATTTTAGATTAAATATTGATCCACTCATGAATAGATCCATATTGTATTTCACCTTAAATAATCTGATCCACATAAATATATAATTATCTGATAATACTACCTTCATTTAGTCCATCCTTATATTTATAATAGATTCCATCTCAACCCCTTTATCCAAGTAGATAAAATTAATCGTTTCCTTTTATCTATTCTGAATCTCTTCAAATTAAATTTCTAAGGCCACTATATCCCCATCCATGATGGTAAACACTTCCTTACTATAAGATATTTGTTTATTTTTTGATCAATAATATTGATTACGCAAGAATAGAGGTCATATATACACACAGTATTCCCATGAACTTCATAAACAATCCTATATAGTCAGGGTGTTTGATCCAGATATTATTAACCCTAATGGAAAGTGGGATCTTATCATTCTTATCCATAAGATTTGGTATATTTCAAAAAAATAATATTACTTAAAAAATTAAAATTTTATTTTTTTGAAAACTATTTTTGTTAAATGGGTAACAATTTTTGGAATCTTAATGTCAAACTAATGTTATTATGATTTTTCTTATTTTTTTTGAAAATGATCAATTTTGGGTGAATAATAAACTATGAAAAAGTAGTATTTTTCATAATAATTTTAATAGATTATTAATTTATTTTTGTATTATTTTAGAAACCATTATCTCATTATCACATAAACAAATTACTTTTTATCTTCACATGAATCATTACAATTTACTGTATTAGAAAGAAAATAATATATAAGTAAATATTAATTCAAAACACCCCTCACATCCACTTATAAATATTAGCATTCACTACCACAATTCTCCTTACACATTATTATTCTTATCATTTCCTTACAATACCAATATTAACCCCGATAACTTTTATACACATCATTTAGTTTCTTGATTCATAAATATACACCGTTTTAATGCATAATATAATAATGAATGGATTTATAATAATTTGAAATGTAATAACTCTTAATCACTTATTTTAATTCATCTTCCTTAAAATATTATTATTTATCTCATCTAAAAATTTTCAATACATTCTAATGTAATTAAATTAGAATCATAGTGATACTAGAATGTTATTATATTTATATAATAATATTTATCTATAATCCACTCTATTATCTAAAATAAAAAGGAATCCCATATTTTTATCAGTCCATTACCTCTATGTAAAGTCAATTTTACTTTTCATAATCACCATCAGGGCTAGATATAATAATATTTTTGGGACATATTTAATAAAATTAAGTATATTATTTTCCATTATATATTCACGAATGGGTAAATAAAAAAAAGTAATTGAATTTAATTAATCTCATCTTGATCATAAACATATCCTCAATGACTATCCACTAAAAATAACTAATTTACACTATTTGAATTATTATTATCTTTTAATAATACTGTATATTTTAAACATTTTTATCTTTGGGTTATAACCAAAATATATACCATCTCACTTCTTGATATCTGGACTGATTTTTAAAGAGTATCAACAATTACATTGAAACCATAGCGACATTTGAACCATAAAACCAACAGCCAGATGAAGGTGAAATTGATAATAATTTCATAATAAAATGACTATAAAGGAGTATAAAATAACTAAAATAAATTAAATACACATGAAAAGGACTCATAAGTATGTATTTAAAATGAAAATGACTTTTTAGGAAGTTAGAGGCATGTAGAAATAGAGTTTTGACCCTATATAAGGGAAATTCTAATCCTTTATCTTCTATTTTTATTTTATAAAGAGAATACCATCCTTGATTATATATGTAGTTTATCATACCATTAATTATTGGGTATATTCAAGATTTTTAATTTCAAAACATAGTATTTTTTTAAGAATATGATATTAAAAGAATATTGTCCCTTCCTTATTTCATTTAATATATCACTTTTACAATTTATTTTCTCCATCATTATTTCTAAAGATAATATATATTTAATAGAAAAACTATTAAAGATCGATTTTTTTCAATTAAAACATGGTTCATTTAACTTGTTTAATGTTTATTAAATTATTTCTTAAAACATCATTTCATATGTTTATTTATATAGATACATCTCCAATACATTATTTATAATTATTTTAACTGAAACCTCTTCATTTAAGAACCATAATTTATAATTCCAATATATACATCAAATGAGATTTGATTCCATAATCTACTCAGAATATTTATGATATAATATTTTGTTATACAATATGACATGAATGTGTAGCCCATTCCTTTTTCATGGGATTTTTTTAATCTTATTAATTATGTTTTATTTTCTAATTCATAAGGGATATACAATTACATATTATAATGTGATTAGTAGACCCACAATTACATATACTATAAAATTATTTGGTAATTCTTTCATCTCATGAGAGACTATGTATGGTGTGTGGGAAATTATCCTAATACACAATGTATTTTTTGCATTGAATTGAGCCTTAATTTATTATTATGATTTCTTGTTTTAGTTTGTATCTATATTGTTATATTTCCATAATCTTGTTGTCAGAGTTATTTTCGTGGAACCTGTTAATGTTGGTTCCTCTGAAAAAACTACTTTGAAAATTAGAGTAAAGCAATATTAATAGTGTTTAATATTAATTAATTAATATCAATTTATGGTCATTCAACAATATTAAATTCATCTGATAATTCCAAAGGGTACTTGTCATATTGAAGAGGTTATAGTTCTTTCCCACTATACTGAGAACCTTGAACTTATAAAAATTTATTCATAAATATGCATTCTATATCTCAATAACATCATTTAAAAGATGTAAAATGATGCATTCTATCTATGTTAAACACTCAAAGGACATTGAGAAACATTCTCATTGTGTATGTCCTTTGTATATTATAGGGAAAATGTTTCTAATAACATGACCTTTTAGTAAGAAATCCATATTTATATGTTTTATAAGATGTTGATGTCTATAGACATTTTAATGGTATTTATACTTTATGATGATTATTAATTAATTATTTTAGTATTCTATTTATTGATAAATGGTTTGAGGTAATTTTCTCATGGAATGGTTTGATAAATGGGTGTGTCTTGAGTAATATTGTATTAATGAATAGTATGACAACATATTTATCTCCACTTTTTTTGTTCATTTGAAATTATGGACCTATTACTTCCATTGATAAAAATAACTTACATAATAAATTATTGTCTTGCTCTAAATAATACATCAATAGTTTTCACATAATAAATATTCCAAAAGGTTTTTTTCATAGAAATTGGTTACATAAAATTTTTATTTTATACCCCATTCTAGCATATCTATATAATGGTGATATTATAGTACCTTGGTAGAAATATGACATGATTTAATGGTCCTCGTAACAAGGGAAATTTAAACATAATAATGTGATGAGATCAAACATTCAATAACGGAACATAAATATCAATAGGCATTAAAACAAAATCCTGATTCGAATAAGAGGAAAACCTAAATATATAAATAATACATTATAATACCAAGTATTATAAGGAAGTTTCATGATTTATACAAAAAAAGAAAATGATAATATCATCATGGAAATATAAAATATAAAACATGTTGCATTTCTAAATAGAATAAGGTGAAATACACTTGAATATTTATAATGATGAAAACATATAATTTCAAGGAAATAAGGTGCTTCTTGAAAATTGAAATGACATTAAAAACAATTGGAAATATTTCGGAACTTGATAAAAAGTAATTTTTTTTCAAATCCATAATCATATGAAAACACGCTTGAGGAAACCCATACTTCCCACACAATGTTAACAAAATCATTATGTCCACGCATGAAAATTTGAGCAAACCCATCTGGTCGATACCTCTATAGAAAAACATATTATGTCCTTGTCAAATTATCTCATGATATATAATTTTATAATTAAATAATTTTGGGTTACAAAATACCCAACCAATAATCATCAATACATTTTAGTACCAATTTTATATAATCATCATAATAACATAAATAACCCATGAAAACACAATGGGATTCTTAAACATTTCAGAAAACATGAAGATAAGATATCATAATATTTAAAATATAATAAACAAAAAGGGTTCATAGAATAATTAAATATAAAACATCACTTTGGGATATATATATATATAATTTTGATATAATGAGAACCAAATCATGAAATTGTTTTTTGCAAAAACGTTTGTATTCATTGATGTAAAAGTCATATATATGAGTACATTTTTATAAAGACCAATTTTTTATGAGAAATGAAATGAATACATTTCATGAAATTGATTTTTTTTCAAAAAAAATTATATACAAATAAATAATTAATAAAAATAAAAATTCAACATCTTGGTTATATGATGTTAAATAATAAATTACATAACTCAAAGAAAATATTTTCAGTTACCCTATCCATTAACTTTTCCCTTGATTTAAATGTAATTATTTGACATCTTGTATCATAAAAAATAATTTTTACCTACATTATAACCTTATTATTATATATTTTAATTTATAATATTCCTGGAAAACATTAATGTTCTAGTATTATATTATTTTAATCTCATTTAAAGTCCATTTTTTAATAATTTGAACTATTTTGAAATAGGTTTACAAAATCAGCGTTTATATTCCCTTTTGTCGCAAATATCATAATATACAAAACATTAATGGTATTGTAATTTATTATTTATAAATATTTATATTGTAATAATACCATTAAATGTAATTTTGTTTCAGGTTTCATAAAACTAAACATGGTAATGATATTTTTTATGTTCATTGTGGATATTTATGAATTTTCATACAAAGATAATCATTTTTTTCTAAATAAAGAAACATATTAATAAAATAATTTGATATATATCTATATATATTATATTAATAGATTATCAACTGAAACCATATCTGCTTTTATGTGAAGTCTAAAAATACACATTTATTCATGATGGAAATATTGTTCACAACAAATGTTTAGTGTTTCTATTACCCAAACAATTGTTATGGGTGATATTGGACAGTAATAGATCATTTTATATTATAAAATACATTGTATAGATAATATATATTTTTGAAACCCTCATTATGAAATTCCCTGAGGGGTTGTGATGAATAATTGAATGTTACACTTTACGAAGTTGGTAATCCATGCACACACAGTAATTATGGTTCTTGTTTTTCTATATAGGAGGAAGAGAATAAAGAATGATCATAACAATTTAAAAAAAATATCAAAACACCAATGACTAGAATGTTATTATTATATAATATTTATTTTTAGTTAATAAATAAAATTATAATAAGGAAATTTTATGAAATATGTGATACAAATGTTGAGACCTCAACACCCTCTTTGTGAGGGACTTAGATTTTGAGGAAAATATGCTTATTTGGAGTGAGTAGTTGGACTATATAGTTTAATAAGAATCAAGGAGTGTAATATTGGGTAGGGGTACTAGGATAACTCAAAAATTATTGTAGTATTGAAGTTGTTGAAGTCATCCCACTTTTATATTTAAAGAATGTGGACTTTTCCTACGAAAGGACTGATAAGTATGTATTAATAATGTAATGGAATGATTGTTAGGAGATTATCTAAGAGAAGCATAGTTATACATGCTAGTAAGATTTAATAACCCAATAATTTTTTTCTAAATCTACATTAATGGACATTTATGAAAATTAGAGCCACTTTAGATAAACCATTATTTTTTTATTTAACATTGCATTAAGTATCTTAACCATTGATAATATCTATAGTAAAATCACTAATTTGATTAATATATATTATGGGTGATGAAAACATCAAATAGACAGAGTATAAATTTGTGATTTCCTCATCTTATAGTATCATACCCTATAAACCCAATTTATTTGAGAATCCTATGGAGATGAAATCATTGATATTTTTCATTGATGTATTACAAGTTGATATTCAATAACTGAATCCTGATGAAATCCATTTTTGGAGAAGTGAAATCTTATCGTTATCAAGACCCAAATAATGTTTGTAGAACCACCCCAAGAAATTATCACCATTACACACCATACCATAATGATATACATTGGTTTAATAAGGGGTTTTTTACCTCTACCCAAAAATTCGGAATTAATATAAATCTATTTTTAATAAAATAATTTTTATATTTATCAATTTTATTATTATCTTTAATTGATTAAATAAAAAGATTGGTAAAGAAAATATTTTTATATGATAAAGATCCATATTTATTTTTTGTAAATATACAATTTCAATCAACATACCCTTTTTTATGAATTCATTAATTTTTTTTGTTAAATTCATTTTTAAAAAATTATATCAATAAATATTATTTATTTATAAGTAAATAAAAAAATAATTTTATATATTCAAATGTAACTTTATTAAGGGTTGGAAAACTGTTGTCATCGTTAAAATATGGTTTTTTCAATAAAAAGAAATTATTTATAAAAGGTTTTAATCATAATGGGTAGGGAATTATTTTGATAAAATAAATAATATTATTGAAATCAACACAATGAAATTAGATAACAATGTATTTTTTAAAATTTACTGAAAAAGTAATATTTTTGGGAAAATTTAATATATGGTATTAGTATATGATATATAGTATGACCTCATAATGTCAAAAAAGTGATATAATAAAAATTATAATGAGTTTACATGTGAGATATTATGTTTCCCATTTAAAATAATCTATTTTATGTTATTTGATTTATATTATAAACCCTTTATTTAACCTACAAACCCTATATTATATGTTATGATTTAAAAATCAATTCATTATATACATTACTCCCTTCCAAATCACTGTGGGTATTATGTTAAATAATTTGGTTCTTGGCATTACGAAACATTTAAAAACAATCATATTTCTTTTAAAACACATGAGTAAAACTTGATAATTTTTTTTATAAATTATTTTTCAAATTGATACCAAAAATTATGTTTAGAAATTAATAAATAATTCTACCCACATTCCCTAGAAAAACTCAGCCGTCATCCCATTCCTCTTCACTAAAAACAATCTGAACATTGATTTACTTAGACTTTCCCTCATTATATCACTTCGAAGGATTTCTGAATCATTAAAGAATCCCCACCCATGTTTTTAAAAGAACCCACTCTTGGTAATATATTCTCTCATCATCTTTTTTATTCAACCAATTTAAATTATTATTCAATTTTATTTCAAATTTATCACATTAGAATATTTTTTAAAAATCCCTCTTATTATCCTATTGATTTCCATGAAATTAGATACCACAGTTTTCTCTCATTAAACCCTTCCATGAATCATTATTTACCACCTTTATGTAGTCAGAATTATCTTATGGTTTTCCATGTCGAATATATGTATTGTAAACATGGTTCCCCATTTCTAGTTATAAGTGTTCACCAAGAAGCCCATATCCATCATTGATGAAGGAAATTATATATGTGTCAAATAATCCTTAATCATGGGTTCAAGAATTATGATATATTCTCTAATGTGGTGTGATTTATATAGAACACAAAATCATGTACACAATATTAATTTCATAGGTGAAGCCATAACTATATAGGCCCAATACATTTGTTAATGTTTTTATCTCACGATATTCCATGTATAGAGTACAAGAGGTTATCCTATGAACATTATGTGGTGAAGACTTGGTGGCCATCCTTGACTTATTCTTATGATGTAATGTTTTAATTTATTCAACATTCTTATATTTCATTGACGTTATCATTTCATATCATGCTACAACGTTAATATTTATGATTATCATCCATTAATGTTACCTTGATATTCCTCAAGAGTAATATTTATTACATTCATCATGTTATACATTGAATATTCTATTAATGGGATTTATATATCACCCCTTTCTTATGTACATCCCCAGGTTATCCCTTACAGGTTTAGAAAATAAATGAAATATAGTTAATTGTTTAAATGTATTTAAATAATGTTTTTATATACCCATGGTTTATGTTATTATGATATATACCTAATTTCAAAAATACACTAGGCCTTACAGTAATATTGGATGGTATTATGATTATATTTAGGTAATAAATAATGAATTATGGTGTATTAAAATATGTTTTTTTATTACCATGTATCCATACCACATCCCTTATGCATATCTTCGAGAGTTTTTCAAGGGGCAAATTTTAATTTATGGTAATAAAATGTGGTGAATTTTTACGTCTATCACCAAAAACCAAATATCATTATTTATTTTTTATATTCTTTGGATACCAACGATGAAGTACATAATGATTTTTCACATTTGATTAATGTTATGGGTAATGGTTGAAACTAACAATTGGAATTTTGTTACTTCCCCTTTACTTGTTGGCATACCGACCATCTCCAAACAGAATATGAAATACATATCTTTATACTATCCCACAAGATGTTTTGTTTCAGAATATTGTATTTATTTTTACCTATTTGATGTATATAAATAGAAAATATGAAAACATCATCAAAAGGATCCTTTTTATATTTTTTTATTTAATAGTAAACATATCTGAGTTCCAAACCATATAACTAAAAAATTATCTATGTTGAACTATTTAATATTTTCCACGGTTCTATATATATATACATCATATTTATGGATTTATTTATTAAAAACTTATATGGAATGTTTATAATTCATTTGGGATAGATAAGACTTATCTCCCCTCAATAAGACATCAAGATTCATCTAATTAAAATACATGAGTATATGGTATTTTTCAATCCTCTACATGGATGTAGTAGAATGATAATTCCCAGTAAGAGCATTAACCATCTTATATCCCTTCTAGGGGTGGAAGTGTATTGATAAATCATAATATTTTATATACACTGACTATTTATTTTGGGTGCTTATTACATTCTATATCTGTGAATATATATTTCACGCTCTTGTGATTATAATAAATATCACACATTTCATTATAGAGATTATTATTTCGAAAAAGTAAATGTGGATATCACTACCACAATCTCTAAATCATTCCTCAGAAAATTTTTCTATGGTATGATTAACTACTGTGAACAATAAAAAATTACCTCATCAAATTTAATTGTGGTGCAACCCAAACCCTCTTCCCAAGAATGGTCATATATTACAATACCATCCCATCAATAGGGTAATATAATTTTATGAGAGGTGTGAAACAACTTATTTTGTTCCTCAAAATATTCTTAACATTACCCTTATTAACGTAACTTTTCTCCCATCCATTTCAACATTGCTAATTTATATTCTTTCCAGGATAAATTTATTTAAAATATTTGGAAATATTGTTCTAACCAATTGAAACTATGGATCTCTGTTACAATGGCGAAATTATAAATTTGTAAATAAATTCTTCCATGATGGATGCTTTTAAATTCCATTTTTTATGATTTAATAAACCACGAATGAAACTTTTTATTACCAGTATTCACATTTTTTGTATTTGGTATACAAGTACTCCTTTATAAATGAGTTTTACTATAACAACCCAAATGTTTATAATCAAAATTCTTCTTGATTTAATTAACTATTTTATTATTTATAAATTTTATATAAATTATTCACTTCCATGGTTTGATGCTTTCAGATTTCAAGATACATTATGAATTGTTACCGTTGCTAATATAGTTGTTGAATAGTGATCACATGATAAATATAAATATAGTGCTCTAACAAATCAAATTTACTAAGACAAAGGATGTGATGGCCTCATCCGGTAGAATTTCACCATATGAATCCAATTTTTTAGTGATCAGAAAGGATGTGGCTTCACTGTGATTTTTCATGACCAATCCTAAGAAGAGACTCTACACGTTATTCTCAAACAAAATATCCTATGGTAGAATTGGATGATAGAAGTGTTTACCACCCAAGCAATGTTATCCGAGCCACCATAAGAGTCTGTCACCATCGTGTACCTTACCCATAAGTCATATTCCAGTGTTGTATGGAGTTGTGTAACAAGACCCTAGAAATATGATTTTGGGTATTATTTTTGTATAGAATAATGAATGTAAATTCATTTTGTTATTGTTACTTATAAAATAGTTTTAGATCCAAAACTAGTATATTTAGTTAAAATTAAATAATGTAATATATTTTGTTCAATTAATGTATTTTTGAATTAAATAGTATTTTAATAAATATTATCTCTAAATTGATTGTTTTCAATAAAAAATATCGAATAATTTTTTTAAATATAACTCTAATTTTTATTATGTTTTGAAAGATGTTTTTGTCAAAAGCCATGAATTTTTTATAAATGTTTGTTTTAATTATAATAATTAAAATTCATATATTTAGAAATTTAATTAGATAAAATTAATATTATTTTTAGAATGAGGACTTCGAAATTATCAAATGAAAAATTGTTCATTATTTTGTGAGACATTCGTTTTTTGGGTAAAAATTAAATACTATTATATATGTAATGTGTTTTCTGACATCATAATGACCCAATATTTATGTAATAAAATAATATAATTTTTTTCATACTATATGTGTTTTACCTTTAAAATAATTTTATTTTAGGATTTTTTGATTTTTTGTACAAGTATTAGTGGACCCTCTAAGGATTAAATTTATTTTATCCATTTAAAATGATTTATGGGAGTGTGTGACTCACTAACACATATGAAAGCCTAATATTTTAAGATGTTAAACCATTGGACTTATTAATTTTTTTTCCATTTCCCTTTGAAAAAAATCCTAGGGAAACCCCGTTGGCAGGCTTCGGTTTTTGATTAGTTTAATGTGTGGTGTTCAAAACCTAAATAATAAAGAATTCCCTCCCTTCTCCTATATAAACCCACCCAATCTCAATCTTCACTTCACTCAAATTTTTTGGTCCTCGACCAACCTTTTCCCTACACTCTATATAATCCTCCCAAGGCACCACAAGATCCTAAGAAGCATCTCTCAAGCCCCATCCCAAGCATTTGGGATCAAACTTCCATGTAATGGATTTCTTCCATTCTCAATTTTTTCCATGTTTCTTTTTATTTAAATACATTTTTCATTTCAATTACAAAGGTTGGGGAATGATTTCACACCTCCCCTATACTTCCCTCCTTATGTTTTAATGATGATAGACCCCTTTATCTTTCATTAATGACTCCAATGTACACCTATTTCTAGGCCAAAATTCTGTAAAGAATTTCTCTCTCCTCATCTACATTCAAGGAATTTTTTTGTGTTATCAATATCAATTCAATTACATACATTAGAACATGTAACCATATGACCAAAATACTTCCCATTTCACGTAAATATTAGGAGACACCCCTTTATAACTTATAAACCAATTTTATGAATTCTTATGTCAGAACATTATGTGGCCGATATTGCACCGCGATTTTCCAAGACAAAGTCATCATGTAGTGAATACCATCCCCATTTCCCTATCAAGGGTATTCACCTTCATCCATATTTACTAATTTATTATAGATTTTTATGTATTAATTACACATTCCTTCAGCCTGTAATAAATGACGAGGTTTAGTGAATCTGTGTTATATGATCCATGTTGTACACTTATGCATTTAATGAAATTATTAAGAAGGGTGCACCCTGATAGCACTCAAATGCATTGGGTAAAAACTTGTATAGTGATAACTCAAGTGAAATGAGGGTTTAATCATGATAATTCAGGTTCAATGAGGGTTACCCAGTCTTCATGTACAATGATCCTTGGATCATGCTAATATCATGTTTAATGTTGATGCCACATTTCCATGTTATGATAGTCACGCTATATCATTCCTTTATGTTTAGGTTTCTCAGAGGATATATTATAATGTCAATTGACTAACATGAAATATATTCTTTGCATAATTCATTTTTACAACCATATAAGTCCTTTTTAATCAATTTTTACAATGCATGTCCTTAGATTATCCGATGGAATGCTATGTTCGAAGGAATGTGTATGGTGATGCAAAATAATTTTTCAATAAAGTTATTTTGTTTTTGTTCTAATTTTTATGTGATGTTCCTATGCTTCAGAGACACTAGACCTCTTGATATTCTATGTTATACCCGGTGAATATTTAATGTAATATATTAGGTTTAATCATGAAATGATGATTAGAGTAAATATAATTTGTATCAGATGATATGTTTAGTTACTTATAGGATTTGGAATAGAAACCCTTATTTATAGCCAATGGGATAAGTATAAGTATAATAAAAACATCCATAAATTTTGGTGAGTATTATGTAAGTGTTATATTCAGAAAATACATCCATGTCTGGATACAAGCGGGTAGAGGCAGCTTTGGCACAGATGTATCTAGCGGTAAAACCCAAAAACTCCGCTTTGATATAGACTTGAATGGGAACTACTGAATGACAACGTGATTTTATACACTATTGGTTACACCACTCATAAAGGATATTCTATCGTAAATCCACTGGCATAGTATGATCCAATGTTATTTTCATAAAAAAATTCTAATAGGAAATATTTTGGGAAGTAGATAATGGATAACATAGATAAGTAATGGACATAAATGTAATTTAAATGTTATCCATTTTTTTCATTGAATTACCTTTTATTTATTACCCCAAAAATTCTTTTTATTTCAGCCTATGTATGGTAATTGGAGGTATCGGTCTAACAACCCATGTTAAGATCAATGTGATTACTATTCTAATGAGATGCCCAATCTGATAGAAGTGGGAATCGTGAATTTTGTCACTGTACACTCTCAGTTAACTAATGTTTTGAATTTATTTATGGGTCATGTGAAACATTAACCCCCCCACCCCAATAAATAACACATCACAGTCGAGGGATTCATGAGAAAAAGGGCTCCAACTTTTAATGGATCATCTGATACCTCAATCATTGAACAACGTATCAACTACATTGAATTGATCTTCTCCATATTTCAATGTTCTAAACCAGAGAACGTACTTCGGGCTACTTATCAAATGGAGGCTAAATATGATCAATGGTGGACATTGAGAAAAAAATACGAAGCCTTAGGTGGATATTGAGGTGTTGGAAAGGATGGAATTTAAAGAAAAATTAAAAATATTTTCCTCGAACCCTACGACTTAAGATAGAAAGGGTCTTTCTTGCCGCCAAAAAGAAAGACGACGAATACATCATAGCATATGAGGAAAAATTCATATTTATTGCACAATACGCCTCTATCATTGTCATTACCATTGAATTCAATGTTGACCACATCTTTGGTGGGTTAAAACCTCACCTACAAAAATCCCAAGCAATCTGTGACTTAAAGAGCTGTGAGAAAAATACTTTATGTGCCCTCAAAGTCTAAATGGATATTGAAGAATCTCAAATGTATCATGGGGATAAGAAGAATTATGTGGACTTTAATTTTGGTGCTCCAATGGATAAATCCAATTCGTGCTATGGAAATCCATCACCCCACTATCCAAAGGTATAGAAAGAAGCCCCCTAATAATTGCATGATGGGGTGAGGAAATGCATTAGGTGTGGAGGAGAAGTGCATATGGCCATTAACTACTGACAAGAAAAACCCACGGCTATGAAGGAGGAGATAAACGCTCTGTTCAACCCTCAATGCATTTTTCATTGCTTTAACTGCAAAGAACCAGGTCACTTTTCAAACTAGTGCCCAAAGCCAAGATTTTTTGAAGGGAACCAATAACCTCCAAGGCAGCTAGGGAGAGATTTTTCTTTCACTATTGCAGATGTGAACCCCAACAATGATGTGGTGATAAGTACGTTAGTAATTTATTCAAAAAAAGTGAACGTACATTTTGATTTGGGTAGTACGCATTATTTTATATACATAATGTTTAACAGAACAATCCTTACACCACCAAAAATCATGGAAGTAATGATTTTAGTGAGAATAGTAAATGGGTAAATCATTGCAACACTTGAATATAACTCATCTCCTATCACAATTTGTGATTTGAACATTCTAGTGAACCTCATCATAATCCCAGTAATTTAATTTGATTCAATTCATTTCATGTAATGGATTTCCTTATATAGAGCCAACATAAATTTAACTGAGAGGGAAATCACTCCCTATATTGAAAATCGACCCTGATTTTATATAAGTTCATGGAGGAGTATAAATATTCTTTATCACCATCATCCCAAGCATAGATATTACTACCATATGATCACACATATCTTGCTCAAAATTAATGATTTTAAGGAAGCATCCATCCTTGAATGCATTCCTATTGTGAGGGAATTTTCTAAATAGTTTCCTAAGGAATTCCTAGTCTTCCTCTAAGAAGATATGTTGAATTCTAGATTAATCATATACCTAGGGTGTTGCCAAAATCAAAGTATTCATATAGAATGGATGTTGTGGAGCTTGAGAAGCTGGATAAAAAACTACAGGTGTATCTAGAAAAAGGGTTTATACGCCCAAGTGCTTCACTATGGGGTGCACCTGTCCTCTTTGTTAAGAAGAAGGATGTGTCAATGTTCCATTTTCATTGATTATCGTGAGCTCAAAAAAATCATGATAATGAAAATGTATTCTATTCCATGAATTGATCACTTGTTTGATCAACTACGTGGATCACAATACTTCTTCAAGGTCAATATACAGTCAGGATATTACCAAGTAAGGGTGATGAAGGAGGATATCACCAAGATTGCTTTTCGTACAAGATACGGGCTCTATGAATTCATAGTAATTCCTTTCATACTGAATAATGCTCAAAATATTTACTTGGACTTGATGAATAGAGTCTTTAGAAATTACGTCGACAAATTTTTGGTAGCCATTATAGAAGATATTCTAATATACTCCAAATCCATAGAGGAGAATGAGGAGTATCTAAGCACTCCACTATAGATCATACGAAAAGAGATTAACTATGAGAAGTACAATATGTGTGAGTTCTGGTTGAAGGATGTCTCATTCTTGTATAATATCATCACAAGTGATGGGATATATGTGGATCCCTCCATGACAGATGCAATTGAGGGATGGATGAGGCCAAAATCAGTGATGGAAATCTGTACTTCCTGGGGTTAACTGGTTGTTACCACTAATTTGGGATAAATTTATCATGATTGTACAACCCTATTATTAATCTATCTCATAAGGGAATCATGTTTACCAGGAGTTATGAATGTGAAGAGTGCATCAAGAAGTTGAAAAAGAGGCTTATCACTATTCACATCCTCACACTACCAACAAGTGGAGAACATTTTGTGGTATTTATTGACACTTCAAAGAAGGAAATGGGGTATGTCAGGATGAAAAATGAAAAATCCATTGCCTATTATTTTATGAAATTGAATGTTCATGAGAAAAACTATCCAACACATGATCTGGAGATGGATGCAGTAATATTCACTTTAAAAATTTGGTGACATTACCTCTTTGGGGAGAAGTGTGAAATATATACGGATAAAAAAATCCTAAAATATATATATTCACACAAAAAGAGTTGAATATGTGACAATGTGGATGGCCAGAGCTGGTCAAACACTATGATTGCTCAATCTATTACCACCTGGGGAAAGTGAATAAGGTGGATGATGCATTAAATTTAAATGACCCAGAAATTCTATCATTGTTGAGAATTTAAAAATATCCAATCTTATTAGATTAATGAAGATGAACATGGGAATCCAAAATAAGGGAACATCATCAATAATTTTACAAATTATTTCTCAACCGTCTCTCTTGGAAAGGTTAAGGGATGCTCAAAATGATGATGTGGGAATTCAAAAGAAAGTGGAAACTATCAGAAATGGGAATCCTTGTATTTCAATCTTAATGAAGAAGGAATTATGATATTTGGGATATGACTATGTGTTCAATCAGATCCCAAGATAAATAATGAACATTTTGATGATGCACATAGTTCAAATTTCTCCATTCACCCAGGAAAAACAAAGATGAATTGAGATCTCCAAGAGGATTATTGGAGGGATAACATGAAGTAGGAGATCACTGAGTATACATCAATGATCCTGGTATGTCAGTAAGTGAAGTATTATAGGAAAATGTCTAAGGGGATAATGAGACCATAAATCATAATAGCATGGAAATGGGAGAACATCACAATGGACATTGTCATCGGACATCTGAATACATGCAAAGAAATCAATGATATCTTGGTTGTTTTGGATTGTCTTAAAAATATTGCACACATCATTGCAATTCGGGAGGATTTATCATTAGATCAACATGCGAAAATATACCTCAGAGATGTGATAAGGCTACATGGATTACCACTGTCATTTGTATCCGATTGAGATCCAACATTCACCTCTATGTTTTGGGAATGTATTCAGGGTTCTATAAATACTGTGATAAAATTCAGTACATCATATCATCCTCAGACTAATGTCTAATATAATAAGACTATCTATACCCTTGATGACATGTTGAGGGAATTCTCAATGGATTTCAATCGAGGATGAGATCAACATCATCCTCAAGTTGATTTCTCTTATAATAACAGTTTCCACTCAAGCATCCCAATCGATGCTTATGAATCATTGAATGGGAACAAGTGAAAAACACTAGAATGTCGGGATGAAGTTGGGGATGGAAAACTCCTATGTCCAAAAATGGTCAAAGAAATGGTGGAGAATGTTAAGCCCATACAACATCACAATAAATCTGATAAGAGTTGACAAAATATCTTTGCTGTTAACTTTCGACGAGGCCTAGTGTTTGATGTCAAAGACAAGGTATTCCTCCGCATATCACTATGGAATAGAGTTATGAGATTTGGGAATAATGGAAAGCGCAATCAATGGTACATTGTCCCTTTTGAGATCGTTGATCACATTGGAGTAGTGGCCTATCAACTAGCACTCCAACCGAACCTATCTCATGTACATGATGTATTCCATGTATCACTCTCGAGGAAGTACATACCTGACCCATCATACATACTCAGTCCAGAGGTGGTACCAATGGATAATTACATCTCCATTGAAGAGAAGGCAGTGAAGATCATAGATTGAAGGTAATGATTTCTATGAAATATGACAATGTTCCTTGTAAATGTGTTTTGGTGAAAACACAACTTTGAAGTGGAAACATGGGAATTGGAGGAATAGATGAGGCAGAGTTACCCAACTCAGTTTTAGTGTGGGAAAATAAAATTTTTAGGGCAAAATTTCTTAATGGTAAAATATTGTAATGACCAAAAGTTTTGTTAATAAAAAATCCTCTTGATCAATTTAAATGTATTATTATGTAAAATGGTTATATAAAATATGAAATTCCATTATTTTATGTTTTTGTATTCAAAAATACAGTTTTTAATTGTTATTGTTACTAATATAGCCATTTAATAGTGATCACATGATTAGTATAAATATAATGTTGTAACAAATCCAATTTACTCAGACAAAGGAAGCGATGGCCTCATCTAGTAGAATTGATCCACACAAAAACCATTTTTCGGAGCATGTAAAGGAGGTGGATTCACTGGGATTCACTCTTGAACAAGCCCAATCTGAGCTTCAACATGATAAGCTTGAACGTAATGGCCTACATGGGATGTAGATGTTAACAAATATTACCACCTGAGCAATGTTATCCGAGCCACCCAAAGAGTTTATCATCATCACACACCTATCCTTTAGGTCATGTGTAGGTTATTTAAGGGGTTCTCTAACAATACCTTAGCACCAAGATTATGCGTATTATTTTTTATTGAATAAATAATATACGTTCATTTTATAATTGTTACTTAATAAATAGTTTTTGAAGAGAAAATAGTATTTATAGTTAACATTCAATTAAAAATCAATTTTGATGAATTTATGGATTTTTGAAATATATAATATTTTAATTAAATTTTATTAATAATTTTTTATAAAATATAAATGATCATATAATTTTTATTAAATATAATTGTAATTTTTTATCGTTTGAAAGCTATTTTTGTCAAAACCACTGAATTTTCGATAAATGACGTGTTTTATTTTAAATGTAAAAATTCGAAAATTTTGAAAAGTATTTATATAAATTGATTATTATTTTTAGAATCATTACGTCAAAATTATCCAAAAGTTGTTTTTTCATAATTTTTTGAGACAGTTAAATTTTGAGATAAAAATTAAAACCGTTTAAATATATAATGTGTTTTATGACATCATAATGACCCAATAGTGAAGTAATATGATACTAAAAAATGATTTTTCGGCCAATATATATTTTACCTGTAATATAATGTGATTTTTGGTTTGTTTGATTTATTTTACAATGCTTTAGTGACCCACCAAGGAATATAATATATTTTATCCTTTTAAAATGTTTTCCTTTGAGTGTGACTCACCTCCACATAAATAATCCTAACATTTTAAGATGTTTGAAAATTGACCTTATAAAATAATGTTTACACACCCCTTGGGATAAAACCATGGGAAAAACCCTGGTGTGGTTTTTGTTTCTGATTATATTAATGTGTGGTTTCCGAAACATAAATAATAAATAACCCCCACCCATTTCTTATATAAACCCACCCAATATCCCAATTTTTTTAAGTCAAAGACATTGGAGATAGAATAATATTTTCCCTCCTCACTCTATAATCCTCTCTAGGTTCCCAATTCTCAGAAGAAGCCACTCTCAATCCTGTCCCAGGCTTTTGGGATCCCCCATCCAAGTAAGGGATTTCATCTTTTCTCAATTTTGTCCAAGTTTCTTTAGGTTTCAATACCTTTGTATTTTAAATTATAAGTGTTGGGGTATGATTCCGCACCTCCCCTATACATACATCCTAATGTTTTAATTATGATAGAAACCTTTATCTCTCATTAATGCCTCCCATGCACACCCATTACCAAGACAAAATTCTGTAAACGACTTTAGTCTCCAATTTTACATTCAAGAAATTCTTTTGTATTATAAATCTCAATTACATTACATATGTTGGGACATTTATAAATATGAACCATTAATATAAATTTCATGTACATATAATGAGACACCCCTTTCTAACTCATCAACCATTTTTATGAATTCTTATGTCACATCGTTGTGCTGTCGAAATTGCACCATGATTTTCCAAGCCAAAGTCCTTGTGTTGGGAATACCATGACCATTTCTTTTTCAAGGGTATTCAACATTATTCACATTTAGTAACTGATTATAGATTTTTATTTATGAACTCCATATTAAATTATAATGTAATAAATGATGATGTTTAATGAATTCATGTTATATGATCTATGCGGCACACTTTTTCATTAAATGAAATGATTATAAAGGGTGCTCCCTGATAGCGATCTAATGAATTGGGTAGAGACTAATATCATGATATGTCAAGTGAACTGAGGGATTACTCATTCTAATTCAAATTAAATTTGGGTTTACTCCTGATCCATGTGAAATTATCCTTGGAACATGTAATATCATGTTAAATGTTGATGTCATATATCGATGTTATGATAATCATGTTATATCATGCTTTTTTGTTCATGTTTCTCTTATGATCCATTTATATTACTATTGCATAACATGTAAGGTATTATTACTGTCATGAAATTTTTAATCCTTTACTGGGCTTTACTTATGACCCTTTTCTAATGCATGTCCTAATTTTATCACATGCAATTCTAGGTATGATGGAATATGTGTGGTCGTGTAAAAGAAATTTTTAATAATGATGTTTTCTTTTATTGTCTAATTTATTATGTAACGTTCCTAATCCCCAATGAAACTAGACCTATTGATCATATATGATGTATAAAGTGAATATTTTATGTAATAAATTATGTTTAATAGTTAAATAAAGATAAGGGTTGTTATATTAACCTAATTTGATAATGATACCCATGTACTTACTTTCACTCTGAATATATAATCATATCGTATATATAGAAAACCAAAAATTGGATTAAGTAATATATAGACCCTATTTTTTATATTTTTAATGTTAGAAGGGGAATTCATAAATCCAATATAAATCTCTATTAACATATATGGTCCAAACCTTATATGTAGAGAATCTTAGATATATACATACATTAGACCCTGAACTGAGGGTATTCAAATCGATAGTCAATTATTGACAATTGTTGTGCTTCTTGAAGATGATAGAATGAATTAGTAGTACAAGGATTAAGGTAAATATTTTTTTTAATTATTTTATTACGATCATGATAATATACAAAAGGACGCATCAATGCATCCATATTTTTGACAATGAGGCATGGATCACCACATGGTGAAGTGCTGGGGTATATGAAATAATTTTCCAAATTTTATTTTAGTTTCATGTTTATTGATTTTATTTTGATGAGATCTATTTGAAATATATTATTCATGATAGGAATGGGTCAATTTATCAGTTCAATTGATAACTCAGCATAATTCACAAGGGGATTACTGGGATGTTCATATAAAACTACATTGGAATATTATCGTACAATATGCATGTCATGAATGTTTACTTTGTTATAAATTATTTGAGATAAGAGTCCCTTACTGTTTTCTACAATAACCCATATAATATAATTTTGGTTCATATGGAATTCATAATTATCATTTATTAAAAACATTTTGGTTATAATATTCCTTGACCAATATGTAAAATTATTTACTAATAAATATAGATGATAAAGAAGTCCAATGAAGGGGATTTTATTACAATGTCTTTCATGATATGAATCTAACTCAATTGATATATCATCATACCATGTGAAAGCCATTCCCACTACCTTATTAGAAAGTACATCATTGACTAGGTTTTCCTCTTGATAAATATTTTTTTCAACTCTTCCTATTGCATAATGTATATGTTCTCCAATTTAGTGGTGGTCTTAATGAGACTCCACCAGCGACCGACATACCGATCTAGATGGCGGAATAGAAAAAAATGCTTGTCATTGTCCAATAACTAGATAATTGAAAATACAATTTCAATTTCATTGAGCCAAACTAATTAACCAGTGGATTTATAGAACCACTAAAAGAGGGAGGTAATTTCTACATTTATGAATCGATAGTGAGTTTCACCCCCCATAAACAACAATCCAGAGGATATTTTAAAAGTATCATAAGAGGGTCTGACACTTGGTAATTTAAAAAAAACATTTAAGAAACATGTCTCATAATGAACATTAATAAGAAAACGAGCTCCAAAAAAAATCATAAAAACAGAACATATCGATGTGATATAATAATTATGGGTCAATCATGCCGAACCAGAATGATAAATCATGAAGTATAAACATGTTCTCATGTGAATATATGTCACCACCATACCATATCGATACATATTTGACGATGATATGAGAAAACAACATAATACATAATTTTCTTTCCTTTACCTATGTCCAAAAAAACAATATCTAAAAACACCCAACATCAAATGTAATGTGTGAAAATAATTCTAGAAGGATAACATAAAATAATATATAAAAGATATATTATTAAAAAGTAGTATTTCTAACTTCAAGATAAAATACAATTTGAAATTAATATTCATAATATAAATAAATTTTATATAAAAATTATATTGTTTTTCATAAAATCATATCATATCCACCAAATCCATGTTTAAGTCATTTATTAAAGAAAATAGGCAAGAAAATATGGATACAATATAATATAAATATGTGATAAAATAACAATGAAATATACAGTAATGTGATAAACCAATCATAAATAAGAAATCAAAAAAATTGGGCTATAACCTATAGGTATACATTTTATAACTGAATTAAAATCCCTATTCATAGCTTGAGGAGGATCTAGCCAATATAACTTCAATTAGCTTAACACAAACATAAGTGATAGAAAACCTCTTATGATATTGGACACAAAGAGAATTAAAAGTCCATTCCCAAATCACCAAAGGTTATTCAATGTGATATGTTTTTTAAAAAATACATTTTGCAACCATTATCACATTTAATAAAAAAAATTATATTAAAGAAAACACGCTACTGGTATTTAGAACCCATCATTGAAAATGAGAAAAAAATTTATGAATTTCATCAAACACATGGTGTGAAACAATGTAGTGGTAAAAGAAACACCTTTAAAAGGCTATCTTTAAAAAAACCATTCTAACATAAAGTAAAACAATTATAATGAAAAACACAAATTTCATTAAATGGAAATAAGGGTATTCAAGAGTTAGAACCATTTTGATAGATAAACCATCCTCAACAAGGGAGAAAGTAAAATTAATTTTAGAAATAAAGATTTGAAACAAACAAATCAGCCTCCAAAATATAAGGCTTGTGGAATGATGAAAATTATTGATAAAAATCTCAAATATATCATAACCTAATATAAAAAAACATAAAAAATTCTACTGAAACCATCCAAATGGAAGAATAAAAATTTACTATTACTAGGGAGATTTGATGTAGAAACCAAGGGGATTAAACATTTAAAAACATGATCCGAAAGGTGATAGAATATCCAAAATAGACCAAAAAACGCATGGAGTCACCCTAGGAATCGAGATAATTCATTTTATATCAACTGAAATTGTTTTTAATATTCACCATAAAAAACATATTAGACCTAATGAATTCATGAAAATAATACTTGATTCACAATGTGAATATAATGAGTGCCATATACACAAAAATAATGCATCACCTTGGCTTAAAAATCTATATATCATCCTCTTAACATTTTGAACTCAATTCATGACATGTTTATCATTGACATCATGAAATTATTTCATTGATTACACCAAGGGATGGAATCACATTATCAATTAAAATCATGATGTCAATATTTCCTATAGATAGTAAACTTCAATAACATATTTATAGAACTATTGATAGGCTTACAACATAGCCCAACTTCCAAGTGAACCATCTGCATCCAACAATGTTTTTTTCTCATGATCCATTATTTAAAAAAATATACATCCCCAACAATTATATAAAAAATATTATAATATACCTACAAGAACAAGTAGTTACAAATCTCCCCATCATATAAGATTTATATACCTATAAAATTATAACAGTTCTAGACTCACAAAAATTAAAAGGAAAGTTATACCTTGAAAAAATTTCATTCTCATTTGTGTCGTGGATATCATATACACACACCACAATACACAGAAGAATATAATTGTTTTAACATGCAGTAACTACTCTCGATGATCTATAATATGAAATGATTTCAAAACCACCATGGTGTCAGGATCATGGTCTGAATTATCCCACTCAATCTCATGGGAAATATTTGGTTAACACATCCTCATAGTGGAAACATGAAACACGCCATGGATGAAAATTAAATGAAATTTTGAGTATAATAGAGGTACCACTATTTAGAGGTAAACAAAAATCTCCAAGGGGATATAAATATTCAGCGAAAAAGAGTCTGGTCTACCCAACCAGGGATGTCCCATGTGAGGTGAAACATAGAAAAAAATTGATCAACAACATGAAACTCTTGTAATTGATTAATATATTATGCATATTATTTATGATGATTATATTCTGAGATGAATCTCTTCCATATCAACTACAACTATGTTGTCATTTCTAGAAAATGACTCAGCCCAATCAAGGATTGTGCTCCCAACTCTGCCTTGCACAAGCGAGATATACATGGTTTCCCATATAAGGAATGAAAGGGTTCCATATCAATAGAGTATTGATAACTATTTTTATAGGAAAGGATGATCAATAAAAAAACTCACTTTCCAAAGAACCAATGAAAAATATGTCACCTGAAAAATGTATATCCTCAAGAACATAGATAAACCTATTTGGATGTCTATCCATTTGTGAATGATAATTAATTATCAATTTCAACTGGGAACTCATATGCTCTTGAATAAAATTACAAAATGTTGTTGTGAACCTCATGTATCTGTTAGAAATAACTGTAGGAGGAACCCCATGATGTCTGAAAACTTCTTCGACATACAACTCCCCAATATAATTCATTTTTCCTCTCATTCATATGGAATATATTTTCTAGTTTCATGATTAAATCAATGAAAAAAATGTTGAATCATTATTTCTAGGAGTACAATGTAAATCAATGATAAAATATAGGGAAATCTCATCCAACTTTCATACTGAAATGGGTAAGGGTTGTAACAAACCAGATGGTCTCTAATTCTCTTATTTTATTTTATAACATGAAATAAATTATGATAGAAATAATGTAATCATCCACCACATTCCCAAACACCAATTTTAACATCTCAAACCATGATAAATATTGATAGTTATATGAGTTAAAAATCAACATGAATATCATCTAGAAAATAACAACTCTTGATATAGAAAAAATAAACAACCAACCTACTCCAAAAACAAAAATCTATACTAGTTGACTACGCTCACTCATCCGAGGTCTCCCAACCATTTAGGTTTTGATTGATGAATATCCACTTGGATACATGATCATTATTGAGAAAAACCAACTCAAAAAATACAGATTCATTTTTAATGAATACACCTACACATTCCCCTAAACCTCTTATACTCCCAAGATCATCTAAGCAAACAAACTCAACAAAGACCAAAATTCCACTGATTTCTTTACAAGTTTTCGTCATAATATCCTACCCATCATATTTATTACCTCATAACCATTCATACTAGAATATGAAATAAAAAAATAAAAAAAAATACAATGTTACTTCACCCAATGTCTAAATTTTCTGTTCAGATCTCTATGATTTAAAATATATTAAATGATTTTTTGATTTTAATATAATATAAACAATTCCACATATTTCCAGTAACGAAAAATTTTGAGTTTATCGGTGACCACATCCAACTAAAGATCATGGTTAGGGTATTTCTTCTCATCAGCTTGTAGTTAGAGAGATCTATAGTCCACCACGAATTTCCCTTACAAAAGTGTATTTCCCAAACTGATATCAGAAGCATCAAATAATTCGTCATTACACGAACCATGTTTTGGAGTAATCCAAATTTGAACTACAGTCCAAATGACATTAGGTTCATAAAATAGATAGATGAAATTTTTTATTCCACTCAATATTTACAGGCTTATGTGTTAAATCTATCATTAGTGATGCGTGGATGGTGATATCCCGAATGAGCTACCTATAATAACCAGCCCACCGCGTGAAGATTGGTATATCAAACACAATTTTGGGTTTCTTATATAACATAAAAACATAATCATTTTTACGTTATACTAGGATTTACCTCATAGATATAACATTCCCCAGCAATATTTCTTTTTTTATCCATAACTCACACTTTGAAATCATACAATACATGTGTCCTTTACAAAATTTTACTTATTGTGAAACCCAAATGGTCCATAGGATCTTCTTATGACTTAGAGTAAACCAAAATATCAACAATAAACCCAAAAAAATATTCTAGGAAACTTTGAATTATCTTATTCATCAATCTCATAAATTGTGCATGTGCACTAGTTTAATTAACGGAATAAATAGATAATAAAAATACCAATACCATCTCCTAAATTTTTTCCTATGTATATCTTTTTCTCTAACTCTCAAATTTGGGTACCTTGACCAATGGTCATTCAATGAAAACTATGAAACCCCTCTAAGTTAATATAATAGATCATAAATCATGGGAAACAGAAATTTATTCTTAATGGGTTCCTAATTTTTATTTCAATTATAAATAAAAAGAATGAGGTGCATGTTAATCTATAATGAAAATATGAAATAATAAGCATATGATGACATACTAGGATAAATAAAACCCGTAGACTAGAGTTCTACAAGATGACACTTAATTCAACCAACATAGTAGTTTTAATATGATAATATGGAATCGAAAAGGGAATTATACCAGGTATATGATATATATTAAACATGACTTTTCTCTCTAATGAAAAACATGGAAAATATTCTAGAAATACCAAGGGGTACGAACACACAACTACAAATAATTTACTATTCAGTCAAGGGTCGGTGATATCTAGGAACATTTATATCAACAAACATGAGATTACACTAATGTGGTGAACAATAACCCCCTATCTCAAAGAACTATAATCTCACTCAACATAAAATATATGAGTGCGTCCATCCGAAGATAAAAATTGAATCCAATAGTGATGAAAATCGATATGCGAGTAGACCATGATCAAACAATCTAAACAAACAATCATGTCAATGATATAAAGATTAGTCACTATGAATGACCACTCAACCTAATTGTCAACTATTTTTAGTCAACATTCTAATAATTGGAATGTTATTTGATGCTTTTCTATAAATTCTTTTAAATATTAAACACGAATTTCAATATATCAAAATAGAACTTAATACATCAATGACCTTTGATGATATAAAATAATGAGTACCAACTCTAAAAAATTCTATCATCATATGGGTCCAAATAAACATTGTAACTCTAAAAGAAGATCAATCTGATTCATATAACTCTAGTATACACCCAACCACATAAATAAATCTTGTATGAAATGTACTTAGATATGTCATTGACACATAAAAATCCACTTTATCATAAGGATAACACTCTGCACCCCTAGAGGCTTAGTACTAACCTGAGAATCATTGGTGAGAGTGTATATAGACTTAATACATTAGGAAAACAGTTTACTAGAGTTCCTAGATGGATATAATTTGAACAATGATGAATATTATTTTGAGCCTCCATTAAATTTGTGTTAGTATAAACAATACTTCCACACTGATATAAATAACCCATTGTTGCCCTGATAATGACCCCAAACCTGGTCCTATAGAAAGCTCCTTCTCTTTGCGCTTTCTCTTCTTGACAGAAGATACATACTGGATAATAATAGTGCTGACCGAAGCTCATCCAAAACATTTTTTTCATCTTTATAATAATATAAATAATTTTCTTTGTTAAATACACCCACATCGGTTAGAAGGTACATGAGAATTAGCGTCGATTAAATATCATCCATCTATCCCATCTCAAATCAATCAGTTTTTTGGTAAGTATTGGTGACTTGCTCGAGCTCCAAATTCTACAACTAAAAAAATGTGTGGAATAAATTTGAATGGAATGATCCACTTACACTAAGGTAATATTCTTCTGGGTCTTTCCCCCTCAGAATTCCTCAAGATAAAAATTTTTTTGATTATTTTATTTAAAAAAACCTAGGTAAGATCCTTATGAAACATATCTAACACAACAGAGTCCCATAACATTATTCCCAATTCCTTGAGTGCATTACTGTAAAATACCATCTTACAATTATTATGTTTTTTAATGATGTTATATATAATCTCAATCATCTAAATTCATTCATCATGTTATAATGAATCTTTGTCACTGTGAAAGATTGGTGGATTCTAGTTAGCAAATTCTGACCCATGTTCCACTTCTTGTCTCAGGATCTTGAAAAATTCTTGACCCAAATTCAGAATATTTTATTTTAGAGAATATAGTAAAGAAGGGTCTACTATTTTATTTCCATACAGAAACATTATCACAACATTATCTCTCAGATTCCAAAGATCTATTCATAGAGGCTTTTTTTTCAAAGCACTACACAAAACCCCATCATTCAACAGAATATTCCATGATAATAGGACAAATATCAGGTATCCATATAAACGCATTAAATTAAAAATAACCGGAAGTAATTATGGATTTTATGTATAAAATAATGAAAAATTATGGAATAGTTCCATTTAAATAAACCGTATATCCAATTTATTTGAATGATCTCAAACTCTAAGGATGAGTCTGAAAATAAACCCATGGACTACCATGGAAACAGAGTTTCAGTCATAGAAGTGAGATATCCATACCCCTTTTCCTAGCATACTATCCAATTTATGATGTTTCCAATATCAGTCTAACAATATGCTAAATGAAACCTAATAAGTGTAACAATAAATTAGGTTCAGTATGAGATACATCGAAATGAAGCACAACCAATGGCATGCCTCCATAAGTGAATTTTGGTAATGTATACGAAATTTCTAGAACCAACACCGCCAGATAAGAAACTGCTAGTGGAAGAAAAATAAGAATAAAATTATTTTTTCTATGTCTAAGACACTTCCAGTGTAACACCACCAATTTCAAACTACCATTGTCACACCACAAGTGTCAAACCATGAGTTTGATGCTTCCAAAAAACACACATCTAGATTAAAAAACCATTACTAATTTCTTACTTTACATATTTGTAACAATTTTCAACATTTATATTTATAGTGGTTAATTTCTTTTATAATTTTAATAATTTTATCTTATATGCTTCACATAATGTATTGAATAGAGTGACATAATATGGTGTAGAAGGGAGCAGCTGATACTAATATTATCCTTTCTGCTATAGATAAAAGTCCATCACAATCCATTGCGTAAAATAAAGGGAAAAAATAGTGGATAATGTAGATTGATAAAAATTAGAGAGCTGGAACATCCTGACCACAGATAGATCTAAACCAATTCTCAAAAAAGAATATATCAACTGCATCAAATAGACATATGTGATGTATATTATAGTAATTTCAAGATACTCTTTTATGTCTCGGTTTATGCTGGTTGTTTTGGTTAGTTGGTTTGAGTGGAATGTCGTACGATTTAGTGTATGTTTGGATCAGCTCCTGGTTCAGTTCTGATGGGAATTTAGGGCTTCACAACCATCACCCTACAAAAAGCCACTCCAGATCAGGATCAACTTAATAATTCTTCACCATATCATGACTTTTTAACCTGGATGATGGGAGAGAATGGCACGGAAATTGGGTCCATCCTCATACACATCTATACATGACTTCTTGCTAATGGTTCAAGATTTGGTGAAGGCTTTTCGTCATGGGGCAATTGTTGGGGAGGAGATTTTCCTAAATTGTGTTCTATTTTTTTCTGTTATGTTTTTTATTTGGTTGTTGTTGGGAATAATGGTTTGTCAATTTGTTCTTTAAAAGCATGTGGATAAAAAATGTTGATTTTTAGTCATATCTTGTGATTTCATCAACTAATAAAACATGTATCTATGAATCATTGTTTAACTAAGGATTCCATGAGAAAGCTACTCAAGATTCACTATTGAATCACATCAAGTGTCATAAGTTGCATTTCAATAGACCACGAATTTCTAAACTATACAATTTTAGATTTATTGGTTCTATTTTTCTATATTACATTTTGAGTTGGGTTTGTGCATACTGTTTCTATAACATGTGCATTGTCTCTTGTGCTAAACTAGAAGATACTAAATATCTTCCAAAATTATTTTAATATTAGTATCTCTCAAGGATAAGAGTGGAATTTTTCCTTGGATAGAATTTTTAGTTTTACCCCCATGTATAACATTGCAAGATGTCATGTCTAACCTGTGTAGTTTGTTAACTGTTGTAAAACCGTATCCATATAGTGAATTATCTTATTAATATTATATAAAATTGTTTTTGGAGGGTGATCACCAAGTGGAGAGGACTAAGCCTATAAATGAGACTAATCCTGAAGTACTCAATCATTCAGATATCTTATTTAATTAGGGATTACTTTTATTCACCACTAATACCTAATTTTTTAACTATAAGAAAATATATACCATGATAGTTTAACTTATTTTTTAATATAGTATTTTGATAAAGTAATCTAATATCAAATGATCCAATAATATTTTATATTATATATCCTATTCCTAATCAATGTTCCTAGAAATCATTGGATGGATTCAGATCTATTCGATACTACATATTTTGATAAATTGGGATGTATTTAAATATTTTATGGATTCCAAAATAATAAAATTTTAACAGAAATTCTTATTGGGGACTCAATTCCCTTCCCATTTTTAGATGCCCACTCCAAAAAAGTTTATATAAAGGGAGTTATTTCATTGGTATTAATCTTTTAAAATTCATTTCCACTGTGATTTTAGATGTTCATTAAAGATCTCACATTTATATTATATCAAATTTTGTTCTTCAAAACGGATAATCCAAAAGATGATTTTTCTTCTAATAGACCTCCTTTCATTAATGCTACAAATTATTCGCAATTGAAAATTAATATTAAAATGAAAATTGAAAGCATTGGCATTGATATTTGGTTTAAATAATAGACAGATATTTTATAGATAATACATCGAGAAGAAATTGGTTTGATGCTATCGATTTAGCATTTCGTAATGTCTATAAATATTATCTTGACATGTACTATTCTTTAAGAGATAAATAATTTAATTCTATTTTTAATTTAAAATAGAATTTGATATCCGGAACACTTTTTCTATTTACCATGAGGTAACTATAAAAGTTAATGAGATGAGACTTAACACTTATACTATTAAATGTGATAATTTTAAAAAGAATTTTTAATATCCGATTTATGAAATGTATCTCAGGATAATGATATTTCCAACATTATGATCCTATTTGTAAAATAGGTATCTAGCAGGGATCCAATTATGTGACTAAAATGAGTTCTGATATAAACATGCAAAGGAATATCAGTTTCAATAAAAGAATAATGTGACATAAGTAAACAACATGTGAAAGAGTTGGTTCAAAAAAATATTATTTATGAAGAGAAATAAAAGGTAAACTAATAAGATTATAAGGAACGTAAAATCAAATCATATTTTTTCGAAACTACATCCCCTAGATAATAAAAACAAAAAGAGAAATAGAAACTCCATGCTAGATATTAATGTGATAGAGAATATCCATATGATAGTGATGATGAAATGGCTCACATAACTAGAGGATTTAAGAAGTTTTATTGAAAAAACGTTCTTTAGAAAATAATGTGAAATGTTCATGTACGACAATAGAGGAAATTGGAAGAATGATTGTAATAAGAATATTGATCTAAATGAAGTTGTATACTCTGAATGTTAACGGAATTGTCACATAAAAACTGACTATTCTAATCATATGTATAAAATAAAATTTGAAGAAAATTATAGATGATACAAAAATATTATGAAGGCATCATAGAGTGCATTAGAGGATAGCTCCAATGACTCTAATGCATCAACTAATGAAAAGCTATATAGATTCAATTTGTGTTTCATGACTAAAGTTATTGAGGTACTCAACTTACCTAATATTACTAGTATTATTCTTGTGTATAATTCTGATGATTCTGACAATGAACAACATAAAAATGATAATATGTAAAATAAATAAATATTTGAAAACTACAATATTTCAGAAGACACAATTAATGTGGTTAAGGATAATTACAATGCTTTCGTAAGAAAATATGAATTATCTGTAAATAGAAAATGTAAAATATATTTATATAAGGAGAAAAAATCTCATCCTATCAAAGAAAATATTGAACATAAATTTTCTAATGAGAAATTAAAGAAAGATCTTTAAAATTGAACAAATGATAGAGACATACTCAAACATTTTTTGAGAAATAATGTTACAAAAATATATATAATTATAATAGGATATGAGTCTAGATAGAGGATAATTTGTAACATAAATTTTCAACATAAATTCATACCTAAATGTTGTAATAACCATAATTATTCAAAAGGATCTAAATGTATTTATATTTACCAAATATCGAAATCTATTTATATAAAATCTTGGGGAAATTGTAGGTTCCCAATGCCAGAGTTTATAACATTTCTAGAACGAAACATTTTCAGGCACCAACAATATTTCTTATTTAAAACATATTTTTTATGAAAACTGCTTGAATTCCTCTAATAGAAGTTTATATTACTGTAAAATGGTTGTTCATGACATATTACAAGTGATTATTCACGAATCAAGAGCCACCCAAAATTTGATAGTGGATGTGTCGCCTTTGGAAACAAATCTAATGGGTATAACATTTTCTAAGGGTATATTAGAAACAGCAAATTTGTTTTAATTTCAATAATTTTATATATTGATTGTTTATAGTATAATGTTTTTAGAATGTATCAATTATTTGATTATGGGATTTATATTATGTTTGAAATTTATTATTTCAATGTTTTTAATTCAAAAAATATCATAGTTTCTAATTAATTGATAAATGATAATGTTTATGTTGTAGATTTAAATTATTTGACTTCAAAAAAAATTTCATTGTTAACTAGAATTCATAAGGAATATTGGCTTTTGATTAGGATATTGTTGCATTGAAACATTCACTCACATATGAATATAATAATGAAAGGGTTAGTTCAGGACCAACCTAATCATGATTTCCCAATTGATAATGTAAATAAGTTATGTTAAAAAGGCACCCAAAGAAATTTATTTTAAATTAAATAATGAAATGTCAACTTCTATACCGATTGAGTTGGTTTACATGTATTGTTTTGGATCTTTTAGTGTTTTAGGTCTTATTGTGATACACCATGTTTATGTTATAATAAATTACTATTCTAGGTATACTTGGGAATAATTTCTAGCCCACAAAACTGAATCCTACTATTACATTACCAAGTATGTTGTGTCTATAGAAAATCTTAGTGGACTTGCAATTGTAACCTTAAGAAGTGATCGCAGTTGTGAGTTTTTAAATCAATACATTAAATCTTTTTTCTAAAAAAATAGATAAATTAAAAACAAATATGTACCAAGTACAACCTAGAAGAATGTAGTTTTTTATTGATGAAATAGAACTTTACAAGAGATATCATGACTTTGTTTAATGATTATGATCTTCCCATCTATCTTTTGAAGGAAACTTCAATATAGACTTCTCCATCATCAGTAGAGTTTTGGTCTTACCTATCCATAAGAAGAACCCTTATAAGAAATATAACAATTGGGAACCTATGGTAAATTACTTTAGAGATTTGGTTTATTCTTAACAATAATGAAAATCATAAAAAATTTTCTTCCAAATGTGATGAAAGAATTTTTTATGGTTATTAAATATCAAGAAAAAAATACAATTTTTTCAATAAGAAGAAAAAATGATGGAAGAATCGTTCCATGATATATTAAATAATACGGATCCATATGAGCATCAAACCTCCTATTAAAACATTGAGGATGATTTATCTTATCTTAATTTAACTTCTATACCTTAAGAAATTGTTGTAAAATAAGAAAAATAATCATCCAGTATTGAAAATGTACATATCATCCAGAACTAAAACCTAAAAATCCACTAGTGACTAGTTATTCTTTATATAGTATCATCAGAACTATTTAGAACCACCCGTTAGATGGTGTATTAGGAGAAATAAATAGAGGAACAAAAACTGTAGATTATATTAGAAATCCATTTAAAAATTAATATTTCTTTTCATAGCTTGAACCTAAGGAAATAAATGAAGCAATTAATGATATATTTTTGGTTATATATTTGCAAGAATAATTTAATCGGATTGAAAGAATCAATGTTTGTGAACATGTATATAGAAATAAGGACACATTGACTACTGAAACTAAATGTGTTTTTTAAATTAAAGTGGACTAGTCAAGAACTATAGTTATAAACATGGCTAGACTTGTTACAGGTGGTTATAGCCAGAAAGAAGGGATATACTATGAGGAAACCTTTTCACCTATATCCCTAATCAATCGCATTAAAATATTTCATGCTTTTACAGCACATTTATATTTCATGTTTTATCTATTGGATGTCAAGAGTGTTTTGTTTAATGGTTTTCTAGTTGCAGACGTTTTGGGTTTCTAATCCCCTATTTTTAAAACCATAACTTTCCAAATAATGTATTTAAATTATCTAAATATTAATACGGTTCCAAACCATATCCAAGAGCATTCTATAATAGGATTTGAAATTTTCATATTTCAAAACTTATAGTTTAACATAGTGTTTTCACAAAGTCATTGGAAACATAAATAATATTAGTTAAAATATATGTTGATGATAATATTTTTTGGATAATCAAAAAATTATATTTGCACTAATTTTTCTATCTTGATGAAAAATAAGTTTGAAATTTGAATAATGGGTGTACTCAAATTTTTTGGTCTATTTAAAATTATTCAAAACAAATAAGGGATTATTTTAAATCAATGAAAATATAAAAAATATATTATAAAACCCTTTTAACATGGATTGAACTAAGAGTAGTTATAATACTATTACTATCACCTATTAGTTAGGTCTTGACGATGCAGGGGAACAATTTGATCAAACCTGTTACATAGTTATGACTAGAAGTCCTCTCTAATTGACTGCTAGCTGACCAAATATTATTTTTAGTATGTGGAGGTGTGATTATTTTCATGAAACCCCGAAACAGTCCCACCATTATGTTGCTATAATATTTTTCAAATTAATAAAGTATCATACGAATTTTGGATTGTTTTACCCTATATAGAAATCATTTAATTTAAAAAAAATTCTAAAGTTAATTTTGGTGCATGCGAGATAGATAGAAAAATATACTCTAGATCATGTCACTTTTAATGAATGACCCTATATTCCTAGTGTAGTAGGAAATATAAAATTCTGTAGAATTTTATACTACTGAGGATAATTACATAACTATAAGTAGTTGTTGTGTAGAAATATTGGGGACAAAACACACTATACTAAACTATGGTTATCAATTCTAACATGTTTCTAAAAAATGTGACAATACAATTTCAACTAACATTTCTAGGATTCTTTTTTCTCATTCTAGAGAAAAACATATTGATATAAGGAATTACTTCATGAGAGACCATTTTCAAAAGGTAGATATAACTCTTGATGTTGTTGGAACAGAACATCAGTTAGCTGATATATTTACTGAGCTATTAAATTATGTGACAGAGAACTAAATCAAACATGAATTGAGAATTATTAAATTTGGTTAAGTATAATATTCGGTGACATACCATTGTGATTGACACACTGTGGTGATGACATTCCATTGTGGTGACAATCAATTGTCTTTACATTCCATTTCCCTATCATGTCATTGGGTTTTCCTACTATTGCATTGTCATGTCATTGGTTTTTCATTTCGTTGGCTTGTCAAGAAATTTTCTTGTCACAATTTTGGATATGAAACCATTATGTTATTTTACCAAGGGTAGTAACAAAGTTTATTGGATATACCATTGGATGTGACACTATAAAATTGTTATTCTATTGGCTATCAAACAATATTTATGTCATGCGTTTTCTTTTCATTGTTTTGATAATATATCTATTTATTGATATTTTGAATTGTATGTTTGTTTCAAGGTTTATGTAATTTCTTAAAACATGATACATTTTTTCACTCGATTTGAATTTTATTTCATGTATTAATTAAATTTTAAAATACCTAAAACAATTAATGATATACAAATAGAATAATTTCTAGTTCAATAATACCATTATCCCCATGAGATACATTCGTAGCCTTCTCTCTCGATCCAAGTGCAACCCTTTACCTCAGGCATATCAAGCTTTCTCCTTACCCTCAACCATTATTGTCAAACTAATATAAATTCAAATAATTAAGAGATCTCTTAAGTCATATCCTTTAATGTTTATAACTTCTAATATGTATAATAATGAATTCTGTTCACCATCTCCCTTTGCAATAGTCAATCCTAAGCTACCCAACCAAATTATTTTATTGGGAATGTATTTTGAATCGATTTGATCGTTGTCCATCTAGTCTCTAGTACTCAATGTGATCTAGAATCAAGGGTGGTAAGAGTGGTTCTCTTCCAATAAAATAAATTTCTACCCTCAGATAGATTATGATTTCTATCAGCATGTAATTTTTTCTTTTGTTGGAGATGTTACATATTGGGCAAGAAGTCATAGAGAAGGACTTCTGTTTTTTCATCAATGATATAGGAAAAGTGTTTTAGTTTAACTCATTATGGAATTTAGGATGACCACCAAAGAAGAATTATAGAATCCAATGATGTCTTTTTTACATGAGGATGATCTTGATGTGCAGACATTAGACGGAACAACTAAAACACATGTTTCCTAAGTGTTTGATGGGCAGTATAGGCTTTGTCTTATGTTTTTGTAGAACCTGATTTTCCCAATAAAGGGTGGTTATTCAAAATTTATGTATCATAATAATCCAACCGAATGTAGAGATGATTTTAAACATTGATTTTTTCATAATGATGTTGTTGAATTTTATGAAGGAGATAAGGAAGAAGTTTTTGGTGAAGTAGGGGAAAATGAATCATCAGTTGGTATAGGGAGTGATCATGACATGTGTACTGAAGCTTCCCCCATTAAATTTGGAGATCCTAGTCCACATAAGAGGCTTCCATGAAGATAAAAATTGGTTAATTGTGATGAAGAAGTCACTAATGTATCTTAAGAGGGGTTTTAAAATGATCTAAATGAAATTAAAAAGATAGTGAGGAGGAGGATGAGGAGGAACAAAAGGGTGAAAATATGAGAATATAATAGTGAAAATGATAATGGGAATGAAAGGGGTGTAGATTATGGAATATGTCGTGATAGAGACGTTTTTGACTATAATGGTTAAGTGGAAAATTTAAGGGGAAGGATTCAGTGATGGCTCCAAATAATTAGGATGCACTGGATGAGGGGGAAATCACCATTTGTGAACATCTTTCATAAAAGACGTATATGTTGATGTAGTTGAATCTATCTCTATTATCCCTGGTCAAGATGTTTTTGAGTCTTCTATTACTGATCATTTAAGAGTAATAGAAACTTTAGAAAAAAATGTAACAGTTTAAGAGTAAAAGGATCTTATTGAAGAATAATTTGGGATTGAATAGGTGGTTTATTTAAATGTTCATTATCCACCTATAGATGAGACTATGGAAGGTTAATCCACCAATGTTATTTGATAAAACAATATTCAGATGTAAGATGAGCAATCTATTGGTACATTGTTATAATCTGGTTCTGTTAGTCCTACTACACAGAGATTATATTTTAGCATATGTTTTGAGATAATAGTGGTTATACCAGCTAGTGTGGTACCTATTTTCACTACATCCATCTCATATATTTTTTCAGATGGATGTTTGGATAGAGTATAAGAATAATGGGGTATTTTTTGAAGTGTTTCAACGATTCCATCGTATAAATGTGGACTAGAGGATATGATTGAAGGGTATGCTAAGGGATCCTTGATAGCCCGAGTGGACATTGATGATTCTTCAGCAATTTTTTCCACGACATGAACTCCTACAACCGAATTTCTATCTCTATCACCAATTTTTATTATAGTGGATGTAGTAAATAAAGTTAAATTTGAATTGTTTTGTGAAAAGATTCTTTCTGAATTTCACAACTTATTGAAGAGTAAAAATTATCTCCTAATGATATCAAATGAAAATGATTCATGTTATCTATTTCAGTTGGTTGTTATCCATATAAATCCTATAATGATTCATCATATTTCTAGGATATATATTGAGAATAAGAAGATATGTAGTGAATATAAATCCATCAAATATTTCATTGATAAAATGAGATGTGTTTTTAGAGCTTCTATGAATGGAATCCTAATGATTCTTGAGGATACATCATCAAATACTTCTATTTTTGGACATCCTCCTTCCCCTATTTTTGATGTTGATATGTTAAGAATAGTTTTCATAGATGAATTTAGGTATTTTTTAGACTTATCTTCTAGTACTATCATTAATTAGCCCCGGGATACCTTGAGTGGAATTCCGAATAATTTGATTATCCTCTCAAATAAGTTTCCAACTATTCTTGTGATAAGAATATGATATGAAAACTTTTTCTTAGTATTTAATGTTCTCTGTCATATATTTATACCAATAATTCCATGGATTATAAGTTCATATTCTTTGATGAAAATTTTAGGATTCCTCTGGAGGTTCATTCTTTCAAATAACAAGTAAGGCATATCAAAGAGAAGACTCCAGTGTTGAGCCAAATTATGGAAGAGAAATATGAATTCTTTTCTGATATATAAAGACATGTAAAAATATAAATTTATTTTATAAACCTCATGAAGTTGTTTCTTCATGTTCATGGCTAAGATATTGTTTCACAAGAAGTTTTTCCTATTATTCCTCAGCTATCTTTCAGGCTAAGAGTTTCACAAGATAATCTAACACCACTTCCTTCCTAATTCCATCATTTTTCTAGGTCATGTCTCATTCATTTAGAGACCTTCGATAGGTAGTAATTATGGAATATATATTTGAATAGTATCTGGATTATATTTTTTTTCCTTCTATTTTAACATGATCCAGTCATGCTACCTCTGATAAGGTGAAAGAGAAAGAAAGGCCAAAGGAAAAGAACACATGGATCCCTATGAAAAACCATAAACATTTTTCTTTTGTTGGAGTAGAATTTATGTCTTTTATGAGACATAGATTGTAATAAATTTTTACTATTCGTATTCAGTGTTCTTTTTAATTATCATTCCATTTTTTACTTCTAATGCAATTGTATTATTTACTCTTCTAATATTTACCTTTTGGATAATCCATAAAGGTGGAGAATTCTTATAGAATATTAATAATCATTGGGGAATTTATTATTTTTTATAGCATTGTTTCTTTGTTATCATTGTTATGATATGTTCTTCAAATTTTTATTCATGATAATTACCTATAATACTTACACATATATTATTATTACTTTGTCATAATATGCACTTACTAGAAATGGTATGTTATCATATATACTACATTGGATTCCATTTTTAAACAATTTTAATTATTTTTATGTCATGATTTCTGATCATCAAAAAAGATTATATTGTTGAACTACTTGTAATATTGATAAAAAATATCTATTCTAATATTATTAACGAGTTTCATGTTTCTCTATATGTAATATATATTCTGATATAGGTGAAATAGTGATCGAAGGATGAGACACCATTAATAATGGAAATCCCAATTAGATACACCATTGTATGTGGCTCTCCTAGAGCATAAAAATCCCACTCCTTATGAGAAACCTCTAGGATATCACACCTCCAGAATGTCGCACTGATGAATTGAAAATTTGAAAAATGTATGAGGCATTTTCAATCGTCATACCATCAGGATGTCATGATATTAGACCATATATTTGACTAAGTATGAGATACCTCCTAATGTGGCACCACCAATGTCATACCACCAACAGATAATTTTGGTTCTGTCAAAGACACCATCAGACCAATCATATTAAGACCATACGCCACTTTTTGAGACACCTCTAGCATAATTTTTTTGGCTATGTCTAAGAAACCTCTAGTGTCAATACTCCAGTTTCACATAGCTAGTGTCATACCTCTAGTGTTATAGTACTAGTTTAGTACCATCAATGTGATTCCACCACAACAACACACCACCATACTAAGGAACAAATAATAATATAGTTACTTTACTTACTTTGAATCTTTTCAAATGGATATTTTTATTATTGTTAATGTCATTTACTATTTTAATGAATATCTCTTAAATTATAAACAAAAATCATTGAACAATGTATCAGAATGTGTTGTATGAAGAATCAGATGATTCCAATATTTTCCTTGATGCTACTAATAAAAGTTTACCTCACACTCTAATGAAAAATAAATGAGATACAATAGTTCATGAATTTGAATGATATAAAATAGGGAGCTCAAACTTCCTAAACATATATAGATCTGAACCTAATTTCAATAAAGAAGTTATTAACTATAGAGAACACATGATTGGGAAGCCAAACTACATCATCACATCCAATGATTTCATCTAATTAAATAAAAAGTGTTTGTGACACTCTTTTTTCCTAAATTTTTCAGTTGAACTCGACTCAAGCTTCACTGCTAAATAACATAAGGAAACAAAATATGAATTTCAGCAGAAAAAAAATTTATAAACTATACCCTTTTAGATTTGTCCATTTTTTTTATGTTTGTTACATTTTTAGTAGTGTGTGTCCATACTTTGTTTTATCACACGCATGAAATATCTTGTGTTAAACTTGAAGATACACAATATCATATCAAAAATACTATCAACTTTTTTTTCTTGGATGGATATGAGTGGAAGAGGTCCTTGTGTATCCTGTTGTGTTTTACTCCCTTGTATAACTCTGGTAGAGGTCATGTGTGACCTAGATTGTTTGTTAACTATTTTAATTCTCGATCCAAATTGTGGATAATCTTTTATATTTTCTATAAAATTCTTGGTTGTAGGTGATCATCAAGTGGAGAGGACTATGTTTCTACTTGAGACAACACCTAATGTATTCAAAAATTTTGATGTATCTATTATTTTTTTTACATTATTTTCCCGTTAAAATTGAAAATTTTTTTAACCACAAACAAATATATATTCATTGAATGTAAATCATAATTGTTGTACATATAGTATTTTTATCAAGTAAGCTATTTTCATAGGATCCAGCAATAAATTATATTATTCATTCGATACAAAAAAATCTTTATAGATATATTTTAAATTATTTAGATACATATTATACTAATTAATTTTAAAAACCAAGGAATCATTAATATTTGGTGGATTCCAAAATAATCTATTATAAATAGAAACTTTTATTGGGTACTCAATTCAACCCTACTGGGAAACTCAATCTAATCAACAAAATTGTAATACTAAAATTTTTTTTTTTTATTTTTATAATACTTTTTTATTATAATTAATCCACTTATAAAAACATAGAATCACCATTACTACATTTAAGATAATTCTGCCTCCACAATGACACACCGTTTGTTTTCTTTAGTGCCATTAATGGATTTTCATAATAGTGGTAATGATGAATATATTTTTTGAATATAATATAATTACTATTCTTAAATATAATTTGAATATCCACCATAATAACCTCAAATGAATTTCTAAAAGGGAACAGTTGTCATGCTTATATGTGGAATACATCTCCTATAGTGAATCATGTTTCATTTATAATTTATATTTTCCTAATTTATCTAAAAGTATTAAAATATATTTGAAAACTAAAATAAAACAAAAATACTATCCTTTTTATTCTGTTATAATGATTTCATATCAAAATAAACACCACCTTAACCATACTCACCAAAAGAGTTAATGCAAGTTCATGTTTTGGACTATTTGACAACCTACATAAAAATGATTTAAAATAAACATATGAATTAATATAAGAACATGAAAAATAATATTATCATAAGACACTATGGAAATCATGATGAGTATATGGTTATGGAAATAAAATTTTAAATATTTCAATTATTTTTTTAAAAACATTTTATATATTTAAAAATTACTTTAATAAGTAATGATCAATTCTATTATCACATAATGTTACCAAAACACATATGGAATGAAATAACAACATAATCAAAATTATAAATTTTATTTTAAATAATATTAAATTATATATCAATAATGAAACTTGGTTCAAATATTGGGTAATTATACAAAAAATTATTTTTGATGTTCAAATCAGTTATTATTGTTAACACCCAATGAACTTAATAAGCTATCAATTCTTAATGTACTCATGATAAAGAATAATAATAATTATTATTATAAAAGGATAAAATTTATATGTTTGTTTTGAAAATAGTTTTTTATTTCAGATATTTTAATATGAAGGGATTAGTACATTTATTGTATTCATTTTTAATAATAAAATAAGTTTATTTAAATGATATAATTGTTAAGGAATTCTTATGTCCTTAATGTTTTTCTCATATTTTATTGGATGATATAGATTATGAAAATAGAGTAAAATAATCTAATAAAATAAATAATAACATCATAAGAAGTCCATTTTCCAATGGCATATGATCATGAAGCACTAACATGCCACATAACTGAAGAAAAAAGCTAAAATGAGGCTTTTGTAGACAGTGTATTACATTACATGTCACGTAATCATTACACATCATGTACCTATAAAATTCATGAAGGAACATCATGCAGTGAAGTGGAGGAATGAATATTAATATGAATTTGACATGTGTGACACCAAGAACCATATGATTTAGGTTGTGACACATTTCAATCAGGCCATGAAACCATGCTGTTTTAGAAATTTATACTCGTGGTGTATGATTTACATTTTTTTAATCACCATAAGGTGTGTAATGTTTGTGAAAGGAAAAAATCAGCCATATTTGATATATCTTAAAGATTTAACAATTTTTATGACATGATTCCTATCTAGGAACTAAATTTTAACCATCCTTAATGTCATTCTGTTCTGAATGGTCCAATAAAAATTTTTACAAATAGAGGTAAATTGTGTTGTTCTGAGGCAGGTCTAGGAGACCAAATCATGGAGTGTGAAGCCGTGCTAAGTAGTGTCCTCACTGGTTTCATCTCTTTTTTATTTATTTTTTCAATTCCTTACTTATTATTCAATCAATGCTTGGTTGAGATTGTAAACCCACATTATTCTAGGGATATACTACTAAAGGGGAAATGGATCATAGTATTTATTCATTTTTCATTTCCACAGTTTATTAGAATAAACATCATATATATATTTTTAATTTTATTAGGACCATTTTTATTTTAATATAAATGAAACAGTATAAATTTATAAATTGTTACCCATAATAAAGGAATGAGAATTTTCATAATCAGGTTAACCAAGTTGAAAAATAGTATCGAAAGAAACACGATTTGGAAAAAGCACAAATTAATAGTGGGAAGGGAAATAAGGTATTTCCACATCAAAGAAGCGATACCATTACCATTGCATCGCCCATGTCTCAACTCCAAATCTAAAAAATGTATTAACCAATTTTTTTTATGAAATTCAATTGTACTAGAAGCCTAAAACTACAAAACATAGACACGCTTTCAAATCTAATTTAAAACCAAACAAACAATCATATTCTTATTTATTTTACTTTATTTAAAATAGTCAAATGAATTTGATTATTCATCTTTTTCATCAATTTATGTAAATAATATATTTTGAAATACTAAAAAAACTAATTAATCATGTCCATGGGTTTTACATAAAACCTTTTTAATATTTCATTTTCATTAATTGATTATAATTTTATGAGTATTTATTAATTTTTTTATTGATTATACCCGTTAGGTAATGAAAACATCCTTTCGGGATTTCTCAAACTAGTAGCGTTTCCGGGGAGGGGCACGTGATAGTTTTTATGACTCATTAATTTTATGAATATTTTATTTCATTATTTCAATTTTGTTTTTTTTTTACATTGGTTATTTTTTATACAATTTTCATTATTTTAAATCATGATTTTTTAACACAAATGGAGACATGAATTGGAAACCCAACTCATGCCCCAAAAATATATTAAAATAAAATCATTGCAATACAAACTCAAGTTGTGATGAGTTTATACCTACCCTAAAGAGAGAGCAGAACAAATTGACAAAAGAAAGAAGCTCAAACACATCAAGCAACTACTACTGCCGCTCAAAGTGAGATCCAAGGTCAGGGACATGCAGGAATGTCCATGACATAAGATCAGAGAGTCGTTCCATGTGAGTAGAGCAGCACTGGAAAAAGAAAATAACGGTGTTTGGCAATATTTCTGCACCGACCTCTTATTAAAGGGTCGATGATTGATATCCAGATAAGTTTCCAGAGAAATTTCACCATCTCTGAGCCTTTGAAAAGCCAATCCGTCTCGTTGTTCTATTCGAGAGTCCAAATTTTGAATTACCTCTACAGCATCCTGATCCGCACTCTTCACCATCATGTTAGAGACTTCATTCAGTTTATTGTCAGGAGGTGAAAAAGGAGGATCGATCTCAAGTTATGAAGGATCGTTTGTAGTTGGAGCTCGAAAGAAGTTTGCATTCTAGTCACCCATATTTGTTACAGTTGAATTGGAAGAATTTTGCTTTTTATAAGTATCAAGTGAACTCGTGACAATTGTTTGTTCCATTTGAGAGTAATCTTTATGCTTCCTCGTTTTTTGGGATTGGGAGTAGTGAATCCGTCCGCATCTAAAATTGGTTTTTCCCTTTTCTAGAGCTTGATTTTAGGAAGTACTCTTCAATTTGATCACTATTGAGGGTGCATGAATCAAACATTTCAATGGAGGAATGTTTCAAAGAGACCAGGGTATAAAAATGCTCATATAATATGGGACACTATCAAATATAGGTTTCAACCATGTATCCTAGACCCCCCCAACTATTGTATAAAATCTCTTTGAGATCAAACACATGATCATCCAGTTGATATCAAACAGTGTTCTATTCACCATAATACCTCATGAATATCCATAGAGACATCTAGGATACTTCCTTGAGCCTTGAAACACATACCAATTCCAGAATTATCGAAGTGATGTTAGAAGGATTCATAAATTTGGATTTAAATTTTGAGATATAGATTGATAGTTTGTTCAATGATTTTAAATGCATTCTATCATATCATGGGATGATATAGCATGAAATTGTTTGACCTTATTCATTAGATAATCCAAATAAATTGGTTTATATATAAAATTTTTAAAAAATGTTAGTATTTGATGTTGGATCAAAATACTTTTCTAGGGAATGATATAAAGATACGTATCAAACATTCCCCTGTAATGGGACATAGATATGGTTACTAATTCAAAATTTCTATATGTGTGTGGAATAGGGAAAAATATTAATTCTTGATATATCAGGTGGGGGTCATTGAGTATGATTTCTTATAATAAAAAATAAAAAATGTTGATGAAATGGAGATAAATAGATTAAACTATAATGGATAAGGGACAAAAAAATGGTCAAGAAATTAAAAATAATGACTGGATAGAAGCACCGCTAGAATCATTAACAAAAAATATTGACATCATGATGATCTATCTATGAAAACCACATGGTTCTTATATAGAAGATGAAATTATTCTAATTACAATAATGGTAATCAATTTAATGTTTAGAATCCCGAAAAAAGGACATGTATATCAATAATAGAAAAAAGGATACCAAAAAATAGCCAAAGGTCCCACACAAGTGACCAGTTCCATGCATTGGATGAGATTCCATATATATTAATGACTGAAACCAAGGATGTAATCATGGAGTTAAAAGGAGAATCATCAAATTAAAAGGCCTCATTATAGAATTTAGAGTGTCATGTTGGGAAAATTGTAGACTATATCAGAGAGAGACCTCGAGGTATACTACCAAGATTTCCTGAATTATTCCAGTAGGAATATTTAAAAGAAATAATACCTAGAATTGGTTATAGGACACAAGGAAGTATTATATATTTTACAAGGAAAATACCATTGGATGAAATTGATTAAGAAGATGAAAATATAAAAGAACAGGTTGGCGAGGAAGCTGAAGATGAACCACCAAAGTACTATGAAAGACTGGAATATCTAGAATCAATGGTGAAAGTAAAGAACAACACAAAGAATGTCAATTTTTTTTGAACACTTTAAAGAATTTCATAAAAAAATCTATTTTTTCAAGGCTCTCACAAACATAAAAACATGTAAAAGTTGTTGATATATTAGGTAATCAGTAAGAAGATTCTAAAAGAGATTGTTACCATTCCTCTCACATGGGTGTGTTCAAAGATGGTATCAAAGGACTTATCGAATATATAATGTGATGAAGGTTCAGTTTTTCCATTCCCATATTTATCGACTATAAAAAAAATGAGGAAATCAATTGTGTTAATTAGGTGAAAGTGGAAATATCATATAATACACGAATTTCGTGAGTTTGGGACTATAAGGACTGAAACCTGTGGGATTACTTCTTCAATTAGTATAAACAAAAAGGAAATCCCCAATAAGTCTGATCGAAGACATTCTGATCAATTTTTACAAGTTTAAATTTCCTATATAAATCATTGATAATAGTTGTTGATGAAGAGAAAAGTCCATTAATTCTGGGGAGAACATTTTTAGCAATTGGGCATGAACAGATCAATGTTCAAAGCACATAACACTACCTTATGTTTTGTTGTGGTCATGTAGTTATCAATGTCCACAATGAAATTAAGAACAATTATATATGATAATACAATGAGTTTGGAAAGGAAATACACCTAATGTTGACAATGTCACTAAAATTAAATAGGTATACATGTTTGTTGCTATTGTAAAATAGGATTCTCAAATAAATATGAAAGTGAGTATAAAAAAAAATATTAAAAAACTAGAGGAGAAACAAAATCCACCACATTTGAGAAAAGGACCGTAGGTATGGATGGTATATTACCTCCTATTTAGTGTATTATGATTATGGAAAAATGGTGGATCAGTCTAATTGAGATCAAGAATGTACTTACACTTAGAAGAATTAAGTTATTAAAGTGGAAGGATATGGTCGAACCTATGTAGAAAGGATGTAGTTGACACCATTGATTAACCATTAATTTGTACAAAATTTGAAATCACCTATCATGTTAGCTGAAGTTAAATGAGGTGAGGTAGAGCCAATGATGGTAAACAAAAGTATTTTAGAGTGAAATAAATGATTCTTTTTTCATTATTTAGTTTTTTTGGAATAAATAATGTCACAAAAAATATTTTAAAATTCATTAATAATTGATTGTTCATTGAACATCTTATTTTTAAAATGTAGGGTAATAGTGAACCAATATCAAAATAAGCAGCAAAAAACAAAATAAGAGGCTATAAGACAACATCAAATAATGAGAGATGTACAAGTCCAAAACTGGTATACGTAGAACCTGGAAAACCATTTTTTAGAACCCTTTGAAATTTGGAGTATGTATTTCTAATTTATATACCTTATTTCCCACACTTTCTATTTTTAGAAATTTTAAATACTAATTTCATGACCTTTATTTGAGTTTTTATTTTATCAACAGAACTAATAGACATTAACTACCAAGAAAATATATAATATCCTGAATTTAAATTTATATATCAATAAAATTTAATGAAAAAATGGGGAAAATAATTTGAAATGAGAAGCATGTGACTTAGGATTTGAAAAATCATGATTTATGTGATAATGTAAATCATTATAAATGAATTTTGTCATATAGTTTTTCTTTTCCTTGAATTTATGACATTTTTATTACTTTAATTAACTAATTTTATGTTTCTCATCAATTGATTATCCCAACCCCTTTTCTCATAATTAGGATGTCCTCTGAGAAAATATATTTGATTCGGTCTATAGTATATTTCTTGTGAAACTCATGTACGTTCTCACCTATAAATGTTTTTACATATTATATAAACTGTGAATGAAAAAAATAAATTTTAATATAATTGGTGAATATTTTTTTCCCACATCCTGATACCCACATTACATAAATCCATTTTATATCCCATAGAGAACATGAAGAACATGGTAAGGGAAGAAGAATTGTTTTGACTCCCATATCAACATTTCCTATCGTTCTATAAATATTTTTCATGATTTTGAAATATATGAGTGGGGGAGATAGAGAATGTTAGATGGTCAACAATATTTTTTAATGAAAATTTTGTGGGATTTCATGAGATCTAGGTAAGGCACATTCGTTGTGTTTATTTCACACCCTTTGTAAAAATGGAAAATGAATAAAAAATGTTTTTTGCATAATGAAATTTAGAAATAACCATTTCATGATTAGTGATCATGTTATAACTAATATAAATATTTTTTTGAGGAGATAATTTTTAATTTTATTAGTCGTTGTGAGAATTTCCATTTCAAAAAATTTCAAAAAAGGATATAAAAAACTGATAATAAATAACGTGGGTATTACATTTACTAAATTTCATCTCTTTATGATCATACTATGAGATAATAGCAGTAGAGGAAAAATTTATTATAATTTTCTAATCATAATGGAATGTAATTTATATATGAACCTCCTTTTCTAGCATTTTTTTATTTTTATCATTTACCTACAAGACTGAAGCCTTAGAGTCGTTTGACCAAAAATGGCAATGATCTCATGATTACTTGTGTAATTTTCTTTAAGCAGTGGACAAGTTAGATTCCATTCAAGCTAATGGTAACTGAATTGTTCATAAGGTATGCTGTAAAAACTATTTACAATTGTTCAATGATAATGGGTAGAAAAATTACAATTGAGTTAAATAGAAAATGGGTAGAATTCTAAAAATGATATGAAATATTAAAATTAATACATTACTATTATGGTTATTTCAAAAGAGGAAATTTACACTATATTGTTGATTTGTGTTATTTGAAAAATGCAGTGTCGATATATTTTCTTCGCGTGAGGATTGAACATCTAATTTTCTATTTGATCAATTGTTTTTGTTTGCATTGATTTTAAATCAAGGGAGAGTAAGACTCCATTGTAGTATGTTGATATTCCATCCTTGAGTAAAAGTAGGAATTCATGATTGGGTGTTTTTATAATTAAAATTTTTGCATACATTTTTCATAATATAATGTAGTTGTTTTAATTATGTAATTATTAATGCTTTCCTATGTACATGATGTTTTTATCATATTTTAAATGATGAAAAAGATTTTGAAAACTGAGTAAATAGATCTAAAGATAAAAATAATTCTATCAAAAGAATGTTTTTTAAAAAATACGGAAGATCAAAGAGCACTTATATGGCCCAAAACTGAAGAAATGAGGTGAAAAGAGACTTCTAAAATTTATGTTTGAATTTAGAAATCGTGTTATCGTTAAATGTAATGTACCGATGATATTCATGAAATAGCTACATGCTGTAATGTGGAGGAAAGAAGATTTAAGTGAAGTTGAAATTTTCCTTGGTGTGACACATATGTCTCATGTCGTTACACTTTTGATGGATCTATAAAAACCTTATAGGCCATGAAATTGATACACGTGGTATAATATTTACATGTCATGAAGCCACTAAACAGAGTGTAAAGATAGTGATGGAACTAAATCCTAAATATTTGATATTTATTAATGATTTTAACTATTTTATAATATGAGACCCGCCTATGACTACATTTTGACCATCCTTAATGTTATTGAATGATTCATGATCCCATATGGATAATATAAATATAGGTAAACGATGTTTATGAGAGGGAGATTCGAAAAAAAAACATAGAGTGAGAAGCTACATTGTGTAGGGTCATCACCAGTTTCATCATCATTTTTTTAATTATGCTTTATTTTGTTATTTTTACTTCCCTCTTATTCTCTCATATCTATGATGAATGGTTAAATATATATTATTTCAGAGTTATATAGTCAAATACTGTTGGATTTTTGTTTATTTATTTTCTTTTAATAATTCATGAACATCAGATTTCTACATTTTATAAAATAAATATACAATCTAGTTCTTTCACTTTTATCGTGAACACTGGTATATAAATCTGAAATAATCATTAAAAATTGCATAATTAGTAACACTAAATCAAGGATTGAACACTTTAATATTAATGGAGACCCATTTAAAAAATGGTATTAAGAAAAACTCTGAATAGAAAAATTCTAAATTACACTATTATAAGAAAATGTAGAATTTCCTAGTCTAGATTTAGAAAACCAGACCATTGTATTTCGTCATATCGACTCCAAAACCAAACATGCATTAATCAATTTGTTTTATAAAATACAACTCCACCTATAACCTAAAACCAGAAAACCCATGAATTATTTTAAATTTTATATCTAATCAAATAATAAATCTAATTTATCTTCATGCTATTTTCCTCAAACTAATCAAACAAATTTGATTCTACAACAATTTAACTAATTTAAACAAATTAACTCCACTGAAAACCAATTGAAACTAATTTAACGTCTTCGTGGGTTCATCCCTGAACATTCCCAATTTCAAATTTTTATTAATTGAGTAGAATTGTTTGTTTTTTTAAAATTTCATTATTATTAGACCTTTGGATAAATTATGACGCCATATAAATTCTATAATGCGGTTAGAGTATAATAAAATAATAAATCAATCATTTTTAGTGATTGCAATATCATGTAAAATTTCATAGGGGCATGATTTTATGTCTTCACTAATTTATTATTATTGTTTTATAAATACATCATAAATGAAATAAATAATTAGAAGATTACATTTCTGATGATATATAAATGTTTATTTTTCAACATCTTTTATATGTTATTCCAATCCATTAACATATAATATTTCATGTTTTTATTTGTCTCAAATTTTAATACCCTGAGACAAGATTATGATGAACACCATGTATATAATTAGTCGGTTTAAATACAACCTCATCATCATTTTTCATATTATTCCCTTATATTTTTTGATAGTTAATTTTTTATTTAATATTTTATGGATTTTGTTATTTCATTTCCAAATTTTCCAAGGTAGAAAGGGTTTTTCATTACATGAATCTCTTCATCACGATATAATCACTTTTCATTATATATAATATTTCATGAATATTCCATTATAACCTATAATGATTTTATATTATATTCCAATTTTATTTATTTTTGAAATTAACTAACATTGTTAGTATAAAATACTTTGATTAAATGTTTTCAAAAATAAATGTGTATCATTAGAAAGAATAACTGCCAATCTTATGAATAGATCTATTTTTTCATGTTTATAATCTCATTCACCCTGAATTTACCCTCTATTTGTGGTAATCCAATATACACTATTTGGTAGGATTTTCATATTTCATTATCTCAATTGAGATGTGAAATTCACTCATCCTTTAATGATGTGGGTTTTCAGTAAGTTTATTTCAATTTTTTGAAATATTTTTTCCAACCATCAAAAAGAAGTGTTTTTATCATCATCCCAAAATTATCATTTGATAAATCTGAATAATTTTTCTATTATTATAAATTTTATTTAAATGTAAATGTTATCAAAATATTTTCGCAATCACTTATGAAAACATCTTGAATATTTTATTTTTCACTATTAATGATTTTTTAAAGGAAAAGTTTTTAATTTGTTTTCACATCCCGAATTTAAAAAATTACAATGATTATTTTAATAGTTAATGTTTTCAATGTATTTTTTCATAACCATTTTAAATCATTTATATATTTAATGGATATTTTATTTTTAACTATTAATAGTATGATTTTTAAAATACTTATCTTTCCCTTGATCCATGAATTAGGACATATGTAAGGGACATGATATATGAAACTACATTCTTCGAGTTAAATGGTTTATTATTGGATAGATATATTATTCGACATTTTGTTTTAAATTATGAATTATTTTTATCATCAATGGGATTATTTTGAACCAATTCCATTTTCATGAATGTTTTTTTAACAATATAGAAACTTTTAGAAAAGAGACTCATAACACATTCTTTCATTATAATGTATTAAAAGTGTTTTCAAAAAAAATTATTCCATTTTCATTATCAACTAGATTATTTAACACTATTGGTGTCATGTTTAATTATTTACTATATTTTATTATTTTATTATTATGGGAAAAAAGGGTTTATGTGTCAATCCCTTTAAATTATTATATTATTTGGATATATCCAAAACAAATTTTATTTACATGGGATCATTATAAAAAATTTGTTTCATTCCCTTATAATTTCATAGGAACAATATTTAATAACAAGGGTTTAATTATATAATGATTTCAAAGATATAGGAAACCTATTTTCCAAGTTTGTGTTTTTTATGATGTGATTATTATTTTCATCTGAAGATGAATGTATACATAATGGGATAGATGATACCCTATCCCCTAAAAGGAATTGTGAAATTTAATATATCTCTTGAAATTGAAATGTCATGTAAATTGTTTAGAAAGTTGATATGTTCAAAAAGGATAGTTGTGATGTTTTTTAGGTATACTAATAATATTATGTGTAAACATGTTGGCGGATAGCTAGGTTCACAAAGGTACTAAATCCTATTTTTTTCTATCACATTCCCATATTCCATGGATCATGATATATAATCTATGTTTTATTATTAAATTCCTTATAAAAAGTTATATTATATTCAGATGTTATGATTATTGTTAAAAATTAATCTATTATGTTAATTTAATGTAGATATTTTTCCTCATTCATGTTTTTCATAGGATTATGATCTAACAATTATGGCCTTCTTTATGTTATCCCTTATTATGTGTCTATTCTCACTAGATACCTATGATTCAACTCCATAGGTTATAATGATGACTATATCATATGAAAAGTATGTAAAGTGTCTATAAGTGCATGACTATGGAATCTTTTTTTACAAGTATAGTAAAACAATATATTTCTGTATCTAAAATCCATGACATTAAAAAAATTAGATCTATATGTTTGGTTACTTTTTTTAGATGAATTGTGAAAATAATGAGATTAATGTGTCAATAAGGTCATGTTTCACATTGGTCACTTTTTTTAATTAGAATAGTGTTTTGTTATTTTTGGGATTAGATTAGATATTTTTCTAGGATTATTAGGTTTATTTTTGTACCGGGGTTAGAGAACCTTATTGAAACTCCTAGATTCAAGTATATATTAAGGATGATATTCATAAATTTTGGTTGAGTCTTCAGAAAGTTTTTTATTTGAAATACAAATCCTTATGGATATAAGAATGTGGATATAGCTATCGTACATGTGAACCAAGGTGAAATCACACAAAATAGGGTTTGTTGGGTGTCGACTCAATCATGACAGTGATGCATGATCAGTGGGCCTCATTATATACAACAAGAAATAAAATACAAGGATATATGATTTGGTAGATCATTTTCACTTTAAATCAAACTGAGAGGAATGGATTGCTTGTTACTTTGAGGAATAATGTTTATAATCATAATATAAACCTACATAAATCAACCTCGATCAAACTAATATTGATATAGGTTAAAAATATATAACTACGAGACATCACAAAAATATATGAAAATAATCTATTATAAAGTTGAAATAATTGTATGATTATGATGATATTTCAATTATTCATAAGTTTTTTTCAATCATATTATCCCATTTGGATTAACTAGTGGATTAAACTATAAGGAACCATGGGTGTGATGGGAAACATGATGGTTTATCGATGAACAAAACATTGGAATTTGGGCTAGATTATGATTCCAAGTTATTATGAAAAAAATCAATGGAGGAATATGATTAAAAATTTTAATATGGTCCAAGTAAAAAGAACTCCATGGAAGGGAAATATTGTGTCACATTAATGATAAACATGATGAAAATAATGAAGGAAAAAATGTGGATTTTCTTATATGTCAAAACATAAAAATAAATTCTATTATGGGACTGAAATAGTACTTTTTTTAGAAGTGGTAGTCCAAAAGTTTCAAATAATATATGAAAATGAAGATGTTATATAGAATAATGGGATTTGGAACCATGAATTTGATGGCACCGCTATTGCTTTGATGCCTTTAGAATGGATGTATTTGAAATTAGCCAATTTTGATTCATAAATCTTATAAAGATAATAATAATTAGCATGAATAAACATCAAAAATAATAAAACATACTGTATCTTATTCAATGGCTTCCTACATTACTGATTTTTGACATCTAACCCCCCCTCCCTGCATTTACAATTTTTTATGGGATGTTAGTTATATCCACAATATATTTTCTATTTTTTATCCATGTGTACCACCCTAATGTTTTTTCATAATAGAAAATTTCTTGTCACTTGTCGGATAACATTAAAAATATTGGATTATGAGAATATAATTATATTTATGGACCATTTAAAAAGATTCAATGTAATAGATATACAATTTCAATATTTACTCCCTATTCATGGATCAAGGATAGATTACCCAAAAAAACTTCTTTATTGTAAAAATGTATGGGAATTTAGAATCCAACTAGAAGACATCCTTAGAAGATAATAACATTAGTAAAATTGATGGTGACAACATGATGTCTATATCCTCATCCATCAATGATCCTCCATCACATATAGTCATCGATGTTTATAGAGATGATATAAAAACCCAGAAAATGGTGAATGTATAATAAAACCCACAAATTCAACATATAATGAAACATTACAAGACCATAAAAAATTGGGTTAGAACACCTATTGATTTTTTAAATTGGGCCAGTTCAAGAATAAAATTTTATTCTCCAAAACACATGATCACAAGCGGTCTGCATGAGATGTATTTTTGGTATGATAAATACTTATTTTGAAACATGAAATACCAAATTGAGTTAATGTGGAAATTAATGAATCACTTAACAATCATGTTTGAGAGGTTTTTATGTTGCTGGAAGTGTTAGGATATGTTCAACATGTAGGAAAAGATATGGATAGTTATATTTTGAACATGAAAAAACATGTGAATGATTAGAAAAAGATAAATTATGTATAATAATTGGAAATTTCCACTTGTGAAAATGATCCAGAAGAGTCATAAAATTGATCTCAATGAGCCTTATTATGAGGGAGAGAGTTCATTATCAACTTCATCGTTCAACTTCTACATTCCACGGGACCCATGAAGTTAAGGAACAATTGGATGAAATATATATGGGAATAAGGTGTAACTATTACCAAATAAGGGATAATATTTCATTCCACGAACAAATTTATGTTAATTTATCAAAATAATTCAAAAATATAAACACATGGGAATCTAATTTAGGAATTAACACTAAACCATGAAAAGTATTATACCCAAATAGATTGAAAGAAGAACAATTTTGGGATAATTCTTATTATAAGAAAATGTATATTATTGATACCTCATTAAAAACATAAACAATGCATCATCATAACAAATACACTGATCTAAATTTTTTAGTTTATAAGAAAATTTATTTTGGGGATATATTATATAAACCCATGATTTTGGATCCTTTAAAATACATTCTATATTTCATTTATATCTATCAGACACTACAACCAACATTATCATGAAACAGGCCAAGATTCCATCCAACCCAACATACATACATGTCTAAGACATTGTAGAAGGATGTTCATAATACCCATGGGTCGGAAACTAGTTTTGGTCATTAAATTAACCATAGTGGGAATGATTTTTCCAAAATAAACTATGATCAAATAAACTATACTAAATAACCAGAAGAATACAAAAATGGATCAAAAATAAATAATCAACAAATCCATGTAAAAAATATAACAGATTAAACATGAAACTGAATAGACTGAAGGATACAAAGAAAAAACTAAAACAACCCAAAGTCAAAACAATATATACCTTACATCATTATCCCCATTAGCCACATGAAAAATTGTTGAATGGATGACCTAACTAGACACTTTCTCCAGCAAAAAAACTCAAGTCTACTAACGCCAAATGGTTCAATTAGGGTGTGAGATACACATCCCATAGGTAATAAACACTTAATACAAGATATTAGTTTCCCAAATAATCCAAAAAATAATTTTAAATAGAGCTATAAAAATATTTTTTCTCATTTAGAAAAAAAAACACAACGTTCCATTTTTCAAAACCACAAAACCAAAACCCCCATTTTCATAAAGGATAACCATTTTAAAACAGAATCCCAAACAACAAAAAACAAACAATGAATTACCAAAATGTGATCAATGTAAAAGGTATATATAAATATTAACTCAATTGAATCACAATATACACAACATAATCTAGATAGGGACCATAGGAATTTTTTAATTATCCATAGGTAGATGACTAGATATACTCGAGACGGAATATCCACTTAGCATATGATGCCGCTCCAAATTCAATAACGAACTAGAAATTCCCATTTCCAATAGTGGAAGAACCCCAACATCCTCTAAAGCACCCAAGGTAGTTCTAATCCGTCTAATCGAGGTTGATAAAAAAGCATCAATCGACCCTCTAATAATGTCCATGAAACCCATAGTAATAGTATGTAGTAATAAGAGGATGCCCTTGAATATGTGAGTCACCCTACCTTCTTCCAACACTCATTCCTAATCAAAATCTGAACACCACCAACAAAATATCAGACATTGTGGAAATAATCCAAATGGGTTCCCACCTCAAAACACTACATTCTCATGTTCCAATCATGCCATCACATCAAACAATTCTTTAAAACATTTCTGAAACATACTATGCTTCCTATTGTGAAATTATATTTCCAAAAGAACATTATTTTATAAATCATTATAAATTATTGACAAAGACTTCAATATTATCAGTTCCACTACATTTAAAAACTCATTTTCAAATAATCATTAAACATCCACTTTTATAAATAATGTCTTACTAGAATTTACACTAGTGGTTCACAAAAAAGTATCATAAGTTCTAAATGAGACTCATATATCCTTTTGAGAACCACTTATGAAAAGCAAAATGATGACAGAATCCCTTTTCCCATGTTTGTACACAAACAAGATCCATTATAAAATACACTTTACACCACTTTCCCAATTTTTTATATAATTTTAAAACACTGCTAGTAGAACTCATGTGGAAAAAACATTTCTATGGGAATAGTGCCATTAAAATTTAAATTCACATTAAAAAACCTGAATATATGATTATTCATAATGTTTTGAAATTTCATATATGTATTTTAGAAAATCAAATAATATGTCTTGCAAAAAACTTTTTATTTTTGAAATCCCACCTCGAACACATGGGAACATTAATTCACATTGAAGGAATATTTTTAAATAACCATCACTTGTTTTTAATACAATTAATCAACCAAAAATTGTGGTTTTGTCATAAAAGCCACCAATTCACACCCACAATTCCATCTTAACATTACAACAACAATATCATTACATAAAAAGGTTGAACACTACTCAAAACATGTAATCTAATTGTAATCAAACAATTAACATTTTTAACAACATATTATGTGCATAACCATATAAAAAATTTTAAGAACACCCATTGAAACCACTTTCTTCAATTTTTACTACACAAAACTCCATACAATGATATGAACTCTCACCATAGGAATGTGAAATAGTTTTATATATTATATAAAAATAAACTAGCATCAAATAGAATTTATCAAAAAGTAAATAGATATAAACACCTATGTCAACAGAGTGTGGGTGGGATTAAACATAATGGAAAGGGATAAATAAGCTTTGCAGACAAACCAAACAACCAAAAAACAAAGAAACACCAACAAAATATCAACCCTTCCTTCTAGGGTTTAATTAAGAGAAAACGTCCATGTGAATTCAATAAAATCCTAGGGGAAGGATAAGAAGAATAAAAAATTTGCCAAAACTCAAATAATATATCCTTAGAATCTTAAAGAAGAATCAATGGAGGGAGTCGAAAAAATGGGAGAATTGTTTCTGGACCCATTAGTGAAAAAATGTCCATGTAAGGAGTGGGATAAATTCGGTACTAAAACATTAGAAATTCATTATTGGAATTTCATTTTTCTTAGAATCTAGACAGTTCACACGGTTTGGAACCATTGTTTTCTGATCCATGTGCAACCTGTGTGCCTTACTCCTGGACCCCAAAATAAGAATCACAGTTACTTTGGCTAAGCCACATGGTATACCGAAACAGTGTGCTAACCATCCATAGGAAAAAAAGTCACTCGATACTTCCAAAAATCAAAAAAATGTTATTCTACCTGAAACCAAACAAAAATCATCCAAATAATATAAAATAATAAATGAAAATAAATATAATGGAAGGGGTGTGAGAATTCTCCCCAACACAAGTGCTTTTCCCCCCAGAAATTCACCCTAGTGAATGATAAACAAAAATCGATCACAAAATCAAAACAAGCTAAATAAAACAGCAATCCATGATGTGACCTTTCAATTCACAAGTCACAGTAGACCGATTACAGAGGAAACCACGACATAACAAAAATGGGAGAACATTAGAGGGTTCTACCTACCAAAAGAACTCATATAACACCTCCAAAAATACTAAATTCCTAATTATAACACTAAAATGGAAACAACAACAACTCTAAATTGGGTTGTCTAATGAGGGAACAACTAACATAAACTTATCCAAACTCTTCACATAAACTATGAAACACTACCACCAGAGCTGAAAATTTCCCACACAATCTGAACACCAACCCCATAGGAAAACACCCCTAAATGAAACTCAATCCCAATAAAGAACCCTAACACAAGCTACAAAAAATTATTAACTCAAGCACATATATCTATTATTAATAACAACTCTTAACTAAAGACGATTTAAGAAGTTATAACCCTTTAACGATCCACATACAAAATAAAAACATGGGTCTAAGGGAAAATAGGTTCAAAGTTCTTATTATAATAATAATATAATATCATAATGAGCTAAAAAACTATGATTGAAGATATAACCCATATCAACTCCAACACTGGAGAAAAAATCTCGGTCAATGCCTTCTACACCCATAGAAATCCAATACTTCACATGATCTTTACTTTGAGGCTTGAGGCTGGAGCCTTAATTACTGATGCATCCATTTCTTCGTAGTCAGCCACTGATATCCTCTAATTAATACATCTTCTTTATCTAATGCATCCTATAAAATATCTCTGGATAACCCAAAACTCCACAATAATGTCATTTATTTGGGGGATTACGTAATGTAGGCATCGAATGTATGAACCACCAACATCAGTGGAACACAAGCGAATGGTTTGATGAACTAGAGGATGTAACCAAAAATTAAAACTACTAAAATAAAGGTTCATCTAGCATGTACTCCTCTCTAGATGGGGAACCTTCACGAGTAATGAGAGGCACAACATTGCTAACTTGAGTTCTAGTAAACAAATCAACTAACAATTCATCATCAACCAACTTATCAAAATAATGATCTATAGTGGAGAGGGCTTGCACTTTAATCTCTTAATGAAGAGAGAATAAAACCAATATTTCAATAGATCATCTCATTCTATTTCCACAGAGAAAGAAAAATACCCCTTGTAATGTTCATCATTAACCTTCACTTTCCATAGACATTTCAAAATATTCAGGTGCTCTCCAAATTTCATCATCGTCACCACCTTAGGTATAAACCATCAAATGGAAATAGAACTAAACACTCCCAAATTCATCCCATATTGAGATAATAATGGTGAAATCATATTCCTCTTATTCAAAGCTTGACCCTCAAAAAAAATTTGAACAACACACACTCTCATAGTCTCAGGAGATCTAAACAAATTGAAGACATGCTATACTTCAGCAAGCCACTCCACTGCTTCTAACGGACCTAAATCACTATGAATGATAGAAATGAACCAAGAATAGTATTAAACTAGGTAGGATTCAATATAGAATTTGGTGACCTTTCTGGGTGTCATATTTTGGAAAATACTAAAAAAATCCAGAATCCACATCAACCCGTAATCATTACCAGAGAGAGAACTTCAATCCAAAGTAATGTTCACACAAATCGAACACATACAACACCAATAAAATATTAGATTTTAAAAAACATTCAATTTAATTTAACTTTAAAATATTCCTTAATCAATGTTATTAACCAAACACAAAATTCCACTAACAAAAAATCACTCTTTATAGAAAATAATAATTTTAAAATAAATATTATTCTAAAATAATTTTCACTTCAAAATAATTGTTGTATAATACATGACAAGCATTCAGTTTCAAATTCTAACCCATGGAATCCTGTAAACCCTCACATATAAATTCATTCTACCTCTACTTATAGAATCTCTGAAGACATTCCAGCCCACATTTTCCCCACATGACCACAAATATATCATTGTTTATAAAGAATATTAAGGTTCCCGTATACCTTCATATCACTAAACACAACCATTTTATAAATTCTCTATTAATATTAAATTCAATTTTAAAACTAGTTTTTTTATTTCAAATCCACTTGATTGAATTGATTTTTAATTTAAAAACAATTTTCATTTCAAAAGACCACTTGTACCCACCAAAACCAAGGCAAACATAGCTCATGCCAAAGTACCATAATGATGAACAAGTGTCCATGCCTTCTTGAAAACCTGCTTGGTGATCGATGCCCAACGTAGCCACCAATAGAAATTAATACCTCAAACTATGAAATTGGACTCCACATGGGTCACTACTCCATTTGAGTTCACAACGTGATACTAAATTTCCTCTATTTTCATTCATCAATCCAAAACAAAGAAAAAAGTCCCAAATCCCAAACTACTCCTTGAATCTTGAGGCATAGAAAGTGAAAGCGTTCATGAGAGCCTTCTCAAACCGACACACAGAGTTCCAATGGTCCTGATATCCAATCCACTAGAAACCCCAACTAGAAATGGCCTCCCATATTAATATTTCTCCACAAAATAGGTCAAGATTCCATCCATCCTAAGACCTGACCCAATCCGAGACATGGATCCATGGGCATTTTCGCTCTCTACTGGCTGGAAACTATTGTTTGGCATGAAAATAATCACTATGGGAAAAATTTTCCTTGTGAACCAGGACATAATAAAATAGACTAAAAAAGTGAGAAAATCTAGAAACCGCTGAAAAATATATATACTACTAATCCAAGTACAAAATACAACTGAAAAAACCACAAACTAAAAGGACTAAATGCTATGAAGAAAAAAATTAACCAAAATGATGGAATCCTAATATCTACAGGACTGTATGGTCACCACTATACATAAACACAAATTATCCAAGGGATGAATTTACCAGAAATATAAACATAAAAAATAGCTCGGGTCAACCTCCACTTAATGGTACAAGTAGGGTGTGATTTTTAAAACCCGGTATGTAATAACCATAGATTCCATGAATATAAATACATAAAATAATACAAAAATAGTTGTTTGAAATACATGAATTAAAATATATTTGTTCCATTTTAGAAAATAAAATAAAATATTTCTTTTTCAAAAACACAGACACTACGTCCCCATTTTCAAAATGGATTAACATTTTATGACTGAATACCAAACCAAAATCCAAACAAATCAACAAAAAACCATTTTCAACATAAATTAGAAGTATAAATAGCAATAAAATTGTATAAAAATATAAGAAATCAATAATATGTAGTAACTGTGGTATTTTCCAAAATATCCCTAGTGATATCCATAGAGGTACTCTGGTTAGACTCACCATCCGACATATAGAGCACCTATACTGTGAAAAACAAATTATCTATTCTAACAGCCATCTGGTGGAAAAACTGACCTGGCCTCTAAAACATCCATGGGGGACCAATCTGTCCAATCATAGTTTATAATAAACATCCACATGACCCTCTAAAGACACCAAGGAAACCCATTATAATAGTATATGGTGAAAGGAGGAGGCCCTCACACATGATACTCACATTACCTTCCTCGACCACATATTCTTGCCCCAAAAACTAATACAACCCACATGAAACCCACATTAGGGAAATCCTCCATTGGGGTACCCATGTCATATAAATTCTTCCTCAAGTTCCAACCAGGTTTTCACATCACATGATTCTTCAAATAAATTCACAAAATATGTTATGTTTCTAACCAGTAATTTATATTTCCAAAAAAAAATTCATTTCTCAATAATTATATTCTTCCAACTGCGAAGATAACATTTTTAATTCCACTAAATTTTCAAAACTATTTCAAAAGAAACATTAAACAACATTTCTATACATAATGAAAAATGGGACATTACATAAATAATATTAAAAAACAAATCTTAATTGCCAAACATTAATTAATTAACCGTTAGAAAAACACATATTAAAAACTAACTCATGAGAAAATCTAATTTCCCATTTTTATACACACGCCAATTCTATTTGAAAATCAATTCACTCCACTATCTACATTTTTGAAATCATTATATAACATCATAAGAAGTACTCATTTGAAAACTATATGTTTATATGAGCATATTCCCTTTTAGAATTCTCATTCACATTAAAACCCATTCTTTTAAAATTCATTGTAATAATTTCACATTTTTATGCCTTATTTGTAATGAACAATAATATAATATGAATTGAAACAAATCCCTTTCTTCTATAAATCACACTGTAAACACATGCACGCATTAATTCACTCTATAGTAATCTTTTCAAAAAAGAAGCTATTGATTTTATTACAACTCAACAACCAAAAATGAGTAGTATGTAATAAAATTAATCAATTCACACACACAATAACAAATTAACAATCCACTGATGACATAACAACAGAACGATGTTTAAACACTATTCAAAAAACAAAATCTCATTATAAAAGAACAATTGACATTTTAAAAAACACTTTATTAGCATCACTATATAAAAAAGTGAGGAAACCCCTTTGAAACCACATTTAAATTTTTTTACCAACACATAACCTATTTCCAATATATGAAATCCCACCGAAAGCATGTGAAATCCTTTTAAATATTTTTTTAAAAAAATCCTAGACATAAAATGGAATTTGTAAGAAAGGAAACTGATGGAAAAAACCTACATCAATAGAGTTTGGATGAGGTGAAACTAATGGGATGTGAAAAATAATCCCCATGGATGTACCACACACCCTAGAACCAAAGAAACACCAACCACAAATCAACCCTAGATTCTGGTGTTTTTTCTAAAGAGATCCCACCATGGAAATAGAAAGAATTCCTTGGAAAGGGATAAGAATACGAGAAATTTGCCAAAAAATCAATGAATGTTTCCTTGGATGCTTTTAAAATCATCTAATGTTGGTCGAGGACCAAATGTAGAGGGGTTTTGGGACCACTTCATCTGCCAAAAATGACCATGGAGGGAAGGGGATCAATTTGGGGTTAAAAAATAAGAGGGGATTAATTATAATTTCAAAATTTTATGTATATTGGAAGATCACACTGTTTGTATGTATGGTTTTCATAACTGTTATCAAACCACGGTTTGGTCACTAACCAAATGGAGAATACCCCATTAACAGCTTCCACTTAATTTTGAAGACTGTGTGAAGCTCATGCACCTTACTCTTGGACACCAAACCAAGAGACACAATGTCTTGGGATAAGCCGCTCAGTATAACCAAACCATGTGAAAACCGTGAAAAAAAACTCATCTGAGAGATCTAATATTTAAAAATTTAAATAATGTCTCAAGCCAAACCTCAAAAAAAGATCCAAAGATGGGAAAAGACTCAAATAAAATAATTCCAAAGGCTTGCGTTTGACAAACAGAAAAAATAAATATATTAAGAATTAATTATTAATTAATATATAATAAAAACTATAATGGTAAACCATTCATAGTTGTATCCTTTAGTAGAAATATCATTAACTTGAGTATATATTAAAAATATTATTTAAAGTAAAAATTCATAATTTATATTATATATTTTCTTCAAAAAGTAAGATTTTAAAATATTAAAATTTTTGTTTGAATATTTATTTTTGAATTCCTAACTACAAATTTATCTAATGATATATCTTTGATATTTTTTCAGAAATAATTAATTATCAAGTGAATAGATAAAATTCAAATATTATAAATCTCATCTCAATTATAATATTATTTTATTATATATATAAAATTCATGTTTTGGAAACAAAATAATTTAAAATTGTATTTATATTATAATATATGAAAAATCATTTTAGAATACACAATTGAATTTAAAAACCCATTCTCATCACTTTGATAATTTAAATAGTGTTTTAACAAAAAATATTTTTCAAATATTTTTTTCTATTTATTTATAAGATGATTAAATGAAATTTTAGATTTATTTAATTCTTATATAATTAATATTTTGACTATATTAATTATATTTAATTCATTTTAATTAATTAAATTTTTTATTCGATAATGATCATATATATTTTTTCTTAAAAACATAAAAAAATGGGTGTTTATGCATATTGTTAACTAAAATTATGATTTATTTACAATCAAATTTAAATTTAATTTAAAAAACATCTCTATTATTTGAGAAAACAATTTTCTTGTTATTTAATATTTATAGAATCTAGTTTATTTATAAAGGTCAGATTGTTCAGATTAGTTCTATTTTCCCTAATAATGGTTATATAATTATATAAAATTATTGTTTTATTAGTATCAAGGAAATAATATTGAATCAAATAAACATAAATCCATTACACATTTAATATAATAATATTTAAAAAAATATAAAAAATATAATATTACTATTTTAATTTTTAATCAATACTAAATAAAACTAAGAATCGATAATGGCCCAAATATCATTTTTAATTAAAACAATTTTCCACATGTTATTAGTTTTAATTATAATGTTAACATTATAATATCTAGAAATTGTGTTAGATTAAATATATGTTTTATTTTGTTCCAAAAAAATCAATTACATTTATATTGGTTATGTTATAAGGTAAATGAAACATAAAATTACATAGTTAGAAACTAGTTATCGAGTTTAAAATTTTAAATTGAAAATATAAAATATTTAATGTAAAAACTCTATAACATGTTAAAAACAAGTGTAAAAGACATGGATTTTCTTTTATCAACCGAAAACTCCCCACCCTATATTTTTTAAATATTTTTATCTATTTACCACATAATAGTTTCAATGAAATTATTAAATAATAATTGGTGATTCCAACGGATCCCTTTTTCATCGCATATGAAAATGCATCACTTACGCGCATTCAAACACACACCTATGTTTATAAATATGCCTGTAAAATATTCCATTTCAAAATCAATAGGATCCTATATCAAATACAATATCCTATAGTCTATCATTCTTATGATATGTCCTTTAATTTCATGGATTCTTCCAAGTAAAAATCATATCTCCACCATATGTATTGTCGAATTATAATGACTTTTTCCTAACTATAATCATCCAACTCTCATATCAACATAATAATGTTTCTACTTCAATATAATTGTTATAATTATATTTTTTAAATTAATTTTATAAACTAAATTTATTAATTTTCATCCACTTGGAAATAAGAAGAACAACATTAGATAAATCCATAGACTTCCACCTCCACGAAACAACGTCACTTGTTTTTTATTAGAACCTTTCATCGATGGTATGTATGGTGGAAATGATTAATAATAATGATATGTATAATATAATTAGTATTCCTAAATATCAATTTTATATCCTCCATCACCAGTTGTGAAATGTTGAAAAATGGTATTGCTAATCATTCGTACGTGCGAATTACCAGCTCCACTATTATACATTTTTCATTTACATTATTTTAAATTGACTAAAATATTGAAATAAATTCTGAGGTAAAAAATAAAATATTTATAATATTTATTCTATTATATTAAAACTATTTTAAATGAAAAGTCTCATCTACCATATTGTCTTATTGAGTAAAACTGTGTTAATGTATGCATTGGTTGAACTGTCTATTTGAACAATGAGTTAAAATATGATTATGAATGATTATATTCAAATGAATAAAAAATATTTTAATATATTAATTTATTAATTTTCATATTATTTCAATGGAAATATTATATTGTGTTTTCTTCTTATTATAAATTCATTATTTTTTATTCTATAAAATTATCAAAATGAGCTGTTATCATTTTGGTTTTCACATTACCTAACCAAAAAACAGATATAATTAAATATATAATTATACATAATTATAATTCATATAATTAAGAATAATAAATAATATATCAATAATTAACTATGAATCGATTGATGGGTAATGAAACCAAAATTTTTTGACATGTGAAAAACTTATAAACTCCGTAACACCTAATAGCGAAAATACAATATATCATATTAATGAAATCACTATAAATAATTAAAAAAAATGGTTTTACTTATCAATAATTTACAAAAATAATATTATTAATTTAGCTATTTTTTATATAAGGATATAGTGTCCTCGGCTAAGTGATGTAGAAAGTTAAGGGTTTATTGAATCAAGATCAATTTCGTGGAGGTATGGTTTAATTGTTTCACATATTTCTCATTGATGATGAATGTATACATCCAAAATTAATTACCTATTTAAAAATAACCCTTCTTCTTGACATATAAATATTTCTCTCAAAATCTATTATATATTTTTCAATAGGTTCATAACTTATGATGTAATGGTTTCATGGTCTCCATTTTTAATCCCTTGAGACATGTTTATTCTAAATATCATGTTTTATTTTTATGGTGTATCTAGTATCCCATTTTAATTTATTATCATTATTTACTTATAATTAATGATATTAAATGTATTATTTAATTTTCTTCCACTTATTGGGTTTCATTTCTAAATTTTCAATGGCGGCGAGGGGTTTTCAGGAATTTAATTTCTTTATCAGGGAATAAAAATTCTTCTTCAACTATAAAAATTCAATGTTAATCCAATAAAACATATTATTATGTTATGATTTACTACCACCTTATTATATGGGTAAATATCTTCTTTGTATCAATATACTATTCATTGATTAAAAGTTTTCCAAAAATAAATGTTTATCATTGTTCGGAATAATTCTCATTATAACTCATAGACATATTCTACCCAGTCATTATTTTCATTCTCTATATTCATATCCCCTAATTTTGGAAAGCTAATATAGGATACATTATACTATTTCATAATTATTTTTCTATTTTCTAATGATTATTTATACACTTAGTGTGATTTAAGCTTTTAACAATTTTATTTTAATATTCTCAAAAGGATTTTCCATCTTTCCCAAATAAAAATATTTATCAATCAATACCCATTTTAATTTTATTATACTTATGTATTTTTAAATTATTTACTAATTTTTAGTTTAAATTATTTTAATGTATGTTCACTTTTACTTTTGATAATTTTGTTTATTTTTATCATTTTCATTAATAATAATTCTTTTCAAAAGTAATATTTTCAAATGCAATTTTCACTCCCCTTTTTTGAAAACATTGTAAGGATTATTTTAAGAGTTAATTTTTATTTTTATTTTTCTAAAATTATTTTTTAAAAAATATATTTTAATTGTATTTGATTTGGATCATTCATAAGAATTTTTTAAAAGGATTTTTCTTTACCTAAATTAATGGATTTATTATGATTTTTCATTAATAAATTTATTTTTAAAAAATTGTATCATAACAATGACTTTCACACTGATGAATACAAAACTATTTTCCAAAATATCTTTTTCTAATTTATTTTTAATTATTTTTTGGTAAATATACCTCTATTATATTAATTTTTCATTTTTGATCCAATGTAAATCTTTATTAATGTGATCATTTGTGGTGATAATGTTTCTTATCAACCTCTTTAATTAATGGAGTGTTTATGAGGTTTTGAGAAACCGATTTTATTTATATGTGTTATTTATGAAAACATAATTATTTCCATTTATATAATTTATAGATCCTATTAAATTTCCATGGGATGTTTACATGATTAATTTTCGAATGTCTTGAAACCCATTTATTTATACGATTTATTTTACAATGTGTTTTTTATTTTCCAGAGAAACAAAAATTTAAGGGTTCTGATTTTAGTGGGACTTATATATCCATTAAATTCATTGGGTAAAGGAGTATATCTCATAATATGGAAATATTATGTGAATAGGTTATAAATTATCTAGGTTTACGATGGGTGAATTTGATGTAATTTAGATATATACTAAATTTTTCAAGTGAATGAGTCAGTGGGTTTCCAGGATCACAAAATATTTAATCCAATGTTTTTATTGTTCATATTTTGTTAAAATAATATATATTTCCTATTTTAATATTTTCCATATTATTACATCCTAACCATTATATAATTTATTATGTTATCAGATACGGATCATTTAGGATACCCCTTTCATTTGTTTCAATTCCCTAGCTGATGAAGATTATCATATCATGTGAGAATTCATGAAATTGTATAAAGGGGAATGAATATGAAGAAATTTTTTAAAATGTACTAAAATAATATATATATATATATATATATATATATCACTAATCCTTTCAGTCGTTGGGTTATGAAAATGTTGGTAGATATATTTTCTAAATCGTTTTATTAATTTATTATTTATGTCATGATTGTATTGAGTTTATTTGATCCCATAATTAGATGAAAAAATTAATTTGTATATTTAAATGAACCATCAATATGGGCAGTCTTTAGAAAAATAATAAACCAATGACTATTTTATCTAAAACATCCCTCTACCCCCTTATAAATACAACCCTTCACCACGATACTTCTCTTCAAACTGTAAGATCCTTAACGCATAATAAACTATCAAAATCCATCATTTAACTATTATATAATTAATATATGTTATTTTCTTAAAAAAGTATCCCCTTTTAAGGCATAATACATTTTACAATTGAATTTTCCCTACAATTAAGATAAGAACTCCAAATCACCCCTTTACAATTTTAATACATTAAATATTCTTCTATTACCTCCTCCCAATATTTATCTTTTTTTATATAACATCAATATTATAAAAACATATATTGAAATGTTATCATATTAATTTAATAACCTTTATCAACATGCCTTTATTTGATTCTTAAATCAAAACATCACTCGTATTATGTTCGGTCAATTGACTCTATAGATGACGTATTTCATTTTTAACCAAATCCATTCTGGATCATTATATTAATTATTTAATGGTTTTATATGATAATAATAATAATATTCTATTCTATTCTATATAATATAACTGTTAAATAAACATAAATATAAATAACACCGATTAAGTGGAATATGATGAGAAAAACCGCCTAAATGAATAACAATTAAAATTATAACATTTATTATCTATGAACTATGTTTATTTTATAATAATTTTTAATTTTTAATTTTTTTATCCTTTTTAAATATATGAACTCTATTTACATTCACTTATAGAGATATGGGATCATTTTAAAATAAAATATAGAAGTAACAACAACAACTATGAGACCTTAATGTTTGGAAATCTACATTCTTGTGATGGTGGAAAAAATCAAAATACAAAAATAAAATGACTACAAATGAACATAAATAAATAAAAATAAGATACATTTTAAAAATTTAATGAAACATTAATTTAATAAACATAATTTTATTACTCAGGGAGTAGAGGCACATACAATGCAAGTGAGGAAACATGCTCAGAGAACTCTAAACCCACAATCTTTCCATTTATGTTATTATCTATCTCTATTTACCAATATATATATTTATTTCATTCTAAATATTAATTATTATATATTCTCATAATCTTTTCCTTACATATATACATAGTTTATTTTCACATTATTGTATCGGGATATATAAATTTTCATGTACCATTCTCATTATAATCATTAATGAAACCCCAATTAAAAAGAAATTTTCTATTAACATTTCAATTTCATGTATCAAATTTTCAAAGTATTTACACTATTTTATTTTAAAAAAATATCGTATATTTTAATTGAATACTATAATGGTTATTTTATGGTTTTATAGAAATATATAGACGATTTCCTAATTAAAATTTTCCTTACTCATTTATTAAAACATTGTTTAGGAGTCTCATTTATATACCTACTTATTGACTCATTTCATAAGAAGTTTTCACCACATTTACTGCATATATGATACCAATTATACATTTTTTGGACGTAAATACCAATTATACTTTATTCATATAAAATTTTTGAAAAATATTTAATTCTTTTACATCATCATAATATTTATGAATGATATGTTTTATCCTTTAAGGGATTATTATGTAAGACATTTGTATATCATGGGATTTATTTTTCTTATGAGATTTGTAATATTCCATTATGTTGATCATATATACATTTAAAAAATTTTATATGATGGGTGTAATTAGAATTATAATGTCCCCCAATGCACCATGTACTTTTTTTATCTCATGAGAGACTATGTCTGGTGCACTAGAAAAAAAAGAAAAATATTTTATGTTGTCTTTAAAATGATCATTGACTAAAACTTATGATTTTATACTTTATTTTTTACTAAATTATTGGTATTCCACAATTTTATGATATAATATTCTATATTCCATTCTACTTGTTGAGTATACTTATGATGGTCCTCTTTTATGATATCATTTTGTACCTCTTGACTAATATGTAATACTCTATGATTGTGTTTAGTCACCTAATTGGATTTATAACTCAGAATTTTATTCATATATGTCCCTAGGGTATGCTATATAGTCATATATTATTAAAAAGATTAATAAGACAATTATAGATATTGAAAAAATATACTATAAATTATCATTATAGTGATCATTAATTTTTTATCCCCCTAAAGACAATTGGCCTCTAAATTTCAGGGTTTTGCATTATGAAATGTTATGATAAAATAACGTAATAAAATGTGTATAAGGACCAATATTATATATGTGAATATTATATATTTAAATATCTATCTTTATATCAATTGAATAAATATCATGCATCGTCATAGACAAACAAATTTAGTTCTGATATTTTATTCATAAAATAATAATAGAATGGTAGGTACTTATAAGTATATTATTAAATATTTGATACCATTATGTTTTTGTCTAGGTGGTGAAAAAAATACATAAACTATTAATTTTTAAAAAATTATATTTTTAGAAACTTGTTATCATCATGATATGTTAGTGATCCTATTTCACTCAGTTATGGTGCTTCTGGACTAACATGTTCCTTATTATCCTATCATTATGTAAAATGATCCTTATAATGAAAAAGAAAATGTGAAACCATCATAGCACATAGTTGATAATATATATATATATATATTACTATTTATAAATTTATATTATACCTATATTGGGGAAGAAAAATCTATCCTTAATATGTTCAATTTGTAAACCGTGGTTGGAATTTTCCTTTCTGAAGTAATTTTCTTCAAATTAATTATTTCAACTTTAATGAACTAGTTATGTTTTTCAGGTCCATTTATTTATGTTATGTGGTAATTGGAGGTGTTTTTGGTTGGTGATCTGAATGTATGTTTAGATGGAGGAGGATACAAGTTATACTATTTTTATGACGTGTTTGGAGTAGTATAAATGTGTTTTTATAATAATTGAATATAGCTACATTGTAGTGTTAGCATGGTCCCTATGGATGGGGTTTCAGGTGATGCTTTTTGAGTGTATGTTGATCTAGAAGAGTATATGGATTAGTGATTATATTTCATCATGGAACCCAATTAATTGGGTTTTCTTATCCCTAGCTTGAAAATGAAATAAGTGTGTGGGGGCATGAGCTACATTTTAGAGTCCTTGAGTTAGGGATCCATGGATATGGTAGTCGGGGTATTATTTATGCATGGTGTCTAAAGTGAATCATTGTCTAAGCATGAATTTGTAGGATTAATATTGAATTAATTTTATAAATGGTGTGTTTTATAAATTTTCTCTATGGATTCTAGAGGATAAGTTTATGAGTAATCATTGCAGTGCAGCATCATTACTCCATTATTGTTTTAATGAAAGTACTAACAAATACGGTGTGATTCGGGGTGTGGTTCTATTTCCATATATTTTATCCAACTATTATAAATTCAAAATTTCAATATAATTTCTATAATTTATTACCTCTTCGTTAAATCCCATGTGTTATTTTAGTAGCACTTATGGATACCTTTGATATCTTTTTCATTAATTGAACACCAATTTTATAGAGATCATTTGATCTGTGGTATGATTTGAGTTCACCACTTCTTTATTAGTGCATCGATCTCCTATTATCTCTCACCATAATTTGGGTATTTTTTTATTTTCTGCTTCATGGGGTTTATATTAATTAATGATGGAAGGTTCATGTTGGGATTAAATCCATAAGGCTCTTGAGTTCCTTATGGGAGAAGTGATTATAGAGATACGCTTGTTCATTTCCTATTTCATTTATAACATTGATATATTCATATTTATGTAGTGGATTATTGACTTGCATTTATTTTATTATCAATTATGTTTTTAATAATATTTATATTCATTATGTTACTGTATAATGAAACTAATAAATAAAATAATATTGTAATCTATGTAATAATGAAATATTATATGGGATAAAATAATTACAAGTGTTTTATGATATACTTTAGGATTATTGGTATGTGGTAGATATTTTGGAATTTGTCTCGCTGAATATTAAAAATCATCAGCATGATTTATATTCTTGAAATTGGATTAAAAATGTAAATATAATAAGATAAATTTGACAATGAATGAATCAAGTGGAATTAATTATTTTTATTCTTAGGAAATATATTAATATGAATATATTCTTGGAATCATGATTATAATGGTTTCAGAGATTATTACCACTATTGTATTTTCGATTCATTTTGGTAAATGATTCTTCTAATTAATTAGATTATTCATTATGGTAATTTAAAATGATGATTTATGAAATTTTTTTTTTGTATGATGTGATTCGAACTATGATTGATTTCAATGTTTAATAATCTGGTATTTCTATTATGATTTCCATAGATTCCCATAATTTTTTTTCTAAAAAATACTTTTCTTCTAATATTTAAACCCTAATATTTTTTATTCCATTATTTTTATTTTTTTAAATTTATTTAATTATTATTTTAGTTGAGGGATGGAAAACAATATTTTAGAGTTATTCTTGAACATTACTTATTATTTTTGATGAGGTTAATGCAAGTGTGGATGAAAAAGTATTTGATATAAACTGAATGGTTTTTCTAGATTATTATACTAGGTAGATGAGTTTTTTAAAGTAAAATTCAGTAGAAGAGCTTTCTCCATTTTTCATTATGTTTTCTTATAGTGGTAGGATTTCATTGATGTTGATTAGAGTGGTTTCAAATGGAATTCCATAGTTTTAGTTTTCACTACAAGTGTATCTTTCTCGTTGAATTTTATGTTGAGTAATTAAATATATGGATTATGGAATAGTAAACGGATTATAAATGAACATGTGGGTACAATTATTTTTTATGGCTATTATGATTTATAAATTAACATAGAAGTATGGAAAGGTTGGATTAACAATTTAAGAGAAATGAATGGGAATTGGGGAATTATAATACGAATAAATAAATAATACAGAATTTTTTTAAATTCATTGATTATATTATAATATTCAATCGGATTGATGAATTTTTTAGTAATTTCTAATAAAAAAATGGAAATTATTAATAATGATCGAGTCTTAATGAAGGGTATTTATTTGAGTTATACTAACCTAGACCTTCTTAGTTGATGACAGGTGTCACGTGCGTGGTAATTAGATTTAATTCTATGGATAGGTATCTTTTATTAATTGGTTTTGTGATATACTATTTAATTTACATTATAATTTCATACACTAAACCACTCATGTTATATAGGAAGATAATTCCCAAATGTTTTGGGTTTGACTTTTTTCTCCAATATACAGTTTGGTGAGGGAATGGATGAATGAGTACTCACTATTCTCTTCTCACCATTCAAACTTAGAATTATGTCTTGGTATATCAATTATATAATACAATCATTCATAAGTCACATTTTTAAATATGATGTGATGTCTCATAGTTTTACAGTAAAATTGTGCATGAGCAATCACATCATTATGTTTTGACAAATTAATGTATTTTTGGTATAGTGACTAAAATCATCACACGTGTAAATACAAATTCTCTAGTATTTTCATTGCAATTATAATATATATAATGTCTCTGAAAATATTTACTTTTTATATTATTTTTCTGAAGAAAATATTTTTAAATGTACATTTTTGGTTTATAATGATATTATTTAGGGATATTAAGAGTTAACATGGGAATTATTATAAGTTATTTAGAATCATATAATTGTATATATAATTATGAAATAAAATGTTTTTTTAAAAAAAAATTCTACTTTATTTGTTTGTAAATTTTATAAGCTTCCTAAAGGATGTTTTAATTCACTCATACAGAGCATATGGAACTCATTGAGATTTATATAAAATATTTATATTCCAATTTTTTATTTCTAGATTTTATCCTATAGGTGATATTATAAAATTAATTTAATTAAAAAATATAATAATTTATTTTTTAAAGTTATTCTAGAATATTTTTGTATTTAAATGTGTCATTGAATTGATAATAATTTAATTGTGATATTTGAGTGACTATTTGGTGAACAATTAGAAGAATCACTCTCTAGTTCGTTAAAAAATTAGATCTTCCCTTCAATTCTTTTATTTTATATGAACATAAAGAAACATGAGTTTATTGGTTTAACTTATTCTATGATAATCCTATAACCCCCTTCCATGAAATTTCTAGGATGTCATCACTCAAACACCCACACACATGCAAGTAGACACACACACACACACAAAGATAGACTGACATAAACACACACACACAATCTCTATTTGTGAAATAAATAAGAAGGATAATATTTCAAATATTTTTTTATATGTATATATTAATGAATTAGAATGGTGGAAATAGAATAATTTTTATTTTATGATGGGTTATGATTGATGTTTTTTTCCTGGATGTATTGATATATGTTATTGGAATTAAATATTTGATCATAATGCTAGAATCATACTCCATGAAAAGGAGTTTCTAATCCTATTTATGTAATGAGAGTTATTTAATTATTTTTATCATCTAAAAATAATATTCATGATATGTTTTGAATCCATCTAGGTTACCCAGTTGGAGAGAAAAGTATTTATTTTCTACACATGAATCAATAGACTGAAGGTTATTCCACTCTTCCCCGATTATTTTCCACTTCACATCAATGTATAGTGCTTCTAAAATTCCCTTAATTGATCCCTGCCTATTAATAATATTATGAAATTCATGGAAAATCATTAAATAGAAGAAATTTTTCAAAACCTATGATGCCTTTCGAGATGATAAGTATGAATCATTCTATCAACCTATTCTTGAAATGATTAGTTTGGTGACGGTTTTCTTGGACATTATGCATATCATGTATAGCTCAATCCTTTGGCTCGATGTTCTTTAGATATTATTTGGTGGTTTCCTTTATGCTATCATCAACATCTCATTCTCAATGTCTTTATAATTTAGAAAATATTTTAATAAATTATATTAAATTATAATTGATCATTCTGATGAAATATGTGTGGGGTGCTAAGAAGGGAATGAACTTTAAATCTAGAAATTATCTTAGCAGTCTAATAGAATGAAAAAATGAATATAGTGAAAACTAAATTAATGAATACAAAATATAAAATTATTTTTGAAATTTTTTAAAGGATAATTATTGTATTTTAACAATGTTTATTCTAATATTTAGTCTTAAAAATGTCAAGTAATTTTACCCAACACTTTTGATGTCGGAATTGATGGGTACACTTCACCTTGTTGGTTTTGGTATTTTGGTGAGGTTTTGAGTAATATTTTAATAGAAGACTATAATTCATCAAATATTCGTATAGATATTATAGTAATTTTCGTGATCTATAATTAAGATTGAGAGTGTCACCTCGTGTATTATTTATTGTTTCCCCATTTATACGATTTTTACTTCATGTTGAATGTTTCTTTAGGCCCTAGGTTTTAATGTGAGTATTTATAAAACCGTTATATTGAGTATCTTAATAACTTTCTCTATGTGTGTGATGTCTTATTAATATGCTCGAGTATGATATTAGGGAATAATTAGAAATGTAACAAAGTGATTATAGTTCCAATAATATTTTTTCATATTTTTTACAATTATTTTAGAGATTATACCTATTAGCTAGTTTGTGTGTATTTCTGGTTGATTCCTTCTTCATGGATGGTCCTTATAGATGATGGGTTGTTTCTTACGGGTTATCCATACAATAAGCCTTATTTAAATATAATCATCATGGTTGATGGTGTTTATCTAGTGGTAAATCTATTTATAGGGTCAAATTTCTTCATGGATCATACATATAGTCAATATGGTATTCATGTGGTAATTTGGTTTCTCATGGGATCAATTTGTTCCTCATAAGATTAATGGTGTGCTTATGTGGTCATTCTACTCAACACGGTGGGTCTTCTGCATAGTCAGTGGGTTTTTTTCGGTCGATCCATGCATTCAATATTCATCAAGATAGGTCTTGATCATCAATAGGTTTCACATTTGGTTGATAAATTTTTAAAGTTGATTTACTACATCATATTTTGGTAATGTTATATTAATAAAATAAAGAGTATAAATATGGGTTAATCATTTCTATAAACAAATAAATTTTTTACAAAAATATTGGATGGTTATTATATGAATATAAATGAGGTAAGAAAAATAAGTAATTTAAAATAGGAATTAATGATGATTTTATTTAATAATGTAATAAGTTGATGTTTGACTACTGATACGGATTTTCCATTCTATGATTTTGAAATATACAACTAATATTCTTCTTTTACTGGGTTTGATTCTTATTGATAAATATCATATTTTTTATTTTTATTGATAATAAGTTTAATTTCCAATAATACATATAGATACTACTTATTCATGTTGAAATGATTCTGTTAAGAAATATTCTATATGTTATGTTATTAAGATTGTGTGACTACTATTATCATATAATTGGCGGTGATGGGTAAAAGGTTATTAATAAAAAGGAGATGATGTGATAAATTCAGATAAGTTATTTGATGGTTTTACATCGAGTTAGTTGATGGTGTGGTTATAAGGATGATTTTTATTTCCCAATTTCCTATTCAATTATTGAGGGAACTCGTAATGACTATATAATGGATTATGATCAATACAACCTATTTTATTAGTAAGAGTAGATAGAGTGATATTCCCGTAGTATTTTTTTATTAATAGAATCTAGTTATTTTTTGTGATATTTGATGGATATATCATGTTGGAAATAATATGTTTGTAAACAATTGAACTGTGATAATATCGAGATGTGGAAAATATACATTACGGTGATGATAGACCATCGATGTAATGTTTTCTTAATATATGAAAATAACACATGATATGTTAATAATATATCATTATTGTGGAATCAGTTAAAGACATTACTCTTAATTGCCAACATTTTCGTACATAAGTCTTCCTCACTTATCGATCTCAAAAAATTAATTTCACATAAATATTTTTTTTCATCTGAAATATTATCCAACTATGTAATTCAATGCTCTAACCACTCTATATTATTTCTTTATTTATTTAGCGTCAAAATTCCATGTAGAATGTAGCATTTCAATTTTTAAAGCTATGGAGGATCCTCAGATATGGGGTGGAGCATGGGATCTTAGTGTTTCATTTCACGGGGATATTTCTCAATTGATCCCATTTAGTGACATTGACAATTGAGTAATGTTATGTATTTAATTAATGAACTATAGAGATGACTAGTGATTATTTTCTCTCATATTGGGTGATTTAAGAATGTTAATACATCCCAAAATTTTGAATTATAATGATAGAATTAGATACCTCATTATTGAAAATTGGATGTAGGATTCAAGGCTACTCCTAATATTTTCTACCATCTAGGAAGAATTAGTGGAGTAGGGTGAGGTAATGAAGAGATTCTATTAAATATGATCATTGAAGGATATTATAGAGGATGAATTTTGGCACAGATGAGGATTGAATGGCTCTAGTAAATAAATAATGTCAAATATACCAAGCTGTTGATATACCTAAAGGGTAAAATTAAAGGAATAATTATTTAGCCCCCCCGGACATTATATGAGGATTATTTTCGTCTATGGAGCAATCATATGTTAAAATTAATAGATTTTGGGTTCATTAATTAATAAGGGTTCATGCATCATTATAATACCATTCATTCTAAGACAGGGTGTTGATTTTAAATTTTTCATAGAGTGTTTATTTATTATAAAATATTATCGATGAACTATAACCCGTTTAATAATTTAATGTGATCCATTTTTCCCTTCCTCATACAAGTTGAATACATTATTTCTTATAAGTATATAAAATGCTTTGAGACTTGTTTTACATATTATTCCATGTATAGTTTTTACTATATCATTTATGTATAAGAACCGACGAGCCTTTAGTGTATGATATAAATTAAATATTTTATTTTAAAATTGAAATATCATGTCATTATGTTTCTCTATTAATTAAACATTTCCTTTATTATTATTTATTTTTTTAAAAGATCTTGAAATAAAAAATGATTCAGAAGAAGTTTTGAAAATATAGCTCAATTAATTGAATTTTTGGAATTATATTTAATGTTTAAATATTATTAATGTTTTATTTCATATGAAATGAAAATAATATGAATAAAAAGGCCTTTTATAATCAAAATCATGCTTTCATTGTGAGTTAATTTAATTTATTGCATGATGGTGTATGGAACACTACATTTAATCAGGTATTATATTATGTATTATTGAAAACATATGACTAAGTTATGTTCTAAAAATGAATTAAAGTCAAAAGATTTTATTTAGATGTATCTAGTTATATGATAACTGATTAACATAGAAAAAAATTTCAAGGTTTATATATTTTAAAAGCAATGATATCAGAATTTGATATATAACCAATTAATTATGGTTTGCAAAATGATGTGAGTGATGTTCTCAAATTAACATTCAATGATAATGTTTTGATTTATGATATGTTTATGTGATCACATAATAAATTATACTTTTTTGTATAATTTCCTAATCCTACTATTCTTAATTTAGAAGTGGGGTATAAAGATAAGGCATGATGTATGTATATAAAATTAAAAATATGAAAGTTAGGTATATTAGTAGCAACATAACATGATTAATGAATAACAAATCACTTTTGAGAAGAGAATGTGGATATAAATATTCCATGTGTTCCCTACGAAAAAATTATTCCTTACTAGTTGAAATTGTGTAATTTTTAGATTTCCCTCCCATGCATATAATATAATAAGTGATAGAGGTTGGTTTTTATTTTATGGTATATGGTGTAATGTTTGCATATTTTCTAGAAATTGGATAATTTATTTTGGGAAACAGTATTGGTTGATGCTACTGATGGAAGGATGATTTTGTTGTGTGAAATGGTCTCAAGGGTAATGCTAATGTGATTGAAACGAGTTTATAATAGGATTTTCGACGACACCATCTTATGATGATGGGTTTTTCATAGATCATTTTTGTGTTTCTATATATTATATAAAAAATTTCTATAATGATATTTTACATAATTTGAACTGTGTTAACTTAGGATATTAATATTTAATAGATAATATGACATTAAATTGTTATTAAGATGATATATGAGGGAAATAAAAATACTAACATTAAGGTGACTCTTTGATCAATTATCATTATAATGAGATTACAAATTTCCATGGTATACCTTCCAATGACGAATTCTATGAATAAACAGAAGTAGTTGAAATATCTATTGATTTGGGGAAGAATTCAAAAAAAATGAGTCACATCAATTGTTATGTTTGTTATAAAGTTGAAACGATGATGATGGAATAAGAAGAGTGGAATCACATATATGATACACTGAGTTGAGTTTCATGAAACAAAGAATATTTATTTTATCCTTGGTGTATTGATGAATATAATTATGAAAGAGATTCATGAATAAAACATTATGTGGATATCTTTCAATAATTTAATAATATAGAAACCTAGTTACGTAGTTTCCACATTTCATAGATATAATATTAGATGTAGTGCAACATTTTGGGTCCACTATTTAGCTAAAAATTCAACAGGTATGTTATCCTGTAATATTGTTTTGTTGGGAAGTGGTGAGAGATCATGTAGAAGTTATAGAGAGGACCCTTTAATTTGTATAAGGTTTCGATTAGGTTCATTTTCTTATTTATGTAAGGGTTTAGGAAAATGTTCTATGTTATAGATATTGAGTTACAGGGTGGATGTGAGTGAGGAACTCATCTATAGTTATTGTATGACTTCAAAACCATGGGTTTGAGAAATAAAATAATCTTATATTGTATGAATTGAGATTCTCTAATTTACAGTAGTTGGTATTCACCAAAATGATTTATGAGAGATACCACATGACAATGATTACTCATACGTAATTATGATAGGGTTGTATGGTTTGCTTTGTAATATATTAGTACAATAACATGGTGTGAGAGGATTCTTCTAATGGATATAATGCTTTTTTTATATATGTTTCATTTATTCGGATTCATTGAAGGTGAAAAACTGAGTTGAATTCTTGGTGGTGCTTTAGTTCCTTATTATCTATTACAGGATATGTTTTCTTTCTCTATGGTTTTATTTAATTCATAGTGATGGGAATTTTCTCTGAACAATATAATGTAATGATATAGATTACACACAATCATTCCGTTTCCCATTCCAACGATTTTAGTGATCCTGGAGAGGCAACATAATTTAAAAATGATTTTATAAATGGTTTTAATTATTTTAACACACAATATTGAGTATTAAAAAGTTGTTGTGGGGGATTCATAATTAATCATTTATTTTTAAAAATTGTTTTAAAATTAATTTATTATTCATAATCATATAATAAATATTGTTTGAAAATGTAAATTTTTATGTTATTTTATTGGATATTTGTGAGGTCATATTAAGATTGTATCATTGTACACATATGTAGCATAGAATTCTAACACGAATTTATATAAAATATTTTGATCACATATATTATTCAGAGTTTAGATATTGTAGCTCCATATAAAAATTAAATGAATTTATGAAGATAATGATTTTACTTTCTAAAAATGTGTCTTAGTCTTCATGGATTTAATGGATCATTGCTTATATTCTAGATTTATGGGGAAATTTGACTGACTCTTTTAAGATTATTCATAAAAATATCTATATGGTGCTTTAAATGCGATGATCTTTTCCCTTTGAGTTTTCTTATTCTCTTGAAACATTAGATGAATAGGGGAACCTAGTTGAAGCCTTCTATGAGAAACCGAGAAATCCATTCCTATGATGTTCTATACCATGATCCCAAACACTCCCTCCCTATATATATCATTATTTTCTTATTCGTTGTAGTAGGAATGAGGTATTTTTAATCAATTTCATTTTTAATAGTTGGTGTAATTTATAATATCGGTGCTCAAAATATTTTATTTTTGTTATAATGGCTTAAATTGATCGTGCATTCTATTATGTGAGGACATAGGTTGGGGAAATCTATTATGAAATCATTATTAATGTCTTGGTGTCTAGGACATGGATCTTCCTGAAATTTTTATGGTAGATAATTTCTAATCATACATTCAACATTAGAATTTGTTATACTATAACGGTTTTTTATCCATCTATGTTACATAGTTGAACCTAAAATTCTTCATTTTCTATCCCTGGAATAAAATTACAATAGTTGTTGTAATTTTTCCTTGATTTTAAAGTCTACTCTTGATTTCATGGTGTTTCAAATATTTTCTCGAATAACATAACCAACCAATCCAATGAGATAATTTTTTTCACAGCTTCAAAACTCTTTAATCGAACCAATCCTCTAATTCCTATAGGGATAATATGTATTTCTTATTAAAAAAATTTTAGTTCTTGAGATACGGTCCAAGAGAAGGATTTCATTTATCTTTTGAATTTACTTCCAAACCCTCTTTAGGAGATTAGTGATTTCAAGATATGTTTTAGAGAGGGGATCTTATATGTTATCATATTAATATCATTTTATAGCTCTTCCCACCACCACACTTTTGTGAGATTCTAAATTTGGGAATTAAGATCGTTGATGATTTTTATTTGGGATGTTTTACAATACATGATTTATTGGGATTCATTTCTTTTTATATCCAAAATTACTCTATTCATGGTTCAATATATAATGTTATATGTATTTCTATGAAAATAGAATTGTAGGTGTAACTAAAATTATTGTAAAACTATTATTGTTAAGATGATTAGGTCACTTAACCTTCATTATTTCTATAAGTCCAAACTATTTTTTTACCAAATGATACTTCATTATAATTGATATCTCATCTAAAATATTTGGGGAATGTTTATAATTTAATGAACAATTACTCTGGATATTAACTTGGAAGTAGTCTGGAATGAAAACATGAATAGAGATAAATATAGAATGAATGAATAGGAAATATAATATTAGATTTGAAATATTTTAATGACATTAACTTGGAAATGATAATAAGAAATTAACTGACCATAATATTTAATAATGATGTGTTATACTTCCATAAACTATTGATGTCAAATTGATTAGTATTTATCCCCTTATAGGTTCTAGTATTATGTTGAGGATATTGTACAATTTAGTATAAAATCTCAGTATAATAACATCAATTATTATTGTTCTACTATGAGTGGTCTTAATGTAAAAATAAAATAGGGAAAGTTGATTTATGTCTGTTTTTTTGTTTTCACCGATTCCATAGTTTTTCCATTATTTGAATAATGTTTCTTTAGATCATTGGTTGTAAAGATGGGATTTATATAGCCTTTAGTATGATGGTCTTGGTTCCTTAATCTATGGTTGTGCCCCTTTTTATGTCAGTTGTTTATTATTTTAGATACTTTTTATATGAATAATAATATAATTGTAGTTCGTTTTTGGGTTTTTGTAGAAATTACTAGATATTTTGTGAAATTTAATCGGTTAGACATTGTGAGATCAATGAGAGAGGGTATAGTTTATCAGTAGAATCATTATATTTTTATGAATTATTTATTTTAATTTAACCTTTTCATCAGATTTAATATGTTTATACACTCCCCTTGTTACCTCTCATTGTTAAAGAAGGTTGAATTTTATAAAAGGTATAATAGAAAATGGTTTTCAAGGTTCCTACCTCAAATCCCACTCTTTTCCAGAATTAGACGATGTTCTAAAACATTGATTTCAAACTATTAATCACTTGAATACAATGTAAAATAATTCCTTTAAATTCCTTGATGTTAAATCTCCTGAAATAACTAGTAATCAATCTCCTAAAAAATATTCTCCACAACTTTTCACAATACCCACTTCTAATGGGTTCTTTAGACTAGTGTCACATCAGTTAACAGAATCTCTGAAATTATTCTTCCCACCTCATGTTAGGTTATTTATATTTCCTTTATACTATTATTCAATTTTACTCAAAAAAACATCATGTAACTCTAGAAACTTATTTATATTTGTATGATTAATATTTTTTTCATTAGAATTGTTATATTATTTTTTTTAAATAAGGGAGAAATCCAAATAAATTATTTTAAAATAAAAATAAGACCTTTTTTATTCAATATAAATGTTGATACCTGATATTTACATATTTCCAAAAGACCCTCACCAACATAGACTAACTACTTTGAGACCTATCAGGATCACTAGGAGACCACCAAACACAACAAACCAACAAAGTAAGTAGTGAAGGTCATTCGAGTCTATAAAAAATAAAAACATTACGGAAAGAACCATGGAAACTATACTAAGCGTCAAGGGGACGTAGAGGACCATCTTCACCAAATTTGTTTTTGAAATTTTAAACACCCTAAGTATGTATTTATAAGGCCTTGAATATAAATATGACCACTAGTAGCACCTGGAATCATTATAAGTCTTTTGGTTTTTGTAATTGTTATAAAATTCTATAACTATTAGGTATTTTAGGTAATTTTATTATTTTATGTTTTATATGTCTATAAGTATATTTTTTATTCTAAGTATTTAATGTATCTTTATTATTTTATGTAACATAGGAACTTTAAGGTTTTTGAATGTTTGAATGTATTATTTATGTTAATAAATGAAGGTTTTTAAGTAAATGAACTGTTTGGAAAGAATACCAATCTATGTATTGAAGTGTATACTTATTTTGCTTTTAATAGAAATGAAATGTAATAAATTATACTATAATGAAATATATATGTTTCGAATGTTTTAAAATGCTTAATGTATAATGTCATTGGTTAAATAACAACACATTTTTGAATTTATATTTATTAAAGACATAAAATTATATTATATTCATGTTTTTAGTAAATAATATTTAAGAAAATTTAGAGAATGCACTATGTTTAATACTTTTATTTGACATCTTTGTATAACATGTGTTTTTTTATGTTTCATTAAAAAAAATGGACCATGGATGGCCAAGCTAATTTGTGAGCCTGGGGAGGCAGCGAAAACCACTATGATTAGGGTGGTCGAGCCTCGACTCCCCAGTATAAATACTTTAAAAAAATTATATTATATTCATGTTTTTAGTAAATAATATTTGAGAAAATTTAGAGAATGCACTATGTTTAATACTTTTATTTGAAATCTTTGTATAACATGTGTTTTTTTGTGTTTCATTAAAAAAAATGGACCGTGGATGGCTAAGCTAATTTGTGAGCCTGGGGAGGCAGCAAAAACCACTATGATTAGGGTGGTCGAGCCTCGACTCCCCAGTAACCCCACATAGGCTAGTTATGTAGATCCCACATGGGGTGGAGAAAAACCAAGGTGGCACCACCATGTGGGGTGGAACGATGGCAAAGGGTTGGCATAGGTCACTCCCGCAAGAGTACCGGTACAAGCCGATACCAGGGAGGGGGAAGAGAGTTAATTGGCATATGGATAAGAGGTTGAGGTATATAAGTTGGTCCTGAAACCTCTTCTGTTTCGATGTGGGAAGTGTTTTTTATAGGGGATCTAATCTGAGACATCCAATCATGACATGCGATATCTCAACATTTCTATTAGATCCAGCTTTCGAACCCCACCTCCAATATATTTTACTGTGTTTTTCATTAGTCGTCCAATCAGGACACGATTGATCTCGATCGCTGTCCTTTTTTTAGAACTCATAGTTTCCTCCAAACCATCCAATAAGACAAGATATTTTCTCAACTGTTCATTTTTATTAAACTGAGGGACTCTCCTACGACATCCAATGAGCATCGGTTGATCGTGGTCATCCATTATATTTCCATATCATCTACTTTTCTTCTTCTACTTCCACATTCCACACCAATAGCCATCGCCTTCCCCGCCACTATGTCTTCATATACCATGAGACCTCATATGCCTCTCCATGGCCCAGTTTTCCCCCTTCCCCAATCCAGAAGTCTTCAAGTGTGTTTTATTTTAATTTAAATCAAATTTTTTCCATGAAAAATTTCCATAAAATATATATATATATATATATATTGTCAAACGGTCGACCCATTTAAGATTTTAGAAAATTATGGTTTTTTTCTTCTAAATAGTTTGATCTGGTTCCATGGGTCACTTTTTTTATTTCTTTATGTTGAACCCTTTCAAATATATTTATAATAAATATAAACAGTTATATATCCTGGTTATTTAAACATTCATTTTCACTATAACCCTATGAGATTCCCCCCCCCAAACTCCCCACCAACCTCTTCTCTAATCCCCCATACAATTGAGGTCATGTAAGGTATTATTTTGTTCTCTGTTTGATTTAACCATATATATATATATGTATATAATTATTTATGTTTATACATACTTTCATAAAACAAACCAATTTTGGTTTTTGTGAATTTGGAATGATGAAAATTTGTTTTTAAATTATGTTCTTAATGAATGTAAATCATATAAAGGCTCTAAATCTTTTGTTTAATTGAACCATATATACTTATACGTGTAAATACATTAATATATATGTATATAAACAACATATTATTATTTTTATTTGGTGAGTGATAAATATTTTTATGATGATCTTTTATAAATCATGTAATTGTTATTTTTGTTTTGAATTTAATATGTAAAACCCATATATACACATTTTGTATATACGACTGTATGTGTATATAGATATAGTTTTTAATTATAATCCGAATTATGTTTTCATATAACTTATTTTAGTATTAAAATAATGTTTTTGAAGTGTATGAAACTTATAACAATTTATCGAACATTATTTTGGTTATGAAAATCTCATGTATACAATTTGTATATATATACTGTTCTATATAATCTTTAAAATCTAATACTTCATGGAATTTTTCAAGCGATACTTATCAGAAATTATATAATTTTTTAAGCATGTATAAATTACATTAGGGTTCAGTAAGTGTAGAATGTGGTTTGAAAACCAACACATATATGTATACGTATATATAAATATGTATAATGTATTTAATCATAATATGTTTATGAATCATTTCTTCCTATGATAAAAAATTATTTTAAAATTAAATTCCTATCCTTATACAAATTATTTTAATACATATTTTGAAACTCACGTGTATAATTAAGTACAACAATTATATATATAAATATATATAGAAGTCTGAATGACAAAAAATTCTATTTGGTATTGGAAAACTATAAGAAAAATTTTTTTAGTGTGTTCCTAATATTTTTAAAAGAAGTCATTTGTATGTTATTTAAAATGATATTACAAGAATATCAATTTATTAGTTTTGGATAAATAGTTACAAGTGTCTCTTGTTTAATACACTGACACATACGTGCACAGTGAAGTCTTTTTAATTTTTTTTTGCATCAATCACTAAAATGTAATAAATTTTATACATCTATAAATATTATATCTTAATTCATGCTGAATCTTCCACAAAATACAATTAATTATTAAATTTAATGTTTAAATGACACCTCCATTTATCGGAGTACGGTTTGAACATGATATATTACTCTCTTAAATTAAAAAACAAATATTTCTGTACATAAAATGATTAATTTTATGAAACAAGGGTTTTTTTATTTAAGATTTATTATTTCATGTGACAAACAAAAAAATTATATCATCAATTATAATAATTTATGGATTAATAATTTTATTATTCAAAGTGTTATGGGTCACATTCTATAAGACGAATTATTTAATTTTTAAAAGTGGTATGGTATACTTAAAACAGGAGACATAATTTTATTATTCAAGGTTTTATGGGACACTTTGAATAAGATACATAATTTAATAATTCAATTTGTTATTGTACACTTTGATTTAAAGACATTTAGACATATCAAGAATTAATTGTGATTATTACGTAATGGGTGAGGCACTTTATGGCCACATGATGCATTGGAAGGTCTCATAAGACAAACTAGGTCATGGGATGAGGCCTTGAAATAATGATTCTGTATAGTCTTGGCACGAATCATCGTCAGAATGTTTTAGAATTTCAAGCATATGAATTTTCCTCATTAGCTGATTAATATTTAACCAAAATTGTTATTTTTATGTTATTATAACATTGTTGGTTAGGAATCATTTAAATATGATTACGGTAATAAATGCACATTGAATAGTGAATCATGTACTTGGAAAGTTACTTATAAATAATTTGTAGCACTTATATTCGGAACGTTGATACTGAAGTTAGTAAAACATTTGTCAATTCATGAATTGAAATTTATGTGTTATGTGAATAATGATTTTGTTACTTGTGAAATTATGAGAAATTATTATTACATGTGTACCTACATCCATGCACGTCTCCCTTTAATTAGTTTGATCGACATGTTTCTATTATGCTGCATTCCATGAATTTTTTACTAGTATGATTATTATGAAAAGTGTTTTATTTGTAGAATTTAAATAAATATAAGAATTCTTCTGTATTATATTTGCATAAAAATGGTTTCAAGTATCCTTTGAAAAAACATGATGACATGATGAAATAAATTTTGATTCCTTTTTAGAAATTTTTTTATAATTTTTTAATGGATGTTAACTTAAATAATTTCATTAATTAGTTTTAAAACACCTTACTGATCATTTTAAATGCTCACCCTATGTTTTCAACATATTATTATAGGATTTATAGATTTTTCATATATGAGTTATACTATGTTGTTGTTTTGTTATGAATCTTATGTCATTAAAATTTGATTGAATGTATCAGTTGAAACTAGTTTTCAAGAACCTATTCTGGGAAGATTCATTGTGATGGAATGTGATGTGAAATTTTATCATCGTGTTATTATATAATCAATTACACAACATGTTTTTGGAAATTACTCTAGGATTTTTGGGTTGGTTTTTCACAATTGGTATTAGAGGAAGGGTTTATACAATTATAGAAAATTAAAATAGAAAAAAATTATATACTTCATTGAATAGATTCGTTTCATAAAATTTTTCGGATGGAAGCCGATGGTTCACCAATAATCCCTTTTTTCTCTTCAAGCTGAGGCACTAGAAACCATAATTCATAATTCATGCATGGATGAATTTGAGCCCTTTGGAGACCTTCATTTATACTGCAAACATCATTACCAAATTTCTAACACTCCTAGTATACTTCAATTCCATTGAGGATTAGGCATTGTTTATTTCATCATGGTGCATGATCAACTCACATTATATTAACATAGAAAAAAGTACATTGAGGTACTCTTTAAATTTTTGACCCTATCATATTGTTTTCTATCCTTACGGTATTTCCATTAACCTACATGATAGGGAGAACTCCATCGATCGTATCTTATTCAAATGAATTGATACATTCTATATGGTCAAGTAAGGGACATTGAAATTATGGAGGTTGAGCATTTTAATTCATTTTACATACCTCAAGTCTATAATGATGTCTAAAAACATTAGACCCCTCAAGAAACTATCTCAAAATAAAATGTATGTGTACATGAGTTTGACATGACTTTCTCATTCTTCATCTATACTAGAGAAATCAAGGATTTTGAAACTGTTCTAGAGATTTGTTTAACTAGAAGGAACTGGGAAATCACTGACATCGGTGGAACTGGTGAAGGTATAAATAAAATTCCATTTTTTATTCAAATTTTGATAATTAATAATGTTTCTGAAAAAATGTACTGGCATCAAGAGTGCTGTTTATGGGATGGTTCTAGGATGGATAAAAGTATGATGGAATTGTGAGGATGTAATTATTTTGATAGGGAATAATGTAGCTCACCAAACATATTTTTATTTGTAATAATGACATTATCTTAATCATTATTATTATTATTATGTTTTTTACAAGGGTTACATCCAAAATAATTCTTGATTAATAAAAATAAGATAGGTTTTATGCAATAAAAATGATGAATCCTTTCATTTATATAAGGCCAAATAACCCTCACTAACCTAGAATACCTATTAGGAGAACTACCTGGATCACTGATAAGCCACCAAATACCAAAAATAGTCCAAGTTAGTTGGGAATTTCCATTGGGGTAGTCACAAATGAAAAAAAATTATGGAAAGAACAATGGAAACTATACTATGAACCAATGATATGTAGAGCACCATCTTCACCGAATTGTTTTTTCCAACTAAACATGTATTAATAAGGACTTCAAAATAAATATGATATTAATAACTGTTGGAGTATTTAGAAGACTATTTGTTTTTGTAATGGTTATAAAATTCTATTACATTTCGGTATTTTATGTATTTTGATTACTTTAAGTATTCTAAATATATGAGTATTATAAATATTCTATGTATTTAAATTATATTAATTATTTTAAGTACATTAATAACAATAAGGGTTTGAAAAGTTTCAAAGTATGATTTTAGTTATTAAATGTATATTTTTCTATATATGTAATTTTTTTAATGAATACCCCTCTATGTATTAAAAGTGTGTAATTTTTTAGCTTTTAATAGAAATGAAATGTACACAGTTATTTTATAAAGAAATCTAAATGTTTCAAATGTTTTAATCTGATTTAATTATTATATCCTTGGTTAAATAATAAAATAGTTTTACATGAGGATATACGTTATTTTAAAAATAAAATTAACAAGATTTTCATTTTAAAAAGAATATATGTTTTTAAAAGAAATGAAAAGTTTTTAAAAAATGTTTTGTTTTGATATTATAATGTTTTAAAACATAAAATGACTTTAAAATCATATTTTTTTATTAATAAAATTATTGAATTTTTTTAAACTTCACTTTTTTACTCATTTTCTTTCTAATCATTGGTTACCTAGTGTTTTTTTATTTTTTTTTTTAAATGGCCCTTGGATGGGCATGAAACTAACCAGTTGCGTGTGGCATCATGCACCACTGTAAGTGGGGCAGTAGAGCCTTGACTCCCCAACTAGTCCGTATAGGCTAGCAGTGTTGAACACGCGGGATGGGGGGATGAATAACAAAGGCATCACCACTGTGTGGGTTGGCACGACAGAAAATTGTGGGCACAAAGCCCCCCCATAAGAGAACATGTCCAATGTGGTGCCATGAATGGGGCAAGAGAGTCAAATAGAATATGGATGAGTGGTCGAGGTACATAAGGAGGTCCCAAAACCGCTACCACATAGATGTGGGATGATTTTTATTTATTGAGGATTTAATCTTAGCCATCCAATCATTCTGCGCTAGATCTCAACTATTTGATCCATTCTATCTTTTGAACCTCGCTACAGCTCCCTTTTATAGTTTTTTTCTTTAGTTTCCCGATCAGGACGTTGTTGATCTTGGTTGCTCTTTTTTTTAAATCACACAATTTCCCCCAAATCGTCCGATCAAGCCATGATATAATCGAAACTGTTCAAAAAAATTTAATGTAGGATCTCTCTTCAGCTATCCGATCAACCTCAGTCAATCGTGGTCTTCCATTCATTTTCACCATCTTGTATGTTTCTTATTCTTATTCCTCATGCCACACAAGTGTCCATCGACATCCTCTATACTAATTATTCCACTCCCGTGAGTCCTACTATCCCAATATGATGCTTGATTGTCCACCTTCAACTTTACACAAGTATTAATGTGTGTTTTATTTTAATATAAACTAAACATCATTCCAATAATGTTTTTCGTAATATATATATTTTATAAAACAGATGATCCCTTTCGGATTTTCGCTAATTATTTTCGTGTGTAAATTGTTAGATCCACTTCATGGGGTCTCTTTGTTTATTTTTATATGTTGAACTACTGTATATGTGTACAAAAATATAAACAGTTATATATCCCTCTTATTCAAACCATGATTTTCACCATAACCCTACATGGATTTTTCATCCCAACTCCTCTCCATCCTCTGCTCAACTCCACCCTTCATTTAAAGTCATGTAAGGGATTATATTGTTTTTTGTATGATTAAACCATATATATATATACACTTATATATGTATATATGTTTATTTATAAAACAAAGCTATTCTGGATTTTGTGATATTTGAATGATGAATATTTGTTTTTTAATGATGTTATTAATGCATGTAAATAAAGTGGGGGTTATATTTTTTCAGTATAATTGATCCATATATACACTAATGTGTATATACATTAATATATAGATATACACACACACACAAATAACTAACCATTCCGGTTTCGTATTTCTCTTATGATGAAAATTGTAATGATGATATTTTTTGAATTCATGTAAGGGTTATTTTAGTTTCAAATTTGATATGTAAAACACATTTATACACTTTTTTTATATACGGTTATATATATGTATACATATAGATTTTAATTATAATAGGAATTAGGTATTCATAAAACTGTTTTTAGTGATTAAATAACATTTTACATCTGTATGAAATTTATAAGGATTTATCAAACCTTGTTTTGGTTATCCAAATCCCATTTGTACATTATATATATATATATATACAGATTTATATAATCATAAAAATGTAATCAATTTGGGGATTTTTATGGGATATTTATCGGTAGTTAGATAATTATTTTATGAATGTATTACTTGTAAAATTGTTTACTAAGAGTTGATTTGGGTGGCTAAACAAATATTTATGGGTATAAGTATATATACATATGTATAATGTATTTAATCCTAATCTATTAGAACTTCTTTTCTTGTTATGATAAACAATAATTATTAAAGTTTATCACTATCCTTATATATATTATTTTAATTATGATATTTATACTCTTATGTACAAATAAGTACCACACTTACATATATGCATCTCTGAATGATCAAAAATGCAATTTGATATTGGAAAATGATAAAAAATGGTTGTTTTTTAATTGTATGCCTAAATGTTTTAAAAGAAGTCATCACTTTGTTCATACAATTTATAGTACATGCATCTCATTATATAATTTAATAATAAATAGTGGTATGTATATCTTTTTTAATACACTTAGACATATTTGTATAGTAATGTATTTTTAATTGGTTTTGTATCAATCCCTTACATGTGAAAAATTATATACATCTACAAATATTATATCAAAATTTATGCTGAATCTATTACAAATTACTATTCATTATTAATGATTATGTTTTACATACACCACCATTTAATAGAGTATGGTTTGAAAATGAATGATAACTATCATAAATAGAAAAAAAAATTCAATATATAAAATGAATAATTTCATGAAACATGGGTTTTGGAATTTATGATTTGTTATTTCACATGAGAAACACAAAAAATATATTATCACTTATGATAATCTATGGATTATAAAATTTATTATTAAAATTTGAGTGGGGAACATTGAATAAGATACATAATTGAATTATTCAAAGTCGTATGGGAAACTTTTAATAAGATACATAATATAATTATTCAAGGTGGTATGTGTCAAATTGAATAAGGGACATAATTTGATAGATCAAGGTTCTATGTGAAACAATTATTTAAATACATTTAGTTATATGATAAATTCATTGGACTTATTATGTTATGAGTGAGGCCCGTAATAGCATCTTGACGCATCAGTAGGTCTCATGAGATAAAATATTTCTTGTTACGAGGCATTTAAATAATGATGATGTATGTTCTTTACACAAGGCCACGCCATAATGATTTAGAATTTATATGATATGAAATTTCTTCATTATGGGATTAATATTTAACCAGCCATGTGGTTTTTTGAATAGTAGAATATCTTTGGTTAAGAATCCTTTTCTTATTATAATGTTAATAAATGCATGTGGAGTAATGAATTATGTACTTGGAAAGTCACATATAAAAAAGTGTAACAACTATTTTCAGAACTATGATAGAGAAGTTAGTAACACATCTATCAATTAATTTATTTCAATTTATGTGTTATGTGAATAATTATTTTTTTACTTATGGAATTCTAAGAATGTATTATTATATGTGTTCCTACACAGTTGCAAGTTAATATTAAATTAATTTGACCAACATCTGGACATTATGCAGCATTCCATGCATTCTTGTACTATTATTATTATTCTAAAAATTGTTTTATTTGTTGATTTTAAATTAATATATGAATTCTTGAGTTTGATATTTTCATAATAATGATTCCATGTAACCTTTTTAAAATGAATATGACATATGGCATGAAATGTTGTATCCTTTTTAGAGGATTTTTTATAATTATTTAGAGTATTTTTTTGAAAAAAATTATTAATTATTTTTAAAATCCATTACTGAGCATAAGCGCATGATCCTCATTCCAGTTCCAGAGGACTCTCTATGTTAATCCATGAGACCTAGGTTCAGAACTAGGAAGAGGTATAATTCTATGAAATGTAGTAGTATTGTGTTGTAACTGTAGCATTTACTATTCGGTGTTGTAGCATTCAGAACTATTCACTTTGGGCCACTAGTTTGGGCATCGAGCCATTAGTTCCAAAGGGCCACCCAAACCTTTAGTCCAGTAAGGCTTTCGGGCCACCTTTAAGGACATAAGGACAACTCAAGGCCTTTATGCCTTCTTAAGGCCTTCAGGCCACATAATCAGTGCAGTCGCCCCAGACATACTCAATCAAAATGAAGAAGCCCAGGAGGATGATTCAGATCAGGTGCACTCACTAGAAAACAACCAATGGATTTAGATGAATAATAGGTTATGGATATGACATATGGACCTGCCTATGCTAGCACAAGAAGCATTGCCAGATAGCCATGAAAAATTTTATATCTACCATCACGATGAAAATGCTGGAGAGGGGTAGTTCCATGTAGTTATAGACTAGTTGAATTCACTAAGATCATGGGGTTAGGTAAGGTCACATAAGCCTATGGGCCATTTAATATCTATGTCTATGGTACTTTTAAGGGTTCCCCCTCATCTCATTAAAGGGTTCTTATCAAAAATAAATAGAAAATGAAGGCCTTCAGGCTATTCAGGTTATATGGTTTCCAGAACCTAGACCAGGAAGATTCTCTATGATATAATGTGACGTGTAATTTTATAAACATTTTATTATAAAAAAATTACACACCATGTTTTAGGAACTGACTACGGTCTTCTAGGGTTGGTTCTGCATAACTACATCATCATGTCTTCAATAATATTATCTCCTAGTGCATTGTGTGTCATTTGTACTCTATATTAAGCCGACACATCCTCTCTATTGTTGTGGATTTCATAACCTAATCACTAATAACTCTTATACTCTCATAAAAATATGAATTATTTATCAAATAAATATATACATGATATAATTGTGTATTTCCTATTATTCATTTGTTCTCATAATGTATACATATATATGAATATTTTTATCATTCATGGAATTATCAGAAATTTTTTTTCTCTTCCCTATAGAATGCTATTTTTTGTTAATCATTGCACTATTTTCCAATATTTTTTAATTGTAAGAAAATAAACCTATGAAAAGATATTACATATCATTATACTGAATTTAAGGGTGAAATTATATTTTCAAGCAAGAACATCATCATCCGTGGAATTTTCATTTAGTATTATCATGACATTATTACTATTAGATGGATTATATTTACATATCTTCATGCAAAAACATAGGTAAAAATATTCACTATTCATCACCCAAATATTTTACGTGAAAGACCCTAATCTTATTCAAAAAACAATTATGTGAATAGGTTTTCTATAAATCCTCACACAAGTTGGTCAAGGATAATGTGGTTATCTTCTTTGGAAATAATTACTAGTAATCAAATTCTATCATTCGCGTAACCAAGGTGGCTTGTGGGACTTTATCTCTTCATGAAAGTAAGAATGAAATTATTTTCCTGTACTACATGAAATCTAGAATGTTTGAAAAATTGGTTTAAATTCAAAAATAGATGTGTTTTTATTCACTTAATCATGTTCAGAAAAGTGCATAGACTATATAGAGAATCACATTAATGGTAATGATCCACATTTTATTTCCTCATGAAACAAGAGATATCACAAAAACACTTCAAAAGGTAACACCTCATTATAGCCTCAATAATTTATGATGAAGTTTGCAATGACATTATACCATCATTAATTCCAACTCAATAGTTCCATAAAAATCTGAATATCTCAATGAATCTTATAATATACTTTAACGGAGATTACTCCCACAACTTTTTCCTCAACTTCTTTAATTCACATAACTACTGAAGCTCATACACTTAATTTATCATTTATTAAACTAAGAACGAATCATATTAAATATTTTTAATGAATCATAGGTAAATAAAATTATTCTACAACTGAAAATTCATTTTAATAATTTATTTTTGAACAATATAGTTAACTCTAAATCTTTGACACCCTCTACTATGCTCAACATCATGGTATTTATAGATAATTATTCCCCACCTGTACATATTAATTTTATACCGATTGAATGATTCCAAAAATCAAATCATTTAAACCATTATTTATATATCTAAAATCCAATTTTATTTCTAAAATATTCATGTGGAACCATTATTTTCTTCAAAAAGGATTCGAGTTTCCAGCTTCTATACAAAATTTAATTTTCAGCTATTATATTTCATGCATTAACATTCAATTACATGAATGTTTTCACTTATAAGGCCAATCCATACATGATATATATTTTCCTCTGTAATCCCCAATTATTTTATTATATAGTATAGAAAATGTATATTCTTAGGAAAAAGTCCCCATGCACACCACTAATAAGCATTGTTATATTCTTGGTTTTCATATGATTTATTTTTCCACTTGAGACCGGTTCGATATTGGGGATGGAGGCCCAAAGAAAGTGACTGATGTAATGTCAATTTATGTTTCATGATATGTTTAAGATGACTCATGGTAGATTATACAATGACTAACTATAAGATAAAGTGATCGAAATTATTTCATCATTATAAATAGAGAAAAAATAGTACATACCTCTAAAATTCTCCCACATCAGAATTGGATTTTACATCACGCTACCCTATAATCCTTGATACAAAATAATGAATTTGTTTATGTATTTGAGTATCCTTTATTAGACACTCCTTATCACTCATGTGTGCCACACTACCCATTACCTGAGCCCACACACCCCCAAGATCCATACGTGTACTCATTTATGTTATACCTGGTCATACCTCCTATGTGAACACCTACGATATCATTTAACTTTGGCCTTTGGATAGATAATTTTATTAATAAGTAAAAAATAATACATTTTTTTATAAATTTTTGGGAATTAATCATTGTTTTTAGACACATTCCAATAAAATATCATTCTAAAATATACTCATCTAATTTTTTTTCCAAAACCTACTGTGAAAAATTAATTTATTTTTCATGGTATTCATTATCATAATTATTTGTCCAATATATGAATTTTCAATGTATATTCCATAAAGGCAGAGTCTTCATATTCTTCAATAGTCTTAAATAATTTTAACTATCAAAATATAACTGTCACATGTATTTATGCATTAAAATGAGTTGAATAGTACTCTAAAGTTAATTGAGATAGTATTCATAAAAAATAATTAATGAAACATAATGTTCAATATATTAGAGACATAATGACCACATTTACAATAAATAAAATTCATCTAAATGAAACATCATAAGTTCTACCTCACAATAATTTTTTAGAATGTGTGGTCGATCCATTCACCATGGAAGACACTTACAGACAACATGTTTCTTCTTATGTACATAGGAATTATCCATTTGTAAATTAAATGCAATCTCTATGTATTATGTTTTTTATTTACGGTATGATGGTTTTGAAGAAAATAGTTTTCCATCGTATATATTTATAATATTTTAAATAAAATTCCTGAAGCAAGGTGCTCAGTTAGTGTGAAATTTTGGGGATGAAGAGGTTCAATATTGAAATATTATAAATTATATATATATATATATATATATATTGTATCATACATTCATTCTATTTTACATTTTTGGTAAAAATTTATTAAATAATTCCTTCATCATATATTTTTTAACACCATTTAATACATAATACATGTTTTACCCAAGGATTAACATAATATTTTTCATTATTGGGAGATTTGTTAAAGAACTATGATAGGATAAGTAATAATTTAATTAATTAATTAATATATTGATTTTTAAATTTTATAGACCTCAACTCATCTATATAATTCCAACTAATGAAAACCCCTTGGTTATCCTCATAAACCAAGGTATTTGGAGAGTGTATGATGGATGTTCATTTATATATGATCAAATATCTATCAAGGATTAGAAATCAGTGTGACATCCAAGCACATGGATCTCACCAATGTCTATAACACGAATATATTCATCATCATTGATCGATATAGACTAGATTTATGGAGTTTTTTTTCATTTATCTAATTATTTGATTTGTTTTTATTCATTTTTATCATATAATTAATGAAATGAGTCCAAACTGAATATTGGAGGAGGTTTTTCCCACTTATTGTGTTTTTTTATTTATTCCCCCATTCATCACACATTTTTCATTATAGTTTTTTTTCTGATTTATTAAAAATACAGGGTAGACCATCAATGCATTGTTGTTCTTTAGATTAATATATTTACACTCTTGGTTTGGGTTCTCTACTAATGATAAGGATGTTGTGTACGACGATGATATATGGGTTGCAATCATAATGGGAGAATCTATATCATGGTTTTTCATGAGGTGATGCCATGTTGTGATGGGAGGTGATTATTGAGTAGATTTTGAAGAAAGAATCCATCCACAGATGAATATCCAAGTTCAATAAACTCAAATATTTCCTTTATAGTCTAGTTCATGGATTATTAAATAGTATTTGAGGCTTTATCATAATGTGATTTATGTTTCGTAACATTTTGAAAAATATCCTCAACATAATGTGTAGTGTGGAAGATACATGTTGTGTTAACCCTTTCTGTAGTGGAAAATTTTTACATGTGATGAAAAACAACCAAAACCTTGTGTTCCACACAAGATTCCATAGAACAAGGTTATATAATCTAGAAGTGTGCCCTAGGTGAAAATGGGAAGAGGAATATGTTGGGTACTCGGACACAGATAGGTATATGGGTATGATCTATGTAGGTAAGCATGGCTAGATTACACGATCATGGTAATAAATCCAAGTAAAGGACATATCCAGGTGTAGAAATTGCAGAACATGTTTTTTTCTCCCATTAAATGCCTTATTGATTCTATAGGGAAGGTTGTGGTCCTCTTTAATTTTAGTATAAACGAGTATCATTTTGGTGCATTTACATGGTCCTTTCCCAAGATAGTATTTTGTGGCATCATTTCCTAAGCATAGAATATGATCCTCTATATAGGACTAGTTTTGGATATAATTTTAGAAATCACTCCATGTGGCTTGGGTGGGATCCAATATCACACATTCTTCTTCCTTGTGTGGGGTGTGATGAATAATCATGACAAGAAATCACAGGAGTATGATCCCATACGTAGTAGTTTATTCTACTTTGTTTCTGGTATACAGTAGAGTCCCTAGGTGAGATCCAAATATAATCATCATTATCTATAGAGTTCTAACATGTAATTATTTAGAGATTCCTAATGAGTATGGACTCTCAAATGAACACCATCAGTGATAGCATGGATCATGGGTTGGTTTCTCTCGAATGAACATTAAATTCAATATCCTAGAAGCATATCATGTTATGAGTATGTCTAAAAAACTGTTGAGGCATTTTGTCTATCATGATTGTATTTCCATTTAATATTTTTACGTATCTTTTTTCATACATACTCATAGTACTATGATCTTATTAAACTCTTGATTCATTAGTTTTAGAGAATTGAATCTATCTTATTTGGTATTGTTATCATCGCCCAAGAATTATAATTTTCTTCACATGTAAAGTATTAAGATGATGAATTATATTTTGATGGAATCAATGGACGGACGATATAATATAGAGAATTGTTGAGGTAGATAGATTCAAATTCATATTAATCATTTTTTTTATAAGTAGCCCCTCATTCCTAGTTGGTTGTACTAATATCTATTTTTTGGTTGTTCTTGAATTATTACCTTTATGCTTTCTAGTACTTGTGTTACTTTGATGTGGGATACATATGTATGCATGAATTTGTTACAAGTTGTATTTTACCTTTGATCTCAATATGTTTATAGTAGGTGCGCTTGGGGTGTCACACTATGTTTACTTTGAGCCAGGTGGGACAAGGTGGGTCCATTTTTGAAATAGTGGAATCAAAAGAGTGTACATATTAGGACCATAATTTGAAGGTTTTACAGTTGTAAGGATATGTTCAGGTACTATGACAATAGTACTAATGTGGTATGAGTTTAGTTCTGGATCTAGGGACTCTCATGTTGGTGATTCAATATATGTATTCACTCATCAAGGCTCTAAAAAATTTATTTTTTACTCATTAACTGTAGCCATGGGTTGTAGTGAAAACATTGGTACATGAATTAGGCAAGAATTGGTTTTGGTTTCCACGTCATTCTTGAGTCAGCTATTTAGATAAATTTTTTTACATAGGTTCATCCGGATTATTTTAGGATGAATCTATGATTCTATAAATTTACGGATCCATATCAGGATCATGATGATGGTCTTCCTATTGATGAGTATTTGGTTTAGGTACCTGTATTGAAGGTAGTACCTCCTTGTATTTTTCAAGATTTTCCACCACTAGATGAGACACACTTTGTGGAGGAAATACCAGATGAATATTTTTATATGCTAACAACACTCGTTATGTTTTATAGGTATTGAGCCCTCATGTTTCTAGAAAATATCATCCCCTAGTTGATAAGGACTAGCTTGAGGTTGTTACATGATTTTATCAAATAATGATGAAACCCCTAGATTAGATGGTTGTCTTACTATCATTTCATCTTAAGGATCTACATGGTGATGGTGGAGTCCGGTTACTCAAACTCATGATGAGACATCTATTTATATGATAATATTGAAGAATCTATTTGGTGACTATTAATACACAACCATGGTACACGTAGTGTGTATCTAGGAGATTCAACTGATTTATTAGTGTAGGATGACCATGGAAAAGTATCCATAATGGTTCACCAACTTCTCATGATACACTACTGATTTTGTGTGTGATCATTTATTCGATGAATGGAACTTCGTGTAGGGATTACACTGATTTTTCATGGATAAAGTAATATAAATATTCGATACTAATTTTTTTGGTTCAAGAACATGAATTGGATGTTCGGATATTTTTGGCTATGTTTACACTGATAGTTGGTGTTGGTATTGGGAACATAGTACCTAATATGTTGAAAAATGATATCTGATGATAGAACATGGATCCATGAATAATATTTAATTGAAGATATAATTTTAAGATAGAGGGTAATTATTCCAATGATCTTAGGATGGTTCTATTCAGCTAAGAGAGAGGTAGTGTTTAAATTGTGACGATTGGGGACACCTCACATGGGATAGTATGACCCACATTTTAGTTTATAGACATATGGTCAATGGTTTTCCAAGAAAAAATATGATATAATATTCAAGGATTTGTATAGTGTAGATGATGTGCTATAGGATTATAAATCATAAAAAGTGGTGTTAAATATTTGACCTATTTTCCACCACCACCGATTGGTGGTCCTTAGCAAGATTAGGGAGCTGGTTGCTAGGGACAAGGACCACTGAATGTAGTGAAGTCCAACGATGAAGTGACTCCAGTGATGATTAAAGGTATGATTTTTTGTGTAATATAAATTTGATACAATACTAATATACATTTGTGTGATAAAATATTTTCTTTCCACTTACCTATATTGAGATTTGTAGATATTGGTTAAGATCATGGCACGACCCTTGTGATTGGAGTGTCCCAACATAGAGGATTCAACATCCACACAATTCTATTGATAGTGTGGCCAGAATCATTGAGGTGAGAGCTTTTTATGGGATCCCATTTTAGTAGTATTGTGCCCATAAAAAAATTTTTTATTTATGTTATGGATTTCATCATCTCGTTCCATTGCTAACTATTTCAAGAAAATGATGTGGTGTGTCTAGGGGGATGGGATACACATTTCATTTATCATTTATAGGTATAACTTGGATAATAAGGATTTAATTACGTGTATAAGGATACAACTGATTACTCACCAATAAGCTAGTATAACCCTTGGAATGGTGGATATTATGAGTTTTCAGCTTTCTATAGTGGTGGTTGATAATGAGGAAAACATTCCTTATGACATGAAAAACACACCTCACCATTAAGTTATTCAATTCTACAAAGACTTTAACTCAGTAACTACCACTATATCAATTCTATCATATGGAATGCATCTAATAGATCTTCATGAGATGACGATGAAATTGAAGGAAATAAAGAGGAAAGGAATTTTATGAACTAGTGTGTCACCCTAGGTAGCCCCAATGTTGTTCACTAAGGAGGAGAAAAATAAATTGATGATGTATGTTGTTAATTTTCACCATATCTAGGGTATGGGGAAGAATAAGTTTCAAATACCGAGGATCGATGACATATTTGACATGTTGAGAGGGGAAAGATGTATCTCAAGGATTGACCTCAGATCAGTTTATAACAATCATCGAGTATTAGAAAATGAGAAAACATGGTAGGTATAACGGTTACCACATGATATTTACTTACTGCACGAGGAAAAGTATAAGCAGTATTGAAAATTGGTTTTCAAGAAATTATGTGACCCAATAGATATGACTGTGAAAGATATCAAACAATCATAACAATGGATTTTCTCACAGATTGAGTATAGTTTGAAAAACTGTGCTACTTAACCATGCATCGACATGCCATACATAGTGTTTTGAGCAGGGTCTGAACATGATTTGGACCAACCATGTAAAACAATCATGCTCTCCCATTTTAGGGTGAATTTACAATGTTTCCCATAAAGAAACTTAAAACCTAATTCTTCCCATCCTAATACAATTTCTATTAGAAAACTTTGGTTTTCCTCTCCTATGAGATTTTATCCTCTAGCATTTGGTTTCTTTGATATCTCCTAGATCGTTTCACCAAATCAAGATCCCTCGGTTATGTTGGATAGCAGGAGTAATGATCATCAGTCACCGACCTTCCTATGTTACTATTCCCATCTATATTCACTGTTTAGGTGCAATATATTTTTCTTTTATATTTAGTGAATTGGAACATTATTAATTTTCATTCATATATACTTTAAATATGAAGCCTCTTCTCAATTTGAAGTCATCCATGGCCCAAAGGTAGGGGTGCTATGGTTTTCCCTCAATATTTTATTTTTTTCATTTCTCTACCATTGTGCCGCCTGTGGTCCTTTTTTGGGAGTTTCCTAGAAATTATTTTGGTGATTATAATAATCATTTTCATGTTAATATACTGATGAGGAAAAAATATAGAAATTTTTTAGGATTCCAACCCCATTCATCGACACCACATTGGCCTTATAACATGAAAATCCACTTTGTACTTAATATTTTAAATGGCCAATCACCGTCTAAAAATTCCCCTTGGATTGGAAATGGAATTTTACCCATGTGTGTAAATTATTTATAGATAATAGCTCTTCTTATGTTTTTTAACCATAGAATTTATTTATGTATCTTGATTTATTCAAATTTCATGTTTATATTGAACATATTTCATCAAGATGGATTTTTATTCATAATTTAATTAAAAGGACTAACTCAAGTAAAGGAATATCAATGGAAAGACCAGGCCTATTGATTTCTTAGTATTATTATGATCTTAATGAACTATGAGGCCATGGATTTATTATATTAGATTGTTAATATTATTATGAGGTGAATCTTTGGTTATGATTACTATTCTAATATTTTTGTTGAGATTAAATGGGGAATTATAGTCAAATGATTTTTTGAGAATATCTATTCACTATCCCTTACATCAGGTTTGGTCATGAAATCTCCCACCTGATAATTTTATGTGCGAGATGGGAAAGATCATAAATTTTTCTCTATTTAGGGTGTTGGGAATGTAATATAACCCAAAATATGTAGAATGTTGATCATGAAATCTCATATTTATTATGAGATTCAGGGATGATTCCATATGTTTGAGCCTACTAGCTTGTTTGACAATTAATAAAGACTTTTGTTACAACCAGTTATAGAATAAACCTAGTATCTTGGTATATGACTACTTATATTCTCAAGTACTGTGTCCATATAGGTGGAAAAAATATATAATAAGACCGTATATATATTTACTATATATTGGTATGGTTACCGATTAGACAACTACCATCCTATGCTGAACCCGGTTGAGCTTCCATGTGTCCATTTAGATCCTAATCTTATGATATCCATTTATTCAGAATTGTAAATTAGTCTTATTACGTATACGCTTTTGTATCTATATACAATGGACAAATTAATAATAGACACTATTGGCAGTGGCATGCTATAATTTTATATCACGCCCTACATGGGCCACCATTGGTATCCAAGTTAGTTAATTTTCTTATAGGTATGGATATGGTCAAGAACCGTCCTATAGATGATTTATTTATGTATTAATTTTTTGGACCATATGAGAAGAGGACATATCATATGATATAGATTCAAATTGGACATTATTTTTTCCATTCTGATTTTTTTATAGATTTTTTGTATACGATTTGCCCTTATTTTCCACCTTTTCTATATCAAAATTCAATTACATCAAATTTTATATCATTTAACCATTGGTATTTTAATATTATTAACATTGTCTATTTACGTCTGGTTTACCTGTTTTTTACAGTATTTTTTATATTCTACATCTTCTTCATTGGGTTACTAGTTCTGTAATTATTATGTTTTTTATATTTAATTATGTTGTTGTTGATTAATTGATATGATCTATTTTCAATCTGATTTGATGGTATAGTCTCTCCACTATACTACCTTAGACCCACGCTTCTAGTCAGTAGCCTCTGGCATATGGAGAGGCTCTATTAAGGCCATGGGCCCCACCAGCTCTGAGCACATGTTAAGTAGATTATGCGTTGGGATGTAAAATGATGTATCAAAGGAGAATTTTAGTCCTATATTACTATTTATTTATTAGATAGGATATGTGGAGATTATGGAATTTGTTAATAATCATGTTCATTGGAGTAGCTAACCCACGTATAGGGGAATCCCAAATTACATAGGATGAGTTGTTATTATTTATTATTACACCAATTATGGTTGCTATGACCACACCATTAGGATACACAAAATTGTGATGATGTTATTAATAATGGTGTTATTTAAATGACTTTTATATTTCTTGGATAGATAAATTGGGCGAATTTCCTTACATGTATCATTATAGTATCCTTATGACTAATTTTCCTTTCATTTTTCAATTCCACGTATACTTTCAGAATTTATTTTAATGTTTAAAAATATTAGGGTATTGGGAATCATATTTGTAAATATGTTTAAATTTATTAACAGACTAAGGAAACATAAATGATACTTAAAATGTCTACCCTAACCTAATTTTTTATACATAGATTAAATTATATAGGAAGAGTAGTCTTTTATGGAACGTTGATCTATAGACTATTGGTAATAAGGGGTGGAATGTGTTTTGGTATGGATTAAGTAAATTCTATGTTTCAATTTATTGGTTGTATGTAACGTTATAAATTGAATGTGGATTACCATATAATTAAACTATTTTAGTGTGTTTTAATTCATATATTGAAAAAATTATAAATTGAATAGAACTATTAAAATCGAATGGTCATATGACTTGTTATGGTCATTCTATAATATCTTTACCTATTTTTTGGAGCAGGCATTATGTAATGATATATTAATTGGGAGGATTTTTATGTTTTATAGTTATCTATCTGTGATCACTAAAACTATTAAATTATCTTATGAGGTGTGTGTTTGGAATTATACAATCATACCACCATGATATCCTTGAGTTATATGGAATTATGGAAGTGATTATAACCACATAATATTGATAGACATAGACATTACGCAAATGTTTTTTGAATACATAAACCCTTAACCAAAAATAAAACCAAGATACTATATCAATTTAGTGATTTTGGAAACATGGAAACATAAACAGTAGTACATGATGGAGCTACATTATCTCCCACTAGGTTATTCTTTAAAATAAACAATATTAAAAATTTATAACATAATACCTATATCCATATAATTTGGAAGGAAACATAAAAATGCCTGAGTTTAGATGCTCAGAAAGGGTAAAAATTTAGATGTGTAAGAAAAAACATGAGAAAAAGGGTATGAGAATGTAATCATGAATATAGAAGTTCATACCCTGTATTTAAAAGATCATAAACATGAATGATGTCACAAATATTTGTTGTTCGTAAGAAATGAATCAATTGAAAATAAACATAATCCATGAAATCATAACATATGATTTAAATAAGGTATTTCTAGAAAACACATAATCAAAGAAAATCATATTTCAAGGCAATCTACCAATACAATCACTACATTTTAGGCTTGGCATATGACTCATGTACTTTCATGTTTCCAAGATTGGACTACAAATAGTGTACCCTCATATGATTAGGCATGGTCTAAAACCCATGCACCATTTTGTTTTTAGGCTTGGGCTACATCCCATGTACAATCTTACATTTTGTCTTGGAATACAACCCATTTACCACCTTATTTTTATGAATACTCCACAAACCATGTACCCATTGTGATCATATACAAAAAAGTAATCAACAATGTATTAGATGGAGTTATATACCCCACCCATAACATAATTGCTCAAAAATAAATGTTCAAAAATATAATAGATATTATATCAGGAACCATAAAAAATGGGATATACCAATTTTAAGTCCTATACCATGAAATTAAATGGGAACAATTAAAATTTCATAACATCACAACCTATGGAAAAGAGATAGGTTTTAAAATCAATTCATTAAAGCATAACCTTTGAAAATAAGATAGATTGAAAAGAATATGACGCGTGTAAGAGAAATGGGTGTCATAAGAATCATTATGTCATGAAATAATCCATTAAAAATGAATATGAACTGACACATTGTATCCTTACCTAGAAGGAAATGATTAACATCAAAATATGTTATCATATATAGAAAATAACTTGGAATAATATTTTGAAAATATTTCTTTAAGAAAATATAATCTATTCAATGAAACTCAATCTTTAAAAAAATAATTTTTTAAGAAATTATCATTAATATAAAATTGAGAACTTATAAATAAATATGAGAAATTTTTTTGGATTATTATATCTATTAAAAAATATAATGATAACATTAAATATTTGGATATTCTTTTTCCTATGAAACATATAAAAGAATCTTGGAAAGGTTTTGAAAACAATTTCTTGGAAGGTAAATAAAAATATTTATAATTCATAATGAAAATGTTTTGAAAACAATTTTTCTTTAAAATAATTTTATAAATTACACATAAATAAATATTTAAAACATTTTTATAAAACAAGGTTTGAATGAACATATATATCTGAATGAGTATGGTGGTAAAGTTTTGCTGTCTTAAGAAAGAATTCCTAACCATGTTATATACCATAGAGTCGAAAATGGTACTGATTAAGGAATATATAATTAATAAATAGGGGATAAAAATTCTGGAATGTTCTATGGAGATTCATCATATGATTACATAAAAGGATGCATAAACATATTCAATCTCAAAATGAAATGAGATTGTTTCAATAAACTCTTACCACCTGGTAACTTTGAACCATACTATCCATTTATGATATTGAGATTTAATGAAGCTTAAAATATCATTATAATAAAAAAATAAAATATATAAAATTTCAATATTATTATATACACCTCATGGAAAAATATAGGTGCATAACATGGAATGTGTCCCAAAGAATAAAAAATGATACCAAATTACATTAATGATTTGGTAACATTTGAGACATAAACCACATGAAATTAATATCATCATAAATATATACAAATAATAAAAAAATTATTTATAACAATCATAGAATTAATCCCTGGGATGTATACACACCAAAAAAAGGAATGAGTGTTGAATAAAGCATGTATCACATGAAAATTTAAAGTGATAAGAAATTCCCAAACATTGTTTCATGAGTATCATTGTACTCATTCATAGCTTCTATACAATAAATTTAGGTTTATTATAAACATATATGTTAAATTAATATCACTAAATAGTTTTAATTATTTAAATTTATTATGGTAAAACAACTCTCTGTCAATAAAAATAATAATATTTCCCTTTATATTCAATCAGTTTTCATATTAATTTTTCTAATAATTGATAACATGTGAATTCATAGTATATTTTCTTAAACCCTATATATTCATTAACTAGTTAATAATCTTGATAAATTGTCATTTAATATATATATTATATCATATTATATTAAATTATAACATTTTAATAATATATTATTGTTTGGTAAAACATGGTCTTGCGTGTTATTCTGTCCATCAATAAAAGCCATTGTTGCATGTAACACATTTTATCCTTGATATTACATTTAGATAAGGACAAATTTAATGTTGTGTTTAGTGAATTATTAACATGGAGTCACATATAACGCAATCAAAATATAGTTTTTTAATATAAAATATATTATTTTCAATGTTCTGTGAAATGCATAATATCAAAGAGGATAAATTATTTCAAAAATAATAGTTCACAAAATAATGGGGTGTTAAATTCAAGAACCCTTAAATTTATTTTTTTCAGTGAAATTTCATATGGGTCACCAAAGGTTTTATATTTTAAGTTTTCATTCATAGAAAACCCACATCATAAAAATGAATACTAAAACATCCCATAAAAATGGAAATGTGGAACCATAATGGTTACTTAAGTAACATATAAATTGGATCCCATATAGGAGAACAAAAGATTATAGTAAAGATTGGGAATAGAGGAATAGTGTAAATTATTATATGGAGTTATTAAGTTCATCAATCACAAATCCGTGAATGATCAATGAAATTTTGAGGTCCTCAAAGTCATAAATATATGATCATTTAAAAAGCCACTAGTTCATGAAAGTAAAGGTATTACGATAATAAGTAATATACAATCATTATCCTAATGTTTAGAAATTATTTTATTCTCTAGGAATATATGTAATTATACATACATGAAATATTAGTATAAAAAATTTCATTCATTAGTGGTTATTTTATCTATTACCAATTCATGATTTAATTCATGAAATAGATGTCCACAAATTAAATTATATGCCTAAAGTACTAAAATACCTTTTTAGCATATCTTAAGGAACATAAAAGAAATAAAATAATAACTATTTGTCTATAATGGTTAATAATTAATATTTATTCATCGAAAATAATTTTACATTATCTAGGACATCGCATAGGCTAATTATAGTCATCAAACCCTTATCTTTTAGTGGTCATGTGGGAAACACCCACAACCTTGCTGAACATGATTAGTCATTAACCAACATACATGATTTCCTATTTTAATACCATAATAATAAAATTTCCAAATAAAATATGGACTAAATCATTGAAATAATTTTAATCACTATATAGCCTTCTAACCGAGGTTTTTAGTGAAATATGAATACATGAATACTACTATTGATTTTTAACTTAATTTTTCATGAATGATTATCCTTATAACCCTTATAAAATATAAAAGTCCAAATATTTTGAAATAAGGAAATAATATTAAAATTAATCCCCCATACAACACAATGTAACCCTTGGTTTCCAAATCCAAAACATTTGAATAACCTCATCATATATTCCCTTGAAATATGGTATTAATCTGAATGACTGTAAATACTTTTGGAAAACATGAACGCATCCTTAATCAAATAATTAATTGATACATTTTTAAATATAAGATGTTCAAACAATTATCATTGATGACCTAGAATTCAATAATCTGATCCAGGGTAATCTACCATCCCATTTACTTATTAATATATATTATATCTTTATCCTAACATTGTTATCTCAATGTCAGTAATTAATTAAAGGGTACATTTCCTTAATCAAAATATCACTTTTCCCTAAAATAAATTCCATATGCCATCATAATAATTAAACTTATTCTTTTCAATTCTGAATGAATAAATATACTAAAAATACTTCTATAATTCATGATTTTTAAAACATAGTCTTTGAATTTCAAAACATAAATACTTCATCAATCCAACATTATTCTTAATCTCTTACATAGGATTCAAAAAAATATTTCATAATACTTATTTCATAAAATGTGATATCTGAATAATTTATTATGGTTACTTAGCTAGAATCTAATCTTGTTTTTAATGTAAAAAAATAGTGTATGTACATCACATACTTTTCAAATGTTTTTTTCAGTCACTACTAGAAATTGTATCATTCCCAACGCTTCTATACCAACGGTTTGCAAAAACCGTTGGTATAGGTCCCCTTTCCCAACAGTTTGGCCAAACCATTGGGAAAGGCCCCCAAATTGGCCACTTTTCCCAACGGTTTGGCCAAACCATTGGGAAAGGCCCCCCAAATTGGCCACTTTTCCCAACGGTTTGGCCAAACCGTTGGGAAAGGTAGACCTATCCCAACGGTTTGGCCAAACCATTGGGAAAAGTCCCCAAATATGCCACCTTTCCCAACAGTTTGGCCAAACCGTTGGGAATGGTAGACCTATCCCAATAGTTTGGCCAAACCGTTGGGAAAAGTGGGCCAAAATTCAACAATGAAAATCACAACCAAATACGTATACCAACAGTTGATAAAACCGTTGGTATAGGTACTTTCATTTTTTATCGGGCCTTCGTACCGAGAACATTTTATAAATAAAAATTTAAAATATTTATGAGAATAAATATATATATTTATGTAATTATGATCACAAAAGTCATGTTAGGTTAGTGGTTGAGTCGTTAAATGATAAACGAGGGGTTCTGGGATCAAATCCCAGCGGATGTTTTATTTTTGGAATTTATATACCAACAGTTCCATTACCATTGGTATAGATTTCATATTACCTATACCAACTGTTTTTGGAAAACTGTTGGTATAGACCTATCCCAATGGCTTACTTGGCTACGGTTCTCCAAACCATTAGTATAGGTTATACCTACGGTTTGGAGGCCTATACCAACGGTTCCAAACCATTGGTAAAGGTTAGATTTCTAGTAGTGAGTCTCTTTATCATCAGAAGTATATCCAATAATCCTACCACCAATCTGATTCTTTTTATGAGATTTCCACTTTAAAAATCTATTTTCATAATCCCCATACTTTCCAAAATTGAAAAATTAAATTCTAGTGACGATCCATATGGTTCTATCTTATGAATAAAACCATATATTATAGAGTGATAAACCCATATCATAGAATAAAACAACAAAATCATAGAATATTACATATATAATGTTTGCATATTAACACCTTTCATAAACTATGGCACCTTATGTTTATTCTGGAATATTCATAGCCTAATTATATTTAAATCTTTCATCATGGTTCATGATTATTTTTTGAATTCCAAAGGAATATACTTTGGTAGTCTCAAACCAGGTTTTCACTTAGGACCGTTGTCATGTACGAGACTACTCGACTCAAGAACATGACATCATTTTGGAGTTGTAACCCCCAGGTACATATGTTCTGGAGCAACATCAACTTATTATATCTATACAGGGAATTATTTCTTGTAAACTACTTTCTTTATACTTTATAAAAATTCCAAGTCATTTTATTAAGCATTAGATTATCGTTATACATATCTTCAGAGACATCTCTACGTATATCCTCAAAATTATTCCTTTGGATCTCACTAAAGATTTATCATCCTTGTTTCCAAATGTTATCAAAATAAATTCTTTTATATGAAACTATAATGACCCTATATTGACATATGTTTTCATTACATAACTCTTTCAGAATACCTAAAACATTACCCAAATATATGACCAAATAAAGTTTTAGTTTAGTTAATTTGGAAAATTGAAACATAAAAAATGGTACATGTGTATGCTGCATTCTCTCCCATTATGTTCTTCTTGTATACCACCATTCTTAGACATATCTAACATAATATGTATATTACTAATTGAGGGAAGGAAGCATATAAACTGGAGAGCTCAAATGCTCGGTAAGGATAAACAAGAGAGACTTGTAACATTTATCATTATCATAGGGGTATGAGAACATGATCATGAAAATACAATATAAAACCCCACATATAAAATATCATAAACCAGGATAAATCATAAATATTTTCAGTTCAATAGACATGAATAAATAAGAAATAAACAACATAATCCATGTAATCATAACATAAGAATAAAACATAGTATTTATGGAATACACATATTCATAGAAAATTATATTTAAAGTATGCCAACCAAGACTTTAAAAACATTTAATACTTTCTTTATAACCCATGTACATTCTTTTTTTCAATATTGGGATATAACTGGTGTACACTCTTACTTTTAGGCTTAGGCTACAATCTATGTAATTTCTTTTTTTCAGGCTTGGGATTCAACCACTGTACCCTATTACTTTTACGCTTGGTTTATAACCAATTACCTTCTTGTTTTCTATATTTGTCCGAAACATATATACCCTTTGAGCTCATATATAACATATCATTTCCCAATTAAATAGTGTTAAATATTGGACTCACCGATAACATAATAAATCATACATACATGTCCCACAGGATACGAAATATTCTATCATAACCCATAAAAAAAGATGGGATCTATAAACATTTAATCATAACCCTTGAAATGAAAGTGGTATCATTATCATTTAATAATGACATAAACTATATAAAATTGATATGCTTCAAAATAATTTCATCAAAAAACATCCTTAGAAAATAAGTGGGTTTCAAAATCAGATAACGCGTTGAAGAGAAATGGGTGTCATAAGCATAATTCCATCAAAACATAATCCAATCCAAAAAATAATGTGAATGAAAACATTAGATAATTTCCTATAATGGAAGTAGTAACATCAATAGATGTTATCATACATGGAAAACAACATGGAAGGATGAATTTAAAACCTTTCTTGATGTAAATATCTTTTCTTATTTGAAAAATAATATTGAAAATTTAAAACCTTTTATAAAATAGTTTTCTTAAAGATAAATATGAAAACATATATAGAAATATTTGTAAAAATTTTAGAATATTTTTTCATTGAAAAAATATAATAAGAGATATAAAATTGTTTTAAAAACTTTTATCATTAAAACATATAAAAAATATTGATTTTTTTTAAATCCTTTTTCCTTGAGAACATATAAAAGAACCTTATAAATGTTTTGAACCCCAATTCTAAAAAAATAATTTGAAAACATACACAGAAATATTTCATAAATCATGAAAACAATTTTACCTGAATATAATTAAATTATATATATTAATAATCATTGAAATTTTTTTAGAAAAAAAGTGTTTGAAAGATTTTAGATTTATGACTGAAGAGAGAGGTAAATCCGAGGTTTATTAAAAACAAATTCTTCGCTATATTATGTACCAAAGAGTAAAAACATGGTATTGATACATGAATCTATAATGAATAAATAGAGTATATAAAATATCATGAGTTTCCATGGCATATTGACTATATTATTTCATCAAAGGAAGCGTAAACATAATCAATCTCAAAAAGAGAGGAGATTGTTTAAAAAATCTCTCACCACCACTTAACACTGAACCATACTACACATTTATGAAAATAAAATTACATGAAGAATAAATTGTCATGAATTAAAGATACTCTTGGTATATTATTTCAAAGGAAGTATATAAAACCAAATAAAAATAATATAGGTGCATAACATGGCATGTGTTTCAAAGAAGGAAAACTAAGGCAAAATTAATTTTTCAATTTCATAACTTTCGAATCATTAACCCCATGAAATAACTATCATCAAATAAATATTTTAATACACATATTTTTAATTATATTAGTCATATAATTTTCCCATGGGAATTATCCAAACCACAAAAAAGAAAGAGGTGTTGAATAAATCATGTATCTCAAAAAAATAAAAAGTATGTTGAAATTCCCATACCTTGTATCTTGAATCTCGTAGTGCTTGTTAAAACCGATGGTATAAAAAGTTTAATTTTAGTATACCGAGTTTATATAACTATGATCTTATATGTAACACTATATATTATTTTATTATTAATTTATAATACTCTCTTTTAAACAATTTCATGTTAATGTTACACTTCAGGTAATATCTTCTTTGTTTTCCACATGTGTCTTAATTTGTTATATCATTGGTACTTATACTTATATATTTATTTTATTAATGTAAAACATGATATAAATATCATGCATGTTAATTATATATATATTATAATAATTTATATAATGTAGAAGTATAAAATGGAATACACTATTTTTAGAGACGGTATATCGTACATACGCATGATTGTTGTGTCGGTTTTATTACGGTATTGAAAGAATGAATTTAAATGAAACATATTTTTTTATGTATATATTATCATTATAGTATAATTTATATAAAATAATTAGCATATATTTTTACTAAATATTTCCTCAATACGTTCCATGTATTTTGTGAACGAATCAGATCGGTTTAAAGGGGCGGTTGTCCACAGTTCCACAAATGAAATTATTGTATTTAAACAGGATTGAAATCATAAAGGTATGTTCTAAATATAAAATTTAAAAGAATAAATAAATTATAAATATCATATATATCATATATAAATATATTTTATATCATAATTTAATCCATGAATGGTGGTAAACAAAAAAATGAACAATCATCATTTCAGGATGCGGTAGTTCTTCATGCAAATAAACAGTATGTACGTTACCAATTAGATATAATTGTGTATAAAAATAGTTCAAAAACATATCATAACCACATAGTATTATATTTAGAATAATTTTTTTATTATAAAATAAAATATGAAGAGTTTCGGGTGAGGATAATTGAAAAAAAAAATCTAATGGAGGTTGAGGGATGATGTTATATCTTAATCGTGTCGATCCTTATAGTTTTTACCAAAGAGATTACATGGAAATAATTATTCCCAAATAGAGGATTATAGGTGGATGTTCAGGTATTTTGGTGGATATTTTAGAATATTTCTTTCCAAACCTCTGTTGTTGGAGAGGAGTGAAAAAGTAGGAGTATGGGAGGCCTTTTTTAGTCGGCTGGGGGAAGTGGCACTCATGTAAATTTTTGGAAAGGGAATTCCAACCTCGTTTTCCAATGTCATGTGAATCCAATAATTGTAAAATTTATAGTAATTTTTTTATAGGATCTAAATATATCTATCCTATGGATTATATAAAAATATCATGGTAATTTTGGTCTTTCTGTTTAATGTTTCGTCCACAAGTAAACTTAATTATTCCTTAATCAACCTAATTAATTAGAATTACATTCACTAAAATTTATGGGAAAAATATTTTGACAATATTATAAATTATATTTCATTAATATTAAAAAAATTGAATCCATTATTTAAAATTTCAATCATATATGTGGCAGAATTTTTTTTAAACATAATTCTACAGTCTCATCGAAAATGCATGTTTTTAATGTTAAAATTTGCAATAGTTTCATATGTTTTTATTTTTAATTTCAATGTAAAATTAATTCCCATGAAATAAATTGTGTTTATTGATAAAAATATGATAAAATTAAAAATTTAAACCAATTTAAAATATAATTTATCCTTATAAATAAATTTGATGAAAAATTGGTTATGACTTCAATTTCAGTATTCTTGACTATTCATTAAAAATAAAACATCATAGAAAAATAGAAAAAAAAAATTACAATAACATAATTCAAATTTTCAATTTGTTTTTAAAAAAATTATATTGACTTATTGAACCTACAAGAGTTCCAAAAATTGGATTTAAATTGGTTTCCCAATTAAAAGGTTGTAAGAATGCCATAATAAAAATATATATTTTTAAGTATATAATTGGTTTTTTTCTTATATTATGTATATCAAATATATTAAATGAATATCACTGATATATAACTTAATATATATATTATATAGTAATTTAATATCAGTCAATAATTGTAATTAATTTATTTTATTAGGGTAAAAGTGCTTTGTGACTATAAAAATATTGATATTTCCCTTCATATTCAATCGGTTTACATATTCAATTCCAATTAATTTGTAATATATTAATTCTTATTATATTCTTGTAAACATATATTTTTATAAATTAGTTAATACTATTCATAAACACTAATTTAATTTCTAGTTTATATCTTATTATCTTAAATAATAACATTTTATTAATATATTAGTATTTAGTAAAACATGGTTTTTGATGATAGAGAAAAAACCAGGGAAAGTCATTGTTGCAGGGAATGCTAGATAACCTCAATGTTTCATTTAGATAATGATAAAATTTATTGTGTAGTGAATAGTTATCTTGGTGTTGTATATATCAGAATCCAAACAATGTACATTAATATAAAATAAACTATTTTCTGTGTTTCCTAAAATGAAAAATATGAAAAATGTTATATTAATTGAAACAATTATAATTCAGAAAATCATAGAGTGTTAAAATGATGATCATGAAACAGAGGTGTTGAGACCTGGGACATAATTGATTCACCAAATAGTTCCACTAGTGGAACATCCTCTTGTTCCTGATATGGGCACCAACACCGAGTTTCATGAGTGATTTTCACATATAATGGTAAATATGAAAGGCATTGCTCGACCTGCCTCAACTAATGAAGAGTCGGCTCAGGAGTTCTAGAAGGAGCATCCTACAACCTTTTTGGGGGATGTAGGATATCACACATTAGTGTCTTGGGCCGATGATATTATTTATATATTCGACAAACTAAAGACACCGCCATGGAAGAGGGCCAAAATAGATGTGTATATGCTACATGATTCAACCAATAAAATGCGGCATGTTATATCCCATGAAGATAAAAATCAGGACATGGAATGTGATGATTTATAGAAAAATATTCCATTAATACTCCTCTTTAAGGACTCTGAGAGCTGAATGGGTTATAGATTTTATGATCCTACAGTAAAGAGTCATTCCTGTTTGGGATTATTCTTACCGTTATACTGAGTGGAAGGGATTATAATAGACTCTAGAAGGAGATGATATTATGATCACTATGTGATTAGAGGATGTGATATTATACATTATATTGTCATATGTCATGGTTTTTAGGCTTACTACTAGTTTTGAGATATTCAATGAGACCCTTATTTATGAAATAAAACTATGGGAAGCTGATTGTGTTATCCAAGGAGGTATAGAATCTAGATGTTTTAGTTTTTATTCATGTAGGAATAATCATTGCATAAAGTTTTTTCACCAATGTAGTAGAAATCATATTCCTCATACATAGAGTTTTTGATTTCTCATCATTAGGGAATCCAAGGCATTTAAAACCCTATTGTTTGAGGGATCCATTGCAATGCAAATTTTGGGGAAGGATAAACCATATCCAAATCTTTTTGAGGTCCTTTCCATTAGTTCCTAGAGAGAGGTGATATAAAACTACACCATTTCCTAGAGTGTATAATGTTGTATCTCCCAAAGACACTAGATAGAATTCCACCAACCACTTGGGCCAAGGCAGAGTTTAAGACATAGGTATTTAGACACAATATTATTATTTCTAGCAAAGCGGGCTTTCTAAGGTCAATTACGCTATGACTTTGGTCTATGCTACGTGCGAGTAAGATGTAGTGAAGCCTATGACAAAGGGGTAGAACACCACACATTCTCTTGTTGAGGTACTATTCTAAAATCCTTTACATTAGTGTTTACTTTATAGGACATACATTCATTAAATTACATTATATAAATTTTATTATAGAGAGTATGTGTCTCAATATAGAAAACAATTGTGTGATTATTTTAGCTACTATGTTGGGTATCTAATCATAGTGTACTACATTGTAAGGAGTCTTCCCTTATGATTGATATATATCTCTTCATGTAGGATATCATCATTATTAAAATGAAAGGATTCGATGTAATCATCTAGATGGATTTTTTAGTTCCCTACAATTCTCATGTTTTATAATATCATCAAAGGGAGATGTTTACATCACCAAATGGTGGTATGTATGTTTATAAGGGTGAATTGGATGTTGTTTCGACTCTATGTGGACCTAAGTAGCTGAGGATTGGTTGTGCAATAGATAATATTGGAAGTCTTTTCTTGTTTGATTAGGGGATACAACCCCCTATTTTCCCTCCTACATTTGATTGGTTTAGGGACATTATACCATATGACATTTATGGTGTACCTCCTATGTGAGATCAATAATTCATTATAGAGATAGTTCTAGTATAACCACCAGTGACCACTCGTCCTTATAGGATTGAACAAATAATGTTTCTATAAATAATGAAATAGTTTTTGGATGTAGAAGATAAATTATTTATACCCATATCGTTTATCATTGGGATAACAAGTCCTTTTTCCAAGAAGACAAATGGTAACATGTGGCTTTTCATTGATTATCATCGATTGAACTAGCTCACAGTAAAGAATTAGTCTTCACATACGATAATAGAAAACCTCATTTATATATGATGAAGAGATAAAGTCATTTCAAAGTTTTTTTGAGGTTTAGAAATCATTAGGTTAATGATATGCCACCATACAAACCTCCCAAATCATTCAAGAATAAGAGTGGTCAATAGAAGTACATGGTCATATCCTTCGGTCGCACGAATGAACCTATAGTTTTTATGTCTCTAATTAATTGCGGATTCCATTTTTATCAGGATTCATTCATGGTATTTTCTCTTGATTACATCTTAGTTTATTTTAATTGTAGAAATGACCATTTCAACAATCTTGGGATCATGAAATATAAACTATGAGATAACATTCATTATTAGAAGCTAATAAACATCAACTTTTTGTTTAATCAAGTCCATTCTCTTGGTCACATTATCTGGGATTCTTTTGTTTTGGTAAACCTAGTGAATGTTAGAGCATTAGATTTTTTGTGTTATCCCAAGATCATATTTTAATAACAGTCTTTTGGGGATATCCTATAATCTTATATGGTTCTTCGAAGAGTTTTTATACCATACAAAACCTCTTAAATGCCTGACTAAAAATGGTGTTAAATTCATATAGTCAAATGTTTCAAATTGATCCATTCAAAATACGAAGGGTGTTTAATATCGGTACTATTGTAGATTATTATATAGATTGAAAAGAGATATAGAGTTTAATGTGACACAAAAAGTATTTTGATGGGAGTTTTTCTGATGCAAGGTAAGAGAGTCATCATGTAAGGGTCATTTCTATTGAGGAATCACAAGTAGAATTTATTTACAGATTACCTCTAGATAACTATTGCAGTTCATGTTCTATGTTGTTGGATAGACAAAATACATATAGTGAATATTCTGGTATTCTCTGATAAAAGGCCATAGTTACATCATTTCACAATGTGATTTGAACCTATGGCAGTTCATATTGGTAGAGTATTGGCAAAAATTTTATTTAAAGGTGTTTTTACATGGCTAGGAATAAAAATGTTGTATCCAGTTCTGTGAGATAGAAGACGCATACATTGGATGTTCAGGAGAAAAGTGGATAATGAAATATCATGGATATTTTCTTATGGATGCTCAATGCGGATCATTAGGATCATGGGAAGACTATCCTCTCAGACTTATCTGTTTCCAATAACCTCTTAAAATGGATGAGAAATAGAAAGCATTCATTTTCTGAGGTCCTAGTCCTATGAAAGATTATCCTAGATAATTATTTATCATACAGTTGTATCGTAGATGAGGACAGGACCATATACATTCAATGTCTTTTATGGGTCCCAAAATACATTAATGAGAAGCTACTATGAGAATTTTAAGCCTCAACATGTGATGTACATATTAGTATCAAAAAGATGTATAGAGACTTACATCGTTATTATTGGTAGCCTACTATGAAATGGGAGGTTGTTGTATTTATCACTCAGTGTTCCACCTATTAATAAGTGAATACCTAACATAAAAAACTGGAAGAAATTTTATATCTATTTTCCATTCTGGACTAGAAATGGGATGCTGTTTCTATGGAGTTCATGGATTTTTTACCCAGATCACCCAATGGAAATAATACGCTATGGGTTATCATTGATCATTTTATGATGGTCATACACTTCTAACCAGTTTGAGAGAACTCATAAGTAGATGAGTTGGAGATGATATATATTATGCATATCATACATATTCATGGATCTCCAAATTCTATCATATTAGGTAAATATTCCTGATTCCAATATATGTTCCAGAAGGTGTTTTAGAATGACTTCTGAAAAAATGTTCTTATGATTATAGACATTCATCCTTAGACAGACATATATATATTGTATACTAATAATTTATTAGTGGATATTTTATATCTATGTGCCTATGACATTAGGGGTTCATGGGAGAAACACATTCCCCCTTTTGAGTTCATTTATAATAAAACGTTTCAAGCTGCCATTCCTAGGGATCCTTTTGAAGAATTATATGGGTGTACTTTTAGTTCATCTATATGCTGAAAAGAGGAAATGATAAAGCATTATTCAGACTTCTATCATTCATGAAACTATAGAGAAGGTCAGGTTTGTAAAGCACATGATGATACCTCAGTTCAGATAATAGTCATATGGCCATTGATGCAGAAAAATTCTTGATTTCTGGGTTAGAGAATTGGTTTTCTTATGATTATAGCCAATGAATGTCTGTAGATGTTTTCTAAGTTAGGGGAAGCATTCAAGTAGGTACTTTGGACCCCTTGGTATTCTAAAAAAAATTAACCAACTACTTAAAATAATTAACTTCATCACAGGTACCATTATATTAATGTTAAATTTCACATATATTATCTTCACAACTATAATCTATATCTATCACACATGATCCATCCTAATGATGTTGAGTCAGAGATAGATTTTTATTTTTAGGAGTATCAAAATTGTATTATTTATTGGATTGCGAAGATACTCTTCAGTAGATAAGTTTCTTTCGAACAGGTTCTATGTCAACACTATTGAGTCCCAGATGAGACCATGAAGTAGGAATCTAATATACCATCTTAGTTACTTAATATATTCTTGTATGATGTATATTTACCATCATAAATCATACTGGGGGACATGTTTCATTAATGAGGGGAGGTTGTTATGACCCTTGTTTTCATAAAGGTAAGTATATTTTTTTCAATATGATTATTTCATTTTATCTTCGAAAAAATGCATTACGACATAAGTAATGTCTCAGGAGCATTTGGGTCTTGCTTAGAGACCTGAGTTCCAAAAATGAAAAAATAGGGTAGGGAGAATGGTTACCGCATTATTAGTACTAACCATGTGGGTAACCATGTAGGTAACCTTATGAGAAGAAATGGCCATATGGTTTTTCTAATCATGTTCTCCAATTGACATGGCCATTGTAGATTTCAGACAATCTTAAGTGAGGGTTTTTACATGGTTTGTGCATGTTTTTTGAAACTGTATGCCTTAACCGCGTGGGGACACTAATTATAATGTAAGCTAAGAAAGGCATGTACACAGTTTGGAAAAACCATTCATCTAATATTTTCCCCCTAATTTAGAAGGTTAATTTTTAATTTTCCCTTAATAAAACAAAGAAACTTATTCATTCTTTCATGCTCCAATTCCTATAGGAAAACTGTGGTTCTCATGTACCATGTGCTTTTCTCTTCCTCTACCTAGTTTCCATGATATATACTATAACCATTCATTGAATCAACATGAATTAAAAGAATTTGGATATATTTAGGTTGTGTCTTTATTCCCCTTCTATCGATTATATTTTTCTCTTCTCATTATCTACGTGATTTAGGTGCAATATATTTTCCGTATTTTCAGGGTATCAAATAGTCTTTATTCATTCATCTAATATACATCGTAAATGATGATATAATTGGACAATTATTCAACCAAAACCCACAGGTAGAGAGTATAATTGTGTTCCCTCAAATTTCAGTTGTTTTCTTATCTCTACTATTCTGTCACTTTATAGCCTCGATTGTATAATCATTGTAAATTAGTTCTTTGATTCTAAATAACTCTATTCTTATTAATATACTTCCAAGTATAATTTCATGTTATTAGAGGTGATTAAAACATATCTTATTTCCTACCCTTCATAGTTCTAGATATAAATAACCCCTTTTATTTAATTCTATAAATTAAAAAACACATTATAATTTTTCATTTTTGATTTGAAATGGAAGCTACATCTTGGGGATAATAGACCAATTTAAAAAAGATCCATATAATTGTTTTCTAAAATATTGGAATTGATTTATGTTTTCTAATTTAAATGGAATGATTATATTGAAAAATTCTCTTCATTATGATTTTCTTGGATTTAATGAATTAAATGTACTAATTGAATTAAATGGTAATAGTTGATGTGGCCAAACCTAATGAAGTAATATTATAGATATTATTTACATGAAATGTGATGACATTGATATATTTTATTTTATGATTAAAATTAATATGAAGTGATTACTAAGATAATATTATTATTAATAATATAATTCCAATGACATTGGATTTGGAATGATGGTTAAAGGATATGCTGAGAATTGCTCTTTACTCCCCCTTAAAAATGGTGATGATCCTGAAATATCTCAATTTTATACTATTATCTAAGGGTTGGGAATGAAATTCCACCTTTCTATATTTAGGGTGTTGAGTACAAGGCATCACACCAAATATCATGAATAATGATCATTACATTTCACATTCATTATGATATTCTGGGCACATACCCACATCTTGATCCTACCAACACGTTAGATTGTTTATTGAAGCCAATATTACACCCCTGGTAAAACCAGTGACTTGTATTTAGGTATATGACTACTTATGTCCTCACATACATATTGAATATAGGTGTAAATATTATATGTCTATATTATTAATATATTTTTGTGTTTTTATAGATTAGATTTTTATAATCCTATATAGAGGCAGGTGGAGCTCCCAGGTGTCCTTTAGGATATTGAGCTAACTGATATTTATTTATTCATTATTGTTCATTATTATTATTTCCTTAAAATTGATATCACAATGTATATTGAATTTCATATATATATACACTATTGTAGATTTCCTATTGGGATTTTATCTCACGCCCTACTTATGCCACCTTTACTACATGAATAGATTGCATTTCGACATTTATAGATAAGTGAAAGTGCACTGGTAAAAATTCTTGAATTTTTTTATCAAACTGTATTAAGCGTGGAAGAATAAGAATTATAATATGCTCAAGATTCTACTGGATAAATCTTTTTTCTATTTTTGTTATTTTTTAGATTTATATATATATATATCCCATATTTACCCCTTTTTGAATATCATGATTCCATAACATCACATTGTATATGACTCTATCATTGGGGTTTTGACATTATTACATTTTTCTAGTTATTTACACTTCCATTGTAGTTTATTTAATTTGTTATAATATTCTACTTCTATGATGGGTTGTTAGTCATTTCATTATTAAAACTTTTTATATGTGCTTTTTTATTTTCGGTTTGTTAATCATACACAATGTTCTACTCTGATATGAGGGTATTATCTCTCCAATATACATACATGGACCCTCACTTATAGACCTTATCCTCTATCAAACAAGGATATTCTCTTGATTCCATGTGACCCACCAACTTATGGCATGGGTCAAGTGGATACTGAGTTGGGATGCTACATGGGAAAAGTCATCTCAGAATATGGTGATGTAGGGGATCTAAAAAAGGTTGAGGAATGTTTATCTTGGTACTCAACCAATTGTATATACTAAGGGTAGATATAACATGTTTTGGTAGGATTCTACATGAGATTCATGCCAAATTTCCTTATGATATCACCTCCCATGAATAATATTACTTGAAATTTGATGCATTTTATATAGATTGATATGCACCAACAAGCCTTTCAGGAGTTTTTATAGAGTTTGATGAGAACCCCCTTCTTATTATAGCCACAAGAGTGTCCTATGTACATGGTTTCCAAGGATTCCTCTAGGAACGAGATTGAAAGTATTTTTTGTCACGGTAGGAAATGATTTCATTTGGGTAATGATATCTAAAACTCATTAAAATAAATAAACGACCCATGATTTTGAGCCGGTAGCAGTGGTCATCACCTTAATGATGTGATGACACTAACTAGTGGGTGAGATATTCAACATCAAATCATACAAAAATATTTTCATGTATATATTCTCATAGAGGGAACTTAACGTGAGACAGAAGTTATTTCAAGAGTTCCTCCAGGATTTTTATTTTGAGTTATTATATACTCGCATGAAGGGTAACATGGTGGAAGATTCTCATAGCAGGAGAACTAGTTCACAGTTGATGAGTGAGGTTTCAGAGGAGAATACCTCATTTAATTTTTCATTTGTATTTTAGAATGGTGAATCTTACCTCCCATAGATGATGCTTACCCCAATACATTTATATCATATTTGGTTGGCCCAACATAGAGATACTGACTGTGAGACCGTGTGTGTTCATATATCCATGGGACAAGCTTCTGATATATTTTTTGAAGGAATGTGAGACATCAACATATTTATAGGTTATATGATGGTACAAATGATGATTCATGATATTTTTTTGAGGGATTTATAGAATACCCCTTGGAGGAACATCAAGGTGTGGAGAAGATGTAACAGGGCCACTGGTTCCATTTATGATGGTGAGTAATGATGTGGAGTGTAGTAGTGTTTATCTTTTAAAGAATCAATAGTCAGCTGGTGATGTGTGAGAATGAGTTTTTAATGGGTTTCGATCAACCCCTTGATGTATTATAGTTTATGTGGAATTTAATATCTATACCCTTCATGATAGTGAAACCATGATCATGTAGAAGACATGAATCAATATGGGATATCATTGACCAACTCACAATGCCGACATACTTCATAGCTATCTGATAGTAGATTTCAGTATATTGTTTGGATTCCTTCACTTTTATGAAGAATTTTGGAACAATATAGTTCCCTTGATTATCATTTCATATCGTGATTCTTTATTCCCATCATGATCATTGAGAATATTATAGGAGAACTTTGGGCCCCATTTATGTTTAGGAATGATGTTTAACCCCTAGATTTATAACCAGACTGAGTGGCCAATTCAGATTTGCAAGGAAATTAGTTAGGCTTACATGTTAGACTTTTTTCATATTTAGGAGTATCACCTACCATTTATGGAGTTTTCATACAACGAATAAATCGTCCCCCCATTAGTATAGAAACATTTGAGGCCTTTTAAGAGAGACCCAGAAGGTCACTACAATATTGGACTCATCAGTGTGACTCATCAATCACGGGACTACAATATGTCTGTGTAATTATAGAAAATGTCCAGATCCTCTAGAAGTTTATTATTACTTCTTAGTTACATCAAAAATCTTATGCTAGTAGACTATAGATTAATTTAGAGTTCAGAGAAAGAGAAAATTATTTCATGAAGGTATCATCTTGGTGTAGATTGAATTTATTTTTTCAAGGTGGAAATTTAACTATAATTTCCATTTTCCCCTTCCAGATACTGTTTATGGTCTGTGAGGTGACATACAACTTTTTCCTACCACTATAGTTTGGATTGGAAAACAATGTCTTCCACATTTCATAGTTGAGGAGGTCTATGCATGGACCATCGTATGTCATCGAATGGGGAGATATGGACCTAAAGGATGGAATTTCTATTTTATCATACCTAGAAGAGATTAAGGAATATCAAGAGAAGATACCCCATGTGGGAGTGATTAACTTATCTCATATAGGTTGATATCATGATCATCATCAATAGATCATGTGGGAGTAGGATAACCTGGTTCCAGCTTCGAACTCTCATATTGTTTAATAGAAATTTTTATTTTTCAGGATTTAAATATCTATGGTTCAGTGAATTTGATGATTGTTTTTTCTTTTTAAAATTTTTAAATATTTAAAATATTATTTTTGGAATTATTTTATTATTTTTCATGGGATTCTAAGGCTCATAGATGCAGTATTTTAATATAATGTTTTTAGTATTGGGCATTTCAATATAGAGGATTCATGGGAAAATTAAAAAAGTTATTAATTAATTTATCCATAATTTAATTTCCCATACAAAAACCTCTATATATAATCCTTATTATGGAAAATATATAGGGTTATTCATATAACACTTGTGATTGAGAGAGGTGAAATTGGTGGATATTTATTATATGATCACTGATAGATTATTATTTTGAAATAATTAAGTAAATGGTTCTTGTGGATCTCGTTAGTGATTCAATCATTACTTCTTTCCTCATTGTCAATCAATCAACACCTATGGTAGTAATAATTTTCAATTGTTTTATCTCATTTTCTTTATCTGTTTTGAAACAATATTTATCCACACTAATAGTTTGATTCTTAGGTGGATCGTGTTATTTAGCTATAGATTTATCTTCCTAGGATGTGAGAAATGATATTATTTAATAAATTATTATTTTTTATTCATTCATATTGATATATAATGAGATGATCCTTAAAAATGGATGCAATTCATTCCAATGTATTTTTTTCTTTATTTCTTCCCCCATTATCTACACATTCAAACTAGGTGTTTTAGGTGGCCAAAGTTTCAAAAACACTTGATTAGTGGTCATTGTTCAAGGTCCATTTTTCAAAACTAATTGACATTTTTTGTTTGGGTTTGGGATAGATGGAATGAAAGAGATGCATGATGACGATATAAGAGTTTCAATTATCTTTTGGCACATCAATTTTTAGATTGGTGTGCGGTGCTGATATGGTGTGAAAATAGGTGTTTCATATAAATATATTTTTTTCAGAATCTAACAATTAAAATAGATTAGAGTTTGATGTACTTTTATATAGATTCCATGAAAATTTTAGTGGAGGATTAATTATTGTTGTTGGAATAAGAATAAGACACATGATATTTCCATAAAAATGAAAAAAATAGAAATCTATAGTGTGTGGGTAAAAGAACACACTTATTATTTAACCTAGATTTAGTAGTAAGGTCATTCACATGATAAAAATTATCAAAATATCTTTGGGATATACCACATGTCAGGTTACCCAGTAATGGTGCCTCGATATATACCATTGGGGTACACAAACATAGTCATGGAAAGAGAGACATGAAAAACAAGGGTACATAGGTGAAACCATATACTTTGGAATAGACTGGTTACTTGGAAAATGATAGTTACACAATCACAACAAGAATACACATGCAAAAAAAAAAGAACATGGGTTTGGAAACTGAACATGGTAAAGGGCTTGTGCATGGCCCAAAAACAGTGGAACATTTCATGTAATCCTTGTACACACCATATACATTCCCTAAAGAAGGTCGATGGAGTATTTGTTCTTAGTATATTTTAGTTTCAATATGGTTTATTCCTTTGGACCTTACCTATGAGGGTACAATGTGGAATCACGTTCTGAGTACATGATGAGGTCCCCTCCATGAGATTATCCCAATTTAGAGTTTCAGGAATCCCACCATGTGACTGAAGGTGAGATCCTATATTTTTCTATATTCATCCCTTGGCTGGATTGAATTATTCCTAATGAAAAACTTTAGAGACCCTAAGAATTAAGTAAAGGGGCATTACATTACTTTTTCATAATACTTAGTACATAACAAAAACATACACACAAGGACCGTAATAGTTTAGTTTCTTTTGAATCATGGTATATAATCTGCTAATCGTGGTAAAAGATCTTCAACATCTCCCATAAATATCTACACCTTTTTTCATACCTAAAACATTTCTTTATATCCTGGGGAAAGGAAAACATAAAAGTGGTGAGCTCAAATGCCCAGTAAGGCTAAACATAGAGAACATAAAACAATCCATAATCATTTGAATGCAAAAACTTGAACATAAAATCTAAACATCAAAACCTTGAGCAAAGACATTTATATTGGAAGTACATAAGGCATAAATCATAAGGGGACATCAATCATGATAAAATAGAATGGGAATAAAAAATGTAATTGTGGCAACCATTCATCACTTGTTATGATTTCCATAGTAGCCAAGGCATTGCTGTAAAGACCATCTTAGTGGACAAAGTCCCTTTATGAATCGAGTTTACTCCTCGTTTCAGTCCTGTAACACTGAACCATATATACATACCATTCCAGCCATATCTGTCTCATGAGATATAAATCTTTACCCAATGCATTTGAGGGAGATATAGGTCAGATCCATCTCATAATGAAATCATTCTTAGTTGTGCCACAAAATAGACATAAATCATTCATCATAACCCAAAGAATAAAATGGGTTTCATAAACATCATCCCATCATCTCATAATCCATATAAAACAAATGGAAATTTCATCATAAGAAAAAAGAAACCATGTAAATCATAGAGACATTAAACTTGAAACATACAGATACGAAATAATGTCATCTTAGATGGAAAATGGTTTTGATAAAACATTTGAAATGAATTTTTGAGGAAAATAACCTTTATTATTTCAAAATAATTTTCTTTTCACAAAATGCCATGCACTTTTAAAATAAAATTATTTTTTTGAAAATAGTCATAAAATATTGTAGAGTAAGCTTTATGAAAATGAAGCGTTATGAAACCGAAAAAATCCGTTCACACCGTATAAGTTAAAAATAACATTCTTCTCGTACTTTTGTCGGAAAAGTGAACAAGTACCTTATAAACGAAATATTCCTTACATACCATGTAGTAAAAGTAAAAAATGGGTAAAAAGGACTTTAAACATACATGAAACCATTTTTATAAAACAGGGACTTGGATGATAAATATAACCCCAGTAAATACTTACAAATAAGCAATCTTGGATAAAAATGATATTGCAAAATTATCCATTACCTTAGGTACGATATGATTCGTACGTTTCCGAACCTCCATTATAATTATTTAAATAATTTCATTGACTTATTAAATAATAATATTAACTGTTATGATATCATATATGGTTCACTTATGACTTTATATTACCCGTTCTTTAGTAAGATCAATGTTAAAGCAGCGTTTTGGGTTAAATCCTTTTATTTATTGTACGTGTTTGGACTTGTTGTTATTGATATTGTTACTACTTATATCATGATTTAATTACTTCTAGAATGTAAATCATGATATATATATCATACATTCAGTATACATAAATATATAAAATATATAGATAAATGAAATGAAATACACCGTTCATGGAGACGGTAGGCTGCACTTACGCATGAACGTTGTTTTCTTTTTCTTATTGACTTGTATGGAAGTATGTAGATGAAATATATATATATATATATATATATATATATATATGTTTACATAAATCAAGTAGCTTAATTATGTCATATATTTCATTATTATTCATTATATATTCTTTATAATCACTCTTGAATGGTTAATCATGGAAAATAAATCTCACCCCATTCGTGGAGACGGTATTCCGTACCTACGCACGAGCGATGATATCATTCCCATGGTTGTGGAATTGTATTTAAGTGTATGTATAATATTACAAAATCAATATCACTTTAAAATAACAATATATGGTTATTTATTTACCCAATTATACCCATCCAAGTAATGTGGTGGTCGAAAACAGATTACACCACAGCATAGAGATGGTATTTCGTACGTACGCATGCGCGGTGATTTAGTTTTCCGTAGGATGGATAAATGGTGAAATATGTTTGTTTAATACTTATAATAACATATCCTTATATGAGTGATACTGATGTTATTACTTCATAATGAAACAACTACAGAAGAAGAAGTAGAAGAAGAAATAAAGATGAAAGAATCGGTAACGGATATTACCGCTTCTTTCTACACGCCTATTTGAAACCTCCTCTTAGGGCACTAAGTGTGTTCTTTGAAGAAGACCAGAACCTCTAGGTTGTTTCTAGGGAAGTAGAGAAGAGAAATCGACAGGGTTTGGCCGATCATGAAGGCTCAAAGTGGTGTGACGAAGAGAGGGAGGAGGTGCCCTTTTATAAGGGAGGAGAGGGGCACCTTTGGAAATACTAAAAATATTATTTTATTATAAAGTCATATTCGTTTTTTAATAGCTCAAAATTGAATTATTTCGAAGATAAAGTTTGGATTGGTATAAAGGAGTGCATCCAATAGAATTTAGGAAAGTTTAGGTTTCTATTTTAACCTTATCATTTAGATTTAACTTTATGTTAAATAATTTTCTTTTACCGTGTCTTCTTGTTTTCTTACACTATAAGGTTAATAAACTTACTATAACAAGCCAAACTAACCCCAAGTTGTTTATTATTAATATATATAACCTTATCTATGTCATTTGGCCGATCCTTAGATTTTTAGGAATAAAATATCAATTAATAATATAACATTTCTTTTAAAAACTATTTTATGTCAATTTTGACACTATTTGGTAATTGATTTTTGTGAAAATAATAACAGAATGATTAGTTCTAAAAAAATTCAATTAAATCAATACTAAAATGTCCTATTAGCCTATAAAATTAGTGTAATTCATCAAAAGTTTCAATGTTCATTTATTTAGGTATTTATAACATCAGTTATGATAATATTTCATAATAAGAAAATTACTGCATCATCATTGTGTCATAAATACATTTACGTATTTAATGAATAAAAATTATAAAGAAAATAAACTTATGTAGGAAATTATTTTAGATTTCTAATTAATATTTATAGTAGAATTTATATTATGTATAACCCTATATTAAAAATGTTTTAGTTATTAAACATTGATTTTAACTATTTTAACTATTCTTTAAATAAAATAACATTAAATGTCCTAATCTAATCCAAGTGGACCTAAATTGTCCTATTTTATTCCTATGGTTGTTTTTGGTCGAATTAAACTTATTCAATAGAATTAGGACAAGTGTTAGGGTAATAATAATATCATTTTCACCCTTAATTCCCATATTTACTTTTAATCGTGGTAAAAAATGTAAAAAGTTTCTATTCACCAAAAATTATTTTCATCTCATTGAACCACATTTTAGTCCTTGATATTAATAGTGTCTCTAGAATTTTTTAAATTCCACTCATAGAAGCGCTAAAATTATGTTTTATGTAAATTTGTAAATTCTCTTAGGAGGTGGGTAAAAGACGGTGAAAAGTTCAATACAATTTTAATATATCTAAAATTATTATAAAATGACTCCAATGACTTAAATTGAACTTATATAGGTATTATGTATCAATTTTGACCTAAAATAAATTTAAATAAAATAATTATTATTTAAATAAAAAGTCGGTTTTTAAATAGTAACCCAGTGTTTTCACTATTCATCAAAAATTGAAAGTTTTCAAAAAAATACAAAAATTCACCCTAGGATAATTTCGATATTCTGAATCCAAAAATGAAGTCCATTTTGAAAGATAAAATTTATAAATTTAAAAAAGTGGGTATTACTATTCATAACGGCTTGTTTATATAACATATCGTTGTTTAGCGAGACTCGGTATTGCGTACAACACACACTCTCGTGGAAGGTCGTGATTGTGTGTAATTCAGCCAAGTCAGGGATGTGTGTAGTGAATGATCCTTTTGGTGTAGCTTACAACACATGACATCAATAAAATTAAAAAGAATATTTTTCATAAAATATCCGGGTGTTACATTCTACCCCCTTAAAATGAATTTCGTAGTCGAAATTCGCCGGGGTTATAAATGGTTTACTACTTGAAAGTTTCTTTAATAGAATCCCACATCGTAAAAAGGAATACCAAAACAAATATTTAAAAACTAAAGTATGGAACGTAACGATTACCCAAATAAACTAATCACTGGGTTTCCACATATGCGAAAATATGGATATGGATGAAAAATCTAACCATCATGTTCTGATGGAGAGTGGTAGAGAACATGGCTATGGAAAAGCCAGCAATCACAAATCCATAGATTTGTGATGATCTAAGGTTCAATCTGATTCATCGGATATAAGGGCAGTAGGACAACATTTTTGGTTTTCAAGATCATTTCCCTAAAGTTGATGACATTTGAATTAGAAGAATTACTTTCTTGATTTTGTTACAGTCTCACCGTTGGTCGTTCCTTGGACAATTTCCACTTCATCTCGTAATGAAATGAAGTTGAATTTTTCATTCGTGAAGTATTAGCAGATCATGGGATAGAATGATGGGTCATTCCATCTGTCTCAAACAAAAGGATAGAAAAAGTTATCAAAAATACAGAAGTCCATCTATAGTGAGATTAATCATATATAGTTCTTAAAATGGACTTATACTTCTTATATAATACTTCTTAATATAATAAAACGGGTTTCTACTAAACATGGACTTCTTGTAGGCCAGTGGGATGCGATAAAGGCATGTCGCACTTCATTTGTGGGTTCGATTCCCACAACCTTGTCCGACGAGACGGGTTGTCGCCCGTCCTGCATGTTGTCCTTTTTCTAAAACAATATTATTATAACATTACATCAATAATATCAAAAAAGTTCTAGCCTTAAACAATACTAACTTATGTCCAACATAATCCATTCCAATCATTAAGCTTATCCAAAATACTACTATTCAATCTCATATTATAGTGAAAACGATTTCCAGAGAGTTCATATAACAAGCATGTTAATACCATCATTGATCCCCATATATCATAAGATATTTCTTGTTAGTCACATTCCAAACATTCAAAGGCCTTATTCATGTAGTCTCTTGAAAAATGAATTCCCATTGAACATTAGTGAAAACATGAGTGCTGTCAAAGGTTAACTCTTTCCACATACCAAAATCCCAAAATTCTGTATACTCAAACCATGATATCCCTTAGTCCTTATAACAATCATGAGCTCATGAATACTATCAAAAATCTCTTTTTCTCTTTATCCCTTCATTATGTGCGTATCATCTACTTTCCAAAGAAAATATTTCAACCACTTTTTCATGGTTACCAGTACCATATTATTATTGAAAACCAATACATAGATATTCCAAAATTCCACAATACCATAAATGAGATTTCATGATACTATTTTGAAATCCCATTACATAAACTCTTAATCATTACCCAAAATCATTGTCATACTCAACATCACAAATATTGATCGCATGAGACTTCCCTTTATCCTTTGAGTTAAGAGGTTTCTCACGTTGATCATCATTAACTAGTGGATTAGGTCATTTATTAGCATAATGCCACATTTCCTTGTACTTGAAGCATTGAAGTGTTGGTGGTGCGTTCTCTACAGTCTTTTCATTATTCACATCATTAGCAACCCTCTTTCCATTACATCAACACCCAGCTGATCGATTACCTTATTTTCCACACTTAAAACATTTTCTAGTCCCTTTAAGTCAATCTCCACCACGCTTCTTTCCACACATTGAGCATAAAGATACATTCATCTTCTTTTCACCATTATTCTGTGATTTCTCTTTTAACTCCATCTTTAGTTCATTATCAAAAATATGAGATGGATATGTAACACCAACATCCATTTCTACCTTGACAGCACAATGCACAATTTCTTCATAGCTACTGAAGAATCGATCAACATTGCCTTTAGGATGGATGATAAAGCCAGATGCATACCTTGCAAGTCTTGTAAAATTCAGTTTTTATATACCAACAGAATTATCATCCTTCTACTTAAGCTCAAGAAACTCTTTTTCCATCTTTTTTTGAAGAATACGAGGGAAGTACTTACTGAAAAATAATTTCATGAACTCATCCCATTCCATGGACTCAATTTCATCTCGTGGCCTCGTATTCTTGATAAGATTCCACCATTGATCGGCTTCACCTTCCAAACGATATACTGCTAAGATGACTTTATCATTTTAGAACATTGATGAACAGAAAATATCTTTTCAGTGGTACTGATCCATTGTTCAACAACTAGTGGATCAGAATACCCACTGAAAGAAGGTGGACATTGCCTCATGAAGGACTCAATAGAATATTGTTCCCTTCTCTGCTCATTTGGATGTCCAGAATGATTCATAGCTATTTTAAGTATAGAAATAAGATTTTGAACTCCATCTACCAAAACATTTGTTTGTTTAGAAGGACAATCATTGCATTGTCCATTACATTGATCAACACGGTTGTTTTGGGTTCCAGCCATCGTCTAAAACCCAAAAGGAATACTGTGAGAGGCAAAAATCATACGAGGGAAAACAACATAATAAAGGAGGAGTACCTTTAATATATATCATCTTAGTTTTAATTCTATGATCGTTACCGTAATTCTAGGACTATAACCTATACTTATACTTAACCTTTGCAACATCCACAGACATACCTTAGAAATATCTCTAGGGATCTCACTAAGGTTCTCGCATCCTAGTTTCTAATGGTTGACTAAACCTTTCCTCTGAAACCAACTGTAGAGACCCAAAGCTTGACGTACATGGACATTATATTACTTTTGCGGAATACATAGTACATAACAAAAATAGACACACAAGGACCGTAATAGTTTAGTGTTTTTAAAAACTCGAAATATAATCCTCTAATCGTGGTGAAAGATCTTCAACATCTCCCATAAAGATCTTCCCCTTTTTTCATACCTAAAACCATTTATTATATCCTGGGGAAAAGAAAACATAAATGGGGTGAGCTCAAATTCCTAGTAAGGGTAAACATATAGAACATAAAACAATCCATAATCATTTGAATGCAAAAACTTGAACATAAAATCTAAACATCAAAATCTTGAGCAAATACATGAATCTTGGAAGTACGTAAGGAATATATCATAAGGGAACATCAATCATGATAAAATATCTTATGAATAAAACATGTAATTGTGGAAACCATTCAGCACTTGTTATGATTTCCATAGTAGCCAACGCATTGCTTCCAAGACCATCTTAGTGGACAAAGTCCCTTTAAGAATCGAGTTCACTCCTCGTTTCTGTCCTATAACACTAAACCGGATTAACATACCATTCTAGCCATGTCTATATCATGAGATATAAATCTTTATGCAATTCATTGGAGGGAGATATAGATCCCACCCATCTCATTATGAAACCATTCTTACTTGTGCCACAAAATAAACTTAAATCATTCATCATAACCCAAATAATAAAATGGGTTTTATAAACATCATCCTATCAACTCATAATCCATATAAAACAAATGGGCATTTCACCATAAGAAAAGTGAAACCTTGTAAATCATTGAGACATTAAACTTGAAACATACACATATGAAATAATGTCATCTTAGATAGAAAATGGTTTTGATAAAACATTTCAAATGAATTCTTGAGGAAAATATCCTTTCTTCTTTCAAAATCATTTTATTTTCACAAAATGCCTTTCACTTTTAAAATACAAGTATTTTGTTGAAAATAGTTATAAAATCTTGTAGAGTAAGCTTCATGAAAATGAGGCGTTATGAAACAGTAAAAATCCGTTCACTCCGTATAAGTTAAAAATAACATTCTTCTCGTACTTTTGTCAGAAAAGTCAAAAAGTACCTTGTAAAAGAACGTTTCCTTACATACCATGTAGTAAAAGTAAAAAATGGGTAAAAAGGACGTTAAACATACATGAAACCATTTTTAGAAAACAGGGACATGGATGATAAATATAACCCCAGTAAATACTTACAAATAAGCAATCTCGGATAAAAATGAGATTGCAAAATTATCCTTTGCCTTAGGTCTGATATGTTTCGTACGTTTCCGAACCTCCTATATAATGATTTAAATAATTTAATTGAATTATTAAAGAATATTACTCATTGTTATTATATCATATATGGTTCACTTATGACTTTATATTACCTGTTCTTTTGTAAGTTCCATGTTAAATCAGCGTTTTGGGTTAAATTGTTTTATTTATCGTACATGTTTGGACTTGTTGTTCTTTATATTATTACTACTTATATCATGATTTAATTACTTCAAGAATTTAAATCATGAAATATATATCATATATTAAGTATACATAAATATATATAATATATAGATAAATGAAATGAAATACACCGTTCATGGAGACGGTAGGCCGTATATACGCATGAACGCTGTTTTCTTTTTCTTATTGACTTGAATGGAAGTAAGTAGATTAAATATATAAATATATATATATATATATATGTGTGTGTATACATAAATCCAGTAGCTTCATTATGTCATATATTTCATTATTATTCATTATATATACTTTATAATCATTCTTTAATGGTTAATCATGGAAAATGAATCTCATCGCGTTCGTGGAGATGGTATTCCGTATGTAGGCATGAGCGATGATATCATTCCCATGGTCATGGAATTGTATTGAAGTATATGTATACTATTACAAAAATAAATATCACTTTAAAATAACCATATATAGTTATTTATTTACACCATTTTACCCATCCATGTAAGGTGGTGGTCGAAAACAGATTACTCCACGGCGTGGAGACGGTATTCCGTACGTACACACGCGCGGTGATTTCGTTTTCCGTAGGATTGATAAATGGTTAAATAGGGTTGTTTCATAGTTATAATATCATATCAGTATATAAGTGATACTGATGTTATTACTTCATAATGAAACAACTAATTATGAATAAGTAGAAGAAGAAATAAAGTTGAAATAATCTGTAACAAATATTACCTCTTCTTTCGACAAATGTTTTTGAAACCTCATCTTAAGGCACTAATATTGGTCTTTGAAGAAGATCAGAACCTCTAGGATGTCTCTAGGGATGTGGAGAAAAGATATTGGCAGGGTTTGTCCGATCTTGGAAGCTCAATGTGGTGTGAGGAAGAGAGGGAGGAGGTGCCCTTTTATAAGGGAGGAGAGGGGCACCATTGGAAATACAAAAAATATTATTTTATTATAAAGTCATATTCGGTTTTTAATAGCTCCAAATTGATTTATTTCGAATCTAAAGTGGGGAGGGGTCTAAATAATATCATCCAATAGAATTTAGACATGTTTAAGTTTCTATTGTAACATTGTCATTTAGATTTGACTTTAAGTTAAATAATTTTCATTTACCGTGTCTTCTTGTTTTCTACCACTATAAGGTTAATAAACTTCCTATGACAAGCCAAACGAACCCCAAGTTGTTTATTATTAATATATATAACCTTATCTAAGTCATTTGGCTGAAAATTATATTTTTAGGAATAAAATATCAATTAATAATATAATATTACTTTTAAGAACTAATTTATGTCAATTTTGACACTATTTGGTAATTGATTTTTGTGAAACTTATAACAGAATGATTAGTTCAAAAAACGTTAATTAAATCCATAATAACATGTCATATTAACCTATAAAATTAGTGTAATTCATAAAAAGTCTCAAATTACATTTATTTGGGTATTTATAACATCAATTATGTCAATATTTCATAATAAGATAATTACTGCATCATCATTGTGTCATAAATAAATTAACTTATATAATGTCTAAAAATTATAAATAAAATACATTTATGTAGGAAATATTTTTATCTTTCTAATGAATATTTATAGTCGAAATTTTCTTATTTATGACCCTATATTAAAAATTTTTTAGTTATTAAACATTGATTTTAACTATTTTAACTATTCTTTAAATAAAATAATATTAAATATCATAATCTAATCCAAGTGGACCTAAATGGTCATATTTTATTCTAAGGTTGTTTTTGGACGAATTACACTTATCCAATAGAATTAGGACATGTTTTAGGATAATAATAATATCATTTTAACCCTTAATTACCCTATTTACTTTTAACTGTGGTAAAAAAAAGTAAAAAGTTACTATTCACCAAAAATTATATTCATATGATTGAACCACATTTTAGTAATTGATATTAACTGTGTATCTCGGATTTTCGAAATTCCACTCACAGAAGCGAGAACATTAAGTTTTATGTGAATTTGCAAATTCTCCTCGGAGGTGGGTAAAAGGCGTTGAAAAGTTCAATAAAATTTTATATATATCTAAAATTATTATAAAATGACTCCAATGACATAAATTGAACTTATATAGTTATTATGTATCAATTTTGACCTAAAATAAATTTAAATAAAATGTAGGTTTTGAAATAGTAACCTAGTGTTTTCACTATTCATCAAAAATTGAATGTTTTCATAAAAATACCAAAAATTCACCCTAGGCTAATTTCAATATTCTGAATCCAAAAATGAAGGCCATTTTGAAAGTTAAAATTTATAAAATTTCAAAATGTGGGTATTACTATTCATAACGTCTAGTTTATATAACATGTTGTTATTTAGTGAAACTCGGTATTGCGTACAACACGCACTATCGTGGATGGTTGCGATTGTGTGTAATGCATCCTAGTCAGGGATGTATGTAGTGAATGCTCCTTTTCGTGTAGCGTACAACACAAGACATCAATAAAAGAAAATAAAATATTTTTCATTAAATATTGCGGTGTTACACAATCATACATGGTACTATGATCCCCTACTTACTAGGTTATTCCTAGCAGGTTCCAGTATACCATAGAGGTGTTGGGTACAAACAACTTTCTTAGAATTATGATTATCAAGGTTTATGTGAGTACTTTTTTCCAAAGGTGTGATGAAAATGAAATACAACTTTACCACCATCAGTGATATCATTTCATGTTGAGTCATTTCTCCCATAATAGAATTACCTTGAATCCCCAAGAAGAAATATAAGGCTTAAAGTGTGGTTAAGACTACTTTGAGGCCTGGGGTCAGTCATGAGTATATCTAAGTTTATTATAGTTGTGTCTCATATTCTTATTATTAATACATTTTCATGATGAGAGGACTACTGTATTGATAATTCATGTTTGGTAATTTAGGAATTTATTATAGTGTTTTGTTATACTCTCCCATACATGAGATTCTCCCACACATGTGGAATCTTATATAGATGAATGATAATTTGATAGTTTCTTAGGAGGACCAAAAGTCGGTAGAGGTTAGTTGAGCAAGTCATATTATGGATCATTTTAGGTGTTTCATATAAAAATTTTTACTGTCCCCATATTAGGTTGGAATATTTCATAGTTTTGGCTTCAGCATGTATTTGGAACATTATTACTTTGATTACTTTTCATACATTGATATTAGATATATATGTATGCATGCATTTTGTATCAGTTATTCATTGCTATCATGTATTATTTGGTTATATTAATTTGTGTTCATATGTATAGGTTCTATATGATAAGAGGTAAAGGGTGTGTGATATGCCTAAATAACACTGGTTTCCATTCCATAGGATATTAGAGGCAGAATTTGGGTTCCACACTCGAAATACCATCAGCTATGTGGGACATAGTGGTTCAAGGCCCCACAGTGTTGTTCTAGTGGTCAATATATTCATGTAGTATGTCTTTCTTATGATTTATATTTTTAATCCACTAGATCATAGTGTGGTAAAATAATTATTTGTGTATTTTATTGGTTATTTATATTGTAATTTTTTTGTACATGTGGTTTCTCCACTTCACTTTGTCGATATACTTCATGATCAGTGGTTTGTACTTTTAGTCTATCCATGCATTCAATCTTCCGCATGTAAAATAATCATGTTATATAGGATGAAAATGATTTTGACCCATTATTATGGTCAATTCATTGTTTAAATATTTTGATATATTATATGAATAAAATTTTTAAGATAAATATGGGTTTATCATCAATATAGAAAACAAATTTGAGGAGAAATTATTTTATGGTTATAATTTTCATTAAAAAAGATAAGAAATAGAAATGGGGTGAAATATAAATGAATGATAATTTTTTTAGGATGTAACAAAGACATGAGTCCCCAATTATATTTATTTCTATTTAATAATGTTTATAAATACAAATGTGATTAATCTTTTCGTTAGTACGATTCTTTTTTATAAGAATATTCTGTTCATAATAATTGATTGTGGTTTTACTTTTCTAATATATATCCTATATTCTAATTTTACATTGAAAAATGATTATATTATATGATATTATATATGTAATGATGTTGGGATCACGTACATAGTGCATTATAAAAATTTATGGTTTTTGAATGGAGCATATTTCTATGCAAGCGGCGAATATGGTAACGATTGCATGGTTATGTGGCATTCTCACAAGGTGTAGAGATGGTAATAACGATGAATTTTAATCCCAAAATCTTATTCAATTAGAGTAGAGAAATCTTGGTTGTTATGAACATGTTTGATATTTAATTTACTTAGTTGATAGGTATGATTATCTTGATCAATATTTATGAGGATCTATTTCATTAATTAATTAATATTGTTACTTTACATTATATTTTAGGGTGATATCATGGTGGAAGTGAGAAGGTTATATGGATGGTTAGAAACAGTATAATTTTGATAATTTCTAGATGTGGTTTATCTATTTTGTGATTATGATAGTTCAGGATGTGGATGTCTATATATGATGTAGAAATACCTTATGATATCCTAGAACATTGATTTCACGTTCATATTTTTTATGAAAGATAGTATTACTGAGTACTCTGACATGATCATTTCACTTCAATGTTGTAGTTATTTTTGTAGGATACTTCCATGTAAAATGGAGCACTAAAATTAGAGTTGCTAAGGTGGAGCCAATGATCTAGAAAAGATCATGGGATCTCAATGTTGTATTTCTGGATGTAATTTATATTTTTATTATGTATTAACTTTGGAAATTTAGTATTATTAAGTATTGAATTTATTTTCTATTGAGTTGAATTTTTTTTATTCTTTCTCAACATGGGATATTTGAAGAGGGATATTCCCCCCCATATGAATCAATGATACCCTCTATAATAGTATCAACCATGTTTCCAATGATATGTGGGCTTATAGGGAAATCTTCGTCACAATTTCTAACACATGTGTGGTACTTGTGTAGTGGGAGGTCATGACAAGGATATAAAACTAATCTATTACTATTGATAAAATTTTGGTTTACCATATTTGATTCATTTTTATATATAATGACATAGTAAAATCTGAAAGGATGTCTTTAATGATTATCCAGAATCAACAATTTCTCATTACTTATTCATGTTATATAGAGGTCTTCAACAGTTCATTTTTCTATAGTGTTGATGTGATTTCCATTTTACAGAAAATAAATAATGATTAAAAAATTTCATCTTATCTTAGAAGAAAAAAATTATTTAATAAAATCTTTATACCTCCAGAATGTATAAATTTCTTTAATTAAGCCTTCAATTAATTTTTCACTACTGGATAACATACTTACATAATAACACCTCATAAAATATCTCTTATTTATTTTATGTGTTTGATGTGGAATTATCAATGAGTAAAATACATTTATAATGGGAATTTGTTCCAATGAAGGGATTATTAATATGAATTTCCATTTTACAAGACATTTTTATATGATATAAAAAATGTAATGAAACATGATAAGAATTATTTAGAAAAAATAAATTTGAAATCAATGGAAGATTACTTTAAAGGGAATTTATACATTATCCATGTGATCATTACTATTACATAATACACCATCTCATTCACTTGACAATAGATTTAGTGAAACTACAAATATGTGACATTCCCAAGACCATAAATGCTTGAAATAAATTCCAGAGTACTTGGAAAATATTGGGGGAATATTTTCCCTATAGTGATAACAAAACATGATAAAAAATTTATACATTCAATCATAATATATGATGCATGAATAAATGAAATTCAACCAAAATATTAAACCAAAATAATAAAAATATCTGATTTAAAATGGAAAAAATAATATCAATTGAAAAAAACTAAAATAAAATATGAATCAATGATAGCAATGTCTTGTGTTCCCAATAACTACCTGAGATTTCTCTAGGCTCCAACACCATATACAATGCAAGTTGTTTCATTATAAATCACCTCATATTTCATCCCTTTACTTATGTCTTGGTATATGAAATTTCTTAGTACAACAAATTTCAGAAGAATGGATGATTATAAAATCCATTGGTAATCCCAGAAACAACTCAACACTCATAGCTGGGATACGAACTGATTAATTAAATTCATATAAAATATGTGGGAAAATTGTAAAATAGTTTATATAAATTCCTATATTAAATCCATATAAAAGACCCATAATATATCATTATTATATGTTAATAAATGTACAAACCATTCCCATGTTCATATCCACACACACATATATCCATACACTCAAACTAGTTGTTCCTATTGATGGTGGTACTTCATGGCCATAATCCTTCCGGCTTTGATGGTGGAATTTCCTAATAATAGTCCACACATGTTGATCACATTCCTCACTTGTTAATACATGTTCAAGTAAATTTAATTTTATAAAACACCTCTCCATTTAAAACAATTTCTTCAAATAAATTCATGCACAGAAAATATTCCATATTATTAAAATAATTTCATTACAATTATAATTAAATGGGTTTTACAAAATCCAGGAATTTTTTCAAAACATGTAAATCTACAAGAAAATAATTTCATTCAATAAATCACACAAGGTTAATATATAATATCTAATAATTTTTTTAATTAAACTATGCCTTCTTCTTCTAGAATATATGGGGATGACAGATTATCCACCTACCTCTCAATAGATTTAAATAACATGGAACATCCCTATGAGATTCTAGATACATGATAAATGACCAACCATATAGAATATCCAAAAAACTAATCTCAAGATTCACAAAATACTATTTGATATATCAATATTAGACTATAACTATTGCTTTGAGAGAGAGGATAACTGTAAATTTATGATATAAATGAAGAATGGGGATTTACTAACCATTATAGATCTTGAATTCTCTTTTATTAATCCAAAACGTTCTTCATAGTAAAGGGTATTTACCTTAGGATCTATAGAGGTAAATAGATATTTAGTCCCAACATGTTTATGATAATAATCAGTGTTCTTGGTCCTTAATCTGAACTAAAACTCATTTTTCATAGTGCTAAATGCAAATCAAATTGTCAGGTCAACCTATTTCTTAAACCGTATGCCAACCCTATGCATTTTATGATAAAATATTAACAGTGAGAGGTGTTTTTCACTTATTATTTTGAAAAATCAGGAACCAAAGACGCAGGGATACTATCCCAAGGCAACACATTTTCATTTTTTTCTTGAATGGTCTTACAAATTGAATACCAACTTTTCAACCACTATGATTCACCTATAATTGTTATTCACATGTCTTTCCATAGTAGGTTCATAGTTTGGAAAGACTAGACCCAAAAAACGAACCTTCCTAATGAATCCCATCATCCCCTTTCATAATTTCGTGGAGAAAGTATGTGAATTATAATAACCATGATCAAACTATGCAACTCTAAGACA